>JBAMNC010000142.1:2500-602500 GCA_037902135.1 Cetoscarus ocellatus
TATATATACACATATGTCTATATATATACACACACACATATATATATATACATACGCATTTATATCACATACATATATGTGTATGTATATATATATATATATATATATATATATATATATATATATATATATATATATATATATATATATATATATATATATATATATATATATATATATATATACATATATGTATATATACACATATATATATTTATTTATTTGTTTTATTCTTTGTTTATATAATATATATATATATATATATATATATATATATATATACATATATATATATTTAATTTTGTTTTATTCTCAAATTTTCTTTTTTATTTTCTAATTTGTTTTGTCTTTTGTAAATATTGATTTTTTTTTGTCTATATCCCACAGTGTGGGTTGGTGGGAGGAGGGCTTGTGGGTAAAGTATAAATGGAATGGGAAAAAATGAATGTTATCAACTTATGATTTAATGTTTTTTATTTATAAATCCTTAAAAAATTAATTAAAAATATTTGATCACAAAAAATATATAATCAGCAACTGAACTAGGTGGGCCCCTTACAGTCAATTTGAGCCAATTAGTTTAGTGTAGATCTTGATCTGATGTGATTAAAGTTTCTGTTCCCCTTTGAGAGCTTATTAGTGTTTCTACTAGCAGTTAAATTAAGTGACTCCATGTTACAGGACCGACAAGGCTCAACAGCAGTATTGATAAGCTCAAACATGATTGTTTGTCAGGTTTGGCAAATGCCGAACTATCTTCACCCATACTCCCACCACAGATCAGAACACTACTTGCTACTCCCAACAGGAGTTTAGTCACCCCTGCGCACTGACTCACAGGCACAAATGCAGCGGAGCAAATACCTGCTCTGATTGTGCTCTCCCTCAGATCTTTCTACCCACCAATTCTGTCCTCCCATGCCCTTTCTTTCTGTCTCTAACCTTTGACCTGTTCTGTCCTCTATCCCAGGGGACACCACGCAAAGGATGAGATCCACTCCGTTTCCAACCCCTGCAGAATTGGATGCATATGCTAAGAAGGTCGCCAACAACCCCCTCACCATCAAGATCTTCCCTAACAGCGTCAAGGTCCCCCAGAGGAACCACGTGCGGCGGACAGTAAACGGGCTGGACACTTCGGGCCAGCGCTACAGCCCCTACCCCTCATCTCAGGCCAGTGCCAAGACGGGCCTCCTCGCCATTGTCAGGCCGCCTGCAGTCAAAGGCATCCTCAAAGATTTCGACGGCAGCCGGGCTCGCCTGCACCCTGAAGTCATCATGAATCCTCCAAATGGACCGTACCAGGTGGCTTCGACCAGCACTTTAAACCACCACCCACCTCTGCAAAATCTTCCCAGGATCCAACAAAGCTTGCCCCTCCCCCCACAAGAACCGCCTCAGGCTCTACAAATGCCCCACCCTCAGCAGCAGGGTCACACTCAGAGCCTCAGACATCCTCCTCCCATGGCCCAACATCCTCAGGGCCCACCCCGACTCCAGACTCTGTCTCAGCACCCAGCCCTTGTCCACTCACAGGGCCCCCCCACCATTATGCTTCAGCAGCAGCACCTTCAGCAGCAGCCCCCCCCCGGCCTGCAGGGGGGCAGGAAGCTGCCAGATGGCGACGCACCACCTAATGTTACCGTCTCTACCTCAACCATTCCACTCTCTATGGCTGCAGGGCTGCACCAGGGCCGCCAGGCTGACCTGAGCACCATCGTGCATCAGATCAATCAGTTCTGCCAAGCCCGGGCCCAGGGTGCGGGGGCCACCTCCATGTGCGAGGGCCAGATTGCTAACCCCAGCCCCATCAGTCGTAACCTGCTAATCAGCGCCTGCTCCAGGGTCTCCATGCACAGTAACCCTGCTACCCCAGGCTTCCCCCTGCCCAACTGCATACTCGGTCCTCAAGAGAAAGCCACCGCCCCCATTGGAGCCCACCCCTCATCCACTGTGGCTGCCATAAACCACTTGCCTTTAAATCACACTGATCCCAAACAGCAGCAGCACCTGCAGCACCTGCACCAACAACCCAACAATCAGCAGCAGCTCCAACACAACGCTCAGCAGCAGAAGATGCGCTCTTGGAATCAGCACCAGTTGTCTCATGTCCCCCACATCCAGAATGGAGCGACCCACCTCTGCAAGCAGCCCCCCAGGGACCCCGCCTTCAACTTTAAGGGCATGGGCTACCCTGCAGAGGTCTGTGTGGGTCAGCCTTACACACTGAAACCCCCCGTGGACAGGCCAACCCCCTCTCCCCCTGTCATCAACAACGGCATGCCGGGCCCCATGGCCCACTACACTAACGGTCACTACTTCCAGCCCCACATCTGGAACAGCAGCATCCTCCCCACTCCCAACAGTGACAGCTCCGGCTCTCAGGACATAGCCATGCCATTCCACGGTGCGGGCCCGGGGGGCTGCACCACACTGGACTGCGGGCCCCCGGGGGCTCCACATTACAGGCTAGGAACGAGCTCCTCCACCTCCTCCTCCGCCCAGACTAATCTGATGCAAACAGATTACTTGGGTGGGGACTTCCAGACGCCCTACTTCCGCGATCAGAATCTCGGGATGATGGGCAAGATGCACAGGCCTCCTCTGAGCAGGGTAGGTCCAGAGGTGGGGGACGGCAGAACCGCTCTCATCCAGCACCCAGGGTACAGATAAGCTATGGCCTTGTCTTCATCACAGTTATGGAACCCTTTTGTTTAGTCTTAAAACAGGAAATACATGAATACAACTCAACTGAAAACCAATGACTGCTGACGTAAAAGAGGGTAAATTAATATATTTAATGAAGACAAACAGTAGTTCTTTTTTTAAAGAATCTTGCAAGTGATCAATTGCTGCGTTAACTTTCTAATGAGTGCTTTAATCTGGCACTTAAGGGAACTCGTGTGTGTTTATACACATCTGTACTGTGTGTGTGTGCGTGTCATTCCCTCCTTCTTCCTCTATTTATGTGCCTGGATCTCAGCTGATTCTGTGTCACTTCTCCTTCAGAACTATCCATTTAGTTACTTATGCATGTTATAAACAAGAAAATAGATTGATCCAACCCTGAAATACATTTTTTATCTGTTTTGTCTGGGTTGTTTCCAAAGACAAGATGTTATTCCATTAGATGTAACTCTTAAGATGTATCTGAATGAAAGAACAAACATTTAAAATGACCCTTCTCACAAGACTTAATATATTTGTCTTAAAATGTAATTGTCAGTGTACACAATATCGATGACAATTGACACCATGATAATTTGCTTCTGTGATGAACAGGAGTTTGAAATTTCATCATTCATTTGAATTGTGCCCAAAATGTTATTAAAAAATATTTATTCATTTTCAAGAAACTGATCACATTGCTTGTTATATTATATTTTCCCTTGACAGGTCTGTGCTTCTTTTTTTCTGAAAAATACTTATATATGTTTTGTCCTATAGAGTGGTGCAGGGATGAGTCCTAAAACCAGATAGTGTGTTAAAATGTTTAAACTTTTGGTTCCCAAGTCCTGAAGTGTGTAAGACCATGCAATAGCTTTTCTTATAGATACCGGAAATAAGGTCAGTGATAAACACATGCAAGTTTTGAATGTTTCCTTTTTGCATAAAAATGCATCTGATGTTGCCCATTTTTATCTTTGAAAATGTTATTGTTAAGGATGGTAGCTAACAGCCTACGAACAAGGACTACAAACATGGCTGTGGACCAAATGCAGTCATTTCTGATTGTTTTTTAATAAACAGTAATAGAAACACTTTAACACAGCCCTGGGCAGTAACTTGATCAAGTCAATAGATTTTGGGGAAATTCTCAAACAAGATGTTAAAATGTTAAGTTTATGTTGGAAATGTGGCGCCTGCTTCAAAGTCAAACCACCATGTTGTAGTTCCATAAAAGCTTATTAATTGTTTTATTCTCTCGACAATTATGTTTAAGGTTATAAGATATCATGAAACTTAAACGTTTGTTCATGAAGATTATCATGCTGAAAAAAATGTGTCCGTTTAATGATATTTTGTTATGAGCAATGATCCAAGAACACAGTGTAAAATTGCAAATCCCATGGGCTATTAGTCGAGGGAGCCAGTGCAGTGCTAACTTCAAGGCCATTCCTGCACCGCTCTTTGTTCCTCTAGTAGACACAGAGCTGGCATACAGAGGTTGGCATGTCCACAAAATGAGTTATGTCATTTTCAGGGAAATAAGCACAGACCTGTTCAAGGAAAAAATATAAATAAAACACACCAGGGTTGAAAATGTTCTTAGAAATGAAAAAATCATTTATTTTTTTATATAGGTGGGTTCAGCTCCTGTGAAGATAAGAATTTAAAACCCCATCCCGTTTGTCACAAAAGCAAATAATCACAGTAAGTCAGTTGTCATATTTTTTGTTCACATTGATGACATTTTGAGGAAAGTTTTAAGTCTTGTGAAAATGACACTTTAAAGGCAAAGTCCAGCATTTTTTTGGAAGTGATGTTGTTTGAGGTTCTTGTTAATACCAAGTAAATTTCCAACAGTGATCAGCTCTGTCCTTGTACAGAAAGAACCAACACAGAAGCTAGACTATGCATTGCTGCAGTAGGGGTCAAAAGTTCAGTGCATTATTAGCATTAGTAGTACATTATTTGTAGAACAAGCTAAAAAAAAACTGCCTGACAGTCACTCTCTGAGGGTTTTAGTTAGGGCCCAACCGATATATCGGCCGGCCGATTTAATCGGCCGTTTATAGCCCTTTTCAAAATAAATAACATCGGCCAGAGTTTTGCTGATATAACCTTAATATATATTCTTACTTTCTCATGAAACAGTAAATGCTGTTCAGTGTCCAAGTTGCACAGAGTGATGTCGTTGTGCCGTTAGTCCAATAGATGGAGCTCTGACTCCATTCGATCCTCGGTCCCCTCCCCACCACTGTCTAATCATGTACAGGAGTGAGTCACAGCCAGGCAACAATACAAGAGTGGGCTGAGCAGAGCTTGCCGACAGGTACGTTTATAACAGTGTAGTTAAATTAACAGTAACTCAAAATGTCTCCTGTTTCAATTTAAGTCTCTTTGCCATGTGTTATGACAAGTGACACATTCTTTGTTGCGTCGGTCATGCTTTTCAATTACGTTACATTGGTAAAGTTGTGCTAACCTAGCTTAAGTTACTCCCCTGTCTGTTTACGTTAACAAAGACATCACTGTAGTTATACCATCAGCTGCATGTTAAAGCTCATTTAATGAAGAGTGATGTGAACGCAGAGGGGAGGGGTTTTATTCAGGGCAGGCCGGAAAAGTTAAAACGATTAACACTGAGTGTCCACAGGCTGTAACAGCAACTCACTGTGTGCGTTATGGTGTAGCATTAGCGTATTCTTATTCATATTAGACTATTTGTGACCATTATTTAGTTAAAATATAACTCTGTCAAAGACAATATGTTTTACATCTGAGAGAGGCATCTCTGGTTTTTATTTTGGTTCATATGAGTCATGACCTCATGGCAAAGAAAATAATAGAGTAGAGAAAATTTGATTTAATGTTAAAGGACATTAGAGGACTATGGCCTAAATCTAAAGATAAATTCATCAGTACAACTGTATTTCATAATTCATTTATAGACTGACTCTTTTTAAGGTTATATAATTAATTTCCCAGAGGTTTAATGCTTTTCTGCATGTTTTTGTACTTGAAAATTCTTTTCTGGTGTAAAGTCAAACAAATGCTCAAGGACAAAGTATTGTAAAACTGTCGTCGTTGTGAGTGTTAAGGGACCAATTTTTTTTTTTGGATTCATTTTATATTTTTTTAATTAATCCGTCGATTAATTGGTAATCTATATTTTTTTCTACCAAATTTTGGCATCGGCCTAAAAAAAATCCATATCAGTCGGGCCCTAGTTTTAGTGTTACCTTTAAAACATCTACCCTACAGGTGGAAGCACACAGAAGTTATGTGTTAAAAAACAAAGTGGCTTGCTTGCAGAAGGTTTGTCCTTGTAAAGGTGTCATCTAGAGTGTATAATCAGCCCAAAACCATCTCTTCTCTCTACCTTAATTTGGCTGAAAATCAGGGCACACAGTACAAGATAATCTGACAAATTATTGGCCTGAACCTCTCCCCCCAACCAAAGTCAGTCCAGTTATCAGGTTGTTATAAAGATAATCTCACAAGATGTACCAGTGGTGTGAGCTATGTGAAGAATGATTTTATCCTCCCTGATGAGACTGAAAGAGGATTTTTGTCAAATGAATCAGAACAAAGCAGGAAGCACAACCAACGTACAGTAGCTGTTGTGACAATCACAAAGCATGCAGCATCACACCGAACGCGACTTGGGCGCCCTCGGCAACTCACTCATGCAAAGTCAATGTACAGCCACGATCAGCCACAACCAGGCGCGACCAGATCACACGCGATGCGACGGACGCATTCTGGCCGACTTTGGTCGCATCTTTGGAGACATGGGGGCGGCGCCCTTGTTGCTGCAGATGGGAACTCTGGGGTCGCTTTGGACGCGGAGCAGGTCGCCGCGCTCCGTCGGCAAAGTTTAAATATTTGAACTTTTCAGGCGATGTCGCGCCATGAGAGCCAATCAGTGTTGTGTGGGTGCGTGATTGACACCCGTGACAGACTGTTTTTATTCCGGCCCACAGAGTGACAATCTATGTCCGTGCGGGAAACATCAGTTGATGAGTACATTAGTTCCACCGAGATGGACCACAGAAAACTCACAGAAGATGCTGCTGCAGGGCCAGCTGCAGTGTTTTGTGGTTGGTAGGTGAGTGGAAAGGATACAGTTGGAATAATGTCAGCTAATACGTCCTGTTATATGATATATGATATGATCGCGGTGAAACTCGAGCGGTCGTGACGTCACTGAGCAACGGCGACAAAATGAGGTATGAACTGGCGCCAGGACTTCGGTTTGCAACGCGATCTTGGTCGCAAAGTCGCATTCAGTGTGAACGTACCTTTAGATGGACATCTGAAAATGGAGGGCCGTTGATTTGTGGCACACAACACTAAAGACCGAAAACTGAATGATCTGTCATTATTTGTCTACGTTATTTTTTTTACATGTGTGAGGTCTCTCAGTTTCAACAAGGCTAAGATTTAAAGATCTCTTTGTCTTCCAGGCCAAAGTTACTGTGAGCTCTTGTACAGCCTAGCTTCTCTCTTACTGCTGCAGGGATGTTTGCCATCACTGATAATCTATAATTATTGTCATTGACTTAATACAACCTCACTCCAAAAACACAGGACTTTCCCTTAAGGACAGAGGGATGTTAAATGGTCTTGTTTTAGTCATACTGTAAGATGTCAAAGGTCAGTAGGAAAAGCTTGTGAAGACATTTTTCTTATTTTTACATGTTATTATTTATTTGTGTCATAATCATGATTGAGTCCTCACTGTCAGTCAAAAATGCATGTTTGTATGTAATTGAGACCCAGCAGCCAGTAAATACACTCACCAGCCGCTTTAATAGGTACACCCAATTAACTGCTCACTGACACAAGTAGCTCTCCAGCCAATTACATGGCAGCAATTGAATGCATTTATGCATGTATCATGGTAAAGATGGCCTGCTGAAGTTCAAACCAGTCATCAAAACTGGAGGGAAAGTTGATTTAAAAGACTTTGAACATGTCATATTCATTGGTGCCAGATAGGCTGATCTGAGTACTTTAGAAAGTGCTGATCTACTGGGATTTTCGCACACAACCATCTCCAGGGTTTACAGATATGGTCTGGATAAGAGAAAATATCCAGTGATCTGCAGATCTCTGGGCAAAATTGCCTTGTTGATGTTAGTGGTTAGAGGAGAATGGCCATAGTAGTTTGAGGTGATGGAGAGGCAACAGTAACTCAAATAACCACTTAATGCAGCAAAGGAATGCAGAAGGTAATTTCTGAACACACAACATGTCAAATTTCGAAGCAGTTGGGCTACAGCAGCAGAAGAGCACACCAAGGGACGCTCCTGTCAGCTAAGAGCAGGAACCTGAGGCTACAGTTAACACAGAGCAGCCAAAATTGGACAGCAGAAGACTGGGACATTTTTGCCTGGCTCAGTTTCGGCTGGGACTTTCAGATGGTTTTGTCCGTATTTTGCATGAATAACATGAGAGCATGGATCCATCCTGGCTTGAATCAGCATTCAGGCTGGTGTTGTGTAATGGTGTGAGGAATACACAGTGTGCCATGTCACAAAGCTCAGATCATCTGACTCGTTAGACTTTCACTGTATTCCAGTAGCCTCCACAGTCACCAGATCTCAATCCAAAAGAGGTCTTTTGGCATGTGGTGGAATGGGAGATTTTGCATCACGAATGTGCAGCTGATGAATCTGCCGCAACTATGTGATGCTGTCATGTTAATACCGACCAACCTCTGAGGAATGTTTCCAGCACCTCGTTGAATCTGTCGAGAAGAGTTACAGCAGCTCTGAAGAGAGAGTGCGTCCAACCGAGTACGAGCAAGGTGTACCTAATAAAGTGGCCAGTGCTCTGTCCTGCTGAAAACACTGCAATGAATTCAGGAGTTTTTGATCTTTTTATTTAGACAAAGTCAGGAGGGTTTGACTACAGGATTGTGAAATGTTAGCGCAGAAACATGAAAGATAAACTCTTCTACCTTGAAATGGCCAAAGTCAGGTAAACAAAGCCACACTGTTATGAAGATGTGCCATTTTCTGTCTGTTTCCTTTTCAGATGGTTTTTGTAACCATGACAAATGTATTACTTGAATGTTGAGATTATTTGTTTCGCAGGTATGAAAGCGAGCAGGCGTGTTATGAGGAGGAAACTCTGGAGCTGAAGAAATAATAGTGTTATTATTAATGTCCTGCAGAGTTTTGACCCTGAGAGGAGGAACTTAATTACATTTTTTTTGTCATTGCTACTGACTGGGCGGTGAAGTCTGCCCGAAAAGACCAAAATTGATCACTTGCAAGATCACTCAGAGGTAAACAAAACCGACTTTAAGTTCAGAGTGAAACAGCAAATGCATTGTTTATTTTATTGTACACTGGCTTACCTACTAGACTACTGTAACTTTAAAGTTTAATGATTGTGTGCGAGTGTTGCCTGCTGATGTGGGTAGATTTAAAGGTGAGTGTGTGATAGTGAGAGTGTGTGTGTGGTGCCCATGTTTTGTCGACCTAATTCCCTAACAGCCCTAAAAAGCCTTAAGTGTTTGGTCCTTGGACTTCCCTTGAAAACGAGCATGGTTTTAATAAAAACCCCAAATAATAAGGAGAAAGAAGGCGCTGAGGATACACGGAAACAGCAATTTTTCTGTTTAATTTTCTGGACTTTTTATTTGAATGAAGTTTTGTTGAATAGACAGAGCAATTCCTTAGAGATTCTTTATTCTGGAAAGCAAGAAAAAGGAGTCATATTTTGTAATTATATATTTTAGCAATGTGTAGTTACTGAGCTGTAACATTTTTTTCCACGTTTCGAAGCTTCAGTTTGCAGTTGTGACTATTTATAATACTTGATTTGCTTGTTATTTAAATTTCATTTTTCTTTGTTTTCTTGTACTATTGCTGTGAAATGGAAGAAGGTCCACGAGCCTTTCTTTTGTGTCATTCTGTACGACAGATGAAGAGGCAAGAGCGTGAGAGTTGTGCTACTCTTTTTGTAATATTGTAATAATAAAATAAAGTTCTAATTTATGCTTTGAAATGAGTCTGGAGCGTCATTTGGGTGAACTAACACTGATTTAATGTGACACATGACAACAGGTGTGTGGTTGCCTCTTGACCCTTTCTCTCTGCATTAGCTCAGTCTGAAAGAAACGCACCGATTTAACTGTGATCCTGTTAACACGTTTATTTTTACATGTTCAGACTTAAAAGTTACTGACCCTTATGAAAGTCTCATCAAGAGGAGACGAGGAGCCGCAGAGGTACTTTTGTTTTTCTCACAGGTACGCATCTTTATCTTAAATATATTACATTTACAAGATTAAAGATTAGACATTATATACATGATACAATACTCATGTAGTTGTATTTAAATGGAAATAGACACAAGAACTGGTGCTTTAACCCAGAGGACATTTGAATAAATACATTTGTACATTCAAGTTAAAATCAAGTTTTTGCCATAAAGGGATAGTTCGGGTTTTTTGAACAGTGTGCCACAGTGTCACTGCTCAGTTCTCTCTCTGTTCAGAAATCTCAGGACTGACGCTAATTTGCATCCACTTAATTTTCTACTTCCAAGCCGCTTTTATTAGACACTATTATGAGACACAGCCTGCATGCCACCCAACCACACTTCAAGAAACCCGAAGTATCCCTTCAAGATGCATTCTCTGAGTTGTTTTCTGTATGTTGATGGAGTGCTGCAGGAATGAATCTGAAAACTGCACTTCCTGGTTTCCAAGGTCGAAAGTCTATATTTATAGGATTTAAAAACACCACTTTTGGAGAAATTAGGTTTGTGATGAGCACATGCGTAAGAGATTTTTAAGCTTAAATGATCAAATGAATCTGACATTGCCACACTTTTGAATATTCAAGTTTTGTTTTAAAAGGATGGTTGCTAACAAACTGATGACGAGGACTACAGAAATGGCAGGGGGACCCTACTGCAAACATTTCTGTTCATTTTTAATAATCAACTAGAAAGCACTCAGAGAGTGCAAACCTTCACCAAGGTAGCTCACATATTGCTGTCGGATCCATAAGCAATAGTTCCATGATAAAGTTACCATCTTAATGTGATTACTTGACCCTGAAAACCCACACCTAGCACTTGGAATCATGTTGATATCAACATAGTAAGACAGTTATTGAGCAAAAGTGATTGTTCGCTAATGGCGGTTTTCTGGATCACAACCAAAATCTAATCATTTTTAAGTTGGGCCATTACCAACATCTCCTGAAAATTTCAGCAAAATCTGTCCAGTAGTTTTTGTGTAATCTTGCTCACAAACAAACATATACTGGCAAAAACATAAACTCCTTGATGGAGGCTATATTTCATACATCACTGCCACAGCCATGAGGACCATATTGATCATTTTCAGACAGAATTCCCAAATGAGGTTACAACATGGCGTTCTACTGTGAAAATATTGTACTTGCTTGTGCCATGTTCCAGAGTAGCCTATTAATTGCTTTTTACTCTTGCCAATGATTTTAGAAGTTTAAAATAATCATGATAGTTAAATTTGTTCATCAAGATTATCAAAAAGAACAAACGCGCATGTTTCATAATTTTGTTGTTTGCACAGAGCTTATTATAATCAGCAGTGATTCAAAAACACAGTGAAAAATTATCAACCACAGGCTTGTAGTCGAAAGAACCAGCGAGATGCCAACTTCTGTGTTGGGCCACCAAAATACATCAATCCTGTGCCACTCTTTATCTTTAAGAATCCAGTTTGAAACCTTATTTTTTTAGGATTCTTATTAAAATATTCATCAATAAAACATCTCATCCATCAATGAGTTCGAAAACAAAAGGTAGGTCCATAAATAACAGTCAGATATATTGACTCTGACTCTTGTTGAAAAGGTCATATAATGCTTTTATGCGTTTTATACACATTCTGTCGTGTGTTTTACATCTCTACTACATGATAGAGTACTTCTATGCATGAGACAACAAGGACAGCAGTGCCAAGGCTTCTCCCTCTCCTCCTCTGAATGGTGTCAGTAGGTGTAGGAGTACAGAGCTTTGACTGTAGGGGGAATGCAGAGCCATTACAGATGGCACTGAGCTAAAAAATCATCACAGAGCAGACCAGTCAACCAATCAGAGCAGACTGGCAGCCTTAAAGTGACAGGAGCTCCAACAGAGCACCTTAGAGAGATAATACAGGTAGATCAGGGGTCCTCAGTATATAAGACCTGGCAGATTTTTTTAACATTCTGAACGTACTCTAGTGGTCATTGAAAGCAAATATATGAATCCAAATTAAGGCAAATGTGACCACTTTAACAACTGAACTTTGAATTTTCCTAATTTTAGCCACTATCATATACAGGATACACACTGCACCAGTGTACATTATTGTAGTGCAGACAGGGTTATTGTAAGCCCTGTGAAAAGACATCAAAATGGGTCCTTCCACTGAAGTGGCTTGACGCAATTGCTCCAACAGGTCCACAATGCAAATACTGAAAATAACAACTTAAAAAAGACTTAAACTGTCAGACTCATGTGAACACCCTATTTTTGCTGCTGATCTATAAGTTAATTACAATTGCCACATTATTCTGTTTAAAGACAATAGAGCTTAAAAGGAGAGGGTAGGACACGTTTAGCTGTAAATACATTATCCTTCTCAAAGCTGGCAGTTAGCATGAAATTACTGCGGCCTTCTTGGTGACTGGTGTTAACTCTGATATGGAACAATAATCCACCATCTCCAACTTGTTAAACAAGCTCTGGTTAACGAGACAAGCAAAAGAAAATCCCCTCAGTATCTTGTCAGGCGGCCTTTTTCCTTGTAAATTCTGAGCCCACGTGCTGATAGCCTTTACAGAATGGTGTCAGTGTTTCATGCAGTGCTGTTTGAGGGATCAAAGGTCTTGGGCATTCAGTGTTGGTTTTCTGCATTGTCGATTACCTGCAGAAATTTCTGCGGATTCTTTGAAACTTTTGATGATATTATGGACTGTAGATAATGAAACACCTTAATTCATTGCAATTGCACATTGAGAAACTTTCTCAAGTGTTGGACTGTTTACTTGTGCAGTTGTATACAAAGTGGTGAACCTCTCGCCATCCTTGCATGTGAACGATTGAGCTTTTATTCCTCTTTTTTGAATCCTGTAAAAGCTCAATCGTGCACGTTCACAATGCACCTTTTATACCCAGTCATGACACTCACCTGTTTTCAAGTAAGCTGTTCACCTGAGGAAAGTTCCAAACAGAACAGAGCACTCCTCAACTTTCTTAGTCTTTTGTTGCCCCTGTCCCAGCTTTTTTGGAACTTGTTGCAGGCATCAAGTTCAAAATGAGTGAATATTTGCAAAAAAAACAAAACAATGGGAGTTTATCAGTTTGAACATTAAATATCTTGTCTTATTAGTGTATTTGATTAAATATGTGTCGAAAGGGATTTGCAAAGCATTGTTTTCTGTTTCATTTACGTTTTACACAATGTCTCAACTTCATTGGAATTGGGGTTTGTATATGTGTGAACTGAGCATGTGTGGTTTGTGCAGTGTTTTATACATGCACAATATTCCTAGAAATTTCCCAAATCTTCAGCTGCACATGTGAAGTGGACAAACATTGCAGCACCCTGTCTCGGAGGACTGTGTTAACTGTCCCCAGTCTCCCCTATTCTGTGTCTGTGACAGGTAGTGCAGAGGGTGCTCATTTCATGCCATTTATTCAAGCCTCCCTCTGATAAATAAAAACAGGAAGTGGAGTAGACAAAGCAAGCTGTGAGAGCTGCAGGACGACGAGGCTGCAGAAGGTTTAGCTTGTCTGGCTGTGATGAAAATGGGACCGGTATAAAGGGCACCCAGCGGGGGGGAGGGATCAGCACCTCGGTGATCAGCACCTCTCCATAAAGGATTCTGAGCCATGCCAGAGGTGTCGGCAGGTGATAACCTTTGTGCAGAGAGGATGTGCTTCCTGTTCAGGTGGAGGCAGAAACAGCATGTGCAGGAGACTTAGGATTAAATTCATATGGTGTATTTTTTAAATGCATGATTAGCATTTAAGCAGTACCTGATGCAGCATTAAATATGATAAATTCTACTTTTTTGCACCATAATGTCCACCAGACAAACAGATATCAGCAGAAACACCCTGAGACATTTCCTCAGACTCAATTTAAAATCCAGCTGATGTTTTAATTGTAGTCACTCAGTTAGAAAGGCAGTTTTTCCACATTTGGCAGTAACTTTACTTTGGGATTTGTGACTAAAAAGTGTCTTTGAATGCCTCGTTGCTCCAGTCAGGGTGTCTGAGCAGCCAAAGGGAAACTCTTTTTCTCTGTGTTAGACTGCTGTGCTGCTCAAAGGGTCCATCTCTGTGGACTGGTATGCCCGCAACCGCCGACTGCCCTCCGTGAAGAAGCCTCTCAAGCTCCTCCCTGTGGACAAATGAGAGAACGTTTCAAAAGGAAGCCCTGGATGCAAAGACATTATTTTATTAAGAAAATTGTCCTTCATATGTACGAATGAAGAAACACACCATAATTCTAAATCAAGAAAAAGAAAAAATCTGCAAGTGGGTCGCCATCGTTTTTCTAAATGGTCACATTATTTTTCTTCCTACATGTTTCTCATCCTCTGACCTCAATCTAGATCACAGCTACTTTCTCCATATTGTTCTCCTTACTAAAACTGAACTCAGGCTAAAAGTAGATGGGCTTCAAGGATGACTCTTGAAAGAAAAATCTGCTGGAAGAAGAACAATACAACCATTTCACATCACTACCCAGAGGGCATTGCACAACAATGGAAGCCTTCATGTGAACCTGTTATTCCAGAGATGAAGAAATCTGAAGTGTTTCTCTGCAGAAAAAACACAAAACTTATATGTTTATCACTTTCACATTCATCTGTGGTAATCATTTTAAAGACCAATTTGCAGGTTGTTGCCCAAATGAAACAGCTTATTTGAGGAAAAATTAAAACAAATATTGTTTCTATCAAGCTCAAACCTCCTAACTCCATTTTTATTATTTTTATATTTTTCATTAAACAGTGCTGTTGGTCACCGTCTATGTTGGTGAGTGAGATGTATACATTATTAACCAATTAGAGGTACAAAAAAAAACATTTGTTATGAGGACAAGCCAATATTTATTCACTCAGTGATTGAGTTTTTATTCATTTCCTGTAAAGAAGCAGTTTTGATGATAAGAGGTTTGTACCTGATAGTGAGGATGTTTTTTGTTTGTTTGTTTGTTTGTTTTTTTAAATTAAAGTCATAAGTTAAAATATCATAATAAGCCCTGGCGTCATTTTTGTATGTGTGATTTTCTTCCAGATTACAAACAGCCAACCAGCCATGGCATTACTAAAGGGAGGAGAGCTGGGTTTGCTTATTTCAAACATTGATGAAGATGGACCATAGTGACCTCCTGATGAACCCTTAGGGCCTGTTCCAATATTAGTTACACCATACCGCTCTGCGCCAAAAATGCACTTTCATAAGGTAGCTATAAATATATTATACATTGATGTTGTTTCCAACTTTTTTTGGCTTGATTTTTTTCAACCATCAGTCTGAATCATACCCATCAAATATTCATGAAATTTGTTCTATTTTCACCCTTTAAACACCAGGTTTGATGCCACCATGTTTTTACACCGCAGCAGATGCAAGACAAAGGTCAACAATACAGCGATGTAAGGAGGCCATAAGCAGACATACATCTCTATTTTGAAGTAAGATCTAGTCAACTCAAGAATTATTTTTATAGCACTTTTAAAACAACATTTGTGCTGTACATACACAAAGAGACAACCAAGATAAAAAAAATGGCAAAGAAAAATACCATAAGGCATAAAACAAACACATTAATTTGCCAAACGGGACAAGAAAGCACAAAAGGCTGAGTATAACAAGATAAAAACTAAAACCATCAAGACCAACATGATAAAAACTTTCTAAAAGATGTCAAATTACAATATAACAGGAGGCTTGGGTTAGTTAGAAGAAATGGGTCTTTAGCAGTAACTTGAAAGTAATGAGGGACTGAGCAGGAGCTCAATGTGGACCCCACAGGTAAGAGGAGCTGCAGCTGAGTAATATTCTCCTATCTGAACTGAAAATCCTCTGTCAGTGAGGTAGGACCTAAACCATTGAAGGGCAGTGCCTTTAATACCAACATAACGCTTGGGGGTGATAAGAGGATCCTGTGATCCACAGTGTCAGAGGCAGCGGTCAGATCCAACATCACCAGAACAGCTCAATCACCAGAATCAATACAACAAAGATCATCAGCAGGGCTATTTCTGTGCTATGGCCTGATTCAAAGCCAGACTGAAATTTTTCAGAAATGTCATTCTCTTTAAGGAAGGACTGCACTTAAGAAAGCACAGTTTTCCCCAACACCTTTGACAAAAATGATAGCTTAGATGCCTTGACAGCAGCAACAGTGGCGATTAATAAAACAGGGAAATGGTCAGAAACAGGAGTAACTAAAACTTCTGCAATGCAAGTAGTGTGTGACCTTTTTCATGTTTAGGGCCAGTGACTGACTGACTGAGATTAAAAGATTCAGTAAGATTAATAAATTCCAAAACCATAAGTTTTGATTCACAACATACATGAATATTAAAATCCCCAATAATTAAAAAAATGTCATATTTTAATATGAAAGCAGCAAGAAAAAATCCTACATGAGATTCTTAATTAATTTGGGTGGACGATACACTCCTGGAGGAATGTTTGCTTCAAACTACTGAAGTTCAAAGCTTGAATAATTCTCAGAAAAAGTCTGATAACAGTGTAATGAAGATCTATAAACAGTTCCCCACTTTTCCCAGTGGTCCGAGGAGAGCTGAAAAAACACACATTCCTGAGAAAGAAGCTCAGAGAAAGGGGTGCACTCCCCAGTTTAAAGCCAGGTCTCTGTCAGAGACCTTAAGGCAAATGCACGAGAAGTAAAAAGGTCCCTAAATATAAAAGTCTATTTGTTAATGACCTCACAATATTCAGAGACATGTGCAGGCTGTGCGCTACACTCACTAAAACTGGCGTTGAGGCCCGGGCCACTGGGCAAAGGTTGTTGTGATCCATACCTTGTCTTGGAGCCCTAATTTGCCATGGTTGAGGTTTCATCTTAAAAAGCATCAGCCTTAGAAGAGGCAAGAAAAGAGAGGATGGGGGAAGTTTCTGACTTTTTGTTAGAAAAGGCAGGTATAGGAATTTTGAAATACCCCATACTGGAATTTAACATGCTGCAGGGAGGGGTTGACTTTTACTAAATGAGTCAGTGCTTCTTGGTTTTGACAGGGCGAGGACTTTAGGGTCAGTATAGACAGAGACAATCTCCTGCCTTTTTAACTTACAGACACAGTGGAGTATCTGCAGCATTAATCCACTATTTGCTCCTGTCTTATTCAGGCTTGTGTCATCATTGGTTAATGCATCCAAAGTAAAAACGACTTCTTAACATTCAAGATCAAGATTAGGCCTGTTTAAGGACTGTCATCTTCTCTACCGTAAAGCAGAGGTGCATCACTCCAGTAAGAGCGTGACCTCATGTGACTGCTTTACAATGATAACGCACTTTTTTAATTTGGATGGCAATGATCAATGATTAAGCATCAGATCATCAGTTTTGATCAGTGGGCCATGTGTACAAGCAGAGGTCGAATCTGTAACCTGATAAAGTTTGAAAGTCTCAATGTGCAAAGCTCCCTTTAAAATATATTTGTCACTTTTATGTTCAGAACAAATACTCACAGATCATTTTCAAATGTAAAAACTGATTCAGTGTTCATGTTTCATCACCTCTGTGTGGTTTGTGCGGAGAGCCTGTGGGCGACTGCTGAGTCTGATCCCAGTGCCCGGGGTCCTCATTGATGTTGCACAGGTTGATGTTCCATTTGTTCCAGTTGACTTCCTCCACTCTGTGAAGACAAGAGGACACACGCTCCAATTACTGTCTGTGTGTGCGACACATCACTCAGCCGTCAGCGCAGGGCAATTAGTGAAGAACACACCGCAAATCAATCGATGCAGCTCACTCTGCTGCACACTGGAAAATCTTCAAGTCTCCTTTTCAAACCTGATGAATTTGGTGACCTACCAGTGAAATTCTCTGCCTATCTGAACTCATCTACCCTTCCTAACAAATCATTCTTTAATTCTGTCACTACAAATAAAAAAAGCAAACCTGAAACAGCGCCGATGGTCTTCGTCAAGATCAATGCCAAGGTTTTTGTCCACCCCACAGCGAAGCTTCTTCCTCATGCACCAGGGCAGCCTCTTCTCCATGTCCAGGATGGTGATGGCCCTCTGCAAGCAGTCACAGCCGGTTTTTCAATCACAGCTGCACTAGACTAAAACTCCCTCTTTAATGAATACTCTTTCCCCATCATCTCACCTGCAGCTTCCAGATGCTGGCGCTCTCCATGGTGGTCTTCTCCACGGTGCGGTTCATGAGGGCAATGAGCATGTTGAGCAGCAGGATGTAGGTGAGGATGATGTACCCGATGAGGAGCGTGTAGAAGACCTCTCTGTACTGGTGCTGCTGGACGAACTCCATGTCACCCATGCCGATGGTAAACTTGAATAGCTGCAGCGTGGTGTATGAGATGTTTGCGAAAGATGCCTTCACACACTCCTCATCATCTCCAATGGGAACAATGATACGAGTCTTCTGAGCCACAGAATTGTCAGTGACATTGTTGACAGTGGTGGCATTTCCTTCAGGGATTATGAGAAGGCTGACCAACGCTAGGACAGAGACAAAGTTCAGATTATCTACAAAGACCTGAGTAGCTCCCTTTAACCACAGGATTCGGAGAACATTTGGATCTATAATAGTTTGATATCAACGAGGGGGACAAGCTCACTAAAAACAAGAACCAGATGGACGGATATGTATCTGTCAGCAGACAACTGTAACAATGGCTTAAAAAGTGACTTTTACTTTCCTCTGTAAAAGAATAAAAGTTTATCAAAAAAAAGCAGACATAAAGATCAGTGAGAACTTTATACCCACTCATCTAGGCATAACATTAGTTTTATATAATGCCAGTTTTATCATCTCTCCATTGGCCTCTATGGCATTTTAGGATTGATTTTCTAAAATATTATTGATTGTTTTTAAAGTTATTAATGGATTAGGGCCATCCTACCTAGTTGATCTGGTTCACCAAGCACTCCAGCTAGATCTCTGAGGTCCTCCAACCAACTGCTTTGGGAAGTGCCTAGATCTAACCTCAGATCCAGAGGACATCAAGCCTTTGCATTGGCTGCTCCAAGGCTTTGGACCTCACTCCCTCTCCACAAATGATCTGCTCAGTCTCTCATCTCTTTCAAGTCATGGCTAAAGACATAATGTTATTGCTTGTTGGTGTAAAAATCTAATCAGGCCATTTTTAGTCAGGGAAGACAAACTTACAAAATCTGAAAGAAACTCCCTATGTTTTTGAGGTATGAGGTTCCAAAGATTGTGTTAAAGGCCCTGTGAACATGACTTGATTTTTGTTTTAATTTAAATGTAATATCAAGTTCAGTGCATCATTAAGCTTCCTTGAAGATTTCAGAGAGAAAAAATATACCTAAGTATAAAAAAATCCTATTTTAAACAACTTATTTTACAGTCCCTTTGATAAAGAGGTCGATTGGGTGGTAGTAAAGTAGTTTTGTTGCCTTTGTGTGAGCAAAAATAAATCAGTGTCGAAAGCCCACCCACCTGACATGCAGTTTTAAAAATGTAACTGTTGATATTTTAAAAAACGTCCATAGATCAGTTC
The DNA here is from genome assembly GCA_037902135.1 of Cetoscarus ocellatus. Lineage (NCBI taxonomy): Eukaryota > Metazoa > Chordata > Actinopteri > Labriformes > Labridae > Cetoscarus > Cetoscarus ocellatus. Next base: position 21,919 of record JBAMNC010000142.1, read on the forward strand.
TAAGATTCTTCTATTGTTGATAGTATGTTAATATGATCATAAGTATCTAATGAAGAAAGTTTGTGTGGTTTTGTGCTCCAAGGGGCTTTAACAAGCACATTTTGATCATGAGGCTCCATGACTTTGACTTTTGATCTATAACCCCTAAAATCTAATCAGGTCATGCGTTAGAGAAAGAGGACATTTGTGCAAAGTTTCAAGACCATCCCTGAATAGATTTTAAAATACTGCATCCACAAGAATTGGCCTGTATGGGTGGATAACCCCAAAACATTATACCTATGGCCTCAGCTGTCACCGCCACATTTAACTGCACGCCCATTGTCCTAACCAAAAAACAGCTTAATATCACTTTGAAATGAAAACTAAATATTTCCTCATTTTCTTCTCTTCAGCTTATCAAAAACAGCTCTTCCCTTTTCATGTGTTAGAACTGTTCAACAGCCCAGTATGTATACTGACACATGCACTGCCCCGTGTCAACTTTAGTTGTACAATTACTGCTCTGAATGCTGAGTTTAAAGCCAATTTCACTCCACAAAATACGGTGAAATTTATCTTGTGACCAGAGCAATCCATGTGAGCTGTCCAAAGAATTTTCTGACCCAAACAGCTGATCTGTGCTGCATTACATAACATGCTCACAAATGTTGATCTGACGTACAGTCAATACAGTATTTTGAAGCAGACCTGGTCCAGGGGGTACACAGTCCAACTTTGGTTCCTGATAGTCTCACTAAACTTAGAAAAATAGAGGCTGAGCTGGCTGTCATTTACTAAAATCCTGTCACTTCCTAATGAAACTATCTTGTGTCACCCCAGTCCAAACTATAGTTTGAACCAATAACAGCTGAGTTATTCTGTTTGAACCAATATTTCATATTTCTTATCAACAACTATGTTTTCATTACAGATAAATTACTAACTTTTTTATTCTTTTAAAATCTGCTGTTTTTTAATTCAAAGACAAGAAATACCTGATGAAAACCCAAAGAGGAAGACAACGTAGACAAATAGAAATCGCAGGATGTCACCGAGAATCATCTGAAAGGAGAAAAATAGAGTCATTTTAGATCCGATTATCTCTGGGGTGTGGAGTAATCAGTGTAGACTCTCTACCTTCTGTATCATGATGCTGTAGATACCCATGTGTCTGTCTCCTCTGGAGAAGTAGAGCAGGTTAACCCAGCTGAGAGCCAGACACAGCACCAGGAAGCCGAGGTACGCCGCCATCCCAAACAGGTACAGGAGGGCTGAGACAATAAAGAGGGCACCCTGCAGAAGACTATTTAACAACAGAGGAGCAGATTTACTATCATGAATGACATTGTTCAGTAAAACAAAAGACTAAAGATGAGTATCATCAAAGATTGCTGCATAATGTGGAAACACAAAACAAAATGAAACAGTATTTTTAGTCCATGATGTATATATAAGACCATTTTTACATTACTATGTCCAAAGTAACCGATGAAATCTTTACAAAAAAGTTTTAAACTCCATTTTCTCAGTTGAATTATATGTGGGAAATGACACAAAGGTGACATGAAACAGTAGATGGCCTGTAATAAAGCCAAAAAACTGAATTTAACCTTGCAATGTGGCTTTATAGTGTATAATAAAAGATGATTAAGCTTACAATGGGGAAAAAAATGAGCACCTGTTGAAGATCTTTCTTGAATGGCCAAATTTAATTGGACAACCAACATTTTGCAGTTCATGTCCATATTTGTGCATGGTATCACTGGTATCTCAGGTCGAAATGCAATTTGTAGAATTTTGAAAATGACAGGGGGGCACATTTAGTGAGGGGAAGGCCTGCATATGGCCCCCAGGCCACCAGTTGCCCATCCCTGATATCTACAGTGAGTAGTACAGCCCTGCTACAGATTGTTTACATCAGGTAAATAAATCAATGAATGGTTGTACTGTATTATCAATTTAAAAAAAAAAATCCAATGTTTGCATAAACTGTGCAAATTATAACAACGGGTTCCTGAGGAAAAGCTGGAAATATATGTGCCAGCATCATAAAATAAATCTGTGAGTACTTACAAGAGGATCTCATAATATCCATCAACCAGCAGCGTGCTTAGCTTTGGCTGTTTTCTCCACATGTCAAAGATCTATAGTACAAAAACAACACATATCAGAGCTAACATTGTCTTGCCAAGGCTGAAATATGTGCTGCTGGACTTTGAACTGTTAAAAGGACCACCTACTGACCCCAATTAAAAAGAAATAGAAGTTTGCCACGGCCATGACCAGCTGTCCTGAAACGTAGAGGTAACCTATGGTGTTGTGTTCAACAGGGAATGGCAGCTGTGGAGCAGGGAAGAAACACAGAAGCATCAGCAAAGATCTGACTGAGATGGCTCAATGAATCATTTCACTGCTTGTTTAAAGTCTAGCTCACCTCGTCATCAGACTTCTTATTGTAGGCCACCACAGTGAAGATGATCAGGTACAGGAGGTAGATCAGGAAGTTAAAAAAAAACATGCCACCCGCAAACTTCTTCCATTTCCAATCCAGAAGACGGCTCAGAGGCTCGATCTGCAGCATCTCATGACGGTTCTGAGACGGGACAGCAAAAGTAAAATATCAAGTTAAGACATTTTCACAATGGTAACGCAGACATAGTGAGGAAACACTGTGAAATTAAGTCACATTGCCAGCTAGCTAACGGTGGACCATGTTAGTAACAGGAGCCTGAGAGAGTCAGGCTGACTCTGGATTGATGGGTAACTGAAAAAACATGAAAACAATATTTAAGATGTCAGCAAACACCATATAGGCTACTGTATTTGTTATCTGCTCATGTAAACATTGAACACTTCCTGAAAATGTAACTTTAGCTAGAAAGATAAACATTTGTCACAGCACTTAAATTTCACATTCAGAATTCATAAACTAAAACCCAACCAGTAGCTAGCTAACAATAAGAAACCATTTTTATAAACTTTCAAACACTCGTAGCATTAAAATGAAGTTAAATGTCTTTGCCTTTGAAGCTAAACAACATTTGTTGGCTACAAATAGAGCAATGAGTAAAGACTAGCATAACAATACTTTAGCGAGTCAGCTAAAGATCATAGGATATGTCAAGCACAATCATACAAGTCTTATTTAGCTAGAATTAAATACCAAGACTTGGGCTTGAATCCAAATCTTTGTTAGAAAACAATATCTCACCAGTACAAATTGAGTTATGAAGAAATAAAAGAATAAGTGACATTACAGTACTTTGGCTGAAAAAAAACAAATGTTCAAATATTTTTATCTATAGACAACTGTTTAGCAGGTTATGTTTAAAGTCATGTAACCAGACTTTGTGTAAAATTAAACAGAACTGTTATCTACAAAAGAACAAATTAGTTAACATTCAACCAAGCCTAATGTCAGGCTGTAATCTACAAGCTTAGGTCAACAGTCATGTGTTAGCTAAAAGTGTAGCCATGTCCATTTGACCTGTAAATAGAGCTAAATATTAACCATAGCTATCCACTGTAAGTTGTTTATCACCTTTAAAAGTATTGTTTGATTATTATTTTAATATTTTTTTGTCTTGTCGGTCACTGCGTGTTATCTTCTTTATATAACAGTGTCAGGTAATTATACTAGACATATACCATAAACTGAAATCATGTCTATTAACATGGCAGCTGCAATAGAGTTTTGAAGGGCGGTAGATTTTTTGTCGGCCAATGTGGAAGTTGCATCATACTTTTCCCTCAACTAAAAAGCTTGTGGGTCAATTCAATCTGGTCTTTAATCATTGCTGGCAATAAGGTCTGTAGCGAAAAAAAAAACTTATCACACTTACATGTTTTGTTCATTTTGATAATCTTGACAAACTAACTTTCATGATTTTTAAGCTTAAACTAAATTTGGTAAAAAGATGTTATTGGTACTATGGAACTACAACATGACAGTTTAACTTAGAAGCAGTTTCAATATCCCCAATGTACTACTCCATGTTTTAACTTTTGTTTGATAATTTTGTTTGAAATGCCTGCAGTACAGTTCCTGGCCATTTTTGTAGTCCTTGTTAGCAGTTCGTTAGCAACTGTCCTTTTGAAAACACAACAATGCTATAAAATTCAACAGCAGGAAATATCAGATGCATTATATTACTTCAGTATTAAACATTAAAATCTTGTGTGCATGTGTATGCCTCAAACCTTAATTCCAGCATTATTGGAAAGAGTTGTTCAAAATCCTGTATACTTTTGGCCTTAGGAACCAGGAAGTGCTAAATGCTAACTTACATCAATTGTTTTTTGGACTGGGTCCTGCACCGCTCTATTGAATGCAACTCAATGTGACATCATCTTAACATTCTCTGTAAAAGTCAAATACATTAAAATACCTAAAAATCTTGCAACAAGACTTGAGCTATTAAAAAATAAAAATTTGTAAGCCAAAAAAAATAAGGCTAGAGAAGTTTAACAATGCATTTACTTGCTTCAGATCTACAGGATATGTTAGCATTTAAGAATAACTGATTAGCCTATGCAAGACTAACAAACTCAGGCACCAAGCTAACCTTGATATTAGCTAATGAGAGCCTGCTCCCTAATATTAGTAGTAAATAGGTTCATAAAAATTAAAAATAGAAACTGTTTTTCCTTTTGGGAGTTAATCAGTGGGATAAAATTAATTTGCCAGGCTCCTGATATTTAAGTAATCTTTCCCTGAGAGTGCAGCAGTGCAAGAGCAGATTATGCCTCCTTCCTTTATGTTAAGTCAGACATACATGGCTGCCCTATGTTATAAGGCTTATGCTCACAGGAATGCCACTTCCATAGACGAGAATCTCCATCACTGAGTTGTCCTCATAGGAGTCCACAGAGGCCAAGTCATATAGGGAGGAGGTGACAGGCCCGTAAACCCACTCTGTGAATTTCCTGGATAAGTGTTTGGTGTGATACTCGTGGAATTCCCTTTTCAAAATGTGTGAAAAAATCTGCAGACAAAAGAAAGAAAAGTCAGGGAAAGAATTTTCTGAATGTTTACTCAGATTTATCCACTCAGTACAACATTTTAACTGACTTGTCCAGGAGTTTACCCCAATCTTTCCTGTCTTGGCAGCCATTTTAAGAGGTGTCAGCCCCCTCTTGTTTTCGATTTCTTCCAGCTTTATCTTTGGTTGCAGACTGGCAGCAACCTTGAGGATGTGGTCATACATACTGGTGATGAACTCTGTGTTTTCTTTAGAGTTGTCTGCCACCACTACTAGGGCGTGCAGCACCGTGTTCCCCTGAGAGTCTGACATCTTTGCATCTGCTCGCTGGAACTCGTTGACCATGAGGAAGTCGACCATGTCGGGTTGGTTGGTGCAGGCAGCCAGAGACAAAGGCAGCTCACCTGTGGACAGTGAAGAGAGATGAGTTATTTTCTCTGCAGAGCTGGTTTGAGTGCTCCTGAAAACCTGGGCCCACATTCAATCCATCAAAGTACAAGAGTGACCTTTAACTGCACACCTTTAAGATTGATGCCAGACAAGCTCATGCTGATAAAGTCTCTCCCTCCTCAGAATTTCTTTTTCTTACTGTGCTCTGTTCTGGATGTTTATGAGAGTATCAGGTTTCAGTCTGTATTCTGACATATTTACCCCTGAGGTCCCTACAGGAGCCTCCCTTCACGAGAAAGCATTTGCACCCATGTGGTGTTACACGTCAACACATGGGGGCAGTGTTGTCTTATTCATAGTGAGACATGGTACACACACATCAATCCAAAATAGAGAGAGGTGCAAACAAGAGTTGAAGATGTCAGAATAAAGGGGCCTGCATGGGGACTGATGCCCTTACAGCTTAGGGCCCATAGTGGGCTTTTTCAACTTTATAATGGCCTTTAGAGTGTTAAACATGACTCCTCTGCATTATAGAGTAATTCTATGCACAAGACAGAAAGTCTGCAGCATCAGGCCTGAAATGGCTCATTCCCCATTGATGCTTAGTTTGCATACAATCATCACAATGAAAAACAGAACCAGAAAGTCTGTGTGTCATTGCAATGTCTGTCAAAGCTCACACCAATTGACTTGGTGTTTTTTAACCTTCATTCTTTTTCTTTAAATTAGCATGGAGACAGCATAATGAAAAACCCCAAGTCCAATGAAGTTGGGTTGTTGTGTAAAACAAAAATAAAAACAGAAAACAATGATTTGTAAATCATTTTCAACCTAAATTCACTTGAATACACTACAAGGGCAGATATTTAAGGTTCAAACTGATAAACTTCATTTTTTGCAAATATTCACTCATCTTGAATTTGATGCCTGCAACACATCCAAAACAAGGTGGGACGGGGTTAACAAAAGACCGAGAAAGTTTAGAAACACTCAAAAAAAAACTGTTTGGAACATTTGACAGGTGAACAGATTAATTAGAAACAGGTAAGTGTCATGATTGGGTATAAAAGGGGGATCCCTGAAAGGCTCAGTCATTCACAAGCAAGAATGGGGCGAGGTTCACCGCTTGTAAACAACAGTGTGAGCAAATAGTCCAACAGTTTAAGATCAACCTTTCTTGACAAACAACAACAAGGAATGTAGGGATTTCATCTACAGACCATTATATTATAAAAAGATTCAGATAACATGCAGAAATCTCTGTACGTAAGCAGCAAGGCTGAAAACCAACATTGAATGCCTTTGACCTTTGATTCTTTAGGAGACACTGCATTAAAAACCACCATTAATCTGTTAAGGATATTACCATGTGGGCTCAGGAACACTTCAGAAAACATTGTCAGTTAATAAAGTTTGTCCTCACATCTACAAGTGAAGTTAAACTCTACCATTCAAAACAAAAGCCAAATATCAACAACACCCAGAACACTGCAAGCCTCTCTGGGCCTGAGCTCATCTGAGATGTACTGATGCACAGTGGAAAAGTGTGCTGTGGTCCGATGAGTCCACATTTGAAAGTGTTTTTGGAAAATCATGGATGTCATGTCCTCTGGGCAAAAGAGGAAAAGGATCATCCAGATTATTTTCAATGCAAAGTTCAAAAGCCAGCATCTGTGATGGTTTGGGATGTGTCGGTGCCTATGGCATGGGTAATTTGCACATTTGTGAAGGCAGCATTAATGCTGAAAGGTACATAAAAGTTTTGGAGGCACATATGCTGCCACCCAAGCAGTGTCTTTTTCAGGGACACATCTGCTTATTTCAGCAAGACAATACTAAGCCACATTCTGCATGTGTTACAAGAGCGTAGCTTCATACTAAAAGAGTGCAGGTATCAGACTGGCCTTCCTGCAGTCCAGACCTGTCTCCCATTAAAAAATGTGTGGCGCATTATGAAGCGCAAAATAAGAAAACTGAGAACCTGGTCTGTTGAGCAACTAAAGTCCTTCATACTCAAGAATAGGAAGGAATTTTCCCTAAAGCGCTTCAACAATGAGTGTCCTCAATTTTCAAACACTTACTAAGTGATATAGTACAGAGGTAAACATGCCTCTGTCCCAGCTTTTTTGGCTCACGTTGCTGGCATCCAAAACATTTAGTCTTTGTGGTGTATTTAATTGAAAAGAGTTGAAAAGTTTTTCCAAATTATTCTTTTCTTTTTTAGCATTTTACACAACATCCCAACTTCTTTGGGATCAAGATTTGTATTTGAATGAAAAGTAAAATGTGATTTGAGACTAAAACCGAAAAGAGTACAATAAAATGAAGAAAAAATGGGTGTATCAGTCACTAAACACAAAATACTCCTTATTTAATTTTATCTGTCTTTCAGCCCAGAATGCAAAACTAAAATGTTGTTATATCAAAATCATGGTGACTTGCTTTAAGATTTTTTCTGTTATTCAGTAAATCTCCACTGGAGGACACACTTCTATGGGGAGTATCAGTGTGTACTTACCAAAGTAGAAGTTTGGTCCATCATGGGGCTGAAAGAATTTCCCAGAGGCCCTCACATGAACATCTGCACCTTTTAAGACCAGAAGCTTCACATAGGACAGACTCCTCCTCTCAATGGCTATATGCAGAGCTGTCTGACCTGCAAATGTCACATGAGCATCAATTAAAACAGTCATATTTGTGGCTGAAGTTCATTCTCACATGTGCTTCACACACTGTTTACCTTTATAGTAGCTGTTAGTGTAGGCTGCATTCACAAACTCCTTGATATCTCCTATCTTCTCCGAAATATCAATCATCAGCTCCACTGTTTCATTCTTTCCATCTCTGAGATGCAGCAGAGCCTTCATGAGGGCTGTTTTACCATAAGATTGATCTGTGAATGTGGACACAAAATAAGGACAGTGATGAGACACACTGCGCAGTGAGAGATGTGACATGGCTTTTTTGTGATCCCAAGTCAAATATCAACAAATGAAAATTCAACTGCACAGCTTCACAGAATGATGTATGTGATCAAACCTCCATTTGTCTGATCTGTTATAAACTTTCACACATTTTTGACCAGACATGTTAAAGCTCTTGTGGTGGCTCTGTCCTGAAAACATTTCATATAAAGTTATTCAGGTCTCCTCTCTTAAGGACGACACAACACAAATATCCAGTGCCTGACTGTCTTTAAGGTTTAATCAGCAGTTCAGTTCAGAGCTTTATTGCACCTCTAGAGGAAATTTTGTCTGCAGTGACAGCACGCCCAATGACAACAAATACAAACAAATAAATAAACAAACATTGACAAAAAAAATAGTATTGCAGTGTACAGCATAGTCAAACTTGACATGAACAACCCCAATGAAGTATAAACAGAAGAATCAAGAGTTTAAAACAACACTGCATATTTGTGTCGGCTATGATAAAAAAAAAACTTCATCCCCACAAGTTATGTCACATGGTGTGACATGATTTTCAGAAATTTCAAAGAGCAAATTCTTCTGATACAGTTTGGAAAAGGAAGTATATGCTCATCCTAAAAGATCATCAAACATCTAGAAGGATTAGAAGTTTAGCTGTCTCCACTTTTTCACAAAAACAAATGTTTCTCAGACTCTCACTACAGTTCCTCCTCTCTGTGTAAGTAACATTTTTTTTAAATCTGAAAGGCAAAGAAATTATTTTTCTCTTACAGTACATGTAAACCTTGATGGCCATGTTGTACTTCATAGGATATTAGAAATTCAGCATAAACGAAAATATCTCATTTGGCGCTAAGTTCATAAAGCCCCATACAGAGTTGCCCTAAACTATAACAGAGTGATTTTTGTCACACCATACGATATAAACTAGATATGTCTTCAAGAGAATGGTGATTTATTTCTCTGAGCAATTTATTCTTGCATCCTAAAACTGTTTTTTTTTTAGTTTTGTCTGTGTTACGGCTATAATTTGCTTTTTAAAACTTCGTTGTTTATGATTATATAAAACAGATACATTACTATGCAGGAATTATGCATGAAAACCACGTAGAGCTGAAAAATTTAGCCAATGCTGAAGGCTGCAGAAAAGCCAGTACTAAAATTGAAGATACACCACCTCACTGTTTCTCAATAACTAACACTGTGGTCATCAACTGCTGAGTTTTGGCTTCGACACTCACACAAAGAGTCGGAGAGTTTCTTCATGTTCTGGTGCAGGTAAAGATAAAGGCCGTCCATCTGCCTGACATCTCCACTGGCTGCAGCCTCAAACAGTCTGTTGATGTTAAACGTCTTACTGTCTCTTTTATTGCTGTCCTCCTCCTTTCCTCGGATCTTTCTGTGAACACAAAATATTCAACAGACTGAAGTTTGAAAGATTTACTAAAGGGTCATAAAGGTCACAGCCTCACACTCAACATTAATCTCCTCCATGTGGAGCTGATATCACACAGAGGCCGATCTGTAATGAGCATTCAACACAGGAGAGATCATATAATGTGTGACTGCAGAGGCTCACTTGTCAAAGTTGAGGTTAAATCTGATTTGCGGTTTGGGCCGCTCGATTTCCTCCTGGTAATCAGTGTCCATCGGAGCCTTCGGCGCCTCTGAGCCGAAACTGAGAGAAGAGGCTGCTCCATCTTTACTCCCTGCTCTCTGTCTCGCCTTCTCCTCCTCCGTCCTGTCATCTGTCTCCAGCTCAAATCCGAACATCTCTGACTTCTTCATCTTCACTGCTTCGTCCAGATGTCTGCACAGAAATACAGCAAGAGTCGCATCATGTAGACAACGGTCACTGGGTTGTGTAGGGCAGCTCAAAATGCAGATTATTGAAGTGAAGTAAACACGTTATAGGTTTTATAGAGCAAAACATATTTTTAGTTTGTTTGTTTGTTTGTGAACAGAATGACTGGAAAAATTCAGAAAAGATTTTGATTAAATTTTCAAGGATGTGAGATGGATGCAGATCCGTTCAAGAAATGTAATATAGGGATTTGTTGACATTGCAAGATAGTGCAGTTTTCACAGTTTTGCTAGTAAGTCGATAAGTTCTCGACAGGTTTTTATGACATTTTAAGGGACTACTGGGCACTACACAGAAGAAGTGATTCAAATTTTGGTGGTGATCCAAATCCAGATGTGGATCCAGAAAAATCTGACTTGAAAAATCTTCAACAGGGGCCAAGAAAAAACCTAAATGGTCTTTTTCAGATGTTATGACTTTTCTTAAAATGATGTACACGACCAGTGTACTCTTCTCGCCTTAGGGTCATTTTTGACCTGCTGTTTAAAAACTACAGTCATTTTTAAAGTTACACATCATTGAAACACAGACACACACAAACATGCTCTTTAAGTTAAAGGTTTAGTTCAGGTGTTTCAAGTGGGGTTGTTTGAGGCCCATGAAACTAGTGAATATAAAAGCCAATAAAGCAAGCAGCCAGCTCTGTCCCTGTTGGGAGGGAGTCAGGTATGGATGCTAGGTGATACACAAGGAGCAGGATGGATGACAAGTTACCCGGTGGTGCAGATGCATGAACTGTGAGCCCAAACCCAGAGGCTCATTGCTGTCATGAGGTGGACTTAGTAACAAGGCTTCTCCTGGACCTCTTTGGTCCTGGTGGTTAAATTAGGCACTGCAAACATAATGCTCTGTCATTGCAGAGTCCTGATGTCCACGTTCACAACAACAACCCTAAAGTGGGCGAGGGCTCATGTCACGTGGTAGAAATCAGTGCTGTGACCTTTTGGGTAGCTTGTTTTTATACACAAGAAAAATACAGGAGGGACTCATTCTCTAATTATTCAGGTTACATTTATATCAGTTTATACTCCAGTGACCCTACCTGACTCATCAAAACTCAGGATCATTGTCGAGGAAGAGTGAAATGCTATTATAAAAAATCTTACTGTAGAGTCTAGTTCAGCCAACGTTATTTTTTGTGTAGTTAAATCATAAAAGTAATTACAAGGCATTCAGTGGCACCACTTACTGTATTGTCTAGTATCTGTTCCTGGCTATTTTCCCACAAAGCTGGCCAGTTGCTTTACTGCCAATTATATTTACTTGAACCATGGGCCTTAAGTAACCCCCTTAAAAAACACAAACTAACCCTTTAATTTGTATCTCTAAATTGCTCTTAGGTGAGAGTGTGTGTGAGTGGTTGTCTGCCTCTTTATGTGGCCCTATGATTGTCTGGTGACCAGGCCAGGGTGTACCCCACTTTTCACCCAATGTCAGCTGGGGTTAGACCCGACCCCTCACGACCCTTAAAGGGATAAATGTTATAGATAATGGATGGAAAATAACTTTACCCGCTGCATGTGCTTTAACAGAAAGACAGATATACAGCAAGCATTACAAAACAAAGATAATCCTAAGAAATATTACAACAAGGCCTTCTGGACAACATGAAATATAAACAATGAGCTCGAAGTCGGGAGGAATTTGACCTGAAGACCACAGATAAGAGATGAGTCCTCAACAGAGACTCTGAAATCTTTGGAGACTGACTGATCATGTGGTTGAAACAATAAAAACAGCCATCATGACGGTCTGAGCTGACTGTCAGATGACCTGAGTGGTCCAGCTGGAGTAGGAAGATAGGAAGCTGATGATTCGTTCAAAGCCTTAAAAACAATCAATAACATTTTACTGCCAGTCCTAAAACAGACAGGAAACCATCACAGAGAGGCTAAAATAGGTATAATGATGTCAGGCCTCCTCTTTCACACAAGATGATATAAAGACAGAATGTGATGGAGAGGTCTTTCCATCATAAACATGATTCATGTGATAGAGGACAGACTTTTGAATGGATTTCTGTCCACATGCTCACCCCATACTGACTGTGGGGTGTTGATGACCCAGTGCTGGGATTGTGTCCTATGTACTGAGGCTGTGGCTCCCATTAGAGGTTCTTAAACTACTCAGCTCAGGACCTCCAAAACAGCAGTACTACAAGCTGAGACCACCTGCTCCGTACTGTTCTTGGGGGTAGGTAGAGCATACTGTGCAAAGACACTACTCTCAAACAGGTCTTTTCTAGAATAACAGAAATGAACAGCCTAAAACTGTAGTGCTACTCTAGACAATGATTTAAAGTTAGAAAGGCTAGAAGCAGAATACGAGTATTCAACTTGAAGAGACTGCTGTTTTCTTATTCAAAAGGCATCCCATGACTCCCTGTCAGTGCTTTACGGTCAGTGTTTAATCTGTCTTACAGAAATTCACTCGTCAGTTGTCATAAGTCAGTACTCAGCGTTAGAACAAGTATGCAGGAGTCAAACTCAGGGATGGAACAACAGCCCCAGAAGAAGAGCCAAGAAAGCTCAAATGCCTCATGTGGCTGACAGCGAGAAGGGTGATAGGACTGATCTCACTTTCTCACTTTAAAAAGAAAATCTGTCCCCTATTGTGTCAAGAAACAAAATGGCCTTGTGCAAATGTAGTTGATGATCCATAGCATAGTTCCCATCATAGTTTCTATAGAGGATATGCTTTGACGTCACAGTTTGTGCATCAGACTGGCAGAAACATCCAGTAAGTGGCTGAGTGCAACATCTGGTGATGGATATTAGTGATGAGAAACACTTTAATTCACCTGTAAAGGGTTTTTAGTCATTTTCTGAGGGCCTAATTATTTTTGATGCTCTCATTAAGGAAAATGACATTCTGGCCTGATTTATGTTTAAAAATGAAAAACAAATATTTGAAGCCATAAAGTAAAGTTCATAATGCAGCATTAATTTGCATATACCACAGGACGAAGCCCTGTAGTGACTAAAACTCTAAATAATTTCATGGACATCCAAAAGACATCAGTGTACCCAGGCTTCTCGGAGCAAACAGCTTTAGCACCGGTCTAACTATCGTTGTCTCCTGTTTAATTTTAATGCGTCACGCCTCAAACTGCTCGGAAACATTTCAAGAAAAATATGCTAAAATAATCTCAATTGGCCAAATGGAAGTTGTATTAACAGAACACTAACTTTAAATTAGAAACACCATCACTAACACGGGTATATTTAACCAGATATACTATAAAAAAAACTTCTCAGCAAAAAACATTCAAGTACAACAACACATGGTAAATTGAACCAATAATCCTTTATTTCCCCTCATACAACATCTTGTGAAATGACAAAAGGTGTCTGGGGGGACTCTAAAAAAAGCTTAAAAATTAGTGAAAAATTTGGGAATCCTTAAAGAAAAAAATCCTGAAAACATAACAGAACTGGGAACTTGCTCTATGGTCCACTCATTCCTGGGAAATGTTAGCCTTGTCTGGTGAAGGTACAGTCTCCCTGCATCACTGACTGCAGTGGAAAAGATAAACAAAATTTGCATATTTTTTATAGAGGAAAAAAAAGACCTGCCGACAAATATTTTTTGAACAAACAAAATATATTAGAAATTACCATGAAATGATATTTATTTCTAACCTTTACACTAAATAAGGATTAAATGCAAATTCCAGGACCATCCTGACTTACCTTGTGCCTTACATACAGTCGGTACAGGCAGGGGGCAGGGTGGTATTGGCCAGGACACACTGGTCGACAGCAGGTATGACACAGGTGCCTGTGGGGCACTTCAGGTGGGGCCACTGGTCCTGCCTCACTTGCAGGAGTACAACCACCTGATTTAGTACACTAACACTAACACTAACACTGGTAAAATCCACCCAGAAAGAATGTTACTATCAATTACTTACATTGGGTGAAAATCACCCAAACACATGCCTAGGAGGAGGGAAACATACCGATCTTTGATCACATCAGCAAGCAGTCTGAAGCTACCCCAGATAACTCAGACAACAGCAACACAATGAAAATCACATGATGAAAAGCACCCAATGTTGTTGTTCTAGGGTCAATTAAATATTGCTAGGCTTGCAGAGAGGTGGAAAATGTTTCATAAATTTAAGGAAAATTTCCAGGAACTGCCCACAGGAAATTAAGCTAGAAAAATCTGGAAATATTTAGATTGGCAAATTTTAATGAGAATTGTGAAAATTAACTGGAAATTGGGAGAAATTTAAATGAACTGTAACTAATCCAAACATAAATATAAACATTTGGTTTTGTCATAGGCAGACATCCATGCAAAATAATACAGTTAAAACGTCACATTTCAACAGATTTATTTGTTAGAAGAAATTTATCATTTTGTTTTTATCTATTTTTTCTTTAAATCAATTTCAGCTTCACTTTATGTCCTCAGATTCTGATGTGTGGCTTCAATAGTCCAGGGTCCTCTAATTATTTTCAAGTGTACTTGCATGACATCTGGGTATTAGTCAATATTATACTAAAATATATTTTCCCCATCTATGTTTAAAATCCCTGTTAAGGACCAACCTTCAACCAAATTATTATTTTTTTCCATAAATTCCTGTTAATTCCTATGGAAAGTTTCCAACTTTGAAAATTCCCATAATTTTGTGATCATTTTTATTTTCACAATTTGTCTTGCCTTGTCATTTGATATATATATATTTTTTTCTATTTTCTGAACAATTTGCTGAAATTTCATGTCTTGATTTTTCTTTTAGGTAAAATCTATAGGAAAGAGAGAGACAAGGAAGTGGAGTTCATATATATCGTTACCTGAATGTGTGTCTGCTCAGTGATATGATCTAAGCAATTTTTTCAAATTGAGTACAATGGATTCAGCAAGTGCGGGACTGCAAATAATTATTACAATATATTGCCAAAATATGAGGAAATTAATGCTCTTTCAATGGACTTTCTCATAATTTTTTGAAAAAATGTAAAGGGCTTAACTTTTGCAATAAAAAAGAAAAATGCAATAAATGTTTTTTGTTGTTTTTTGATTTTTTTTTTTTTTTACTTGTTTTTGCTTGTCTTGCACTTCAGTTTGATTGGGGTCTTTTATATCAAATGTACAAACATTTGAAAATCTGTTTTAAATTCTGTGTCAACTATAAAAAAGAAATAAAATAAAAAGTTTTCCCAGTCAAAACTTCTCTGACAGAGTTTGTAAGCTGGAGTCTGGAGCCATCTTAAGGAAGATGACTTGCTTGATAATGACTGTATGCATGAGGAATATCACATTTAAATTATGTGAAATGTTATAAACTCTTTATTTCGTCAGCCTGTATGAAATACAGTTTGGTAAACCGTGAGTTTGAATGAACTGGATCTGAGGCCCACAGGGGATCATCTCCCAGGCCTGTAAGAGCTCTGCAGACATGTTTCCAGACATGTGATGTTTCCCCTCAGTGACTAACAAAGACGTTTATTTAGAGGAAGATTTCCATGACAGTTAAACTCTGCTGAAAAATGTCATTGGTCACACTACACTTTGTAAACAGACTTACAGAAACGCATGAACATTTTTCATTCCTGTTACTCTCCGTTGCTGAGGTCAAAACTCAGTGTCCCACAGTTTTTCTGTATCAGAGAGGGTGGTGTGGTCCGTGAAATTAGGTACATCCACCAAGGAGGTTTTGCTTTGGCCGCCCGTTGTTGGTTTGTTTGTTAGATTGTAAACAGAATAACCCAAAAGGTTATGAACAGATTTTGATGTAATTTTCAGAGAATGATAGTCATGACACAAGGAAGAACTGATTAGATTCTGGTGATCTAAATCCAATGCTGCTCTAAGAATTCTGTAAAGGATTTGTAAACAGTGCACAATGGGACAGTTTTCCACATTTTTCTAATAACTCAATAACTTCTCAACATATTTTGATGACATTTTCAGTGAATGTTGGTCATGGCACAAGAAAAACGTGATTTGATCTTGTTTGTGATCTAAATACAAATGCTGATCCAGGATTGTTTTTTAAAAAATTTGCTCAGGGTTTGTGATAGAGCAGTTTTTCACATTTTTGATAATAGCTTGCAGGACAATGTTGGAAATGCTTTGGCAGAGGTCTGTGTTCTCAGAGCACTTCTAATTATGCTTAAAATTCTGGTCTTCCTGAAGAATTATGGCAGCTCACTGCAGAGACTTTGTGTGTGACTTCTGTTTATCTTATACCTCTCTGTACTGTTGAATACTCCTGAAGGTCTCAGTAAGAGAGACTGATGCTTGTCCATCAAGAAGATTTTCATGGTTGCAAATAAAAAGCAGTCACTGAACACTGACAGCAGAGGAATCCCCCCACCATGAGATTCTTTTGAACTTTCTAAACCATATCAGTGGTATGAAGAAAATGACAATGCTGCCTCCTCCAAAGAGGGACAGAGACAAACATTGGTGGAGCATGAAGACAAATAAAAGGTCTTATGAGATATCATCTTCTATGTCAGAATGCATCTGTACCTGCTCCTATTCTATCATCATGACCCTACGCCAGTGACAGGGCCTTTCAAGTGAACACAACATTTAGTTGCTCTTTGAGAGATTTTACTCTACACAACTTTACACAAATGACTTAATGATCAATGAAAATCTGATCAAAAATTAGGTCAAAGGTTAAGGTCATTGAGCCGGATGTTTGCAAACACAATAACTCAAAAGCTCTCAAGGATTTTCATCATTCTTCCCATAAATGACATTACATACCAATAAGTGAATTCTTTTGGATTTTATTATTTTTTTAAACCAAAAGAATTAAAATGTTAGAATTTAAAGAAAAGAAAAAAATTGTGTTGGTGGGAAGTTTCAAAATAAGAGTTTCATTGGCCATTAATGACCATTGTGTCTAAGTGTGTATATGACATAATCCTCTGTAATCTTGAATAAATTAAATCATAGACTAATATGTGAATTCTTTTGGATGTTAAAGGTCAAAGGTCAGTGGTCAACTTAACTGCATTCAACCCTTGCTTGTAATCTTCGTGTCTAAGCACTGCATAAAAAGCTTCCAATCAAAATTGTCCTTTTTAAGTCAATGTTACAATGAATAGATTTTTGAGGTCAAAGGTCAAGGTCAATGGGCTGGCCTGTGAATGTAACAAATCATGGATACTATAAGGGTAAGACAAAATGAATAGCTTTTCATAGGTCAAGCTCAAGATCATGGAGCTTCATGATAAACTTTTCTTGTGACCGTAATAGCTGAAGAAAACTTGAAGTGCCCTCTGTCTTTTGCAAAGGTCACTCTAAATACTGAACTGACTGCGTTGGCCAAGGTCATTAAACCTCATATAAATTCATTGCTTGTGATTGCAATATCTCAAGGATAATTTGTGTTTGTTGAATCTCTTTAAACTTTGAAAAATTGTCTGCTCCAAATGAAGAATGGACAGATATAATCGTTGATCAAAGGTTAAGATCATTGGATGTTGTTTTCACAGTATTTCTTGTTGTGCTTTATGTGTTTAAAGGGTCATCTGGGGACAGGAACTGCAAATTAGCTCAGGCTATGAAGACTTTAGTGTGCAGCAACGTTCTATTCATACTGTCCCTAAACAAATAAACATTGAATAAATTAAAATATAAACAGCCTGAAAACCAGAAGCTCTAGTTGTGCTTTAATTGTCATCAATTATACTTGAATGTCTGAGCCCTCATTTGTGTTTGGATTCATATACATATGTAAAAAAAAATATGAATTATCAAAAAATTGTGTTTGTATGTTCATGCAAAGTTAAGGTAATGGTTAAAAAAGGATTTATTTATTTGTAGACATGTTTTAGGTTAACAGGAAGCTCGTCTCTGGTGGTGTCTTCTTCCCTATTTCAGTCTGGAAATGGGGAATTGAAATAACGCAGGAGACACCCTGAACAACTCTGTGATGATCACAAGAGGAATAAGCAGCAAAGAAACAAACGATAGAAAAAAGGAAGTGCAAACATCTTATATTTCCTGTCCATTTCCTGATGTGTTTTCTTGACAACAGATTGTCCCATCGTTTAAAAACTGTTTTTACTGACCTCATCTTTGTGTGTGCAGGAGTGCATTCCTCTATGCGTCGTCAGAGTGCCCTGCTGTATTATTTATGGGTCTATTGATTTATACTGACCTACAAGAAGACAAGCTTTGTTGTGCAACGCTCCTGATACAGACAAAAAATTGTCAAAAAGGATGTTTTAAATCTTCTCATTCTTTGCAAGCAGATATAAAGTATTTGCTGCAGAGACAAAATGTTTTTATGGCTGTAAGTACAAACTAAGTCTATGAGAACAGAGAATACTATCAGGTCAAAACTAATATTCAAACTGGAGAACTGTAGAGCTTGTAATGCTGGAAATGTTTTTCCCTCTGCTGATCTCAAACTAATAAACAAAGCTGTAACACATAATTTGGCTCACCAGAAGGACGTCCTCTTGCTCCAGATTTGTTGTCTTGGTTATAAATCTGATCCTTCAATAAAATGAATAAAAAGTAGAAGTAAAAAGAAGAGCGTCCTGCAGAGATGTTCCCCTTCTGCTGCGTTCTGAGTTTCTTGTTTAACGCAAGTAGTAAGAGATGAGGTTATCAGAAACAAGAGGAAGGGGGGATGTAGTGACACGCCCTGGAGAATATCAGAGCACATTATGGAGCCTTGAGTGCTTAAAAGGATGCTGGACCGACCATCTGTGCTTGAGCCCAGACAGCAAAATATACCACAAAGGAATCCATATGTACTGGAGCGAGTACCAGTGAATGAGTATAAAATTACATGAGCACAAATATGGTTATTTATGAGGTTTTCAGAGGAGAGCACCAGAGCACTTTTCAGCCAGTTTGTGTCTAATGGCCAATAAACTGTACGTGAACAACACATGAAGAAGTTTCCTTCAGAGTAAGACCAGTACCACCCTATAAAATCAACCAAAGTTGTATTAAAACTCACCTTTTCAGATGAATCTACCCTCTGGCGTCTATTTCTGTGAGCGAGGCTCCTTTTTCAGTCCATATTACTGCTGATGTGCTTCCTGTCTCTCTGTGCTGCCTCTTCTTGGTTTCATTTGACTATATGTTCATGCGTGTGTGTGTGTCTGTGTGAGTGAGCGTGTGTGTTCAGCTGTGGTCCTGTGACTGACTGTGGTTAGAGAGTACCAGCGTGAACATGAGATTTGATGTCTTGAGATCACTTCCTCTCCCTGATCGAGCACAGGGAGGCGGTAGGTAATGGCACAGGATGTTCACTAGCTCCACAATTTTGAAGACATCAGGTGGAGCTAAAGCTGTCTATAAGTTACTGTGGATTCATTTGTGAAGTAAAGAGGAGAGAGAGTTTCATTGATTTCTTTTGGATTCAGAAGAAACATGTTGTAACTACAAGCGTTATAAAACATGAAGCAGGGCTCTTGATCTTCTGATGATCCATCACAGTGTTTTCAGAGTTTGGGGGGGTCTCTCCAAGGGGAAAGAGGACGTCTGGGGAGGCGCAGAATGAGAAAGCAAGCCATTAAAAAAATTCTGCTCAACAAAGTTGAAAAGCATCAATATTAAACGGAGAAAAGAGAAAGTAGACCCACAACCTGTTTTAATTTTCTTTTTTGGCCATAGTTTGTATTATGTAAGAGTTGTGGGCTTTATTTACAATTAGTTTTATTTCAAGAAAAAGAAAGACAAATCAGATATGCTTGATTTAAGATGGTTATTTTCGAGGCTGCTTTTTTTTGTTTGCTCGTTTAATTCAAATAATGCAGACAAAAATGTTGCCAACATTAAAATCTTAAAAAGACATTTAAGACGAGGCAAAGATGTGGTGAGACTCCAAAAGGTAGTGAGGCTGACTGCAGGATAATGAGTCGAGACAATGCTGCAGGTGTAGCCTGACAGTTCAAAATTAACTATTCAGGATATCTTCACCAGTCCATAAAAAGTCTTTGAGGAGGGTTAAACCTTTAAAATACACACGGAAAATGACTAGATGAACGTTCTGTCAGTCATTTTAATTACAGGCCAATCAGATGATGAGAGCCCCATTAATGAAAAAGGAACGCCCGCTCCTGCTGCCTTTAGACCATCAGGCCAGTTCTGCTCATGAGCTTTTATCCTGATTAAATTATTGATTTATGTGCACGTATGCCTCGATCAGAGCGTGTCCATGGAAACAGAGAATTCAGAAATTACCAACCAGGGTGATTTTAATTAGGCTGAAGAAGACATGCTCTCTTAAACCAAGCTGCAAATATGACTGACTGTAAGTGAGAAGAAAACTGCTCGGTCAGATAAGGCAGATATGGCAGATGTGGTAGAATCTGATCGATTTAGCACTTAAGTGATTGAACGCCCTTAATCAGCTGATTACTAGTGCAGGATGACAGGGAGTAATTATCTAGAGGTGACTTAAATGGATGATTGGATGGATGTAAATGCAGCATTCTGCTTGCTTCATTTTCAAACATTCATTTCATAAAAGCGTTGCAGTTTGGTCCTCAAGTGTGACTGAACAAAGACTGACAGGACAATAAAAATACTTAGGAAACCCTGATAGGACATGCATTCGTGGGTCATTCCTGGCTACATGCTGCTGATTTTTCTACCCCCTGGATGTAACTCTTGGTACATGACTTGAGTAAACCAGAAGTACTGCACAGGGGTTTCATACCTCTGTAGGATGTGTAATCACCAGAGTATGACTGTAAAGTGGTTGGTAAAAAAGGAAGGGCTGCAGTGGTTTGTGCGGTGCTGTAATTTATAGAAATCTCATATGATAGACTCAAACTTGACACCCAATGACATTTCCTGCTGACCTCATTTCTCTCAAATGTAATCATCCATCCATTATCTATGCTGCTCATCCATCTGGTGTGTCGGGTTAGTCTTTCTATTGACCAATCAAATTTTCTCAGTGTATTCTTCTCTTGTTTTCATGATAGTAGTGTCCAATCAGGAGCAGCCAAAGGTCAACAAAAGACAAGATGCTTACCTGTCAATTCCCAAAAGAATTTAAAAAGAAGTGTAGATTGTGGCCCTTTGAGACATTTGGGACAAAAATGGCCTCTAAGAATGGCAAAAGTGACTAAACAGTGTAAAATATCTTAAGGAATAAGTGTAAATATGTAAATAGGTATTTATGCTGTCAGTGTCTTTGCATACTTTAATTGTTCCTTTATCAGCCAAAGCTTGACAGAACCAAATTCAGATGTGAAAAGATGTGCTTGTTGTTGTTTAGTGTAATTTGTATGAAATTCTGTGAGATTTAATTTTTCTTTTAGTTTTTGTTGTATCTTTATGGTCAAAGAACTTTCAGTACATGGAGCTAATATTATTACAGCATAAATATTCAGGTCGCTCTGA
Organism: Cetoscarus ocellatus; assembly: GCA_037902135.1. Lineage (NCBI taxonomy): Eukaryota > Metazoa > Chordata > Actinopteri > Labriformes > Labridae > Cetoscarus > Cetoscarus ocellatus. Next base: position 43,419 of record JBAMNC010000142.1, read on the forward strand.
AAAAATGTCTTTAACATAACTCTACTTGAAAGGGTTGAGGTTCTACATACATATGTTAAATAAAAATCCAGGTGGACAGAAAATGGCAAAAAAAAATGACCAGCAGTTGCAAGGATTAGTCTGTTATATACCATATCAGAGTGGAGGTTTGACAGAACAAGAGATGATCATGAGATCAGGGGAAATCTGGGTTAGGAATTTGGTTTCAGACAACTCAGAAACAAAGTGCTTCCAGCCTCTGTTGCTCTAAAAAACTTATGTATCTTACTCAGTATTGCAACTTTGATGGACTTCTTTAGCGAGACAAACCCATGAATGATAACAAAAACATGATGTCAAACAAACTGTGGCATTTTTTTTAATCTTTTGCTTCCTTTTTTATAAAGAAAAGGTGCATTGTTTGTAAAAAGACAGGGACTTGTGTTACTGCATTGACCCTGTAGTACATTTACATTTTCCGCAGCCAGATCTTGTGAAAGCATTAAGTACTACATAAAATGTTGAGGCATTTAACAGAGATGTAGGTAGAAAAAAAATCAAGTTTATTTTCAGTCATTTATATCAGTAGTGAGTTGCACATCGGGGCAGTTAGAGCACAAGTCTGGTTTTGTTTGTTGTTACTTCGTTGTGCTGGTGGTCATGTGGTTATGTCTCACTGCCCCACGCAGGGAGGCTGTCGTCAGAGAAGCAAGCAGTTCAGCTCTTTCCATGTGGCTCCGTTCCTGTTTTCTAAATAAGGCATTAAAAAACGATTTCTTTGCCTAGTATGCATCCCTCTGTTTTACCATATTGTAAAATGAAACAAGCACCAGATCAGCAGAGGGAAGACAAGTTGTCTAAAGTTATTATTGTATAGTGTCAATATGACAGCAATAACATTCATGTTAACTTAGAGCAAAATGAACAATAAATAGCTACACAAATTAAGAACTATTAGCTGATTTAAAGTGGCAATACTTCCAGAAAATTAGCTGTACAATCAAGGCAAAGCAAAAGTAGTATTACTAATTATCCTTAATTAGAAACCTACCAGAACATACTTAAGTTTACAAATTTTACTTCATTTAAAAAACTTCACACTGGTCCCAGATCCACTGATCATACAGTATGTCTGTAGTTACTTACCCAAAAATTCACTTTAATATTGAATGTCCTAATAGTGGATCTGTGTGCCTGTGACCCCCTCAGTCTCAGCCCCGCTCAGAGCAGGACTTTCAGTGCAAATCCTCATGAGCTGTGTATCTGTCAACTACCCCTCAAAGGAAGTGGATGTGGCCACAGCTTTCCAGTGCTGTGCTCTTATGTTTACTGCAGCTGCACAAACATGCCTCTACATGATACTAAAGGAAAGTCTTCCAGCCATAGGCATTTCCCCAAATTACATCATCAGGGGAAAAATAAGATGGATTGTTTGGGCACACACTAAAAAATGAAGCACCCTGCAGAGAGAGAGGAAGGATATTTTTAATGTTGGAGGGAGCAGAGAGGCCATTGTCACACATTTTAAAACTATGACAAAGTTTACGTTATATGATCCCTTTTAGGCTTTCACTGTGTGGTATCAGCTGAACTTGACTGACCTTTACAGGGTTGTTCTGGTTTTCCTTTGGGGTTCACACCTTGAACCTGGCCCAGTTTATTTGCTGGTTATCAATGTGATGTTACTCATGTTTTTCTTTCCTTTTGACAAATGTATAAAAGGGAGTTTCACAGAAACAGTTACAGACAATTATTGACCTTTTTTGTAAATATATATCCTTAAATGACAAGCAGACCACATAAATGGAAAGAGGGCCACACATTGCCCACCCCTGATCTAGAATGCTGGGCCATGTTTAGGTTTTTCCAAGAAATTAAAGAACTTACTTTTGTGTGATTGTTTTGCTACATCTTTTTATAAAACATTAGAATATAATGTTCAGTATTAGTTAATAATATATTTAGAAAATGATAAAGGGGAAATACTTATACTTAAAAAAACTTGTAAATGTTAATTGTTTTATTGCATTCAAAAATAAGATTAAATACGGGGTGCTGGTTTGGCGGGGTGGTAAGCAACCAAGTACAACCCATGTGTATGCTTCTGCCGGCCCAGGTTTGGGTCCAGCCTGTGGCCAGTTTGCAGAGTGTCTTCCCCTACTCTCTCTCGCCCCCTTTCAATAGCCTATCCACTGTCTCTCTCTCACCTATCAATAAAGACACAAAATGCCCAATAATAATCTTAAAAAATAAAAAATAACCTTAAAGGTGCAGTGTGTAGAATTTGGCAGCATTTCGCCAAACAGAAATGGTGAATATAGGATATAATGTTTCTATTTGTATTTAACGTCCGTCAAAATAGGAGTACAATCGTCCCAATAAAACGTTTGTTTTATTTTTATTTAGTTAGAAAAAGCTTAAAAAAATGTACATTACCGCGGGGCACGTTCATGTAGGCCAACATAACGATCCGCCATGTTGTCTACAGGTGGATTTTAGGGACCAAAAGAATGAAACACGAATCTGTCCACCAGTTCTGAAATCTACCTGGAATGCAGGCAAAGAAGAGGAGAGAGGACGGCGGTGGATGTATAATCTGTGGGCGAAGAAATAAATACTCCATTAATCATATTACAAAACTCTCATTCGTCCGGCCCAGCTTTCCGCTACTTTGCACCCACTCTCTCCCTCTCTTCTTTACCTTATTTCGCCAAATCTGCATCAGGCTTGATCTGATTAGCATTAATGCGCTAATGTTTGTTTGTGTTACTACAAGTTTACAAAACCTACAATCGGCAGCTAACAACTGACCTATAATCTATAAAAATAATGGTTACAAACCTTGTCACTTTAGTAAATGACGCGGTGTTCACGATCCGTTTTGGTCTTCACAGGCCTCCGTTGCTCAGCGATGTGACGTTTTGGTTACGGTTGGCCTCATTCTAGAATCTGAACGATAGATGTCACTCAAATGCCAAATTCTACACACTGCACCTTTAAATATGCTAAAATTTAGTATAAATTGGCTAAATTGGCCTTAATTCTATGCCAAGCTCCTAAAATAATGCGGTATTATTCCTGTTTGAGTTATGATCTATGAATGTTGGTATAATCAGTTTATATGACAGCTTTATACTTCAATTTTTTTGTTTATTTGTAAACAAAAAAATGCTGTTAAAAAGGGTTTTATGTGGCTCTGCTGGTAATCAATGTTGCCTATCCCTGCTTTAAGAGGCATAATCAAAGTCTATAATGAAATGGAAAACGTTGCAGGTATTATCTAAACTGTGTAGAGATGAGTTTAGCTAAACAGATATCACAATGAAAAAGCATCATATGTGATTTTTGAAGGCCCCCCTCCTTCATCTAGGAGAGTGAAAAAAAGGAAATCAAGTAGAGAAACAAGCAGAACTCCAACAATTTAACTATCTCCAAAAGCCCATTCATTTAACTGCAAATACCTTTTTATAAAGAGTGTGTGCTTGTTGGTGAAAAACAAGCAAAAAAATGCTTTAAAAATTGAGGTATTAGAAGGAAAATGGTTGTGTTAATTGCTTCATTTGCAGCGGTTACGTTTATTTTTAAGAATTGTTTTAAAAAGGAAATGAAATGAGGATTTGTGGTGCACTCAGTGGCTTGTTTGAATGAGAATGTAAATCCATTTGTAAATCTTTTGGTGGTCACAGCTTCAAAACTTTATAAAACATGATAAGGCACAGAATCTTAATACTTCTGATCTATCCATCGGCAAACAGATTATTTGCTTTTAGTGTTTCAGAGTCAAATCTGTTGTAGCCTCTTCATTATTTATATTGGTCCTTTCTTAACACAAAAATAAACTTTTAACTGAGGTTCTCCAAAGTGTGCAAAATTCTAAATTACTGATGTAAACAGATCAGGACCCCTCAGATTCATTCATAGTAAATCACAAAGGACCATAGCGACCCCGATGGCAGAGTCCGCATTCTGTCCGTACACCACCGGCAGAGGAAACGCCCTCTCCACCTCCTGTCTCAACACCTCGTTTCGTGCGAGGGCGCTCCCACTACCCACAATCCTCTTCACTCCTGCCTGCTGCAGTTGCTCGGCAGGCATCATGGAGGTAACGTTGTCCAGCACTCCGCGACACAGCGCCCTTGTCACATGACCCAGAGAGAGGTTGGTGGTGGAGATGTTGGTCACTCGGCCAAGGCTGAGCGGGTTGTGTCTCTCCCCCAGCACAGTGGGACTCACCAGCAGGTCACTCGTTTCCTGGTTCAAGGCGCTGTGGATCAGCTTCTCGTACAGGCAGGAGTCACTCAGCTCTGCACCTGGAGGGAGTGAAGATGAGCTTTTACTACGACAGTTTTGGCATCAGTGTGCTGTGATCAATTTAAAGTACTCTGACACACTCAATCTGTCTCTGAGGTCCTCTCCTCTCGTAAACCCTGCTTTGTTTGGCCTGTCACAAATTTACCTTCAATTTCAGACTCAGGAGGTTTAAGGAGCCCATTCTTTACTCGGGTTCATATATTAGTTTTTGTGCTGTATTCTCAGTCTGTCTGAGACACTCTGTTAGAGCTCCTGCCACTTTAAGGCCCCCTTTCCCACGTGGGCCCAGTCTGCTCTGATTGGTTGACCGGTCTTCTCTGTGGGAATTGGTGCTCAGTGCCATGTTGTCAGCAACTCTGCATTCATTGTATAGTCCCTGCTTTGCAATTGGCTTGCCACTCTGATCCAATTGGCTTAAACTGCTGATGAAACATTGGTAAGACATCACACTGGTAGGTCTATTTTGGGTAACCTTGCAGTGCAGCTGGATCCATCTGATTTAATGTATGTAATCAGACAGATCGATTTTGCCAAGCTCCAATGAACAACTATTGCACTTGGACAAAAGCAGCGTTGCCCAATCCATGTCCTTTGAAGCAGGAAGAGGTGGGAGCTATGAAAGAGACAACAGCAGAAGCTGACTGGTCTACGAGTGGTAAAACGGATAATCCATGGCTTTTATTGAAATTATGTATTCAATCACCTTGTGTGTGTTATCACAGGCTTTACCTGCTTAAAAACTTCTTAGAAAAATATTTTTTTCCCTCTTGGTGATGAGTTGTACAGAAATGAGGCCAGGGCGTTGTGGGCGCATTTTATTTTTCCTCCAAGTGTGCTACAATTAAGTAGGTAATTAAGAGGCCGTCATGTGTTCACATCCATACAAACTCGCTTTCTCTTTTAGGTTAGGGATTAAAGTGAGAGGAGCAGAAGAGCTGGAATCAACCCCTACATTACTTTAGTCTCACATATAAGAGAACTTCAGCTTTCCTGTTAAGTATCATTGCGATGGAATGAGGGAGGTGGAAAAAACAGTCACTGTCTGTAGACATAGTGGTGCCCATAAGCTGTATCAACATGGCAATACATCAAGCATGGCAAACCGTGTGAAGCATCATCACTCTGTTTCACAAATGGGAGTGAAAGAACCTTGACCGCAACTTCTGGCTGCATTGAAACATTCCCTACCTGTAGATCGGCATAGGGCAAAGTGTATTATACTTTAAGTGCCCCTTTACCTCGACGGTTGTGGCAGAACTATATCAGTAAAGAGTTATCTCAAGCATCCTCTGTTCCTCTCACAACAGACAGGTGGACATCCAGGGCAACACAAAGCTATGGTACGGTGACCCACAGCAGAGTGGAAGCAGTGAATGGTGCAGACTCGCCCCCTCTATGAGAATCACACAGGCGCAGATCTCACTTAGGTAATAACCGAAGCAAGGATATTTTCACTCCACTATCTGAATGTGATAGATGGAATAATCATCCAATCACCTGCCGGATATGCTTCTGGAAGGTTCTGCCAATTCTATTATATCCTGTCTTTCTTTCTCAGATCAAGAAAAGGTAATTCATAGTTTTATCACTCTGAAGAAAGTGAGGGTAACATCCAAAAATTACAGCTTGTGCAGACAGAAGCACATCAACCCAATGCTTGCCAATGTCCACCAGTCAATTTAAGTATTGTTTTCAAAATTCTGTCATTAGTTTCAACAGCCTTACGAAGCCAGGCTCCATTCTGAATTCCTGATATTTTTATGCACAAGACCGGGAGTTAGAGATCCTCTGAAAAGACTTGTGACTAAAGGTGATCAGGCCTTTGCTGTTCTTCTTTCAGAGGTGCTTTGATTCTCTCTGTGGCAGGAAACAATCCTCAGAGATTATGTTTCCTATCGACATGATGGCATCACGCACTTGCTGCACATGTGTGACGCCATTCTCACATTCCACCACATAACAAAGAAACTCGTTGTCATGTTCAAGAAACCAGTTTGACATGATTTAAGCTTCTTGACATGGAAGGTTATTGGAAGTATCCAGAGATGGGTTCACTCTGGGATGGACACGGTCAGACATAGTACTCAGGTATGCTGTGGCGTTTAAAGCAGCACTAAGTATGATTCTGGCTTTCAGCTCTCTAGGGGCCTCTATGGTCGTTGAGTGTAACTGCACTGTCGTAAAACAGAGTGCCTCACACCAACGTGCATTTGTTGACATACAGAGGAAGGAGACGCGAGCCGACAGGACGTCCCAAGAGACAAATAAACAATGTGGACTGATAAGGTACAGTCTGATCATGTTTTTTAGTTTGTAGTTTTTTAGTGTGGAAGTCTTCCTACCATCCACATCGAAGTTACATAGTGCCAGTGAAGGTGATACAGACCCCCTCAGACCACGACAGAGGTGTCATTCAACCTGTTGTAAGGTGATGTACCATCACAATGATTCTAGAAATATTATATTAGGGTGGAAAACTACGTAGTGTTGGTTTAAACTTAATTAGTCCAAATCAACAATAATTACCTCCGCCAGGGAAGTTATGTTTTCGCCGGGGTCTGTCTGTTTGTTTGTTTGTCTGTTTGTCTCTTAGCAAGATTACGCAAAAACTACTGGATGGATTTACATGAAAATTTTACTAGAGGTGTGATTTGGTCCAAAGAAGAGGCCAATACATTTTGGTGCTGATCCGATCCAGATTGACGTCACAAAAAAAAATTAAGTTTGTAATGGCAAATCCCATTCATTTATGGCATTATGTGAATTGTAGTTTATTTGCAAACTGACGTCTAGTTTTTCAAGCCTATGTCACTACATTTCCCAGCTTCACTTGCAATGCCAGGGGGGGAGTTCTCCATGCCGCTCAGTCTGCTGTCTCTACTCTGTCTCCAGCATTGTCCCACCCACAGCACCATCCAATGGTTGCACGCTCTGGTTACACTCAGAGTCAGGGCACAGCGAACAGCCAATCAGCAGTGAAAGCTGTGCATGCTGTTCTGCTCACAGACATAGCGGAGAGGAGAAGTTCTGCCAATGGAGAAAGCCCGGCACTGTTCTTGGAGCCTTGGTTTCTAAGATAAATTTAGGCAGCAGACTCTCCTGGAACTGTAATAAACATCCCAGTCCTCTACAACTCACAGGTACTAGTGACATTACTGTGAGCCCATTAACGTTACAGAAACAAATGCGGCAGCTCTGCTCGCTCGCTGTCCCTCCAGCTGTGCTTCTCAATCACTCAAAACAAGGCTGCTGATAATGTCAGTACAGAAATAGTCCGTCAGAAGTCTGCGAGTGTGTGAGTGTAAAAACCAAACCCCCAAATTCCACATAGAGTGAATGCGCCGTGGTTTTGCTCCGACCAACATGCTGGCGATGTCGCCCACTGCGGCGCACATAACACCAACATCTGTACAAGCAGCAGCAAACTGGTTCAGTTAACAAGTTACAAGACCCACTACTAACTAGGTCACTCTATTGGATGATATTTATATCAACAATAATCACACTTCTTGCAGACTGATATTTTTCATTTCACAATGTGCGTATAAAATAAATATAGGACTATAATGTTGGTTGGAAATCACAATTTATGGGTGGAACTGAGCTGCTTGGCGGAGGTCTGCGCTCTCTGAGTGCTTTTCTAGTTAGCAGTCTGTCATAACTTACACTGTTAACATATCACTCATGAAACATCATATCACTATTTTCCTTAAGTGCTCTTTTTACATGATGAGGAAGCACAATTTTGATGAAATAGGGTTATAGCCAAGTCCACTTTGTCAGAGAGAGGACGGGGAGGAAGAGCTTTACACAGATGGATGGATGAGGAACCAAAACTTTAATCGATTATCCATAGAAATGTGAAAGCAATTAGCTCAGGAGTTGCTGACCCACATTGCGCTATTGTTTTAGTCTGTAAACAGAAAATTTCTCTCTAAAAAAGCATGCATAAATATCTTCAAACCACCTTCCCTGCTCTGATGATTATGAACTATAAAACCTGACTCCCATATTTACTAATGCCATCGGCCTCCAGCAACTGCTCTTCAAAAATCTAAACCATCCCTTTAAAAGAAGATCTAATAAAACAGACTCTCAACAAACCATTACTGTACATTAGACTGAAGTGGAGCCAGAGAACAACTGCTGACTTGATATGACATGAGAAGGAGCAGCCTCAATGAAAATAAGGGCCTTTTTCTCAAAATGTGTGCCATTTCTTTTAAAAAACATATTTAATTAATATTCAATTGATGTAACAGCCATTGTCAGGTAATGACATGGGGAGGCTTTAGGTAAATGTTTCACTGGCCTGTAGAGCTAAACTCTTCCTTAAGTGGGCGCTGTGTCAGTGCTAACACAATATGATGAGGTTATTGTTTTTGACAACATACCCAACATCTCCCCTTTAACCAGTGACATACCGAGTTCTTTCATCCAGGCACTGAGCATGTTCACAAAAGTGGCCAGCACATTTCCTCCATTTAGTGAAGCCGCCACTGCCAGGTATGAGTCCTTCAAGTAGGGAAAGTAAGAGATGGGAGAGTCAGGCTGAGGAGAGGCTGGAGGGCTGAAGTCAGCTGCCATGGCATAGGTCAGCTGTGCAGAGGTGCTGATGTTAAGAACTGTGGAGATAAGGACAGAGGTGCAGAAACAATTATTCAATGCAATGAAATAAGAGCATCAAGAATGACGGGAAAGAAACTTAATTAATGGAACCGTGAAACTTCTTTATCCGTGTTAACTCAAACTTCATAAAAACAAACACAGAAATGTTGTCTGACATTTTGAAGACGCAGACCTTCGCTTGGCTATTTTTTCTGGAATTGGACCCAGACAAATTTAATTGAAGACCCCTGTTCTACAAGATAGACAAAGCAACAGAGGGGGAGAGCAGGGAGGTCCCTCATGTGAGCTTCATGTAGATATGTCACTGACACACACTTTTGAGTAAAAAAAAATAAAAAGTATACTATACATTATATGTAAGCTTTACCAGAGAACACTGTCTATATGACTATTTAACTGCAGTTCAGCTAGATGCAGCTGCATTAGTCAACATCAGTCCTTTCCACTTTATAATTATTATAGATGTCAATGTTAATATTAGAATGATCTCTCTATTAATGATTTTTATTGAAAATTCCTCCTCAACAAATACCTTTACAACAATATAGACATTAGGGCCCTCTTGAAAATAAGATGCCACATCTCAAGGGGCTTACGTCAAAAAGATTTATATTCAGCACTGACAGTTATGATTAGGACAGATTTATGGCCTGGGCATCCATAAATGTGTTGCTATGATTGATTGTTATTTAGTCCTTTTGTCTTTGCCTTCCTCCACACTTCTGCCCACTTACACTCCCACCACGGCTTTGGGGAATGGCTGTTCAACATGACTCTGATTCTGCCAAAGATTTCCTTTCTGCTTAACAGAGGCTTTTCTTCTTGGCACTGTAACTGTTGCCAGTTGTCACACAGTGCTGTACTCATGGTGGATTCATGTTGGGTTTGGGAGTATGTATGTATATGTACATGCATATTTATGTGTGTATTTTAATATATGTATAAATGTATATGTGTATTTTTGTATATGGATATATGGATATATTTATAAAATGAAGCATTTTGCTTCAGCTTATTGTATTGTGAAGTGTCTTGAGATAACACTTTTTATGATTTGGCTCCATAGAAATGAAGATTAATTGATGGCAAGCTTATTAATTGAAAATAAAAATATCACATTTTGTACAGAATATAATCTTTTTTTTCTTTTCAACAAATGATTTCTTTTGTAATGTGACAGAGGCTATGCAATAAGGACTTCTTAGAAATTCTGGATTACGCTGAGGAAACTTAAAGTCATTTTGGCAGTAACTCTCTGAACACTACAATAAACTCTGATCATTATTCTTAGAAATATGGCACAAAATCTGTGGGTTTTCCCAAACTATTGTTTATAAAGATGTAAATAAACTAAGATATGAAAATATTGTTGCACCTCGTCCAGATGTCAGTATAATTAACAAAGCACTATGGATTAATAACAGTATTTAGGCTTAAAAATTGCCACTGTGTAAACATTGTAAAGTAATTCAAACATTTAAATAAACAAATATATCAATACTGAAAATTAGAACCTAGTGACTCCTCTCTTTATTTGTTTTCTTTGGTACTATTGTTCTGTACTTGTACTACTGCACCAATTCACTCTAATATTAGGAAAATGTGGCAGGAGTTGAAGTTTAGAAATACATCAATGACACTTCTAATCAGCTCTGATGTTTCTCTTAAAGAAATGTTGACCAACTTTACTAAAGGGCACTATCATTAGTGCATTAATAAAATAAATCTAATGGATGCTACATGGCATATAAAGCTCTAAAGTGTTAGTCCATCTTAAGTGCATGTGCGGTCAAGAGGAATCCTAGCCTTATAGACATTATTGTACTTCCTGTTTCACCTGCGTCAGTCCGTGCACTCATGCAGGAGTAGACGGAGCACTGGAAGTCACCCAGAGCGGCTGCTACTGGAGTGCCAGCAGGAACACCGTGCCAGGAAGAGCACGTCCTTCCAGCCAAACTACCAGACGGCACACACTGAGGAAGCAGGTGCAAAGGGAAGTCGGCATCCTTCAGACTGGAGCATGCACACAAACACACGGTTATTGGGTTAGAGAGGTTAGACAAAACACAATGAATACATTAGTAGCTGCTGTGTTAAAGCTCACATAACGTCCATTGACCATTACACTTAGTGTTCAGTTAATATCAAAAACTATTCTAAATTCTTCTGATTATTTTTGAAAAACATATCCAGTTTTTAAGTAAATAGAAAGATCATTTGATAAATGTTACATATTCCATGACTGTAAATTACGGCGACTCTAGAGAAAAAATGCAAAACTGATATTTAAAATTTTTAGATTTACAGATTCATAAACTAAAAAGAAACAAAGCCCAAAGTTTTCAAGTTTAAAAAGTTGTAAATAAACAAGAGACATTTTTAAGATCATGAAATGTAGAATAGTTTATTGTGAGGACGGTAAACATAGAGATAAAGCTGATTGCCCTGTGTCATGCTTGCAGAGACTGATCATATTATAATTTTTACTTGTACTAAGTGATAAGGAAAGACTTAGCTATACAATTATCACATTATCATTACACTGTAATAAATAAAGGTACAAGAGCATGACAGTTGTTGAGTTATAAAGCTAAAATTGACTACATTTTAACTTGGAAATTTTTATATTTTTCTAGCAAAGCCACAACTTTTTTTTAACTTTTACGATTATGAATTTTAGTTCTCTTAAATTGTTTTTTAAATGTCTAAATAATCATGTGTAACTACTGTTTTCTGAACTGGCCACCAGGTGTCAGCGCTCTCACAGAGTGACCACCTGAGCCTCCACCAGTGGTGATTGTCATTCTGCCAGTCTGCTCTTTCTGTAAAGGGGGAAAAAACTTTGGAACTGGCAACAAGGGCAAAACTAATGTGGCCCTCATGGTAACCAAAGTTGCCTATCCCTGCTGTATGACAAACCAGCACTCCCATTTGACAGATCAATTAATCGATTTAAGAGTCAGCTTCCTGGTTTGTGATGTAAGCTCTGAAACTTATTTGAAACAAGGTAAGTATCAGACTAAATATATAGGAGGTATGCTCTTGCTTAGGTCATCTGTAAACCATCTTACCATGCTAAATCAGGGGTAGATATTGAGTAAGTAAGTTAGAGAAATGTTGTAGAGAAAACAAAATTACACAATTTATCATAGCTACATAAATAGTGCTCAGTTTTGACTGTTTTGAAGTGTCTCCAAACTTTAAAACATCAATAAAATTGGCATTTAAATGGATTAGTCACCGGGTGGATCATAGGTTTAAGCAGGCCCAGATTGTTCCTCATAACATTTAGTGATTTTTAAAAACACCATCATGCTCAAACTTCACAGCATCTTCATGCGTTAAGTGCTTTAACAGATGTAACCGACTGAAAGAATGATCTGCAGACCTCGTCAGAGTGAGAAGGATGGTACTGACAGAAGTCGTGCATTAAACATACATGTTGACGTTCCACTGGTTGGAGGAGGTGTTGAAGAAGCCCCAGCTGGCTGCATTCTGAGGAGTCATCACACAAACATCTAAACCACACAGCATGGACACCACGTAGTCCTGGATGGTTCCTGCAGTGCTGAAGTCCTTGAGAAACTCAGGCCTGCGGTAAAACCAAACACCTCCATCAGATCTTTCTTATCACAGGTGGTGCAGTGATCTTTGTATGGGCTGTATATGAAGTCCATGCTGACCTGTGTCTCATGAACCAGAAGATTGTTGCACAGCCGAACCCCGTGGCTACACTGAGATGAGAGTCTGGCTTTGGAAGAGCAGACAGGAAGTGACTGCTGCAGCGCCCGTCCTGCCAGGTGATCAGATGACTGGTGTCTCTGGGTGTAAAGAGATCTCCGTTGGACCAATCACAACCTGAGGAGAGACATTAAAACATTACAACAGGAATCATTTAAGAATGAAGCCTTTTGGGTTTTGTTACAAATCAAAGGGACTGATTAAAAAGAGAATATTTTCACCCTCAGTTTTTTGCCTAAATAATCCTTTAAATAATTTCTTGTGTCCCATCACTGCATTGTCCACTAACAACTCTTTTTGATGTAGCTCTACATTTACACCTTTACCTCCCAACAAAATATTTAAACACCACAGTTCACTCTTTCCTCTATACAGACTTCAAGTTTTGTAGACTTTAAGTTTATTGGTTTGATTCTACTTTAGTTTATATGAAACTTGATCAGTGATGGCAAATTATTGCATACATACTGTCAATCATAAAACTCTTTTTCTTTCTATTAGTTCAAGATTACCTGCTGTGTTTTTTTTGCTGCTTTTCTTCATTGATGATTAGCTGTTTTTAAACCACTATTTCACCATCTGGGATCAAACACATACATCCATTCATCTACTGATATCTTTGTCTATTTGACAGATCCTCTGTCCTTCTATCACTGTGTCTATCTATCTATCTGTCTATTAGAGTTTTCGTAACACATGATTATCCATTAGACTCTCTGGCTCTATGTAACATTAATTGCTATTATTTCTGTCACTGGAATCCACAATGAAGTTATAAATGTTACACAGGAACCTCTATTCTTTATCCAGAATTCAGTCTGTCTGTGCTCTTATCTGTCTGTCTGTCTATCTATCTACATATCTCACTACCCATCATCTATCTGTCTGTCTGTCTGTATCTCCACACTGTTTTTGTTAACAAATCCATCTCATGTCAGTATATGGATGTAACCAGCAGAGGGTGATGTACTGATGTACTGAGGGGAAAGGAGCCCACAGAGGTGCAGCTATGAAGACGGGTTCCTTATTTCTGTATTTTTTAAGCTGGTTTTGTTTTACAGTCAATCTACAGGTTACAAAGTCATTTTAATGATTTTAAGGTAGTATCTTGGAGTGGACATTGTAGTCAAGCATCTCTCTATGAATTTATGTTGTATTAGACTCTACTGACAAGAAAATATCAAATAAAGAAACACAAAATAAAGCCTCCTTATTCTGGTGATCAACAAATATTCCACTTTCTCATCCATGAATGAAATGTGGTTTGGACGTTAATGGTGTGTCAAAGTGGATAAATGGTGCAATAAAACAGCCTGACAGACTTTGCTCTCTCTCTAATAAAGTAAATATTGTCTGAGTCATTAAAGCTTGTTCCGGCTCTTTCAATAACCAATCTTATCACTCAGTTTTGCCTAACAATGAAGCAGCTTTTATAGATCAGGTCAAGCATATCATAAACTCTATTAGAAGAAGATGGCGATAAACCTTTGTGACTTAAAGAACAAAATGTTTGTTCAGTCATTAATGAAACACAATCACACAAAAACACAATCCTCCTAGTCACCCATTATCTGAACAGTCGCTCCAGTTTTTGAATCATGAACAAATTGCAAGTGTAGTTGTCTTAGGAGTCAGGAAACAAGTGTTTGTGCTTTAAGAAGAACTGAGTGTTAAGCTCTGGGTTCCAAGGAGGCTTCACTCGAGTGTTCATTAGCACTCAGTTACCTTCATTTTTTTCTGTGGCTGAAATCGGCTTCCATACAATGACCATAAGCAGGGACTTGAAATAAACCATTAAGTTACTGCTCCACCTTCTGTTAATTAATTCAGATACACAGACTGCCATTATTCAATCAATGCCTCGGCCTGAACTATGTGTCCACAAAGCCTGGAAGACTGACAGTCCCAAACAAGATGAAACCCCGAGTCAAAGACTGGTTGCTCTCTGCTAGACCCTCAACCTCAGATACCGCTCAAACTTCAACCAGCATCTCCTCACATCCTCTGTCTCTGCTCAGGGTGATGTCCACAGACAGTTGATATTTTAGGGGGGCAATGATGCAATCAAAACACCTGCTCTGGAAACATCTGGTTATGACAAGCAGAGCATTCAGATGTTCAGGGGTTTGTTGTCACTTTGTGTAGCACAGTTTATTTATTAAGTTTTAAATATATTAATTATAATTTTGCTGAACATGATGCTTTTTGATCTTATTTGAAGAAAATTTCAATGGTGTTAATGAAATACAAAAATACAACTCTTTGGACAAATAATTTGCATATTTGTTTATCAGTTGGGGCTTTTTCTCGGTGCAACACAATTCATCTTATCACTTAAAGTGTATACACAGATGCTATTTTAAAAAAATGACTAATTGGGCTGTATAACTGTGATATCAGTATCACTCATAATAACCAAGATTGTCATTTTTAACATTATTGAGTGGCCCGAGTTTGTGAAAATGCCAAGACTCAATATCTAAGAGGATTCTTTCAGCAAGAAAATCTAAAAATATTCTTTAGGCACACCTGGGACCAGAGTAAAGTTGTTGAAGAAGAGTAAATATGTGACCTTTGAAGTAAAATACAAATTTTGGTCAAAATAATATACTAGGTTTGTATACATTTGTATACGTTGTCTACATTTATACATGTACAGTATATATGGTTTGAGTGAGGGTCTCTGATTCCTGGAAGTATTATTACACTTTTAAGGAAACTCTGCATGGAAGATCAACACTGGTGTGTTTAATATGCATATTGTGCAAAGGCACACATTAAACTTGTTTGTTTTGAGATTTTTTTGTAATAGATTCAAAGTATGGCTGACATTAGAGTGCAACACACAAGTAGTGATGTCAGAAGGTTGCATTGTTCTACTCGTACTCACATCTTCGGGGTTCACCAACTTTGAGGGCTTCTCGTCGGAAACCGTCTGAGAAACAACAAATTCCTTCAGAACTTCTGATCAGCATGGCCTAGTGTGTCTTGTCTGCGTGTTTCAAGCTTATATGATTTAAGGCCTAGGCGGAGATAAATTATGTTTGGAGACCTATTTTTTGGCATCATTTTATTTTGAAAGGCAAATTGCTGGCTTCCTGTTTGAGATAGGTCAGGGGTGTCAGTGCGTGATTTGTGGGTATTGAGGAGACGAACGTTTCACCGTTGGTTTGATTTCTCTACAACATTCCTACTGGCCCTGAGGGCCATTTTTGTGGGCCTTATTGTGCCTAGGTGGCACTAGAGAGCACATTTTGGCATGTTGGGGTTTTTTTATCTTCTCTTGAAATTTTCGCACCCTATCTAACATGTGTGTCAATTTTTGCAACGGTATGAGCGTGTTAAGGGTGTTGAAATAAGATGTGAAGTGGGAATGTTAGGGTGAGATCTTATTTTGAAATCCAAATTGCCAACTTCCTGTTTGAGATAGGTCAGGGGTGTTGGCTCGTGATTTGTGGGGCTCGATGGGACAAATGTTTCGCTGTTGGTTTGATCGCTCTATGACATTCCTACTGGCCGTGAGGGCCGTTTTAGTGTGCCTAGGGGGTGCTAGAGAGCTCATTTTGGCATGTTGGGGGTTCATTTTTTCATTTCATCAAATTTTCCGCCAGATCTGTGGTGTGTGTCAGTTTTGGTGAGTTTGCCCCTCGGGCAAGGATCCCTCTAGCTCTAGCTCTAGCTGGAGGGGTCCTTTCCCTAAGGGTGAGGACCCTGATTAACTTCTTTATTGCTGTCCTCTTAACTAACAGTGCACTTGAGGCAGAACAATGCAACCATCAAACATCACTACAGTGCACAAATCGGATACTTTTATTTATATTCATTTATATTTTTATTTGTATGTAGGCTATATATTTATTTATATACATTTGTAACTGCTATATGATGCTGCTCCTGGAATCTTAATTTCCCAGAGGAAGTGTTACAATGGGATAAATAAAATTCTATCTTATCTAATCTAATCTGATTTGACAATGTTGGAGGTTATTGCAACTGGAGCACTTGCAGTGTTGTCATGATCCGTTTTCTAAAATAAATTAAAAAAATTAAAATTCATGTTGAAAATCCTTTCAATACTTAAATACAGTCAAAGTATAGAAACTGTGCTCATTCCTGCGTGTGCTTACAAACTTCATGTCCCTCATCACCAGCAGGTGCGCCTCTCTGGCCCAAAACGTCTGGATGTGGCCCTGGAGCACAAACGAAAGCACACACAGGTTTACAGAGGGAGCCTCGTCTTACCACTCTTTGCTCTCCAAAGTAAAACTCCGTGCATCTGTCCGGACAGCCCGATGCTGCTGACATCCTGCAGCTTCTCTCTGGGCAGAGAGCCCACACATCTGTTCAGAGCCTTGATGATCCGACCAGGATCCTGCTCTTTGGCCTCAGGGTCAAAGAAAAACACAGACCAGTTACTCAGGGAGCAGTAACACCTGCTGTGGACTTTGACAGGTAAGTAAATGCGGCACGAGACAGCTCACCTTTATCCCGCTGCTGTCAGTTACATCAGAGGAAGTCGGCAGAGACTGACTGTCACACACAGACCTGGACTTCCGGTCTAATAAAACCGCTTTTACTGAAGTGGTACCCACGTCTATACCCAGAATATAGGAGCCCATCATCGACAACGACCCTGAGAGCTCGAGCTCTGTCTTTCAGCTGCACGGGCTCATAATGACAGAGCAAAGTCTACGCTGCCGCGTTCAGGAGCAGGAAGTAAAGCGGGAATTGTGAATTTTGACAGAAATCGGTACTTACAGCCTACTACAATGCTTGGAAACATATCATATTTTTAAGTTTCTTCTTGTCTTTTTAATTTCTGTCTATTGTAAAAGAGACAATTCTACCATTTTTTCTGTCTAACATTTCTTATCTATCTATCTATCTATCTATCTATCTATCTATCTATCGGGGGACAGCATGCAATAATGCAGATTGTCCATTTACATCTAAATCAGTGTTTCTCAAATAGAGGGGCACAAACTTCAAGAGAGGCATGGAGGCCTGACTTGTCTTGGCAGAGATGTAGCCTGTTGCTTGATCATGGTGTCATGAGGGGATATGTCACATCCCAGATGGCAGACACTACCTGGATCAGGTCTCTACTCAGCCTACATGCCAGTCCAGTGGAAGAGACAAGTCTAGGCATCTAATCTGCAGCTACAGTAAACAATAGAGCACAGTACAGGAAAGCCAAAGCCACTTCTACATTATGAGAGGGCCCTGTTCAGACATGAGCTCATAAATTTAATGTAAAAGAGCCTCCTCTGAGCAGGGCTGAAACAAAGGAGAATGTAGGCATACCAAACTCCAGTTTCCGAGCAGATATTTTCCAGTGTAATCCGGTGTGGTCCAGTGTAAACTTACAAAATAATGAATATAATGTGCAAATTTTAAAGTACAATATAAAATTTGACCATTAATAATTTATGTTTTTCTTAATGGTTTGAGAGCAGGACTCTTACTCCTGGCAGTTTTTACATTTCAAGGGGACCCTTCATGTGTCTAAAGAAAACTAATACACCACTGCTGTTTGTATGTATGTTGTGTGAGGAAACAAGGAAGTGTTTGTTCAGCCCACTTGTAGCTCCAGTAAAAGAAAAATCCTGGCCAGTGGTTTTCAAACTTGCTTTTGCCCAAGGCTCACCTTAAACTGAGCCATTTGAGAAACACTGATCCAAGCATGTCTCTGCAGCCACAGTAAACATCAGAGTGCAGTGCTGGAGAAATTTTCACTGTGCTGGACTATAACACGGGAGTTAGTGGGCTTCCATAATCCAAAATTTGAATGTTTTCTTTTATTTATTTTTTTTCCTACTAAGATTCACTACTGTTATTGCTCTAATCCTTTCTTTTTTATCCACTTATTTATTTAACAATTCACTGATTTGTTTTTTGTTTCACTGTATTTTCATTTGTCCATTTATTTATGTGGGCCCCGGTTCATAAACATGAAAATCCGACATTTACTGCGCAGTGAACGCACCATACCGTCGCCTCCTGTTTGATGATTAGCTCTTCCCACAATGCAGTGCGAGGAGATGAGCATGGCCGACTCTTGCCAAGGAGTGTCAGCCAAGCCAGAATGAATGCGCTCTCCCTTTGCGATTCTAGCTGATATCTCCCACTAAAACTTTGATATCAGAGTCTGTAGAATTAATCTGACGGATTATGATTTTATAATCGCGCTGTGAAGAGCCGACGAGTCTCTGCGAGTATTTCCGGTAAGAGTCTCCATCAGTTAGCTTCAGCGGCGTTAGCCTGCTAGCAGCGGCAGTGATGAGGATGTGGAAATGTGTCAGTCAATGGAAATATTCAGCCTCTCAGGACTAAAGTGCAGTGTTTAGTCGTTAAACGTGATCTAACTCAGTGTTGCAGGGCAGTTTTTAATGCTACAAACGGATTTATCCGTGTGTTTATCCGAGCAGGGCTATCTACAGTAATTAGCTGCTTTGCTTTATTGTCCTCATGTCGAGCTGAAGTCCTTCAGGACCTCCGCCAGCTTCTTCTCTTTGTCTGTGACCCTGTACCAAACTGCACCATGACACTCTCCCTTCTGTTGTCCTCTGTTTTAAGGTGCCAAAAATGTTGGTCATTCTGGTTCATTTCAGACATGCTGACTTTTAACAACTTGAACAAGTCAGCTCGTCTTGTCAAATAATAATTGTACTGCACAGGTGAAAACACAGCTGCTCTTTAAAATGTCTAATTTTGTGAATTTCGTTTTATGTCTTAGGAAAAGGGAAATGTTGCTTTCCTGGATGTATGACACAGGAAGTGAAATATGTCAAAGCTGTTCTTTTGTATATCTCTGATTGCAATATAGAGCTCACAAAAATGTAAGATTCTGCATCACAGTGTATCATAACACTAGGGCTGGACAATACATCGATATAATCGATTAATTCGATTTATTTGCTGAAGGAGATTTAAAAATTAAAAATAGAGATTTTCTTTCTTTCTCCAGTTGTGAGTTCATGATGGTAGGTTTTGTCATGTTTTGCTCAAGCACTTTTTGTGGGTTGTATTTGTTTTTTAAATGAGCCTAAATATTGATCAGAGATTTTCATGTTACTATGCTGTGAAAATACTTCAGCGTTCAGTGTTTATGTAGACAAATGTACTGTTAGACTGTTCGATTTGGAAGGAAGCACAAGTCTGGATTAGATCGGTTAGCCAACCATTTATTGACAATATGAAAAGCAATACACAAATATAAAATTCACTCAGCTGCTGAGGTCTCTTATCTGCTCGCCTCCCAGGATGATCAGAGAAGAGCCCAGGATAAAGGATGTTACAACGTCTTATACACTTCGGGGCAGTGTCTTCATCATTACACTTACTGTGGAGCAAAGTATACAGAACAGGAAATCTAACCTCATGTCTGGTTTCATAAGCTATGTCTGTTAGGAAAGGGTCAAACACAAGGTAGGAGGGTAACAGCAGGTATTTTCAGTTCAGCTTAATCAGCATAATCAACAGGAACTGAAAACAAGAAGCAAGTCTGGAAATATCAGGCAGGAAACAGGAGTAAACTTCATTTTGCAGATATGACATTCTTAATTGAAAAGTGAAAACATGAAATCTTTAACTGAACAATAATAACATGAACTCTTTGAATAAATGTTAGCATAAAATCATAAAATATATCACACTACCTATGGTCTACATAATCAACATTTTATGTCTACTTTAAATTTTAAAGGGAAATTCTGTTTGGTTTTGACAACATAAAGGCAAAACTTAATTCGTGTCATTTTATGTCACTGGGAGTTTTTTTTGTTTGTTTGTTTGTTTGTTTGTTTGTTTTTTATTTGAGAGGGCAAACTCGATTAAATTGTAAATCAAGTGTTGTGGAAAAAAGTCAGGGATTTTATTTCACCCAGCCCTACATAACACTATCAAACCTTTATGCCATGTTCTCTTTAATGAACCCTTTCCTCACTGCTCAGGTCAAATAAACCTTAAGGTTTAAGACACTGCTAAACTAAAATAAAATTACATCAAATGCACACATGGTATGTTTTTACAGCAATAATTAATATTGAAACCATTTCCCTTCAATGTCTGCTGTTACCAGATCATATTTGTGTCATTCCCTGCTGTGTGTGAGTTTTCAGTGCTCTTAGCTTGGTGAAAAATGAAGTTTGCAAATGAAGTTTGCAAAAATGATGTTTCAAACATGAAATTACCTACGTTAACTAGGGATTAAGGATGTTATCAGTACTATATCTGAATTGACTGATATCGGCCAAAAAAGTTTAATATTGTTATTGGCCGATATATCAGCTGGACTGTGATGAAAGTATACAACTTCATCATGCTGCTGCACCTTATCATCACTGCATGGGTACGTTAATGAAAGAGTTTAATTTATTCAAGAGTTAAATGTTTTTTTGTTTTTTATCAATTTCGCATCTGTTCTTCACACAAATAGACCGTCACATTGAAAGGAACAAGTCCATTTTTGTAAAGTAAAGAACTTCTGCTCTTGATATAAGTATCAGTGATAATGAGTTCAACGATATCGGCAAAAGTCCAACATCGTGCATCCCTAAGATAAACGGATTTTCCAGCCTGCTTTAGTTTAATTGAAGCCTCACATTAGTTTGCCCACCACACCACTTGAGAACCACTGGCCTAACCTTTAATTCATGTTTCTAAAAGAGTTTGGTTGGAGCATCGTCTTAGTTTCTTTTCTAAAACTGTGATTTTCACTTTGCTTGTTCAGTATGTACAATCTTGTCTTAGGATTTTTGCCACATAGTTGTAAAGTCTCTAGTGGCTGTGGAGGGTAAAAGAATGCGCTTGTCATGTAATGATGGGTTTTTACAAGTAATTTTTATTAAAATGTAATCCCTCAAAACTCCATCCCATGTGCAAAGTTTCCCTAAATGTAGTTTATATTCAGTGATATACATTTATCTGTAAGCACTGCCTTAATGATCAGCGATAGCAAAATATTGCTACATTGAAACATTAGCAGACCCACTGTTTTCATATGTTTGTTTGATTTTTGAAAAGGAGTTTTTATTGTCATTGAACATATTTAAGTCCAATAATTACTACAATGGTCCACAATTTTTTTACAATTGTTTATGAAATGTATCTTTTTCAGTTGGTCAATAATGACATTTCTACTAGGAGTGTAAGAAAACATTCATATACCAATATGTTGAGATATTATGCCTCCAGCCTGTGGATGACAGTAGGCATTTATCCATTTGTCCCTGCATGTAACATTTATTGTTTTATTTCTGTCACTGAGACAGTCACGGAAGTTTATCCATGTTGCAGGGACCGTGCTTTATAGAAATAACATGAATTAGTAGCTGGATTTTTATCATACGAGGGCTGATTGATAAGTTGTGAGCCTCTTATTTAAGGGTTTGACTTTTGGCATACATATTGCATTATTTTTCAACATAATCCCCTTCAGTATCTATACACTTTTGCCAGTGATGTTTAAGGGCCTCAGTGCCACTTTTAAAGAAGTCCTTTTCTTGACCGTTCAGAAAGTCCTCCACCACATGTATGACGTCATCATCTGACTGAAAGTGGGTACCAGAAATGGCCTTTTTCATTTTTGGAAATAGATGAAAGTCTGATGGAGCGAGATCAGGCGAATAAGGCGGATGCTCAATCAATTCAAAGCCACAATCTTTTATGGCAGCCATGGCAATGACAGACTTGTGAACAGGGGCATTTTATCCATTTTGCAAAAGTCACTTGCCTTGTTTACTTTAGAGAGCTAGCTCTTCGACATAAACTGACCAAATGACACCAGTCTTCAGGTACACAGCCTTAAATAGTCAGGGACTAGTAGAGCTGAAAAAGGACATCCCTGCTTATCTTCTTCAATACAAGGCTCACAACTTATTAATCAGCCCTTGTAAGAGTATTGAGGGCTGTTAAAGTTGTAAAAAATGTGAAAAGACCTCTTTAGTTTAAAAAAAAAAAAAAAGGGAAAAAAAAAAGAAAAAAAAGATTAATCACCCTGTTTATGATACTGCGTTATATCATGATAAATCACCATGTCTCCCATTTCTGGCTTGTAGCACCAGATTCTAGCCAACACAAAGCCCTTATTTCTATAGTACTAAAAACTGAAACAACAGCAGCATTTATGAAAGCAAATGTAGAACCACTGTTCAAAAAACTTTTGTGATTAAAGTTTAATGCCCTAATATTTCATTGTAAACATGTCATCTGTCTTCAAACAGCAGCACCTTCCTGTGTCGTCTGACCACAGCCACGATGGCAGGAGTCATAGCCAAGCGCGAGGGGCCGCAGTTCATCAGTGAAGTGGCGGTGAGGGGAAACGCCGCCGTGCTGGATTACTGCCGCACCTCTGTATCCGCTCTGTCCGGAGCAACAGCCGGGATCCTCGGGCTGACTGGACTGTATGGCTTCATTTTTTATTTCCTGGCTTCGTTTCTCCTGTCTCTGCTGCTCATCCTGAAGGCCGGCCGGCGGTGGAACAAGTGCTTTAAATCCCGACGGCTGCTCTTCACAGGAGGCCTTGTCGGGGGTCTTTTCACCTACGTCCTGTTCTGGACTTTCCTTTATGGAATGGTGCATGTGTACTAAAATGATCCCACACTAATGACCCTGAATTGATCCTATGTATCACTTTGTAAACTGATAACATTGTCTGCCCTGCTGTTTGTAGATAAACCTTTAGGAGATCAACTTTTCCATTATGAACTGTGGATCACACAGAAATGTCAGTTTTTAGATTAGCCGTCTGTACGTTTACTTCGTCACCTTTACAGTGAAAATGGACTTAAATAACCTGTAACTCCTGCTCTGCAATCACTATCATCCAAACAAGGATAAGAGCCATAGTTAGGATAACAGATGTTTTAGTGTAACATAGATCAAGAGAGTTAACATCCTAACAAAGTGTAATTACATTTAATGTACAATATTATGATTAAATTAAAACAAAGTGAAATAGTAATTCAAATAAATACCTCTGAACAACTTCTTTGTAATTATTACTGATGTTTTTTTTTCAAGCAGTGTCATTTTTATTAACACCAAAATCAGCAGGACAAACATCAACAGGGTCAATAAATAAAAAGGAAAAGCGGGATGGAGGATGGAGTCCATGCACATTAAACAGTGTGCACCACTCAACATTCAGCCACTTCAGCAGGAAAGGTGTCCTCTCACAGTTTCCACTTGAAGACTGCCCTCCACAGTGTCACAGGTCACATCACATTGAGAAATAGATCCTTCAGCAGACTCTTAAACGGTTTTTCTCAATCATTTTGGCTCTTTTTTTTAGAAACAGTTCTGACACTTTACAAACTAACATCAATCATGACAACAGTTTCTTGGCGTCTCAAACCTGTTACACATTTGAAAAATTTAGTGAGCGACCAAAAAATTTAATTTATGCCTCCAAACCAAATGTGTTGTTTGTGTCATAAGCCAGAGCCACAAAATGAAGTCATTTTAAGTCATTCAGCCATACTGTTCAAAATGTAAAGGTTTTCTGTTTCAACAATGTAAGTGCAAATTACATCTTGAGTTTTGGTGCTGTCACTGCTGGGTTTGGGGGTTGATTCTCTTTTTGCCCCAATCAGAAACTATAAGTGCTCCAGAAAAGAGCAAAAACCTCCATCAAGGCATTTCCAACATTGTCAGGAGAGTTGTGAGAAATTGCCCTGTTGTGCACTGTATTAAAGTCCTTGAAAAAAATTCCTTGATGTACATCTGGGTTCAGATGATAACTAAAATCTAAGCACTTCTTCCTTGTGCCATGACCAACATTCCCTGAAAATGTATCAAATTCAACTGAGAATGTGTTGAGTTATTAGCAAAAATGTAAAAGACTTTCCTATTTCATGTCAACAAATCCTTTAAAAAATTCTTGCATCGAGATTTGGATCACCGCTAAAATCTGACTGATTTGTCGTAAAAGCATTTCTGGCCAAACCTGAATATTTTTTTTAAAATCGGTTCTTAACTTTTGTAGTTATTCACTTAACAGTCTTACCAATGCTGAAAAAATAGCCTTCTTGGGAGAGGTAATAAAGAAATTATTTCTCCAAATACTGCCTGACCAGCTGGGCATCCCACTGTAAAACGACCCTGAAGCCAGTTGAAACAGTCTACAAACAGGCATTGAAAGTGTTGGATAAGAAACCTAAATCATACCACCACTGCCTGATATTGGATAAGCATGAGCGCCTTAACTGGGACAACATGATAAAATATACTGATTCTGTACTTGTCTATAAAATCTTGCATGATCAAGCTCCACCACCACTTCAAGAGTTTATAAAAAGAAACTCCAGTGGATTAAGCAGAGCAGGTCTCAGCGGTAACTGTGCCTTTGGTCAAGCAGTGTTCTCATTTCGTGCATCCCAGACCTGGAACCAAATACCAAGCTCCATACGCGAACATGCATGGCTGTTGGAAAACCAGATCTGTGATCGTAACTGTGTTATGTGTGTGCTCCGTGTGTTGGGGCACCATCCATACTTGCCCACTGTAAGTACATCTGTGAATGCCATTTTTGTGAATTAGTGCTTACATAAGACATCTATGTATGCTTTTCTTAGTGCAGTATCTACTCATACATCTGCATGTGCAACCGGGTGCTATGGGCATCGTGCAATACTATATTCAACACAGCACTTTATTATCTTGGGCAGTAGGGTAATGTGCAATGCAATATGCAGTTTATATTCCTCATCAATATTGGGCAATGTGCAATACAACAAGGACAAGAATTCTGAGGCAGCTGGCAATCTGCACTTTATCATTTGGCACTTTAGCACTATGGCACTTTATAATTCATTGTGAATAATTCCCATGGTCCCCCAACTCCTGGCCCTTTTTCTTTTGGACTGTATGACGTTTTAGTCCGTATGACTGTATGTCTTTTAATATGCTCTCTGTGTTTTTATTCGTATTACGTATGTCTGTTTCTTGTTTCTATGTTGACACCAACCTGCTAATGGGACTGGGGATGGAAATTAGCCACTCGGTTATAATCCCATGCATTTACATGTCAGTGTTTCTTAATGCGTTCTGTCCCATTTTAAAAAAAAAAAAAAATGTCAATCTCCAAATATTTCTAACAAACCACCAAAGAGACATCAGGGTTTGAATGTTCTTATTTGTCAATTAAAGGCCAAAGTGCAGTACATGTTTGAATACAAAGCAAGGCTGCCCCTAGTTATTGTTGCCCAAACAAGGTGGTTTTATTAAATCTAAGATTTCCTTTTAACAGTAAAGATGTATAGAGTGTTTGTTGTCTTTCCAGTGCTAGTTAAGGAGAATGTGACCTCTTTTTAAAGGTCCCGTTTCTTGGTGTCTTGGGTGTCTATTAAGCAAGGATTAGATATAAGTCTAACAAGAAAACTGAAATTTGTCAGCTCTGTAGAGGATCAGATGCAGCTCTATTTCCGTCTCCTTTGGAAACACTTTGATCTGAGGGGTGGGTAGGCTACAGGAGGTCATGATAATGAGCTCTGCGCTGATTGGCTGCCCAAATGATGTCTGATTGGAGGGGGAAGGCGGGGTCACAGTGCATGGAGTGGACTTTCAAAACAGTAATGGCGTCTGCTAGTGGTAAGCAGAAAAACACATGTAGGTGGAGGCTGTATAGCCATGACATTGTAAACCGACGATGTAAAAGACTGATTGTTTTAAGGGGCATGTTCTTAAAGAAGCAAAGCACATTTCTCTGTGAACAGCTGAGTAAAAGGTGTCATGTTCCTCTGCTCCCCAAGCCCCTTCTAACAACATCAGAGCAAAGAAAACCGAATTACCAGGACATGAGACCTTCAAGTCGACCGCCATAATTGTCAAGGGCTGTGGGGAACATTATGACCAACATAAAACTACACCCTTTCGAAGAAAAATCAATAAACAACTTAAACAACAGAAGGAAAAAAATATTAGCAGGTTTGTTAAAACAAAATATCTTGGTGGCTCTGCTCAGTAACCTTTATGAAACTGTAAGTGTTACTAGATTTTTGTCTCTTACAAAAACAACCACTTTTCACAAAGATACAATTTTTTCATTTCTGACAATCATGGTGAAAAGCATTTTTACCAGTTTGATTCAAATAGGAGCAATTGTTTTCATTGTTAATAAACAGAGAAAGAAACTAACCAGTCTCAATCAAAGCCATTTACTTGATTTAATGCATATTTGTAAACATCTGCATTTACTTTTTGCGCAAATTCAACAAGACAATGCAATTTGAAAAGCATCAGTGAGACATGCTGCTATGGTATGAACAACAAAATAATGTCAAGAGGTCTGGATTTCATATTTTGAAGAACGATTCCTCACTATAACCAAGCCAAAGTAAATGAGAAAAACTGAGACTCCAGAGTTGACTCAACATACAGGACACAGAAACTCATCGGTTTGTCACAACACAGATCCAAGAAGCCTCCAGATGGACCAGCAACGGTTAAGACGGTTCACACTCCTCATCATGCTCTGCTTCAGGGTGCAGATTTTAAACAGGTTTCCCTTTGTATCCACGCTAATAAAATGACATCTGTAGTTACAAAATGATGTGAAAGAGAATATTACAGATTAATTAAGCATAATTTAAACCTAAACCTGGGCCTACGTTTAAGATTTTTTTTCTTTGAGTTATTTTTTTCTGGTATTTCTAGAAGTATGTGCACAAGCTGTTGAGGGAAACCCGCACAATGAGACCAACATGATTAGGTTAACACTGTATGTCTCTATGTGTGTGCTGTAAAAGAGGACACAAGATTTGAACATTTTAAGAGCACTTAAAAAAATTAAACTGAAGGCTGCCATTGCTGTGCACTCTGGACAGTAGTGTGAAATAGCTCAATCTCTTCGTACTGGGTTTCAGCACTGAAGCCTTTTATTTCAACCAAAGTGCAGTGTTAATAGAGCTAACAGTCAGGAAAAAGTGAATGCAATGTACATGGAGGGGAACACTAGTGGAGATTTGTGGAAGAAGGAACAATATAAGCATTTTATCATGTCTCAGAGTGGACTGAACAGCAATTCATGAGAGAAATTCATCCTCTGACTTTTCCGGAGCTTTGCCAGCCTCTCTACATTCAGCATGTGTTAGACACTGTCATTCATAAATATTAACACATGCTCATGTTCTTGTCTGCCTGATAGTTTGCTTTCACATCTTGGTCTTGACTTTCACAGAGGACAGAGTAAATGTTGTTGCCTGTCCTGCCATGGCTGTACACAGTTTAAATCTACTGGCCTTAAACTGAAGTTCAATGGGCTTACAGACTATGCCCTAAAAAGGCTTATACTATTTCAGATGTGGGGTTCACATAATTAAACAGGAAACAATGAACAAGTTTTATATTTTTGTGGCTTTGTTAGATTTTTAATAAAGTTTAGTTGTCACTACTTTAATTAGGAATAGGTCATGCCTTTTTTTGTCATGGGCCCCTCAATGCAGACCCCAACAAAACTTTCCCCTATTTCGATCCTAATGTTGGTTGAATTATTACCCTTAGTCAGGAAGGTTGTGTTTTTTGCCAGCATTTGTCTGCCTGTTAGCAAGATAACTAGAAAATTTAAGAGCCAATTTTGATGAAAAGTTCAGGGAATGATGTACAAATGATGTACATCAAATCTGGATTCATTGTGATCTGAATCCAGATTTGGATCCAGGAATTTAAAAAAAAAAAAAGTGAAATAGACCAGCTCTCCATATTTTCCGTAATAACTCAGCTTTCAGCGTCAGAAATGCCTTGGCGGAGGTTTTTGCTCTTAGAAGTTGAACCTAAATAACTGGAAAAAACTGGAAAGAAACAGTCTTGATCAGTCAGAGATCAGTAAAAGAAACCATACATGTTCCAGCTATTGATAAAAGAATAGATAACGAAGAGTCTAAATCTAGTGGCAAGCAAGGCAAACATATTAATGATGTTTCTTCCTTTACAAAGATCAGCTTAATAACATAATGAAACTAGAAGTGCTCCAAAAACACAAACTTTAGCAAAGGCATTTCTGACATTGTTAGCCTTGTCGTTATGGAAAATGTGGACAACTGTCATGCAACATTAACATACCCATTACAACATTCCTTTATCCTCATATGGATTCAGGTCAACACAATAAGGTACTTCGTTCTTGTGCAATGACCAACATTCCCTGAAAAAGTCATCAAAATCTACTGAGAACTGTTTTAGTTTTTAGGGTAAATGTGGAAAACTACAGTATCTTGTCATGTTAACAAATTCTTTGAAAATACTCCACATCTGGATATCACTCACCACCAAAATCAAATCACTTTTTAATGCTATTACCAATTTGACCATTTCCTGAAAATGTCATTAGAACTGGTTGAAGGTTGTTTGTGTGCCAAGTGTCTGCTCAGTCTCTTGCCATTAAACTAAGTATACTACCCCATCTTGTGGCCAGGGATGTCATAAACACGTTACACATGTACAGAACATGTTAATTGAACCAAGGCTAAACTTTTAAATTATTATTGATTTAGCAGTGAATTTGGAAAGAGCAATCTGTAAACAGGCAGGAAAAACAGCTCCTGCTGTCCCAGAGTGATCACCGCAGGAAAACAAACTGGTCCCACATTTACCACATCTTCCTGGTTTGGGCCAAGAGCCACAGAACCCTCTCTTCACTCCTTTGTCCTTTGGGGGATGAAACATGAATTAAGTGGTGAAAATGCCAGACAACAGCCTTGAATGCTTTGTTAACTGTGACTTCTGTTCTACTGTCAGCATACTCTCAGGGCTTGTTTTAACCCAAATGGAGGCATGGTGCCTCTGTAGACTGAGACGTGATGTTTGAATGCTCTCGTCAGTGGCTTCCTGCATGTGGAGCTATTTTCTAAAGGCTCTTAAAATGCGAATCCAGTGTTTGTACAACATCCACACACTCTCCAGCCACCTCATTGGGTACACCTGTTCAACTTTTTTAATGCAAATAGCTATAAGCCAATCACATGGAAGCAACACATTTAGGCATGTAGACATGGTCCAGGCGACCTGATGAAGTCCTAACCAAGCATCAGAATGGACACAAAGGTAAGTGACTTTGAACGTGGCATGGTTGTTGGTGCCAGACAGGCTGGTCAGAGGATGTCAGGAACAGCTGATCTGAAGTATTTACTAAGAATGGTCCAAAAAAGGGGGAATATCCAAGAGGTCAGAAGAGAATAGCCACAGCGGGTCCAGGTAATAGAAAGGCAACAGTAACTCAGATAACCACTCATTATAACCAAGGCATGAAGAAGAACATTTCTGAATGTGCAACACATTGAATATCGAAGCAAAAGGGCCACTAACCTTGCACAGCAGCTGAATCTGCCTGATTCAATGTCTTTAGTCACACAGATTCATCTTGCCAAGCTCCAATCTACATCAACTGTAATCTTCCCAAAGCAGCTCTGCTCAACTGGTGTCCTTTAGGGCAGGTAGAGGTGGGAGATATAAGTGTGATGACAGCAGCAAGTGGCCGCTCATACAGAGATTAGCTTAGATGCTAACAACTTCAGGAGCAGTTTTATCAGATCTGGACCACATTTCTTTATTAAATGAAAAACAAACAAGAATCTGATAGCACTTCTCAACAAAAACACTTTCTATGGGCCGATGGCATGATGGACTAGAGGAACATATTGAACGGTCCATCTGGTGTGTCACATTGGACAGTAGATGAACAGAGAACTTCTATGATAAAGACAAGAAATTTATCTCACCAGCATCTGTCAGTAACATCTCGTTCCCCTGGCTTCATGAGGGGATGAGACAATCTACCAAAATCGGCAACAGAATGTTGAAAAATGCTGTTTGGTCTGTCTGATAAATCTCAATTTCAGCTGCCACATTCAGATGTTGGGGTCAGAATTTGGTTAGAAAATCAAAAATCATTGATCCATCCTGTCTTGTGTTAGTGGTTCTGGTGGGTGACAGTGGTGGTATGGTGTGAGGCATATTTTCTCAATACACTTTGGGCCCCTTGGTATCAAATGAGCTTCGATTTAACACCCCAGTTTACCTGGTTATTGTCACTGACAACATCCATCCATTTATGCTCTCCATGTCGCAAAGCTCAAATCCTCTCAAACTGTTTTTTTTTTAACATGACAAGGAGCTCAATGTACTCCAGTGGCCTCCTCAGTCCCCAGATCTCAATAAAATAGAGCACCTTTGAGATGTGGTGAAATGGGAGATTGGCCTCACTGATTAGCAGCTGACACATCTGCAGCAACAATGAGATGCTATCATGTCAAACTCTGAGGAATGTTTCCAGCACCTTGTTGAATCTATGCCACAAGAAACTAAGGCAACTCTATAGGCATAAGGGAGTCCAACCTAGTACCAGCAAGGTGTACCTAATAAAGTGGCCAGTGAGTGTATAAAAGACACTAATATTGACCAAACATTTCTTCATATGCAGGGTTTCTTGCAAAGATTCACACACACTGTCTTGCTCATGTTTCAGATTTGTTATCTGTCATTGTTGTTTCATGAGGCCGAAATATTTCAACACAGGTCAGAACAGCTGCAGGAGTCCCTCTACAACTTTGAATGCATTTCTTTTTCTGTTTATTTGTCTGATTAAAAGAGGTGTAGGGTCTTCCTTTGATTTCCTCGGGAAGATGGGGGGACGGAGCGCTTAGCTATGAGTGAATCTGCAGAAAAAGTTTCATGAGTCTGATCAACAGCCAAAAAAAAGCTCATGAACTGATTTTATCACATGAATCATGGTCATTTGTAATTGTATGCATCTCTACAACAGTATTCAGCATAAATCAGCGTAAATAAGACAGGCTGCATCAATATTTGTGTACGTTTTTGCTAACTGCATCGACATTGTCACAGTACTTTTGTACATCATAATTCACGGACCAGATGTTACCTCAAATGTTCTGCCTATGGTTCCTCACTGATCCCCTGACATCCACCTTTCTTGTATGTTTCTCCATCAGCATCCTGGCCCATTGTGTACATTGAAACCACCGTTTTTCTGAGCAAAAATATCTTCAGCCAGGACAAAACAGTGGCCTACAGGCAGTCCCACAATGGGACCAGAAGTCCAACTTTTGAATCCAACCTCTAAGCACTGATAGAGACCACTGAAGGGGAGCCCCGTTGTTCTTCCTGTAGACTCTAAGCATGTGAATGTGAAGGAGGAGCAAAAGTGATGTGATGCCTGGACTCTGCTCCCTGAGGAGTGATGAGGGCAGAGTATCGCTGTCCCGTGTTGCGCGGGATCGTGGGTCCTCTTTTTTCCACAGGTTCCTGGTTCTCTACAGCAGGAGGAGTTTCTTCATCTTTTTTTATGGAGTTTTCTGCGTCTTTTTCTGCAGCTGGTTTCCTGGATCTCTTCTCTCTGTGTCCAGTCTTCCCTTCTGCTTTTTTATTTTTGTCTTTGCTGTAACAAAAACATGAGAAAAGTGCTTTAGTAATCAAGGTTTGGAAAATGTTTCTACAAAGCCCCATCAGGACAAAGTGTAAATGAAGTTCATCTTACTTGAAGTTGATGATTTCAAACTTCCTCTCTCTGTAGAAGGAGCTGGTGTTCATCATGTAGAGTAAAATCATATCACACACAAATGCCCCCTGAAACAAGAGAAAAATACTCATTCATTTTCTAAACCGCTTATCCCTTTCAGGGTCACAGGGGGCTGGAGCCTATCCCAGCTGTCACTGGGCAAGAGGCAAGGTACACCCTGAACTGGTTGCCAGCCAATCACAGGGCCACATAGAGAGACGGACAACCGTTCATGCTCACACTCATACCTAAGGATAATTTGAAGTCACCAGTCAACCAAATGAGCATGATTTTTCTTCTGTGGGAGGAAGCCGGAGCACTCGGAGAGAGACCACATGCAAACTTCACACAGAGGGGCTCTGCCTGACCCGGGGATCAAACCAACAACCTTCTTGCTGTGAGGCACTTGCACTACCTGCTGCCCCACCGTGCCGCCTCCAAGAGAGAAATATCATGTCATTATTTATGCTACAGATGATCGTCTGTCACCCTCTAGTGGCAGAGAAAAGTAAGTTTTTCATGCTCCATTAACTTATTTATATTCTAATTCTTTGGAATCAATTTTCCACACAGTCTTAAAGAGCCCATATTTACCCTTTACTCTGGTTCATATGTTCATTTTCTGAAAACTGCTTCAGTATGTTCACAATCACTAATGTTCAAAAAGCCTTTAAGTTTTCATACTGAACATTCCTGATCCACTTGTATTCTCAGTCCATCTGAGACTATATGTTGGAGCTCCTGACACGTTATGGTCCCCCTTCCGCACGTGGGACCAGTCCGCTCTGATTGGTTGACCAATCTGCTCTGTGGTAGTCAGAAGGCAAATATTTATGCCCTTTTCACCCTTTGCCTTCACCATGAATGTTGCAGAGACAGGAGTTGACCCCCAAATTTGCTCAGTCTCCAGAGATACTATCAGAGGCGTAATATTTGAGAGAGAGGAAATAGTGGGCTCAGCAGGGGGCAGGAGCCCTGCGAGTGAGTGGCTCTGCCTTTGTGTGGACAACAATCAGCTGAACACTATGACCACCGGCCACCCTGACTGGTCTGCAGCGTTACAGCCAAAAACATCAACAAACTGTGATGCTCTGTGTATACTGACACCTTTCTATCAGAACCAGCATTAACTTCTTCAGCCATTTGACCAACAGTAGCTTGTCTATTGGATCAGACCACATGGGCCAGTCTTTGCTCCTCCCATGCATCAATGAGCCTTGGCCTCCCATGACTTTGTCGCCTGTTCACCACTGCTCTTCCTTGGACCACTTTAGACCGATACTAACCACTGCAGAGCAGGAACACCCCACAAGAGCTGCAGTTTTGGAGATGTTCTGACTCAGTTGTCTAGCCATCACAATTTGGCCCTTGTCAAACTTGCTCAAATCCTTACACTTGCCCATTTTTCCTGCTTCTAACATCAACTTTTAGGACAAAGTGTTCACATGCTGCCTTATACATCCCACCCACTAACATGAGCCATAATGAAGAGATAATCAGTGTTATTCACTTCACCTCTCAGCGGTCATAATGTTATTCCTGATAGGTGTATGTGGGGGCATGTGCCATGTTACGTTCACCCAATTGAAATGTAAATTGGCACGGATATTATGGCCTCATGGCAGTAATGTGGCTATTTAAAGGTGTAAAGGTGGCAGAGCTTCGTTGTGGCGTTTTCTTTAAAGGCACTGTGAAAAGAGTTAATGACTGCATTTAGGCATTTTTGGCATTTAGGCATTTAGGTGGAGCCAATGGACTTAAACTGCAGGCAAAAAAATGGTCTTCACTCTGATAGGTCTTTTCAGTGAAGGTCAGGTGGACAAATTAGAGATGCATGATAGTTGCTAAAAAAGTGGATTATTGTAGTGATAGACATGGAAGTTCCTGATAATATTTACAGCCAATTTATCAGCCAAATATATCCCATATGTGGGCAGAAATATCTACAGAGTACATGGACGTACCATACTGTTTCACCAAATGTCTTCATTTAATAATCACCTATTTATTGAAGATGAAATGTTGTTTTTCAGTTTCACATCTGTTTCTATTACATATAGACTGTAACAATGAGAAGAACTGGTCAATTTTAGCTAGACTTAGTACTCTTGACAAAAAGACATTTGTACTGGGGATAATAAGCTAGAAAATCTTGGCATGTAGCTATTTCAGGCAGCTACTGGTGCTGTAAACAGGGGAGAGTGAGAAGTCCAGATGCTGCAGACTGTTTGTCTTGTGCATAGAACTGCTCCATTACAAAGGGTGTACAACACACAAAAAGACAGATTAAACTCATAGAAACCATGATATGGACTCTTTCACTTTCTCTAAATTGAGAAATTCTCACAAAAGTTTCATGATACATCTAAACATGATGGTATTATTGCATATGATATTTATGCAGGATAAAAAGTAACTAATTACATTTGCTCATGACAGTGTAACCAAGTATCCTCTTAACTTTTTTATAAGTTTTTTCAAATCATTACTTTTTTTCTGAGTACTACGTAAAAACCAAAATGAAAAGATAACCTGGTCAAAGGTTCCATCAACTAGTGTCTTTGTAATAACATTTTAACTTCAAAATTGACACGCAATTTAGTATCCAGATTCACAATACTGAAACAACACTTAAAATTAAAATGTTATTGTTTGATACTTAGGGGTTGGACACATTTTGGGACTGACAGTTTATTAACAATAACAACATAAAAGTTCATCTATAATTAAGTTTAAGTGATTTCCTATTTATCAGGGCAAATTGCTCATCTATATTTACAAACGTGGTGTTTCAACTTTGTTTAAATTCAGTAAGCTTTATGATTCAGAGTGCACAGACATATCCTTACTGATATTTTCAACTTCTCATTTCTATTTATAGAAAGACAAAATTCTACTCTGTAGTTATATTAAATGTTTTGGGGCAAAACGTTATAAATTGTTGACTCATCACACTCAAGCTGACACAGAAAATGGTACTTAAATACTCAGTACTTCAGCATATTTAAAATAATTTTTACTTTTACATGAGCAGATTCATAGCATGCTATTTCATTTATAATCAGATGTGAATTCTGCTTTGGCACATATATTAAAATATTTAGAAATGTACTCACTATACCAAGCAGAGCCACACCAGACCCAATGGCAATTATTGTGGGAACAATATTGAACTTTCCAGCCTGCAAAACAAAATGAATCATCACTGGATGTCTGTCACTGTAATAACTGAATTTCCTTGAACGCAAACTTCTTGAAATCAAACCGTACCTGCCCATTAGCCATGATATCGAAGCGGATCCCATACACTTTGTACAAATCACGATAGTTTTCACCCTTTGGATCCTTGTAGTATGTGGCATATCTGCAGGGACATGATGATAATGCACGGAAAATTAGAAGAAAAGGACAAAACAAAGTAAGACCAATCACAGACTTGTGTGGTCAACATCTGAGAGGACTTACCTGAAGTTGTATCCTGATGTGACTGAGCTGTTTAAGTTCATGTCCAGTCGAGTGAAGCTGTACTCTGGGTTACAATGTGAGGAGTCTTTATCCAGGTCACAGTTCCACTCAATCAGAACACCGATAGTGCCACCCTGATGACCAAAACAAAGACGGTATGTTTGTGTGTTAGTGCTCACATATGATCCAAGCCAAGGGCAGGCAACTCTGGTTAATAATGGTGCCTTCTATTTGATCTCAGGAGTCAGGATGTCCAGAGTTTCTAATCAGTTATGTGACTGGGAACACCTCCTCAGGTCAGAATTCCTTCTCAGGAGTTCGGACAATTTTCAGCTAAAACTGGAACAGTTTACTCGAGTGAGGTGTGATTTCCAACATCCAACATCCAACATCCAGTGAGAGGGTCACTTAATGTTGCACACTGGTAAAGGAAGAAGTTACTTTAGATTAGATGATACTCTCAATTAAACATTTAATTACTCTATTTTAGTAAATCAATAATACTTATTTTTTATAAGAATTTATTATACTACCAGTAATACATTTACACTAAATGTTAGACAGCAATGTTTCATTCAGTGAGCTGAACACAAAATTCAAGCAGTCTGAAACTGTTTTTTTAACATTATAAACAATATTTCCTGAATGTGCTGGAGAACGTTTCTTACAATTCTATTTCTTTTTTTTTTACCTCTGCCAAGGTGGTTTTGTTTTTGCAGGCTTTTGTCTGTTTGTTTGTCTGTAAGCAAGTTAACTCACAAAGCTCTAAAAGTATCATATTGAATTTTTAAGAAATGTTGGTCATGGCACAAGGAAGAAGTCATTCTGTTTTTGTGGTGATTTAAATCCTGATGTGGATTCTGTTTTTATTTTAATTGCTAAGATTGTGCAATAGGGCAATGTTTCTATGTTTTTGGTAATGGCTCAACTAACAATGTCAGAGATGTTTGGTGGAGGTTTGTGCTGTCTGAGCATTTCTAGTTTATCAGTAAAGTTAGTGATGTATCATAAAGAACCAAACACATACATAACCAGAAGGGCTCTGAGAGCACAACCCTCTGGTTAGGCCTTTCTTTCTTTTTTAAGTATTTTTGGGCATTCTTTTATAGCCTTTATTTGACAGAGAAGAGAGACGGTGAATAGGCTTGTGAGAGGATGTGCTGCAGGCTAGAGCTCTGGGAGGAGCAGGAGGGGCAGGACTTATCAGTACTGTACCAGAGGTGCAGCCAGAGTCAGTTACTTTATCAGGTAACTGACTCTGGTTTGAGGCAGCCTCCATATACTGGCCCAGATGACTTGATGTGTATTGACCTACAGCGCTGATTTTAAAGATTTCATCCTCCATAATTACCACCTCAGAGATCACATTGTACTGCCTCTCCTTTTAATTGGCTTTTGGTGAAGTTCCTCAACCAAGACCAGTCCTTCCTGGTTACAGCACACCAGCTATTTCTTGGTGTTTCAAGCAGGTCATGGTCTGATCATAGTTGCAATTTGAGATTGGGTAGTGGACTGCATTGAATGTTATTTTTGAAATCGCAACTTGCAAATATTTTTTTATATTTTATATAATGATACATTTATGACCCACTATCAGGTTATTTATTTATTATGCACATTTTAAGACTTTGTACCTTAGCAGCCATGTCCTGAAAGTCATTTCCAGTCCAGCTGACCATATCTCCAAGCCGGAAAATGGGGCAGTAAGGATTGTTTTCTTTGTCATAGGAGCATTTTTTCAGGTAGGTGTCATTTCCCGTTTCTAGGACGTTGGACCTAAGTGATCAAAGGGAAAAAGTCAGATATGGATACAGCCTATTCAAAGTCACACATTTCTGATATATTTTAGTTTCCTTTTGACTTTTTTATCTTCAGAAACCTGATGGCGCTCCTCCAGTCTTTTATGGTATCTTATACAACTATAACTTTGGACCATATAAAATGTTACATTAAAGATAGAGGTCAACACATAATTGCGAATCAGAGTAAAACAGCATTTGGATGTCAAATTAAACAAGCTGATATCTCTGAATCAACCTGAAGCTTCAGTGATGTCAGCAGACTCTGATTTCAGTTTAACACTGAATTAAACATTCACATGAGACAAAGTCCCTTTTCTGTAGACACCTGCAGAAATACACAGACTAGAAAAAGTAATGGAGAAGTTCTGTGCTTCTTGTCAACAAAGCAGTTCCAGGTGCTGGATTGGTTGCATTTTGAGAAAAATGATGGACTGGACAAATAATGATGATCTGTTGTTACTTTATACTTATTAAAGTTGTGCAGCATGTGAGGCTGTAGCACAAACATAATAACGCATGACTATGTAGTGTTGTCCTGAATATTACCACACTGTAGGATACTAATGCTTATATTCAGTTCAAAGCATAGAGTCGTGTATAATATTCAGAAGACAATGGAAAGGAGTGCTTCCTTGACTCAAAAGAGTTAACCTGAGATACTCTTTGGGATGGGATTCACAAAGTCATTGAACAAAAAAAAGGACTCAAAGGCACACTTTCTTCAAACAATTAAAATGCCCATGAGCATAAAAACGCACTTCAGCATGTTTCAATATCAAGAGGTCATAACAAGAAGTTACACACTGGAAATATTGTAACTGCTCTTACGTCAAACTGCCATGTTGTTGTTCCACAGTAGTTTAATAGAAGCTTTTTACTCTTTACAATTACGTTTAAGCTTAGAAAATTGTGAAAAGTAGTGTCTGTTGAGATTATCTTATAGAACAGAAGTGTAAGTTTATTATTTTCTGTTAGTTACAGACTTATGTGACTTCACTGAAGAACCCCATAGGCTTTTAGTAGGTCTAAGGTTGAGAGAACCAGCATGATGCTCACTTTCAGATTGGCCTACAAAATTACATCATCTCTGCACCACTCTACTGCTAAGCTAATGTGGCTAGTGGTTAGCTTCCTATGACATCCTTTTGGGTTGTGATTTCTGTCCAGCCTCTCTCTTTATCAGTCTGTCATATATAACTTACGCTGTATATATGGTTGTGTTTTTGCCACATATCAACAAGCTGGTCCTCCATTTCTGATGTCTGTGTGACTTCACGCTTTGCCTGTACTATCGTTGCCATGGTTTTGTTTGCTTCCTGGTCCAGATGAAACACATAGGACATTTTAGGCTGTCCTCGGTGTACTCTACATACATATGGATATCTGAATGTAAATATTGAACATGTTTAACATTTACAATTTCAAGTCAGGGCAGCCCCAATCCTCTTCTGAGAGGATAAATGACAATTACCTCACCTCACAGCAGAGGATAATGATAAATAATAATCAATAATTTTATCTTTAGGACCTCCATGCCTTAACTGACTTTGGTCAGAAGTATGGATCCAAGCTGAAAGTTGGGCTCGAAAATCGTGTAGTAAGTACTCCTCTTAAGTTTACTGAAAGCTAGCTTGAGACATAATTTCAAACATGGTGACCCCCATCATTCAGATTTTGAAAGTCCACTTCATAAACCAAAGGGTGAAGTCACTGAGGCCCCATCCATTTAGTATACGGTGGTCTCTATAGTAGTAGTAAGATTTTAGGTACAGATTTTGTCAAGATAAACAATCTTTCAAATCTTAACCAATTTTTCTTCTTCTTTGTAGCACTCAGAGTCAGATGTCTTGCTCGAAAGCTCTCAATCACACTCACAAATATCTGTATATACAGTATGTGCATGTCAATCAACACCACTGCACACTTAAACTTTAGGCATGGAGTGAAACTGGATGCGTCACAGTGTAAGACGTGAAGTGTTGCTATTTCAAGTATCAGCCAGCAGGGGGGATTTGTGTAACAGTTAAATGCTCATTAAGCAAAACCAGATCTAGATCAGTGCAGCATAGAAGAGAGATGGCTGTGCAACTGGAATGAGGTCTCGACTAATGAATTGAGGGCATCTTGCGGCATCTCTGTGCTTTCTTGCAGCACTTGAACACTCAGCAGCAGAGAGGGCTGCAGCACAGCTCCCCGGGCAACCCCCATCTGATCGGACACCTGTCCAGGGCACGGCCCGCTGTCAAGGACGGCTCAGATGACTGTTTCACTGTCTCACTCAGTGCAATGCACAGGCCGGTATAAATAGAGGCTCTCTGCGCCCTAAAGTTATTTAAAGCAGCCACTGGGACACGTATATCCCTCAGCACACTCAATGGTGGGACCTGTAATGATGCCTTGAAACTGAAAGAGCATAACTATCTGCTACACTCAACATGCACTTACTTCGAGAATTCAAACTTTGGAAAGCGGATGAAGTTCTTGATGTAGACAGTGAAGTTCTCCGCCTCTTTTAGTAAGGGCTCTCTGCAGGTGAAAGAGATAAGCAGCTGTGTGAAGAACAAAAAACAAGCAGAGTGGAGCTGACAGGCTGCATTAGTAATAAATAGAAGCTGTGAATATCTCCGTCCCTGTGAGCGATCAGAGCCAGTGTCAGTGTAGTGGCACAAAATGGCAAATATCCAGAGTTCTGACAGAGGGGAGAGGGTCTTACGTAGGTCTTGGGCTGTATTCAACAGGACACCAGGCATGGATCTCACAGGTCCCCGTGCTGTTCAAACACACGCCCGTTTTGATTCCTGACAGAGAGAAGAAAACTCTTTCATGGAGGCAAAATAAAGGAAAATGTGATAAAACTAAAATGCATCATCTTTAAGATGCAAAAACTCTTGAGCCATTTACAGTAAGTCCCCACTACACGAGATGTCTGTTAGGATCCTGTTTGTATCTCCATATCAGCATTGTTTTTATTAAGACAGGAACATGAGATGGAATTATTATTCGATTGGATTATTGTCAGTGCTTACAGGAGCCAGTAGCAATGTCAGATCATTAGAGAGGCCATATTTGCCTTGATTTATTTGATTTCCATGACCATTAAAGTATGCTCAC
The DNA here is from genome assembly GCA_037902135.1 of Cetoscarus ocellatus. Taxonomy (NCBI): domain Eukaryota; kingdom Metazoa; phylum Chordata; class Actinopteri; order Labriformes; family Labridae; genus Cetoscarus; species Cetoscarus ocellatus. The sequence goes on from JBAMNC010000142.1 coordinate 83,970, forward strand.
AATTGCTTATGTAAAAAACCCTCTAGTTTTCATACTTAGCACTCCTGATCCACCTGTTTTCACTTACTTCCCTATGTGGACCCAGTCAGTGGTAAATGACTTGTTCAAAGTCATAATTTTAACAGAAATACAAAATCACACTAATAGGTCCACAAGCCATATCAAACAGCTACTGACGCTGTAAACAGGAGGAGAGGGAGAAGTCCTATGCTGTAGAGTTTCTGTCTTGTGCATGGAAGTACTCTATCATGAAGCAAAGACATGTTAAACACATCAACGGACATATAAAACTTGAAGAAGCATAATACAGCCTCTTTAAGGGACGCACACATTGTGAAAAACCTGTTTTTTAGTACTTTTGCAAAAAAAAGCCAGTATCCTGAGTATCCATCAGCCCAAAAAATATGAAAATAGTCAACCCAGTCCTTTGTTTGTGGCCCACCTATGTCTGAAAATATCAAATCTGATTGTCTGTTCAGATTCTGGGCCCATTGTTACATCCCAGTGAGCCATTATAATAATGTCAGGCCTTCACCAGGTATCTCCCCGAATGGATCTCCACTCACAGCCAAGAAAGCACAAAGCTGTACTAATGACAGAAAACCTAGAAAGGGAGGGGCAGGGTCAGGGCTGATTCATACCTCTGCTTGAAGAAATGCCATAGCCCACACTTAAGGTCTGTGTCACTCCAAAATGACGCAGAGAGTTACGCTCATAGCCTAAAGTGCTCATCTTCCACAATGAAACAACACAGACCGCAGGCCCTGTGATTGATCTGCTACACAGCACTGGGTTATTACAAGTCAAGATGTGATTTTGTGTACTGCAATGTGAAAGACTTGCTCCTGTGGACAAACCAGCACATGAAATGTATCTGCTTATAAATCAGAAGAATATGTCTTCATTCATGTCTCATCCAGTGGCTGAAGAAGCACAAAAAATATACGTCCTTTCCCTCAACTGATTTAGCAGTTCTGAATTTGATCTCCTCAGGCGTTCTCTCTTTGCTTTTTTGCAATAACTGCATTGCTGTAAACTTCTGCTCATCATTGTTTGTTTTTTGTCTCTTTTCTCTAACGTATGTTCTGTTTCTGCTTTTACACAAACAAGCAGTGTCATGACAAAGTACAAATAGCACTGCCAACTAGCCTTTTGGTGTAGCTTTGAAGGTAGACATGGACACGTGTCTATCACATGCGTAAATGCTCATGGTGGCGTGGGGCACAAGGATGTAGATACAGCCTAAACCAGACTTTAGAAGGAATTAATTTTCATGAGGATTAAGGGATGTTCAAAGTGGTGGTGAAAAGTCATTGGGGCATAAATATTACAGCTTAGGGCTCTTACAATATAGTGAAATGCGATACAGTAATTTATGATACAATATGATCCACACATGATACACATTATTTTTGTTCCCCTGGGTTCTGGAGTTGATTGCTGCTCATAGTTACCCCCCTCTGTTTTGGCATCCACAAACAACGACAATAAAATCAAACAGAAATCAACAAATAAACAGAGATATTCATAGACATAAAACAGTCACAGCAATAGAACAAAAATAAACATTGCACAAAAACAAAGGAAATTAGTGTTTGTTCCATTGTTTATTTGTTGTAACAAAGCTTTTTGGAGATAAACCTCATACCACTGGAAAGCCTGATTATTTCCCCTTTAAATTGGGCTACATTTGTAAGGAGCATGCATTTGTGTGATGAGTAGCTGAGATGCATCAGCTATAGTTCTGCTACTGACCCTTGTTTGGCGTTGTCTGGTGGATTGGATGACTGAAATCTGAAGAAACAAGACATACTGGCAATCTAAGAATTTATTCATTTGACAAACAGGAGAACTTAGTGGCACGCATGGAAGAACCATATACTGCCAGAACAACCTGGCCCCTCCTACTCATGCTGGTCACCAGCCGAGTCACACACTGCTATGGGATGGCATCCCATTCTTCAACCAGCATTTGTTGCAAGTCAGCCAACATTTTGGTCACTCTGGCACGAACAGTGGGGGCTAGTTTTAACATCTTGGAGGACAGAGTTCAGTCCCAGACTGTGGAGATATGGGGCTGTCACTGGCTGCAGAATCTCATCTTGTAATCTCTCTGCATTGAAATTTCTTCCAGTGATAACAAGCCTCATTCAACCAGTGAGGGAGATGCCACCCCACACTCTGTCAGTGCAGCATCAGCATAGTCTCCACACTTTGATTGTACGATCCAACTGCTGTGGGCAAAATCTGGACTCATCACTGAACATAATATTCCTACAGGTGTAAAGGCTTCAGTGCATGTGTGGCAAATGGGGCCTGACGGTGAAGGGTGGTCATGGCAGGCGGTCGTGGTGGCTCTATGAGACCTATAACACAGGCCCTTTCTAGATTAGCCAAAAGTGACACACCAGTTCTTGAAGGAGACACCAACTGGCCACTGTAGCGGGGCACAACCTCACAGGAGCTCCTGGGGTACTAAAAGCTCGAACGAGAGTCAAAACAGCAAAAAAAAGGTTTTTGTCATTGGCAGACAAGATTTGGAAAAAATTTCATGGGCGCAATCCACATCCTCAGTTCTGCCGCTCATCACACAAATGTATGCTCTTGACAAATGCTGCACCATTTAAAAGGTAGATAAACTGGCTTTCCAACCGTATAAGATTTACTGCCTGGACCTATTGTTACAAAAATAAAAATCTACCAGACACTAATTTCCTTACTTTTTGTGCTGAAATTTAAGAGACAAAAATGAAAAAAATCCTATGATGTTGTTGTCCAACACTTAAAGACTTTTGAACATAAACTGAAAACAGAAATCCTCACCATTGCCAGCTATCACAGGCTCTCCTTCCGGGCAGTCATCATCACTTTGGCATAGTCCATCTGGAATTTTATTACTCTGTGAGATAGAGCAAACATAACTGCATATAAAAGGTGATTTCAAACATTAGAATGAAACCACACACTGAAACATCATAGTTAAGATTCCTCTTACTGTGCACCCTCACCTCTGCACAGAATCCCAGCCTCTGATTGGGCGTCTCTATGTAATTTGTTACTATGAAGAACACCTGCTCACCCTGCAAATAAAATTAGACCCAGACAGAGAGATTGAAAGGAGTAAAGGTTAAACAAATTAGTCCATTAGCAGTTCAATATCGGTAAATCTGTTTAGACAGATGCTAAGGCTAATGATAGCCTCTGAAGAACGCGCTGAACTGTCCCATTATCCTGACAGGAGAGATCAGGGATGTATGGATGGATCATTGAAACCTCCGATACAATCATAAAAATGCCAACGACTACTGGCTATCTTAACAACAGACAGCTGGATATACAGACAGATAGATAGATAGATAGATAGATAGATAGATAGATAGATAGATAGATAGACTTACACTCGGTGGTATAACATAATCCTCAGCGCTCCACAGGTGGAGGCCGGTCTCTGAACTGTTGGTCAGGGTAACACCTTTAAGTTTTGTGATGACAGAGGTCTGGATGGCCTCCTCTCTCTCTTGGTAACCTTTCTTCATCACAAAAACCCACCTGTGGAAAAATATGCACTTCATCATGCTGTAGGTAAATACTTATATTGATATTTGGTTTCACTTGTCTGAGGGAGCTGAGCTGATGTAACAGCCCGGCAGTGATTCCCATTGTTTGGCAGCCTTGTGGTTCAAACAGGGTGACTGCACATACACTCATCAGGCATCTAATGTGTTTACCAGCTTGTGGCGAATATCTACATGTATCCCAGACATGGTTATAAACTACAGCAACTAACCAAAGACAGACAAACAGACAGACAAACATACAAATAAATAGATAGATAGATAGATAGATAGATAGATGTACAGACAGATAGATAGATGATAAATACATATGACTTTAGACTCTTTAGTCTTAAAGCCATTTAAACATCTTAATAAAATAAGTTTATACTTTTCCAAGAGCTCACATTAATATAGCATTACTATATCATACAGTAAGACAGAATTTACGTAAACTGCCTGGATGAAATTTATTCTTAAAAATATACTATAGAATGTATGTGGTTAATATTTATCAACAAAAAATAGAAATCTAGCATAAACAACAACAATGGCATAAACTCATACTAAAATGTTTTTTATTTTAATAGATAATTTTTGAAGTGTTATATATTTTTTTAGTTATTACATAGTTCTGCTTTCTATTGATTGACTCATTTTTTCGTCCTCTGAACTGATGTTGTTTTTTTGAAATTGTCATGTTTGATGATTTTCAGTGATGTTTTTGTATTTTTTGTTGTTTGTTGTGGGGTTTGTTTTATATTCTACTTTATTTTTATTAAGTTTTCTTTTTTGTTGCTGTAATTTACTTAATTCAAGTTTGAACAGATTTAGAGCTCAAAAGTCAAGAATCAGTGAATGCATTTCACTGTGAGAAGTTCAGGTTACTGTACCCATAAGCTAAAGGTGGAAGACAGGGATTTTACCAGGTATTTTCTGATGGCTTGCATATAGATAATAGATAACACATAACATCATCTGATTTTCAATAAACATCTTTGTGGTTGATTAAAGCGCTGTACAAATAAGAGTTTATGAACCACTTATTTGAAGCACATAAAATAAGACTGCAGTAACTGCTGCTAAAACCCTATAAAAGTTTATTTTGTGTTTTGATTTCAGCATGAGGTTTTGATAAAGCTGTTGCATCCAAAGAGGGTTTGGGTGGATGGAACAGCATAATGCAGGCCAAGACAGTGCATAAAAGAGTTTTAATATAAAATATATTAACAACCTGCAACAACTACCAACTCTTAAACAGTAGTTTTCAACATAACATAGGTTTGAGCCGAAGCTACACTATTATTATTATTACCTATGAATTTTAATATTTACCGTTTTGTACAAAAAAAAATATTAAAATACTAAAACACAAATATTATTTTTTTTTATTAAGATGCCAAATTATAGTTTTTGACTTGCATTCCTGAACAGAAAAAAATACTTTAAGTGTTTTAATGTTCTGCTTGATTCTTAGAGAAGCCACTCAAATTAAAGTATAAAAAGGTGAATTCAGTTTGAAATCCCTCAGTCCTGATCAGAATACATGTCCAATAACAATAACGTTTTCAGTTTTAAACAAGCTTTTGATAAATTTCTATATATGTTGTCTTCTTGTTTTTAAAACAGGTGGTTTCATAAATTTGTTTGCAGAAATGCCCAGCGAAATCCAGCTTGTGCATTTTAATCTACAAAGAAACCTTTCCATTCTCCTGAGACGGGTGGAAAACATCCTTGAGGATTACAGAAATGTGTAATGCTGAACTTTTTCTTTAAATTAAAGGCAAAGAAGCTAATAGAGGTTAGGCTAATAAGTCAGACATTTGAAGTGTGTCCAGTGTCTAGACTATACTGGGTCTCTTTTTTTTCATTTGACTGTTTTCATAGACAATAATGAACCTCTGTTTTTTAGTGGCTCTTATCCTCTTCCTATTGAAAAAGAATTATGTTTCTCTTTTCTTTTTCATCTTAAAACATGGTGGCATCATGACAAAACCTGGTGTTCAAAGGGTTTAAATCTTTAGAAAATAGTATTTTATATCAATTATCGGGTCAGATGTAGGTTAAGAAATAACTCAATGAAAGAAGAGTATAATATGAATGTAATTTTATTGATAGCTTGCCTCTAAGGGCATTTTTGTGCTTAGTGGTTGTGACCAATATTAGACTTTCCATTTTTATCACCACTATTTTTTGTCAACAGTATAAACCGTAGGTTTGATATGTAAATTTATAGCTCCAGGCCTAATGTTTCAGTCCCTCCATTAACACACACATGCGTCAAATGAGTGACGAGAGAAACGCTCAGAAATACCACAAAGTCTCCGACATGACATGGCAATAAAACCAGAGCACGCACGGACGTGGCTGTCCTCCTGACACTGGACCACTGCAGAGAGCCTTATATGACTTTAGCCTGCAGTCTGACAGTCTCTAAAACCTTCATCCTGCTGTCGCAAAAGAACATTTCAGAAGTTTTAAAGGTCAAATCAGAAACTACGAGCCGTCACCTCACTGTCCCTGTCACCTGCTCATCATCCGTGTCAGCGTGACATCACACACATAACTTCCTGTCCCTAGAAATGTGAGACATTAATGAATTAACATCACAAACTTTTCAGGCAAATGTTTCTAAAAGTTTTCTCCAGCACTGTCACAGCTCACAAACAAACAAAGTCACCATCCTGACGAGCTCCTCTATTAATAACTCAGTGAATCAGTTTGTAAGCGCCGCAGCAGCTCACCCGATTATGTACCCCAACACAGCCAGCTGGTAGAGCCGGAATAAAATCCCGATCTTCCTGTTTTCAGCGATGACATATTTCTCCGTTTTGTAGTTGAGGAGAGAAACGAAGAAAGCTCCACAGCCTGCCATTCCTGCTCCTGCACGGTGGAGCTCAGAGAGACAGCAGCTCCTGGACTTCTGCCGCTCCTGACAGCAGCGGGCAGAGCCTCCAGCAGGGCTGTAAACAGACCAACGCCGCTATAAAACACCACTGCCGGGCACGACGGGAAATCTAATTACGATACCACTCTCATTTTGACATCAACCTGGGACTCATCAAAACATATAGGAGCAACAGACTTTCTTAGGAGTTCTAGGGTAGGGGAAACCAGGGCTGGTTGTCACATTGCTTATTACTTTGAAACTATTGCGCTGTTTCACCAGGTTCATATGACTATTTTGACCTGGTCTCCTCTGTCTGGAAATTTTGTGTATCTAAAAAAAAGCTGTAAAAGACTTAATTTTACAACAAACCCCTCTCATGATTTTTCAGTTTTTCAGGAAAAAAGTTGAGGTTTCTAAGTTATAAGTAATATCTTTCACAATCAACATTTTTTAGATTAGGAAGTATGAAATAGTCTGTTGTGGGTGAGTGGGCATCATACGAGATGTGTGCTAGATGATGTGTAGATGGCTGTTTTCTTGGTATCATTCTTGCAGTTGAGATCCTGGTTTAACTTTAACATGAAAAATGAACAAGAAATACTTACAGTTTTAGCCAGGCTGCAACCTTTGTCAGTGTCACTAGGAGCTGGCTGCAGTAATCTACACCTTAATGATTATATGCAAGGAAAAAACATTTTTTATAGCCTTAAAACACATATTTACAGCCTGATTCAAAGAACAGCTTCAGTCTAAATATATTATGCATCTTTGTGCTCTCACTGTGACAGAGGTGAATTTCTTTATAGGCTATCGCACCCATTTTTCTTTCATCAGGGATTTCTGATTTTGTAAATGCAGCATTGCTATTAGTCAGACGGCCCTAAGTCCCGCCTAAACACAGCCTCTCTATCTAAGGAGGTTGAGTTGAAGTTAGACTGAAGGAGCTTATGCAGTTTGGCAGTGTCCACTAGTGGGCATCAACAACGTTTCAGGAGATCCTATGACATGGCTTCATCTAATTCTTTTACAGTCTTTACTTTCAGCCAAGAGTCATGACATTATCACCTGGACTTTGACCCGACATTGTCTGTTTTTGGAAAATGTCTACCGCATACCACTAACAAAGGCAGTACGTTGTATACTGTATTTGGAAGAATCTAGTATGACTGTCAAACTGTTGTTGTTTACAGTACATTATACCCAACCGAGCTGATTGTTCTTCCTCTTTTGGTTTTCTGGCTGGTGGCAAATTCATATAAGGCATTACTGCCACCTACTGGGCTCAAGTTTGGATCAGAGCAACTATTTCAAGAGGGGTCTAACTGCAGGCCGCAAGACAGAGGCATGTCGCAGAGTAGGACAGTAGGCGTGTCACAGAGTGACGCCACTCTGCGACACGCCTACTGAGTGGGGAGACACTAGTTCATGGGAAATCACGTAGAACCACGCGAGATGTGAAAAGTCTTAGCGATGAACAATAGCGGATCGTGTCCAGACTGTAACTATTAGCATATTTCATGTAACAAACATCAAACAGTTGTTGCACTTAGTAGTATTATTACCTAACCCTTACCCTAACCCTTACCCTAACCCTAACCCCTTACCCTTACCCTAAGCCTAACCCCTTAACCTAACTCTAACCCTTAACCGTATTTGTACGCATTTGAATACATTTATTATGGTGCAAAGAATGGGTAAGCAAAAATACTGATGTTCGGCTGGACCGTGCTGAAGCTGTTATATCCTTTTAAGGAGCGCATGTAGTAGGCGTGTCGCAGCTGCGACCTACTGTATTTCTGCAACACATATAAAAAATCCACTGTCTTATAATCAAACAAAGCTGTATGCTCTCAGTCTTAAACCCAAAAATGTAGCCTATTTCTGTTTCTGATCATGAAAACAAAAGTAAGCGATGGAGAAGCTAACAGCTAGTGTTGCTAAATTTACAACCATTAATGGACTCATGGAGTCTCATGAGTGATTTATTTGGATTTTTATGATTTTCACCACTGAACACACACAAAATGTGTAACACCCATGTTATAACCTGAAAAATGTAAACTTACATTTGCTGTATTGGTAACAGCATCAATGCTAATGCTAATATTGCTAAGGTCATTTTTTCCAAAAAATACAGTTTTATTTGTTTGGCAAAATCAGAACACACTGTAAGTTTTGTATGTGGCCATTGACGTGAACTGACCTTTTGTCGAACCCCACTCTCTCAAGAAGTGATCCTTAAGGACACAACACAACTGATTTGGAGAGTGATATTGTGTTTTCATCAAGAACTACAGCACACTGGGCAGATACAAAATAAAAATTTTATATATAAACTCAGTTTAAGACTTCAAGACTCCATTTCTCCAACGCAAGATGATTAGTGTGAATTTTGCTTTGTCATTTAGTTAGGTAGGTCATTGGCTTTGTTACTTGAAAAATCATGTTTTAAAACAGCTTCTCCTCTACACGCGCATGCTTGATGTGAAGTGGAGCAGGGCCTGATGATGTTTGCCTGAAAGAGGGGCCTCAAAATGACTAAACCCGCCCCTGTTTGGGCATGACTGTGATGAAGACTGTGGATTGACATGATTATAACAGTTTGTTCACACACTCATTAGAAGCCTTTGTGCTGTTGTGTGTGATGTTAGCATGTGTCTTTTTTGGTTCAAACTTGAGCTAATTCAAGCTAAATCAAGGTCCATCTTACTTTATACATAAGCTATTTTCAAGTGGGTGCTCTGATTGGACCAGGGTTCTTCATTAGAACTGATTTACAATGAGACCTTTAACAACGTGTATCACTAAACCTAACATGTTGAAAAGCACAGCATATTTCTGAAACAGCACCTCAGAAAAAGGCTAATCAATCAATGAGCTTAATTAGTATAGCACCAAATCATTAGAAATGTTATCTCAAGACACTTTACAAAAGAGTAGGTCAAAGTCATACTTTTTTATCATTATCAATATCATTATTATTTATATTATTATGATTAGTAATAGTAGTAGCTGTAGTATTTGTTTTATCATTGTCATTAGTAGCAGTATTTATATAAATTATTTTACGATCATTAATATTATTTCATTTTTTCCCAGACCCAACATGAATCCCACAGGTGTATAAAGGTATAAAAATAGTTAACATGTTAGTATGAACAATAACAATATGGGCAGAGAAACTGTTCTAATATTAACATTAACAACTGTGATAATGAAATGAAGACAACTGATTTTGGTAATTATAGTAGTGTTGGTTAACCTGCTTTTAAATCAAGTTTATTATGTTTAATGATGAGTACTGATGTTCAGTTATTCTGTTTCTGAAAATGGTTGATGTTAAATGGAGCAGCTGGCGTCAGGCAGGTCCACAGCAGCAGGTCATTGATGTTGGTCATAACGGCTACAGTAATGCGTGTGTAATTATTGTGTACTTGAATAGACTGATCATTCTGAAGGTAATACCAGCAAATGTAATGATAATGGAAAAGGCATAAAATAAATGGCCAAAAAAAGGCACAATCAACAGTAAAATACAAAAGAAGACATAAAATGTTTCACTGCTGGCTCTGCTTTTCCTGTCTCACCTCTGTGAGGCTTTTATTATTACCTCTGAAGCAAACACTGTATCCCCATGACAACTTTTGACATTCATATTGAAGGTGAAATGTCACAGATATTTTAACATTTAGTATCAAACAAACCCTTCTTCGGCTTTGGTGTGCTTACCTGGGTCACACCGCCCCTTTTCATTTGTCAGCTCTCTGTTTTGAATGACAGGAAAGACACATAATTCAGTAGAATGACAGTGATGAAAACTGTTGGGATTTGAGGGACAATATCAATATATTTCATGCAATAAAACAAATATAATCCATGTGAAGCATTCTGAATCAGAACAGATGTGCCTGCCATTTGTTAAATTTACAACCAAACTGGCAGTGGGGTTAAACCTGTTGTATAAATCCACCTTTATAGCTTTGTGAAATTTTAATCTGTGTCCTCCTGTGCACTCAGGACAAATTAACCATTAACTTGTTATGTAAAGAGGATAAAACACAAGCACAGTGAAGTAAAAGTAAAATATGCACTGCGTGTGTGTGCTCAGGAACAGGAACTCATTGGTGAATTGAATTACTGCAAAATGATCATATGCACTGCGTGTGTGTGTGTGTGTGTGTGTTGTGAAGAAATCATTGATTGACTGTATTACCAATTATAGTCCACATGAACAGTTCCTAAGGAACTTGTCTATGAAGTAATGCAATTTAACTCTGGTCATTTGTTCAACATGTCAGGGCAAGGGGAAGGACAAAAGTTTCTGGCATATCTTTGTCTGTCACATCCTGTATAAAGCTTTTCTTTTCCTGAAATAAAACTGAAGGAGAACTGACTGAACCAAGCACTGGTTTGCTGTCTCATCCTTCCCTCCCCTTGGATCCAAGGATGCAGGCTGGGCTTGCAATGAATATGTGGGCTGGGCCCACACCGAATACGTGGGCTAGGCTCACACCTATGTATATAGGCTAGGCCTGTCAGAAAAATAATCCACCATTCACAGAGTCTGCAGCATAAGCACTACTCCCTCTCCCCCTGTTTACAGCACTTGTAGCTGCTGGAAACAGTTTATCCTCCCGAGAAGACATAGCAGTGCTACGTCCTATCATTGCTTTGTCACAGGTTAAGGCCACTGGTACAGGCTGGCAAGCCGAGTGTAGAGCATAGTCTGTAGAATGAAAGCAGAGCTGTTGTCAACATGGTTTGGAATAGCACTGATCTGACCAAACATCACAGAGTTGACAAGTTAACCAATCAGAATGGACTGGACCCACGTGGGGCAAATGAAGTGATAGGAGCGCTGACAGAGTGTCAGACAGAGAGATAATACAGGTGGATCAGGGTTACTCAGTACATGAATGGTAGAGTGTTTTTTAACATCAGTGATTGTGAATATACTCTAGCAGCCTTCTAATTAGCACATATGAACCTGAGTTAAGACAGAATGTGGTCTCTTTGAAAAACAATCAGCCTAACATTTTATATACCTGCATAAATTTAAATACAACTCTTTATGAAAACCAGAAACATATTGAGTTTTTACAATGTCACTACAGCATGGTCAATGCAGCATATGACACACACCCACACACACGCACACACACACACACACACCCCTACACACACCTCCACACACCCACACACACACACCCACACACACATAAACCTGTATAGACCTAAATGGAATAAGATATCCTATAAAGTCTCACGGTCCTGCTCCTGTTTTTACCTGATCATCTCAGTAATTTTCCACTGAAGTCATCTGTGCTCGACTTAATTTACCAGCCACTCATTCCTACCCAACAAATTTCCTTACATTTTTGTTTATTCATCTGTATATTTGAATACTCCACTTACAGGTGTACATTTACAAACTAAGGAAAGAAGAAAAAACTTATGAGCATGTTTGTGGGTGCAATCAACACCTAAAACACATTTAAAAGATAATATAAATGCACCAGGACTACTACCTCATACATTAGGAGCAGACATGTAGATTATATTAATTAAAGAAAATGTGAAATAACAAAGAAAAGCAAAGAGGTTGTGGAACAATGAATAATTGATGATAATGGTAAAACTGACAATAGGTCTTTTACACAAACAACATAGACCAGTTAACCCAATCAAGAGTATTCATGCAATAATAAAATCCACTGATATTTGATTGGAAAGGAACAGAAAAATGTTTTAGCTTTCCCAGCTAAATAGAGAAAGAGAGTGATTGTGACATTTTTAATAAATCAATCTGATATCAATCAATCAGTCTTTATTTGTATTGAGCCAATTCATAACAAGTGTTATCTCAAGACACTTTACAATAGAGCAGGCTGAAGACAAACTCTTCGTTTTATGGATACACATTTATGCATAGATACAAATATGTATATATAAAATACTCATATAAATATATATACAAATATATATATCCAACACCCAACATGAATCTAGTAGCCAATCAGTAATCCCTCATCATGGCGGCAAAAAGAAACTTTCCGTTAAGCAGCAGGAAATCTTAAATGTGGATCTCAGTCTCATTATGAAGAGCCATCCACACAATGCTGTGTTGGGTGTGTGGGTGAAGGAAGGGAGGTGGGTGGAAACAAGTGAACTAAAGTAAAAACTAAAGCTAGTGACAGATCAATGGGCCAATCATAGACCTGTCTTTGTCATATTTGTCTCTGCTGAATACAGATTTATTAAAGGTTAGACCCTTGAGGTGCCACATCTCGTTTTCAGGAGGGTCCTCATGTCTGTATGGTTGCAGTGATACTTTTATAGAAGTTTAATCAATAATAATCATGAACACTGAATTCAAATTCAATCAACACTGAACATACAACAGCATCAAAATGAGAATTTATAGGTGATGTATTTTCAGCTGATAATGGAGGTGGGGGTGGGGGGGTTGCAGAGACAAAGGACTGAAAATAAGAGTTTATGGTAGTGACAGACTCATGGACATCCAGACCATAAATGTGTCCCTACCATATTTGTCTCCACTGAGTATAAATTTTTAAAGGTAAGCCTCTTGAGATGTGGCATCTCATTACAAGAGGGACCTCATGTCTATATGGCCGAATATGTGTTATGTCTGTAATTGTAGCTATTGAGGCTTCGTGACTCCACAGCAGCAGGCAGTCTCCACCAAGGATCCCAGGCCACCTACAAGACAAGAGCCAGAGACGAGTACAGGAGCAAACAAAAGGGGCAGAGGCATATTTGGAGAGAGAGTGTGAGACAGAGAGGGATAGAGCCCAGTGTGCCGGATCCCCCCGGCAGGTCTAAGCCTGTTGCATCTTAACTATGTGTCTAAACTATGGACTATGAGCTGGTCCCTAACTGAAAGCTTTATCAAAGAGGAATGTTTTAAGTCTAACCTTAAAGGTAGAGAGGGTGTCTGCCTCCCGAACCGTGGTCGGTAAATGGTTCCAGAGAAGAGGAGCCTGATAACTGAAGGCTCTGCCTCCATCCTACTTCTAGAGACTGATGGAACCACGAGCAGGCCGGCATTTTGGGAGCGTAATGTTCTAGAGGGGTTGTACGGCACTACAAGCTCTTTGAGGTAAACTGGTGCCTGTCCACTGAGAGCTTTGTAGGTGAGAAGAAGAATCTTGAATTCTGTTCTATATTTAATGGGAAGCCAATGCAAAGAAGCTAATACAGGAGTAATGTGGTCTCTTCTCCTAGTTCTAGTCAGTACACAAGCTGCAGCATTTTGAACCAGCTGAAGCGTCTTAAGCGACTTACTGGGACAGCCTGAAAGAAGACAATTACAATAGTCCAGTCCAGAGGTAATAAAAGCATGGACTAGCTTTTCAGCATCACTCTGAGACAGGATAGGCCTGATTTTAGCTATGGTAAGAAGATGAAAAAGGCTGTTCTTGAAATTTGCTTTATGTGAGAGTTAAAGGATAAATCCTGATCAAATAGAACCCCAAGATTTCTAACAGTTGTGCTTGGCGTCAGGCTAATGCCATCTATGTCAGTTAAATCATTAGAGAAGATTTCTCTAAGGTGTCGAGAACCAGCACAATGACCTCTGTCTTGTCTGAGTTAAGAAGAAGAAAATTTTTGGCCATCCAGGTCCTGTTGTCCTTTAGACACGCATCTAGTTTAGATAACTGATTTGTCTCACCTGGCTTCATTGATACATACAGTTGAGTATCATCAGCGTAACAAGGAAAATTAACGGAGTATTTCCTCATGATATCACCGAGGGGAAGCATATATATGGAGAAGAGAATTGGACCTAGTACAGAGTCTTGAGAAACTCCATAACTTATTTTAGTGTACAAAGAAGACTTATTGTTCACATGTACAAACTGGTATCTATCAGATAAGTAGGATTTAAACTAATCTAGGGCAGTCCCTGTAATCCAGAGTAATACCTCTAATCTCTGTATAAGAACATCATGATCAATGGTGTCAAAAGCTGCACTTAGATCTAACAAAACAAGTACCGAGAGAAGTCCCTCATATGAAGCTGAGAGTAGATCGTTAGTTACTTTAACTAGAGCAGTCTCTGTGCTGTGATGAGCTCTAAATCCTGACTGAAAGTCCTCAAACAGGCTGTTGTCTTGAAGAATAAGTGATTAGCCACTACTTTCTCCAGGATCTTTGAAGTGAATGGAAGGTTTGATATAGGCCTGTAGTTAGCTAATGTTCCTGAATCGAGGGTAGGGTTTTTTTGGGAGAGGTTTGATTACAGCTACTTTAAAGGACTGTGGCACGTACCCTGTTGATAAGGATATATTGATTGTCTCCAACGAGGTTGGCCAAACTAAGGGAAAGACCTCCTTGAACAGCTTGGTTGGGATCAGGTCTAAAAGGCAGGTTGATGGTTTGGAAGAGGAGACAACAGAATTTAGCTCCTGAAGGCTAATTGGAGGAAAACAGTTTAAGTCAGGTCTACCTACATTTAATGGTACAGCAGGTCCAGGTGAAGACAGGGAGTTGCAAATGTTATCTCTAATTTTAAGAATGTTATCAGTAAAAAAGCTCATAAAGTCCTCACAGCTGAGGACTAGAGGAATCACAGGCTCAGTGGAGCTCTGACTTTGTGTCAGCCGGGCTACAGTGCTGAAAAGCTACCTAGGGTTGTTTTTATTTTCTTCAATTAGTGAGGAGTAGTAGGCAGCTCGAGCATGTCGTAAGGCTGTCATGTAGTTATTATGACTTTCCTGCCAAAGTATGTGTGACTCCTCCCTTTTATTGAAGCGCCACATTCTCTCTAATTTACAGGATGCTTGTTAAGTGCAAGAGTTTCAGAGCTAAACCAAGGAGCCGTCCTTTGACGTTTAATAGTTTTTTGCCTCAGTGGGGCAATTGAGTCCAAAATGGATCTTAGAAGACTGGCAGAGCTGTCAACAAGCTGATCCTTAGTTGTTGAAAGTACAGCTCACTCTTTCCGTCTCATTATTCACACTGCTGAACTTTTGAGCCAATCTGTTTATATGTGGACTCGTAAAATGAAAAAGCATTAAAATGTTGGTGTTGGCAAAATTTCAGCAGAAGGGCATCAAGAACAATGGTAAAAAAAATAAAAAAAAAATCAGATTTCAGTAAATCAGGTCCACAGGTATCACTGTGGGATCTTTCAATCATTCAAACTTTATTTATAAATCACTTCACATACAAAAAAAATGTAGCTCAAAGTGCTGTCCATTTAAGAACACAAGCTGATACGTGTCAGGGGATACAAAATAAAATACAAAACCCAGCTTACCCTTTCAACCCACATTCAACACACACAACCACTCACGCACGCACACACACACAGACGCACACACAAGGACACCTAGTGAGGACTATTTAAACTGCCACAGATGACTGAGGAAACACTGTCTGAGATTAAAAATGAGGAAACACAAGAGCCAAGACTAAACTGATAAAACCATGAGAGAGGCCTTCTCTTCTCTTCTGCTCTGCCCTTTTTTTGCTGGCTGTGTTTTCTGTGTTTCAGGTAGAGGGGGAGGTGTCTTCTGAGACACCAATCTGGCACACCTGAGCAGGCTGGGCTCAGGAAGCTATAAAGCAAGACCTGTTCACAGATCTCACTCTCTTCTCCATGGCCTGCAGACTGGGACTGACCTTTGTTTGTTTGTTTGTTTGTTTGTTAATTTGATTTGTAGACTGACACATCTAACACAGCATGCACACTGACAACCATAGTTTATTAATTTTGTGGCATTTAATTATTTAGTTTTTTCATTAAATTTCTGTTAAAACTTGAGACTATGTGTGGTCTCCCTTTTTGTCACACACCCTTGAGCCAGGCTGTTACAACCTGTAAATAACACTTGTAGATTCAATTATCCCTCCTGTCCCCCATCACAGGACAAGTACCAACAGATGCCAGTGGTCCATGTCCTGAAAACTGCCGTGCAATTTTTTTTTTTTTTTTTTCATAAACAGTATGTGCTCTGAACAAACATGGTGTCTTTATTTCAGTTAATTCTCCCTATTAATATACAGTAAAAAATCCAGTAATGTTTACACTTTGCAGTGATAATATAGAGTAAACACTTTAGTAGCTGAAAATAGACTCAGAGAGAGCATTCCCAACACTACAAAGAACTGCTGATCAAAAGTCACACCGTTAACTTTTCAATTTTAACTCCAAAAAGACTCAGCAATTACACTTGGTAAGAGTTAAAGTACAAACTCTCCAAAAAGAGTGAAAAAAATACTTTGTGGTGTGGAGCCATCCAAACACACTAGAAGTGTTAATATTAAGTCTGCGTGTCTATGAAGATTTTAGTTTGTAACCATGGTAACAGCCCACCGCCACCAGGGCCAAAAGTAACCAAGTAACTAAGCAGTCATTTGATTAGTAACTTTGATATTATTACTGATTTGAATTTACGATCTACAAACTCAATCAATAGAAGTTACTCAAAAGTAACAGTATTTCTATAATACATTATAAGTGAATAGTACAAGGCCAACACTTGGTATTTTCCACAAAATCAACTGGAATATATTTGAAACAAAATGCTTTATGCAAATAAGGCACAAAAAAGGTCCTTATCAGGATCCTTAAGAAACATCATAATGTAGGACATTTCTGACCCATTACCATAATATTTTGTGTTCTGTTGTGTAAACAGTACCATCAAAAGCACATTTAAACATCTGCCTATGCACAGTGTGCCCTCTCATCTTAAATCAAACCAGTATTTATTATGTTCCCTCCCACTCACTCTATGGCAGGTTATTTCCATGCCAGTCTGCTCAGCATTTTATAGTGGCCTATTTCCTGATTCAAAACCTGTTTGCCTACAACCATGCTGTGTTGTAATCCAGGATGTTATATCAGTCCTCTGTCCCTGACAAGCAGCTCTGCCTCAGCATTTCTAGTTCCTGTTTCCCTCTCTCCAGGGTTGTTTAGCTTTCACAGCTTTGAGCTCTATTGTGTGAGTCTCACTTTTTTCTCTGTGAATCTGTGACCCCGAGATGCACTGTGGACACACTCATCACTGCGTGTGCACTCTGTGGATCCTGACCTCACAGCTCTATGACCTGCATTCTGCCTCTCCCTGAATCAAAGGGCTCCAACTTCCTGCCAGTTAAGCCTGTGCCAACTGAAATTATAAAGACTGTCATCAATCTGTGTGTTTACCTGTGTTACAACTGTGTCCTACTAACCCCAATAGAAAGACATACGTCACATAAACTAACAGATTTAATGTATCACAATGTTTTTATCATAACCTCTTAATTTACATCCATTATAGAGTTTTTAAAGGAACATTTTATTTATGTCTTACATCAATCTTTCTTTTGTTACATTTACATTTCAGCTACATTTCACTTTGGTCTAAAAATGAGGCTATGGTCATAAAAACATTTTATACTGGACTGAACTGTATTATGTTTCCTTTGACTCTCCACATCATAACTGAGAAAATCCCCCTCTCTACATCCTCTTATGTTTATCTAACTTCCACATAAATGTTTATTGTCTCTACATTAAACTGAGACACCATCTCATGAGCCAGTCATGGTCACAGTTCTGTGACTTGTTAACAGCAATTTCTGATCTTCATACCTTCATTGATTAGAGAAGATATTTAAGGCTGAATATTATAGGCCCCAGTAACTTTTACTAAAGTAAAAGTTACTGGGGCCAGTTTTATCACATTTTTGGTCATTTGACAAATCTTTAACAGTACACAATAATTGGACAAGAAGCTTAAACAGGGTTTGATGAACGAGGGACTCAATGTGCAGGTCTGTTTATGCTTATATTTATGTCTCTGCTTATTGTTGCTGACGTTTTTTATTCCATTACTACTTTTCAACAAACTCTTGTATCAAAAGTATGTCAAAGATCAATATTATTTATCCCATCTATATATTTTGGTGTTTCATGTGATAAGAAGTGGCTTTAGGGCTGGGGGGCACTGGGTACAAGGGGCAGCTTTTTCCACATTTAGAAATTAATCCTCAAACACTGAAGTTGTATATTATTGCCTAAAATAAATCTTTACATCCTGCTTAACTGAGGATTCACCTGCTTGTTTTAGACAGGAATTCAACTCAACCCTGAAAACCAGGTGCTTTATAACACAATAATTAATTATAACTATATTAACAAAACCTGTTTCTTATATGACCTATATCTTCTGTCTTATCATTTTAAAACAGGTCAAGCCTTCAAGAACAGAGTAAGTGCTAAACCTGCTGACTGAACATTGAAGTGCTTAGGCAGAGATGAAGAATAAGTAAGCTAGTGACCTCTTGTGGTGATCTAGAAAACTCCACCTTTAGTTCAATCAAACACATTTTCTTCACTTTTATTAAAAAAATACATTTGATAAAATTATTGCATGGAATCATAGTCCTCCAAACTAGGTTCAAACTACTAAACATAGGTTTTGGCCCTGGAGTAAACAAGAGCTTAGAATATAAAGATTTCACTGTCAACCGGTGCAGTTAAGAGGTAGTACAACTACACTGTCTTTAAGGATATTCAATTCTAAAATCAGCATATTTCTTTGATCTGAACAGATATAATCTGAAATTCAACCCTAAAGGACCATCAAGTTATAAATTCAATTAATTTTTTGTTTTTTAAAAACTCCCGTGGCAAAGAAAATATTTTGATGACTGAATAAATGTAAGTTTTATGCCAATAATAAGAAAATGACAACATAAAAGTAGCAAAATGGAGGAAAATATAGGTATATTTTCTATTTAATATGCTTTAATTCCAATAATTTACTTAAAAAACAGAATTAACCCAACAAAATCCACAAGAATAGTTAAAGGTCATTGCTCCACCTCCGAAATTGAATTTTTTAGAAACAGAAACTTAACCAAGATAAATAACTCTATCTGAAGGTATACTCTGTAATTTATAATGTCAGGGCATTTTGTTACAATCAAGCAACTTTTAAATACTCATGGTCCAAAGAAAGATGCAGAATAACAAAAGGGAAACACAGCAAAAAGTTAGCTCTTGACTCCTATATTTAAGTAAAGTAGAAGTAGAAGTGTTTTGATAAAAACATGGTGAAAGCTATTCATCAAACTTAAGACGCAGGACAAGGTGAAGGGTGGACTCTTTCTGGATGTTGTAGTCGGAGAGGGTGCGGCCATCCTCCAGGCAACTGCCTGCAAACATCAGCCTCTGCTGGTCTGGGGGGATGCCCTCCTTGTCCTGAATCTTGGCCTTCACATTCTCAATGGTGTCACTGGGCTCCACCTCCAGGGTGATGGTCATGCCTGTGTGGGTCTTCACAAAGATCTGCATACCATCCCTCAGACGCAGGATAAGGTGAAGGGTGGAGAAGTTCTGGATGTTGGAGTCAGAGAGGGCGCGGCCATCTTCCAGGCGATTGCCAGCAAAGACTAGCTTCTGCTGTTCAGGGGGGATGCCCTCCTCTTCCTGGATCTTGGCCTTCACATTCTCAATGGTGTTGCTGGGCTCCACCTGTAGGACAATGGTCTTGCCTGAATCGATCTTGACAAAGATGTGCATGCCAACCCTCAGATGCAGGACAAGGTCAAGGGTGGACTCTTTCAGGATGTTGTAGTAGGAGAGGGTGCGGCCATCTTCCAGGCGATTGCCAGCAAACATCAGCCTCTGCTGGTCTGGGGGGATGCCCTCCTTGCCCTGAATCTTGGCCTTCACATTCTCAATGGTGTCACTGGGCTGCACCTCCAGGGTGATGGTCATGCCTGTCTGGGTCTTCACAAAGATCTGCATACCACCCCTGAGATACAGGACAAGGTCAAGGGTGGAGAAGTTCTGGATGTTGTAGTTGGAGAGGGTGCGGCCATCTTCCAGGAGATTGCCAGCAAAGACTAGCCTCTGCTGGTCAGGGGGGATGCCCTCCTTGTCCTGGATCTTGGCCTTCACATTCTCAATGGTGTTGCTGGGTTCCACCTGTAAGGTGATGGTATTGTCTGGATCAGTCTTGACAAAGATCTGCAAGACAACCCCACTACGCAGGACAAGGTGAAGAGTGGACTCTTTCTGGATGTTGTAGTCGGAGAGGGTGCGGCCATCTTCCAGCTGCTTGCCATTAAAGATCAGCCTCTGCATGTAAGGGGGGATGCCCTCATGGTCCTGGAACTTGGCCTTCACGTTCTCGATGGTGTCACTGGGCTCCACCGGCAGGCTGACGGTCTTGCCTGTAAGGGTCTTCACAAAGATCTGCATACCACCCCTCAGACGCAGGACAAGGTAAAGGAGGGACACTTTGTGGATTTTGTAGTCGGAGAGGGTGCGGGCATCTTCCAGGTGCTTGCCATTAAAGATCAGCCTCTGCTGGTCTGGGGGGATGCCCCCCTCTTCCTGGATCTTGGCCTTCACGTTCTCGATGGTGTCACTGGGGTCCACCCACAGGGTGATGATCTTGGCAGTGAGGGTCTTCACAAAGATCTGCAAACCACCCCTCAGAGGCAGGGAAAGGTCAAGGGTGGACTCTTTCGGGATGTTGTGGTCGGAGAGGGTGCGGCCATCTTCCAGGAGATTGCCAGCAAACATCAGCCTCTGCTGGTAAGGAGGGATGCCCTCCTTGTCCTGGATCTTGGCCTTCACATTCTTAATGGTGTTGCTGGGCTCCACCTCCAGGGTGATGGTCTTGCCTGTGAAGGTGTTCACAAAGATCTCCATACTACTCCTCCGGCACAGGTCAAGGTTAAGAGTGGACTCTTTCTGGATGTTGTAGTCGGAGAGTCTGCTGCCATCTTCCAGGCGATTGCCAGCAAAGACTAGCCTCTGCTGGTAAGGGGGGATGCCCTCCTCTTCCTGGATCTTGGCCTTCACATTCTCGATGGTGTCACTGGGCTCCACCTCCAGGGTAATGGTCTTGTCCGTGAGGGTCTTCACAAAGATCTGCATACAACCCCTGAGAGACAGGATAAGGTCAAGGGTGGACTCTTTCTGGATGTTGTAGTCGGAGAGGGTGCGGCCATCTTCCAGGTGATTGCCAGCAAAAACCAGCCTCTGCTGGTCAGGGGGGATGTCCTCCTCTTCCTGGATCTTGGCCTTCACATTCTCAATGGTGTCACTGGGCCCCACCTCTATGGTGATGGTCTTGCCTGTGAGGGTGTTCACAAAGATCTGCATGTTTAAATCTGTGGAAAATAATGAACCATGTTACTTCCAGGAATTAAAGAACATAGATCCTGAGTAGGGATAGTAGTCAAAAACTACTGAATTGATAATTAGCTAAAAGACTTGATTTGATTTATCTTCATGTTTTACAATTCTGTTATCAGTTCCTTCCACTTTGATCTTTGTACCTTGTATATCAAGTAAGTCATGCTCTTATCAGAGGCAGCGACGAAGATGTCAGAAATATGACTGTGACAGACAGAAAAAAGGAAATGTTCAAATTAGTGGTTTAATTCACACAAAATTGCTCTTTGCCTCTGTATATGTGTCTTTGTGATTTCAAGCCAAGGTAGGACCACCAGCAACTTGCAGAGTCATTCTACTATGCAGCGCAGCATTAAATATCACAAGTGCCTTGTGTTTCGCATTGCTGCCAATGAGAGGACAAAAAATCCACAGGAATTAAAGAATAGGGCTGATAAATAGAGCTGATTATGGTAATGATATCAATAAAATCTCCTTACAAAACAGTCCAGTAAACTCTAAGCAAAAACACATAAAGACTCAGTTTAACCTTGGTCACTCAGATTTAATGCTATGGTATGTACGAGGTTCAATACTATGTATTAGAGGTTTATATTCATTGCAAAGTCACTCAGAACCAGTGTAATACTGGTGTGTGCACAAACGTTACAATGATGTCATTGCAATTTTAATTACCTGATTGGAGGTCAATAACTCTAGGTCTATTTTAGACTTCTGAATGATACTGTAAGGGAATAGTCTGGTACCAGTTCATCTTAAAAGGCTGTCGTTGTTTGCTTTCGTTTTGTTCAGCCAACGTCGTACGATAAAGAAAAACGGATACGGATCAAAATGATTAAAGCAGATAATGTTTTCATTCATAATATCAGTTATCTGAAGCTTCTCATCGCCGAGGACAGTTTTAATCTGTACCTGTACTTACCTTGCGTCTCTGTTTGACCTGCGTCCAGGTGGGTGCGTCTCAAAGCTCCAAAGTTTCATCCTCGCTTCCTCCACTTGCGTCTTAGTCCCGCCCACCAGAGATGCATGCCAAAGACGAGGAAATGAACAGAGGAGAGAGGAAACGAGGAGATTCATATTAAGAGAAATCTCAGGCCTTTACATTTTTTTCTATATAAATGCGCAGAGAGGGGGGTTAAAGTGCTTATAGCAGAATAAACACATTATTTATGAACACAAAGAGGCTGCAATATAACAATTAAAAACTCCTATCATTCTGGGCCTGGGAAGATGTGACAGTTTTCTTTTTCATTCATGTACATATTCATGTTAAATTGGTGTAAAAGTGAATATGAATTTACCGCGGTCGAGCGCCCTGGAGTTTACATTATTTTCCTTAATTCTGTTTCTCCCGTGCGCTCGGGACTGGCTTATACAGCTGTGACGCAGTCATCACTACAAGACGTCGCTTCATGTGACGCTCCAGAGGAGAGGACGTCTCATTTCTCTTAAAACGAATCTCCTCGTTTCCTCTCTCCTCTGTTCATTTCCTCGCGTCTTTGGCATGCATCTCTGGTGAGCGGGACTAAGACGCAAGTGGAGGAAGCGAGGATGGAACTTTGGAGCTTTGAGACGCACCCCAGGTGTGCTCGGCCTCTGTCTCACTGGTTGCCAGGGCGACCAGATAATTTATACAGGGCACGCGTCAGCGACTGGTGTTCATCCGCGGCTGAAAATAGTTCCCGTTGTAACAGATAGAAGTGTACCTCGTACTGGGGTACTTTTAACTGGATTGTTTTTTTGTTTTTTTTTTTGTCAAATCACACAAAATTAGGAAATGACAAGAGAAGAAAAGTCAGAGCAAAAGGATTTATTTGATTGTAACTGTGAGCAGGGGTCTGTCAGAAACATTGAAAAGGTATCAGATTTGACCCCATCCCACACCAGCTCTGCAACTTATAATAATTACATCCAAATTATTCTGTTTAAAGTCACTAAAACGATTGAAACAGATCAGAAAACACTCTTCAGCTGAAACTATAGAAAAAATGGTGAATTAAACTATAATTACGACTTCCTGGCAATTCGACCATTTTGAGCATGGACAATGTTTTTCTGTAATCTGTCCTGGTGTATTTCTATATTTTTATATCATGTTAATGATTAAAACCTGTGTCAGTTATAGATTTGTTTTACTCTATGTTTTTTTTTTCTAGAGACACCAATATTTTAACATGCTTTTTAGTACATCAAAAAACACAAACAAAAGTTATATCCTCTGTAAATGTTCAAAAGGCAACTTCTTTTTTATTTGTATGCTATTTGATTGAAGTTAACCATTCAAAAGTTACCTGAATATTTCTTTTTCTATTTCTTTTCTTTTTGCAATCAGAAACATGAAAACATTTGTATTTTTTGTAGGTGAAGAGAAAAGAGATCCTTAAAGATCTAGGACAAAAAGTTACTTAATTTATGTCTAAAAACACTGATAATATGATATTTTTGGAGCATCTGTCAGGGGCCTACATAATCTTCCTAACATGGATCTTGGTCCTGTCTTGGCATGAAGAAAGTAAGACTGAAAAAAAATTCTGGACAAGAACACCAATATACATTTCTTGTAATACTCACTATAGATATTTTGTCCTCAATACCAAATGAGTACTTATAAAAGTACTTATCCTTACGATACTGATATCGACTATTGATACTTCCATCCTTAGTATTGGGGCCAGATAGGATTAAGAAGAGTGAGGAGAGAAAATTGTTTTTCATTATGTTTTTTTTTTTTTCTTAACAAATGACAAAAGAATATTGAAATGTCATTCACGGGGCTGAAAATTTCACGATGTCTTTTATTATCATTTCACTGTATTATTCTATTTCAAGCCTGATTCTCATCGTTTCATATTTTTCTCAAATTGCACAAAATCCTTCTGTCCTATCTTTTAATTTTTTTATTTATTAATATATTTTTTCTGCCAAACCCTAAATATTTAAGAAAGTGATATCTTAAATAGGTATAGAGAAAACATAGATAGCAATAAAGTAAAACTGTTGTGCAATGCAATTATAATCAAAATCTGTTGATTAACAACAACTTCTGAAAACTGTCAGCAGGATTCTTTCTCAATGTAGAAAATATTGAATGATCCGATACTGTTGGCAGGTCAAGTAGAATGAAAATCATTCATATATGTAAGATAAGATAATCCTTTATTGATCCCCAGAGGGGAAATTCAGGTATGTATGGATCATTGCTGTTTTTCCACCCTTTTTAAGTTTCCAACCGTTTTCAATTGTGTTAAAGCTGTAATTTGCAATACACGTAGCATAGTACAGATACATAAAATCAAATTTTGTTAACTAAATTGAATTTTTTAAAGAAGATAACCAAGACATCTTTGATAAAACGAACACCTGACATCAATTTCTACAGATACCAGTACAAAGTCTGTGTTATGTGAAGGCTCTCACTCACTGGAGCAGATTATTATCCTGCTCAACACCAGCTATTGCTAAAATGTAAGTAATTAATATTTTGATGGCACATCATGAAAGAATGGCCTTTTATTCAAACATTTAACCTTTAACAATCAGGTGCCATGTTAAAAAATAAACATGATTTTGTGTATGACATTTTGATTTTTCTTGGTTTTTCACTGTTTTCCATCCTTTCATACACCGCAGTGCCTGCCTGATCTGTTTGTTGTTTGTTGTCCAGGAACATGTTACCCTCACAGATAAGGCCGTCTACAAAGTATGTATGTGGCAAACTGATAACTGCCCCCACCCCATTCTCTTTAAAAGCACAATACCAAACTCTGACAACAGTTTCAGGAAATAGGCTAAAAATGATCCATTTTTTCTCTCTTCTTTACTGTTTTTGTAAGCCTTGTGTGTCTGAATAAACATTTAATTTGTGTTAACAAATCAAAGGATATGACTACTTTTTCTCTGTTGAAACCCAAAGTTTGCTTCAGTCTTTATGTCAGCAACCCTAAATGAGTTTATTTTTGTTTTTTTTGCCAGTTTGAATGTTTTCTTTTACTTAAAGTTGAAAGTACCTTTAAGTAAATAATCGTTTCAGCTTCAAGACTTTTACAAGAATGTCCTCTTTTTAGTGACATAAAGGGTACAATGAACTGAGCAATGAAATTAGAGAGAGCTCTGAGTTCTTTTTTGGACCTGTTCCCTGTGCCAATAAATCAATTGTTATTTATATAAAACCAAATCATAACAAAATTAATCTCAAGATGCTTTACACAAGACTAGGTAAATACCATACTCACCCTTTTTATTTTTATTCATTTTCATTTATTCATGTATTTTCCATCCATCCATCCTCCATTGTCTATCCCTTGTCCTTCTCGGGGTCACACGGGGCTGGAACCCATCCCGGCTGGCATTTTTTTGGTCAGTGAAGGTAAAGCCGGAGTCCCTGGAGAGAACCCACACATGCACAGGGAGAACCCTGAACAACACAAGGTTTAAACCAGGACCTTCTTGCTGTGAAGCATATGCAGGATCTGCTGCACCACCATGCTGCCCATCTATGTAATGTTATTTAATTTAATTTAATTTAATTTAATTTAATTTAATTTATTACCTCTGCCAAGGAGGTTATGTTTTTGCCGGCGTTTATCTGTCTGTCTGTCTGTTTGTCTGTTTGTGTTCAAAATAACTTGAAAAGTTCTGAACGGATTTATATGAAATTTTCAGGAATTGTCAGGAATGGGATATGGAAGAACTGATTACATTTTGGGGGTGATCCGGATCACCTTCTGGATCCAGGAATTTTTTTAAGGATTCTTTAATATTGCCAGATAGGACCATTTTAGTCAAAGTGGACCGGAGCTGCTTGGCAGAGGTCTGCGCTTTCTGAGTGCTTTTCTAGTTTTATTTTATTTTATTTTATTTTATTTTATTGTAGAGTGATGTAAAAAGGTAGAGGTGGGCAGAGAAAAAGGGACTGAAATGAGAATTCATGATGTTGACAAATTTATGGATGCCTAGACCATCAACTTGTCCCCATCATATTTCGCTGTTGAATACAAATGCATTAGATAACTCACTGAGATGAGGAATCTGGTTTTCAAGAGGGTCCTCCTCTCTATATGGTTGTAAATGTTGTTATTATGGTGGTATAATCAATAATAACCATGTACAAAGAGTTCTAATGACAACCTAAACAGCTACATTGATTATGAGGTGGAGAGGACTGATGCTGGTTGTCATGGCAACAGTAATACATGTGTGATATCTGTAGTATTATCAGCGTGTATTTTAATTGACTGATCTTTTAAAGTTATTATTAGTAACTGTATTAACAGTGGAATGGGACTAAAGAAAAGGCTCAATGTTTGCAGTTGTAGTAGTTGAAGCTTATAGGTCCACACCAATGATCCTAAGCAGCCTCTAAAATGTTATAAGGAAAGTTAGCTCTGCTGGGGTTTGGCTTTGGACACGAGGCACAAGACAAGTGCCAAGGATAGCCCTAGACTCAATGGCTCCCAAGTGGTGAGGAGGCCACATTAGTGCGACATTAGGCAAGTCTGGGTGTACTTTAGTAACTTGTGCAACCATGTTTTACTACAACTATGCAGCAGCTAATGAATGCATTTATTGATTTACTCTATCAGAACTTATTACGCTTTATAATCTCTATTCAACTGCAAATTCAGTCAATGAAAAAAGTAAAACCAGTTTATTCTGTTTGGGATAAATATCAAAACAGTCTCCATCTGCATTTCCAACAACCCAAACGTAAAATATGTTGTGGCTTACTGACAATGACATAGAGCTTCACTGATCCTGTGATATAGCAGTTTTTCATCATACCACTGGTACTCAGTTCATCAGTGTGTAGGTGGAGCTCCAAGCATATCTGCACAGTGCATCAAATTAGCCTAAAATAACATACTGTCTGACTGCCTGTTTAAAAATGAAAAACAAAAGATTTATACATGACACCTTTAGTTATAAATAATCATCCAATAACGGCATCTGCATTGAAATCATCAGCGTCATAGCTAAGTTTCTAGCTGACGTGGATACATTATGTTGTGTTTAAGGTCAGCTCTGAAAAATGACTGGTAGGTCAGTTTTAATATTCAGTCAACACGGTGCACCCAAATGTAAAATCAACAAAAGGAAAAGGTTTACCATTAGAAACCTAAACAAACTCAATTTATGAGTCATACAAGATGTCAGTTGTCAGTTTTATTATGAATAAGGGCATGGGCCTACTAATAAACATGTCCAGACTGATCAGATACTGTGGCATGTATCATAGAGGTCTCTTAACATAAATATGAATGTGGTGTGTGCCCTGTGCTCACAGAAACAAAGTCAGAAAACTACTGGTCCAAGCCAATCACAGCAGTGCTAATGTTTGGTATAAAATGTAATACGTCGAGGGCAATGTGGCTTTTATAAGAGCAGCATATATTAACAAAAAGTAGCAATCAACAAATTGCATACATAATCTTTCCACTTTCCTGAACTGTAGCATTATTCACATGAGACAGGGTGATAACAGAGCAGCCTCACAACATTATGGGTTATGTCAACACTAATGGAGCCTATTCTTCAATTAGATAAACGATGGGCAACTTTGATCACCACAAGGTTCACATTAATGTTATTCTCAGGTTCAAAAGCCTAAAAAGTTACAAATACAAAGGTACTATCAATAAGACAAGCAAAATACCTGCAATCCAACAACACAATGAATACCCGGCTTTCAACAGAATTTACATCTTTAAGCCTAAAAACCAAACAGAAAAGCTCATTTTGATCATTTAAACATAAAATTAAAGCAGATTTTTTTTT
The DNA here is from genome assembly GCA_037902135.1 of Cetoscarus ocellatus. Taxonomy (NCBI): domain Eukaryota; kingdom Metazoa; phylum Chordata; class Actinopteri; order Labriformes; family Labridae; genus Cetoscarus; species Cetoscarus ocellatus. The sequence goes on from JBAMNC010000142.1 coordinate 112,363, forward strand.
TTTCAATGCAATAAACTAGTACTGTCATTTTAATTAAGTTTATTTACCTTTTTTTTATTTTACCAGAAGACATATTGTGATTAAAAATATATTTAACAAAAGCAACCTAGCCAAGGTAGCAGTCTTAACAATACTGGTAGTTGAACATTTTTATTCTATGTTATCAAAATTCATTGAAATTAATCAATTATAGTCATTTGACCCACTTCTGTCCGAATTAAAATAAAAATATTTCATAAGAGACCTTCACAAAAAACATCGCAGCAAAATTAAATCTGCTTATTTCCTGTAATGGATAAAAAAAAGACCTGAATTTCAAGACTATTTTATACATTTTTTTATACATTAGATATTTTACATTTGTAATTCATATTTTCCTGTGTACATGGTGTCAAAGAGACAAACCAAACTCAAAAACTTTATGGCAGATGTTTTCATCTTTATGGTTGAAGTTTTGGGAAATTTACTAGCAGGCAACATTGATTGAGACAGAGGCCACCAGTTTCTTCCCTTGAATTAGATTGACTGGTTGAAAGTTTTTTATCAACAGAATAATGCTAACACAGAGTTATAAATAACCAACAGTGATATTAAATAGTATATTTAGCACAGTAGCTTTAATTCTGTTGTATGAAATAAAACGTTCAGGACACTTATATACTTTTTTTCATTTTAATTAATTAAAAACAGTGTAAATAAGCCTCCAAAATGTGTTTTCATTCAATTATCGTGCTTGGATTTGATAATTTGAGTATGGGCCATAAGCATGAGACAATTGAAGAAGACCTTTGACCTATTTAATCAGGGAGCAGGCCTTTAAAGTTGCCAGTAAGGACTTCATGAATAGTTAGAAATCAATATCTTTCACATCCTTTATTAAATTACGAAAAATAATCTTCTTAGAAATAACACAATATGTAGAATTTCTATCCCGGCTAATAAATCCAGGGGCAGATTGTTTGACCCAGGTGACTGGTGTTAAAACATCAGTTTGTCTTGCAGTGCCTCAGTAGACCAAAGTAAAAAGTGGGTATTTTTTAACACTCTGGACCTTAGGAACTCTACTTTGTTTCTGCATTAATTCCCATTATTTTTATTTTGAGGCAAGTGTGGCAAATTTGTTCGTATGAAACTGTTGTCTATAATAGAGAGATTTTGTCTTTTTCACATTAAGGGATGATTTATCCTTTTAGAAATGAACTGAACAAGATACTACGAGATTGTTGCAGGATTTAAAGTACTGACAGAAAAGAAATAGTAAAACTATACTGTTATATGTTTAAATATAGGCAGCCTAAATAGCAAGTTCAATTATTTATTTCTCTCTTTTATTCTTAAATATGTATTATTTTTGGCTTTTAGTCTCCTTTTGGTTTTAAAGTTAAAGAAACTCTGCAAAGACTTTAAAATTGTTCTTCTGTATAAATGGAGTATGCAAACAGTTGTCTTGCCTACAAGATTATACATAATAGTTATGAAAAAACAAGCATCCAAAACTTAATCTTACATAACCCCTGATGATAAAAATGCGATGTAATAATTCCCAAAATCCATTTTGAAATCAGCTGATCCATTTTAATGGTTTTGAGACATATTGCAAACACCATTACATGCGCACTGAATCGTTGTCTTGTCAATAGATGGCGCCAGATCCTTGTTTACAAAAATGATTTCAACCTCCTCAACGCAGCAAACTTTAGACCATGTACTCTGCAGTGAATCCTTCACAAAAATGTTAGCCCAGGAACTACTGATCAAACCCCAGACTCTTAACAAGAATCAGTACATAATTCTGGGCATTATTCACTTTAGATTTTGTTTGAATCAAAATGTACATTTGTGATGCAGTGTGTGTAAATCCTGACTGAAATGCTATCATCCTACTACTGAAATGTATAGCCCCCAAAACAACATCCACATGGGAGTTTTCAGAATATTGCCTTGTTTCTGTTAGTTCTAGAGAATCAACAATTTGATAGTTAACATTCACTGTAACGAACACACCCCTTCTCAGGTTCATTAATCAATATATTTTATGTTTTGTTCTCATGCTATGTACACCATTTGACAAATTACTTCAGTGCTCAAATGTGAATTGAACACTCAGACTAACACACAAGAAAAATGTTAACTTTGTTGTACCTCAGGTAAGAGTAATACAATTCACTCACTCCTGGCCTCCCAAAACTCATCTATTCAAACTCTCCTATTCCCTCTTACCATTTGCACCGTCTTTGTATTTAATTTTTATACCCATTTTATTTGTACTTTTTGAAAGGTGACATTGAGTGTCATGAAAGGTGCCCTCAAATAAAATGAATGATAAGTATGTAGAGAAAAAAAACAAACAAAAACAAAGAGAACATTTAAGTTTTTATTAAGTGATGTGCAACAAACTTTTGGTCATGTCAAGGTAACACCTTTTTCATGTGTAACATTTCTCAAGAGGGCACAAGATAATGTCAAACATATCACATAAACTTCGAGGAAATGTGGTTAAGAACATGGAATCATTGTTAGCTTTACTGCCCTCCCCTCAGACGCAGGACAAGGTGAAGGGTGGACTCCTTCTGGATATTGTAGTCGGAGAGGGTGCGGCCATCCTCCAGCTGCTTGCCGGCAAAGATCAGCCTCTGCTGGTCTGGGGGGATGCCCTCCTTGTCCTGGATCTTGGCCTTCACGTTCTCGATGGTGTCACTGGGCTCCACCTCCAGGGTGATGGTCTTGCCTGTGAGGGTCTTGACAAAGATCTGCATACCACCCCTCAGACGCAGGACAAGGTGAAGAGTGGACTCCTTCTGGATGTTGTAGTCGGAGAGGGTGCGGCCATCTTCCAGCTGCTTGCCGGCAAAGATCAGCCTCTGCTGGTCTGGGGGGATGCCCTCCTTGTCCTGGATCTTGGCCTTCACGTTCTCAATGGTGTCACTGGGCTCCACCTCCAGGGTGATGGTCTTGCCTGTGAGGGTCTTGACAAAGATCTGCATACCACCCCTCAGACGCAGGACAAGGTGAAGAGTGGACTCCTTCTGGATGTTGTAGTCGGAGAGGGTGCGGCCATCTTCCAGCTGCTTGCCGGCAAAGATCAGCCTCTGCTGGTCTGGGGGGATGCCCTCCTTGTCCTGGATCTTGGCCTTCACGTTCTCAATGGTGTCACTGGGCTCCACCTCAAGGGTGATGGTCTTGCCTGTGAGGGTCTTGACAAAGATCTGCATACCACCCCTCAGACGCAGGACAAGATGAAGAGTGGACTCCTTCTGGATATTGTAGTCGGAGAGGGTGCGGCCATCCTCCAGCTGCTTGCCAGCAAAGATCAGCCTCTGCTGGTCTGGGGGGATGCCCTCCTTGTCCTGGATCTTGGCCTTCACGTTCTCGATGGTGTCACTGGGCTCCACCTCCAGGGTGATGGTCTTGCCTGTGAGGGTCTTGACAAAGATCTGCATACCACCCCTGAGACGCAGGACAAGGTGAAGAGTGGACTCCTTCTGGATGTTGTAGTCGGAGAGGGTGCGGCCATCCTCCAGCTGCTTGCCGGCAAAGATCAGCCTCTGCTGGTCTGGGGGGATGCCCTCCTTGTCCTGGATCTTGGCCTTCACGTTCTCGATGGTGTCACTGGGCTCCACCTCCAGGGTGATGGTCTTGCCTGTGAGGGTCTTGACAAAGATCTGCATACCACCCCTGAGACGCAGGACAAGGTGAAGAGTGGACTCCTTCTGGATGTTGTAGTCGGAGAGGGTGCGGCCATCCTCCAGCTGCTTGCCGGCAAAGATCAGCCTCTGCTGGTCTGGGGGGATGCCCTCCTTGTCCTGGATCTTGGCCTTCACGTTCTCGATGGTGTCACTGGGCTCCACCTCCAAGGTGATGGTCTTGCCTGTGAGGGTCTTGACAAAGATCTGCATACCACCCCTGAGACGCAGGACAAGGTGAAGGGTGGACTCCTTCTGGATGTTGTAGTCGGAGAGGGTGCGGCCATCTTCCAGCTGCTTGCCGGCAAAGATCAGCCTCTGCTGGTCTGGGGGGATGCCCTCCTTGTCCTGGATCTTGGCCTTCACATTCTCAATGGTGTCACTGGGCTCCACCTCCAAGGTGATGGTCTTGCCTGTGAGAGTCTTGACAAAGATCTGCATGTTTGCTCCTAAAAACAAGAACAAAAAAACCCTTAGAGTCAATTCAATGTCTGTATTTGTAATTTATTTTGAACACTAAAAACATATTAACCACATCCCGAGGCAGATTTTTTTCCACAAGGGTGGAGTTTTCCTTTTGCTTATCAGAGTGGACTTTGTTTTTTCATTTTGATTAAATAAGACTCACGATTACAACTTATCCTTCATTTAATAGGTTTCATTAAAATTAATCAGAGACTCGTCTCCGTAGAAGTGACCTGGCAGCCATTCCATTCAGAGCGCCATTTTGAGATCATTTCAGCCCTCCTTTTGTTCAGCTGTCGTCACCCCTTAATGGACGTTACTGGAAATGTCGAGTCATTGCTACAGCTTACACTGGCTAACGAACGGCGCTGCTTTGCGTACGGAAACAATTCGAGTCTTTATCTTAAAATTAACACGATAGTCTAAAAAAACAGGCTCATAGCAGTATTCGATTATCCTACGGCAGCTGTCATCCCAACAGATGTTTTGCCCAAGATAAGCTTCACCACCCTGTTGTCAATCCCAAGAAACCAATAAAGCTCTTGTTATGAGCATGTCTTCAGTATAGCTATTGATACTGCACTATACTAGAAAATAAACGGTACTTACTTTAGTTGAAAGCAGTAGATAGTCAAGTTCTAACGCTAGGTTCAGAGGATTTTCTCTTCTGCTGAAAAACTGAAGCTATGAAGAATGACCCGGCAATATATACCGGCGTCTGCATACGTCATACCCTGATGTCCTTCCGCGTTTAAAAATAGTCCCCTTTGATCCGTGGCTCACCTTTTCAAATCGAAATCAAAATCACCTTAATTTTTCCTGAACGGTGTACTTTTGCTCAAAAACCCTAATAAAATATTGTCGACTCACAGTATTTAAATGTTCTTTCGACAAAATTTACACGGCGGACTAATACCGGACACCATTTCTCCTCGAGAATCTTCTGGAACCGTCGTGGCAACAGCCCCCCCCCGCCGCCCTGTGGCCTCTGATTGGACAACAGGATTGTTTGTTTGGCCAGTGATTGGTTGCCGTGCTACAGTAAGTATGTGTTGTTGTCTGTATCGCGTTTATGACCGTGGTGTTATAACACAGATTGATCGATTATTAAATACCTTGTTATATGGATTATGTTACTGTGCGATAAAATGCTCTTTACAACCACATTAGCTGTATGTTCCAGAAATGTCCATTTCCTGATCCTTCTACAGACGATGTCACACTTGCTTTATCATTAGGAGCTCCTTCAACTATGATATGATTTGATGTGACGTACAAGAGTAGTGATCAGACAGAAACTCGGCTGACCTTCATTAAACGTGTTTGTGAACAGATGGAAACATGCCTGATAAACATATGCCGGCAGCTGTTGTGGCAACAGGGTTAAGTAGGCTACTTGAGGAAAAGAGGAGCACTGCAGACTGACCTCATTCACCCAGCTCGTTTGGTTAATTATTCTTTCATATCCACAAACACAAAAGAACTCTTTACCAACACAGACTAGCTACAAAATGGGTTGATTTATGTGGCATTAGTAACAGGGTACCTAAATATAATTAATTGTTGGATCATATTCCGTTTACCAAAACTTTGTTTTTGTAGGTTATTTTGTTGTTATTTTATTTTACTAAACAGAAGAAAATGAAGTACTGCGCACAGGGCTGCCCACAGACATGGCTTGACCCCTGAAAGGCCCCATAGGAAGGCCCCACATGTCATTTAGTGATATCAAAACTTGCATGTCCAATTGGTATCTTAAGGTTCCTTGGTCTTGGTCCAATCAGTTTTAAAATGAACCGAAAAAAAACTTGGTTCAGGTTGAAGCATGGCAATATTTTGGAAATGAAGGATCACAAAGTTTTAAGAAGAGGTTTAGTTTAACTTGGTTTATTGCACATAAAAACAAGAACAACACAGAATTAGGAAAACTGCTTGACATTTTGAAATGGACAACCTTGAATCATGTACTAACTTGTTGTTTTAATGATTAATGTTAAGTACTTAGGTCAAACAAGGGAATCGAGCCTTAAATTAAATTAGACTAGTTGGAACTTTATTAATCCCTTGGGAAGACTCCATCAGGAAAATTAAGAATTGATGATGGCTGTGTCTTTGATAACTCTTCATGACTCTTGGCCCCAAACGTGTTCCCTTTTATCCCCTCTTATGGGCTGTGCGCCCCCTATGACTGTGTATGGAGTGATGCAGTATAATGAGTCCTTAAATGCTTGAGTAATCAGCATTTTAGTACATCTGTTTCACTTGTCTCAAAGTCTATTGTAAAAGAGTGGTGAAGGGATGACAAATTTTTGTAGGCCAATGCAGAAGTTGGCATTGCGCTGGTTATCTCGACTACTTGCCTATTGGATATTTCACACTATTTTGGATCGCTGCTTATAATCAGGTCTGTCGCAAACAAAACATTATGAAACCAAGATGCTCTGTTCGTTGTGATAATCTTAATTAACGAACCTACTTTTCACATTTTTTTAATCTTAAATGTAATCAGTGAGAATAAAAAGCTATTGGTAAGCTGTGGATCTACAACATGATAATTTCGATTAAGACCTGACTACTACAGAGTGGTGCAGGAATGAGTCCAAAAATATGTAAGTGAGTTAACATTTCGGACTGATTCCCAAGCCCCTAAGTGTAAGGGATTTAGAACACTGGTTTTGGTTAAATGTTTTAAATAGGACTTGTGATGAAAACACTTACACAAGATTTTAATGTTTGATCTGGAGTAATAAAATGCATCTGATGCTGACCGCTTTTGAATTTTAAAGCTTTGTTGTGTGTTCAAGAGGAAAGTTGCTAACAAACTGCTAATAAGGATTTCAGATTTGGCTTGGGACCCAACTGCAATCATTTCTGATGTTTTTTTAATAACCAATAATTAATACACCATTCCCACAACCATGAAGACCAACTTGACCAGGTCATTTGATTAAGAGGAAAATCTCAAGTGAGGTCACCACAAAATGTTACACACTTGAAAGATTTAAGTCCGCCATGTTATAGTTCCATAATAGCTTAATAATAGCATTTTACTCTCACTAATTATGTTTAAGTCCCAAAAAGTCATAAAAGTAGTTTCGTAAGTTATGATTATCATAAAGAACAGAACATACCAGTTTCATGTTTTTTGTTTGTTGGCTAGAAGACTTATTATCTGCTATTATCCAAGGCACAGTTAATAATCCCATAGGCTTTTAGTGTGTCCATGATTGAGAAAACAAATGAGATATTAACTTCCACGTTGACTTACTAAAATATGTGATCCCTGCACCACACTGTGAGTCCTAAAATACTTGAGTAATTAGCATTTTAGCACATCTGTTTCACTTGTGTCAAAGTCTTTTGTATTTTTTAATTTTTTTCCAGATAAATGCTTGTATTAAGGTCCTTTGTGAATAGGGCTGTAAAAAATATAAATACACCAATACATCACAATACTTCTCAGCAAAATATTGTGTTGATATCTTCAGTTTAATATTTTGATATTTTGTTATTCAATAATTTATAGAAATTCAAGGCATTCATCAGTATTTCAGGTCAGCCTCCACCAGCTGGCTCACACCGGACAATCAGCCATTTTACTCTCCTTCTCTTTTTGTTACCTTTATTGCTATTATTTCTGTCAGTGGGGCACACAAAAATAGTTTTCAAATGTTGCAACCTACTTCATATAAAAACTTTGTTAGAAACTGTATATTCTATGCGTACAATATTGTGGGTTCTTTACGTTATAAAAAAATTCTTTTTAGTGACAAACATGTATTGCCCTGTTCATAGTATAGAGCTGTGATTCTCAAATGGTGGGCCGCATTGGTGGAACTTATGGCAAGTCCAGGTACTATGCGATGGAAATCTGTAAGACCATATATATTAATAGAACAAAACATTAATACATTTTTTTTTTTAAATTTACATTTTGGTTTGCTTTGTTGATACATATTTTGTTATGCGTAGTTTTTCATATTTTACCATTTTAAAAATAAGTGTGTGGAACAAACTGATAAAATATTATAACACGCATTAAGAGGCTTTTGGTATGACCATGAAAAAGGTGTGCCTTGAGATTTTGGCTTGATGTAAGGTGTGTGTTGGGCAAAAATACTCTGAAAACCACTGGTATAGAAGTATATTGTGATATATTATATTGTCACCCATGTACCACAATGCATATTGGCTTTGTGTAAGTGTCAGTACACACTCCAAATGGTGAACATGTACATGTGAGTCTCTAACTTTCTTTCTTTCCATATGCATCTGAAATTGCCCCACTCATGAATTTTACAGCTTTATTGTGAACTGTTACCAAGGACTACAAAAATGGTCAGGGACCTTAAACGTCATAATTTCTGTTAATCTAGAGTAAACTGTTTTACACTGGACTGACATGGTCAATTTCAACAATTTATTCAGGTCAGAAGAGCTTCTATTTAACAAGAGGGGAACAATGTGAGGCTGATTAATAAGTCCAAAAAACAACTGAAAAATACCATACACTTTTTTTTTGAGGAAACTAATACAGTGCTAACATGCTACCAGTATTGTTTTGTTTTTTCACTAAATTTCCAGCTGTTCCTACAAAATGTATAACTTTATTTGTAGATTTTATTATTTTAAGGTAAAGAAGGTTTAAGATTTGATTAGTTTTATTTTTTAACTTATTGTTCCGACTTTCTGGAAATGAATGAAAATGTCGCATAGTGAGGAAGTGAAAGAAATACTGACAAAACTAAAGTAAAGAAGCACAGTAGAATAGATAAACAGAAAGATGGGTGGACTTCATTGACATGTTTTAATCCATTCCTTTTTCATTAAAATAGATTTAAAAAAAAACTCAAACAAAATTCATCTTTATTTTTGACATTTGTTTACCCCTTTTTGTTCTTCTATACAAACCATTTTTATAGGAGAACAAAAGTAAATGTGAAAAATGCCTTGTAGCACTTTCTTTTGGTTTGTGTTAAAGTAAAAAAAGCGACAACACATATTTATGGGAAGTTTCTGCATTATTTCTTGAGTTATTCAACAGTAAATGATGTGTTACTTTGGTACCTGACCTCATAGCTAACTATAACGGGTATCTTAATGTCTTATTTAATCTGATAAGCTGAATGTGCTCGCACTGAGTTTTATTTGGTAGATATGGATTATAGTCATAACCACGTCTGCATGACCTTTGCACTAAAGTCATGTGGAGAAGGACCATATTTGGTGAAGTCTCTTTCATTGACCTGAATGAAATTGGCAGATGTCTAATGGGCTAGTTTTAATCTAGGAGACATCCCTGAATCATCATCTGTTCAGTTGATAGGGTTTTGGCATGTGTATGTATCTAATTCTGCCCATCAGAGTGCACCTTACTGTCCAGCAAGCAGACAGACAGGTCACCACGAAGTCTCTTGATTTTGTGTTTCCTTCAGTGTCAGAAGTTAAAGAGCTCATATTTTGCCTTAACCCAGGTTCATTTAGTTATTTTTGATGACTGCTGGGGTATGTTCATGATCAATAATGGTCAAAAAAAACCTTCTTGTTTTCATACACAGCGAACACAATACAGTTTTAATCCCAGTCCGTCTGAGAAATTCTGCCAGAGCTTTGACCCCTTCAAAGCCCCCTTCCCCACATGGGCCCAGCCAGTTCAGCACTGCTCGATGCCATATTGTCAACAGCTATGCATTCATTCTAATGTCTCTGCTCTGCACTGAACTTGTTATCAAGAGCCAGTGAGCTTTAACTGGCGATGAAACAATGGTGGGATGTCACACTGCTGGGCCTATTCAGGGGGAATGAGATGATTTAGGCAGCTACTGGCACCATAAGCTTGGAGAGAGAGAGGTCCTGATGCTGTAGCCTTTTTTTGTCTTGGTCATTGAAATGCTCTGTCATGCTCAGGAGACATGTTGAACACACTAAAGGACACTTAGAACATAAAACAGCATAATATGGACTCTTTAAGGGTCCAAAATGCCAAAGTGGTGGGTGTAGATAAAAAAAATCACCAGATAAGAATATAAAATGTATAAGAATATGTAAGAAAATGTTTGATGTGTCAAAAAAATGTTTGATGTGTCAAAATAATAAAAAAAATTTCTGTGGCACACATATGCTTTAATGCATTTAACTGAATAAATTCAGGATTATGTTGCATGGGTTGAATCTTTTTCATAGATCAAGATATAAAAAGTTTGTTTGTTTAGGTTCACCACCATTTGGTGCATTACTCTTTAAGGCTCTGCTAAAAACAAAAAAAATCACATGCATTTGGTGCTTTGCAGGTATTAAATTCTGACCCTGCTAGTTCTTGAACAAAATATCAACAAAGTAAACAAATGACTTTTTCTTGTGTTTAACATTTTGTTTTATTTATCCATTGCATGAGAGATGTTAATAACAGAATTATTTTCTCTTTTTAAGGTGCTTAAACCAAGGAATAGTGATACATGAAGAGATAAAAGAAGAGGACAAGGATAATCCAAAGACTGGTCAGTTCAGCCCTCACTAGATGTAATATTTGTGTTACTTACGTTGTTTAAGTTTTTGTTTGTTTTTGCTTTGTTCTTCTGTACGTCTCTATATTCATCAAATTACAAGTTGTAAGCCCCTGTCTTAAAAGGGCCATATAAGTAACAGTCTTAACATTTTTATTCAGTTATGCAACACAAATCAAATAAACAGATAAAGTAAAATAAAGTAAATGGATGAAAATGAGAAAGATAAACACTGAGGCAAAAAAGGTTTTCAGTGGACTTGCTAAAAAAAGTAAATACATGTGAAGTATCAGTTTTGGTCTAGCAACTTAAGGTTTTTCACTAACGTAATTATGGGCAGCCATCTTCTGGAGAAACTGGCAACTGAGCCTCATTAAGCAAAATTATGTAGCTTTTCTCCCTTAAAACGGTCATTTAAAGTTAAGGAATAAGAAAAACATTTAACTGGAAGAATGGCCTCATTCACCTGATTTCACTGCATCAGTTCACATATAAGCTCAAAGCTAAAAGATGCCAGGCTTAAATGTGTTAGAGAATGTTAGATGGTGTTTGTAAAAGCTTAGCTGGTACACCAGATGGACCATTCAATATATTTCAGTAGTCCATCTGGAAAGAGCCCATTGGAAGTGTGTGGGGTGGGCAGAACGTCTCCGAAGCATATCGGGCAGGTGATTGGAGGACCATTCTGTCAATCAACATGTATTATCAGATAATGTGGTAGGTGGGAGCCACTGCACTGCGGAGCATGAGTCACTTCGTAAAACAAACTCTCGTCAAAAAATGTCAGAAGTGGAGCGAAAATATCCTTACTATAGAGAGGTCTGTAGTGGTATTGTTTTTCATTTAATAAAGAAATGTGGTCAAAATCTGATAAATCTGCGACTGAGGCTGTTAGCATCTATGCTAATTGCTGTATGAGCAGTCACTTCTGCTGTTCTCTCGTTCATTGCTCGTTCCTTTTCTGCTCTAAAGGACTCTGATTGGATCATGCCCCTATAAGTCGTTCACAATCATTGTAGATTGGAGCTTGGCAAGATAGATCTGCCTCATTATAGATATTGAATTTGGCGGATCCAGCTGCTGCGCAAAGTTAAGAAAAAGCTAAATAGAGAAAAAGATTAAATCAATCAGTGAGGATGTGGTCAGTGCTAAATCATGGTTTTGACTTCAGAAATTTGTCATGGCAGTCAAGCCACTTTCTATACCATGTCATGATATATTGTATTTTTTATTGTTTTATATGGTATAGTTCAATATTCTCTGATTTAATATCTGTTTAAAATAATTTCATAATGTATTGAATCATATATTTTTCATATGGTTTGGTACAGTCCAATATATCGTGTTGTTTCAAGTAGAGTCTAACCATATTTTATTTCATCTTATCATAAAGTATACTATTCTGTGTCATGTCATGTTAGCTCCCTCCAAGTTTCACCATGATGCTCTGTACCATACTATTCAGTCTTTCCAGGTAGTTAAGCAGAGTTTAGAATGAAAAACAAGGTCTTCATTTTACAATAATCCCAGTATTTTAGAGAGAAGTTAGTAGTCAAACTTGGTGAATTTTTTTTTTTTTTTACTTGAGTAGACGTTGTTTCTTTCAGCTTTAACCTCGCTTTTGACAATAACTTTTCAACCTGAAGTCAAGCAAGGGCTTGTTTTGTTCCTGGAGGTGTAAATCTATCAATACCTGACATAGTGTTAACACCCAGGTGATACTCGAAAATTCTTGAAGTTAAACACTTCATAACAAGTGAGTCAGACATTAGGTTTTCATGTGCTGCTGCTGATTAAATTGATGTCTGAGTCAGTGGTCTTCAAAGTTTAAAAACTCAGCACTGTGAAGAGTATTAAGTTTTATGTATTGTAAGTTATTGCGTTTCTAAGTACAGTGAGCTGGTTTATGTCACGATTTTACTGTCAGCTAAATAAATCAAAGGTCAGAAGCTCAGATGAAACTCCTTAACCCACTGGGATCCTATTTTGGGGTCACTGACATGATTCAGTTCATCGAGTCCTTATTTATGTATCTGGGTCATAACACCCCCCCTGCATCCACTCCTCCAGCACACTGTCATATGACACCCAACCCGTGATGCAGCATCCAGTGCTTTCCAACACAGAGCAGGGCGTCTGGTTGAACTAGTTCAGCCTCTGAGGAATGTGTTTGTGCAAGTCTGCTGTACTTTGCCCTGCCCCTTACTTGGAATAATGATGGCCTGACTCACTAGTGTTCCAGGAAAACAAATTTGCCAACAAGACAGAGAACTGAGTGAGTGCTGATGAGGGCAGCTAAATCCATCAGCACATGAAAAGACCAGTGCTTGTTGTTAGGTCCTCTTGAGAGTACAACCTTTTGATGGCCCAAGACTGTTTGGTTGCTATGAATAGGTCAAAGGTGTTACTGGCTGAGGGCTTTGAATGCTAACGTGAGTCTCGTCTCTGGCGGACTTTGACCTGGGTTGTTTTCTCAGGGAGGAGATTGGAGCTGTTAGAGTTCCACATCAGCAGGTTACACAACAAGTCACGCCGGTTTGACTGGAGTTTATTGGAAGAGTTGAGTAACCTTAACAGTAATGTACTCTTTTTTAATTAAAGTGATTCTATTAAAACTTTTAACTGCTCAAACGACTCCACAATGATCACGAACATTTCTAATAACATGTCATTTTCTTCCCTTTTACAGAATGGATCTTGTCAAACATACAGGCGGCTGCCACTGTGGAGCTGTTAGGTTTGAAGTCTGGAGTTCCCCAGACATCCATGTTTTTGATTGCAAGTACGTGTAATAATTAACATTCATTCTCAATCTTAAACTGTAAATGCTTATGCTATAAGAAAAACACAGCTGTCAATGATGAGTTACTTTTTATCATTAATGACTTGTTTGTCCTCTACTATCAAAAACACTCAATTTTTGCCAATAAATAGACAACAAACCCCACCTCCAATGAAGTTGGGACATTGTTTAGAACTTAAAAAGTATTCCTCTTTAAGCTGGAGGACATGAAGTTTATGATTTCCTACGACGATTTGAAATGTGGACTCGTCAGACCACGGCACAGAGATGCTGGCAGCGTTTCCGGGTGTTGGTATATAGCGTTCGCTGGTAGATTTTTAACTTGTACCTGTAGATGTAGTAACTGTGTTAACGGACAGTGCTTTCCTGAAGTGTCCCTTTTCATGGTAATATCCTTTACAAGAATGATGTTAGTTTTTATTGCAGTGCTGTCAGAGAGATCGAAGGTCACAGGATTTCAGCCGTGCTGCTTACCTGCAGACATTTCTCCAAATTCTCTGAATCTTTGATGATATTATGGACTGTAAATGATAAAATCCCTGAATTCCTTGTAGTTGTACGTTGAGAAGCCTTGTTATTAAATTCTTTGACTATTTTCTCACACATTGGATGATGAACCTTGCCCCATCCTTGCTAGTGAACTACTGCGCATTTTGGCGATGCTCCTTTTATACCCAATCATGACACTCTCCTGTTTCCAACTAATCTGCTCACCCATGGACTGTCCCAAACAGTTTTGGTGAGCATTCCTCAACTTTCGCGGTTTATTGTTGCTCTTGTCCCAGCTTTTTTGGAATGTCTTGCAGGCATCAAGTTCAAAATAAGTGAATATTTGCCAAAAAAAGAAGTTTATCAGTTTGAACAATGAATATCTTGTCTTTGTAGGGTATTCAACTAATTATCGGTAAAAGGGTCTGAAAATCATTGTATTCTGTTTTGGGCCTATGGTGGCACAGCAGGTTATGCACGTGCCTCCCAGCAAGAAGGTTACTGGTTCAAAGGTCAGAGTGGATTCTCTCCAGTATATTCGGCTTCCTCCCCAGACCAAAAACATGCTCATAAGGTTGACTGGTGACCCTAACTTGACCTTAGGTATAAGTGTGAGCATGAATGGTTGTTCGTCTCTCTATGTGGCCCTGCGATTGGCTGGCTCTTGCATAAAGTCAGCTGGGATAGGCTCCAGCCCCCGAGACCCTGAAAAAGGATGAGCAGTATAGATAATAGACGGATGAATGTATTTTGTGTTTATTCATGTTTCACACAATGTCCAATTTATTGGCATTAGGGTTTGTAGAACTTGTATGTTTATCGCTTGTACAATAAAATAATTACAACATTGTTTGTCTTTTTTTCTCCAGCTGTAGTGTTTGCACTAAGAAACAAAACCGTCACTTCATTGTCCCAAAAAGCAGCTTCAAAATCCTACAGGTAGTGAACTCCACTTTTGTTCGTGTTTAAGTATATATTTAAAGCCACAAGGGCATATCCAATTAATGATGTGGTGTTATTTATCTTTCCCCAGGGGGCAGATAATCTGACCACATACACATTCAACACCCACATTGCTAAACATACCTTCTGTAAAACCTGCGGAGTCCAAAGTTTCTACTCCCCCCGCTCCAACCCTGATGGATACGGTATGACTGCGAACTACTTACACAAGACAGACACACTATCCCCTGTGTTGTAAACTGATTTCATCACAGTGTGTTTATGCCAAACTAATCTTATGTTTACTACAAACTAACCCACCCTGTGCTCTTTAATGAACTATATTAATGTAAATTCAGCAATGCTATTTACAGAAAAAGAGCTAAATGGCCTTTATCAGATAACACTGACATTATTCTGCCAGCTTCTTCATCATATTTCTTCACTTGTTGATTAATAGGCTGTGTTTTGTTGCTGTTTTTCCTCTCAGGTGTTGCGCCACACTGTTTAGATCCAGGCACAATTCGCAGTGTGACAGTGGAGAAGTTTGGCGGGGACAAGTGGGAAGAGAGTATGAAGAATCATAAAACTATCAGAGACATGTCCAAACCTGCCTCAACAAGTCCTAAGGACTAGAGCAGCTGGGAGAAACAAAACATTGCCTGAAATAACACCGCTGGTGTGACAGAAATCAAGCTTTTATTCACCAGAGATTTATACAGTACTTCAAACCATATTTGCTTCAAAATCATTCAAATCTTTGTGTTGTTCTGTACAGTGTAGTGACTAAACAGTCTTAAGAGCTTCCTGTAACGAAAGATCACATTTTATTTCATTTTATTTCATAACATACCATACCATTGCAGTTAATTAAAAAAACACCTTTTGGTGCATTTTCACTGCGTCGAATTGGCTTATCTCATCCTGACTCCACTTTTGTTCTTTAAAGAGATAAGACCTTGTTCATTTTGGTATCATCTCTGGTGAGGTTCCAGGTAAGCTGCGCTGAAATGTGAAGTCAAGACACTGCCAACCACTGAATGGTCAGAGAGTACCATCACCAGTAGTGTCATGAGCGGATTGGCCAACATAAAAATCAAAACCCCAGTGTGGTCTTCTCTGTAAATCTGTATGAACTACTTTCCGAACTCTCCTGTTCTTTTCAACTGTGTTTTGTCTCACATATTGCAACCATTTATGGGGAAAAATTGTCTGCTTGCAGTAACAAAAACCACAAAACTGATATTCAGAATGTGTTTTTTTTTTTTTGTATGGACGTCACCTCAGGTTCTTGAGCTGGCTTCTATCAAGGAGGCACTATCACAGCACAAATGTATTAACTGTAATGAAAACAAGTAGAGTCAAGTTGAGTTGAGCCAAAACCAAAAGTGGAAATGAACCATTTGTTCCCCATAAAACGGGACACTAACAGTCTTAAATTAACCTCTACCACAGTATTATGGTGAATCCACAAGGCTGTCCTGTTCATTTTGGTTCAGTGCACAGATTTTTTGCATTCCCTCATTTAGATGTAGAGAAAAGTACCAAAAATCACCAAAGTACCAAACTAACCAATCATAAGGCACTTGGGAACTTACACTGATCAGGCAGAACATTATGACCCCTGACAGGTGAAGTGAGTAACACTGGTTATCGCTTCATCATGGCACCTGCTAGTGGGTGGGATATATCAGGCAGCAAGTGAACATTTGTCTTCAAAGTTGATGCGTTAGGAGGAAAAATAGGAAAGTGTAAGGATTTGAGCAAGTCTGACAAGGGCCAAATTAAGATGGCTAGACGACTGAGTCAGAGCATCTCCAGAACTGCAGTTCTTGAGGGGTGTTCCTGGTCTGCAGTGGTCAGGATCTATCTAAAGTGGTCCAAGGGAGGAACAGTGGTGAACCCATGACAAGGTCATGGGCGGCCAAGGCTCACTGGTGTCCATGGGGAAAGAAGGCTGGCCTGTGTGGTCCACTCCGACAGACGAGCTGCTGTTACTCAAACTGAAGAAGTTATTGCTGGTTCTGATAGAAAGGTGTCAGAATACACAGAGCATCGCAGTTTGTTGTCTGGAAGCAAAAGTGGGACCATCTCAGTATGAGCAGGTGGTAACAATGTCATGCCTGATCGATGTGTAGTCTGTTCCA
Organism: Cetoscarus ocellatus; assembly: GCA_037902135.1. Taxonomy (NCBI): domain Eukaryota; kingdom Metazoa; phylum Chordata; class Actinopteri; order Labriformes; family Labridae; genus Cetoscarus; species Cetoscarus ocellatus. The sequence goes on from JBAMNC010000142.1 coordinate 129,395, forward strand.
TTTACCTCGGAACTTGGATGTGGGAATGGGACATACGTCACATCCCAGTCAAACTCGAATCGGTTATGAGCTACAATCAGCAGAAATTCCCACCAAATGGGGTGTTTCCGGTGACCAATCTAGTTTGCAACTCAGGCAATCTGACCTCTGAGATCAACTGGATCAACATTAGCAGGATCAGAATTAGAAAGGGCAAATATTCCAAGTTCAGCTCAAACCCAAGAGGGTCTACAGGCATGATCTCCTGTAGGCGATTATGTGTACCTCATCAACCCATTTTAAACAAATGGCCTTTTGATCAAATATGAAAAAATATGAAAATTATTTGGGAAAAGATTTTAGGTCCATAGTGCCCGTCCTTCAGAATCACCATAACTTCTAATCTAGGCGCTCTTTATCATTCTGGACCAATAAAACCACAAGCTGAAGATCAATCAGTTTTTATCCTAGCCTAACCAAAAAGAGCAGGTTTTATCATAACAAACTGTGCTGAACCAAACTGGACTGCTTGGTGGAAAGTATTTTCTCAGTCATTTATACATCCGTTAGTGACAATAAGTGCATATAGTAGAGGTATCTTATTAGACGTAAGGTTTTTCGTCATTTTAGGCTCACTTGAAAGGTGACATTCAATATTTTTGGTCTTTAGTAATAGGAATCCTCATTTAAGAGAAATCACTCTTAGAAAAAAAACAATTTAGTAAAAAAATATAATCTGTTCCCCAAATAGCATCAAAATACTCAGTTATTTTTGCACTTTCAGCTTGTAAATATTCCCAGAATTCAATCCCACCACAGCATTAAAGTATGTGGTTTATCAGTGCAAACGTCTAACAGTTGGTACATGTGGATAGACCAGTTAGTAGATCTTGAAGTCCTTAGGTCCTTGTGGGATCATTTTAAAGGTGTTTATGAACATGTACCGAGAGAAGGCGATGTAGAGGTGACGAAACCAGAGCAGCTGAGAGCGATGGCAGAACATGGCCTCCTGAAAAACACAGAAGAGTTTGGCGGGTAAAACAAATGTATATGTTATTGTCAGATCTGACTGAACAGACAGCGTGGATCAAAGACTGCGGGTCAGTGAGACATGATTTTATACTTTGTCTTCTTTCATGTACTGTACATGTCCCTGCTCGAGTGCCACGCACATGCATGCCTGCATCAAGTCTTCACATGTTTTTGTCAACAATGTCAAATATAAAGGCCTCTCTGTTATTCACCCATAAATAGATTTTCATTCATTCAAACAGTATTTCCTTATTAAGCAGATGTTTTGAGCCATTACCTGTTCTTGTACTTGGAATCTTGATCCTCCCAGAGCAAGTATGTGCGTCACTTAAGCCTCAAATTAACAATAAAATTATATGTGTCCTATTCAAATGAGAGGTTGTCTTAATTTTATGTGTAACACCATAATGAACAGCATTATGAAAAGTTTATTATTGTGTTTTACCAGAATATTTCCCTTTAAACACATTGGAGTTAAGTTTGATATTTCTATCTATCTATCTATCTATCTATCTATCTATCTATCTATCTATCACACCCACTGACCACTTTATTAGGATACTGATTCAACAGCTCACTAAATGAATTAGCTAATCACCGAATCATTTGGCAGCAACTCAATGCATTTAGGCATGTATATATGATCAAGACGACCTGACGCAGAAGTTTAAACTAACAATAGAGCAGGCAAGAAATGTAACTTAAGGGACTTTGAATGTGGCATGGTTGTTGGTACAAGACAAGTTGGTCTGAGTATTTCAGAATCTTCTGATCCTCTGGGATTTTCACACACAACCATCTCTGGGTTTACAGACAATGGACAGAAAAACGATAAAATATAACCCTAACCCTAACCCTAGCGAGCAGCAGTTTTCAAGGCCAGCGTTTCTCAACCTATCTCAGACGTGGCACTCTTAAAAATGTGAAAAATCTTTTGTCAGCCTTGTATAAATGTAGTAATAACACATTTTCTATATCCCTTTTACCACTAACTAAACACATATGAATGAAGTACCAATTCAATATTGTAAATTCCTGATGCAAAAAGTTGTGTTATTACCTGAGCCTCTCAGCAGCAAGCTCCAAGTCTTTAAACACAATTTCACACTTAATCATCACTTTCTCTTGTTGAGGGTGTTGACTTTTTAAACCAAAATAAAATCATGTGACCTTCAGGCCATTGTTGAATGAGTTTTTGGAAGTTTTATTTTTCTAGTTTTCTCCAAATCATAACTCGATTTGATAGTTTTATTCAACCTTTGGTATATTTGAGGTGGACATGAGTAACACCACACTTAGCTGTCATCATATGATCCTATACTTGTGTTATTTGCCTCATCCACCCTCACTGTGGAGACGCCACTGAATGATCAAGTGTTAAGAGCTACAGTGATGTCAATGCTGTCCTGTTTGCAGCAGACGCTATAATTTTCTGCTCACACTCCACAATCATGTGTTAACTCAACTTAGCATATTAGTTCAGTCCCAGGTGTTGATGTAAGCTTTATCATTTGCTAAATCTGATGCTATCCCAAATTTCATTTAAGTCTTTTTAGCTTCTTAACCTTTTGGACCAACTTTTCTTCATCCTTGTCTGCTTTTAACTAGATTAACTTTATTTATTTATCGATTGATTTACAGTATATTTATATTTATGCATATATGTGTGTTGGCATAAACATAGTGAGTTGTGATTTATATGTGGTGCATATGTGTGGATATATAGGTGGGATTATGTATACACATATTTTAGCATCATCTTCTCCTCTGTTTTTAAGATCTGTCAAAACTGTACTTTTAGTTCATTTGATAGCTTTTAATTTCTCTTATATCATTCCATTCTTCTTTTTCTTATTTTTAAACTTTTTTTTTTTATCCCACTGCTTCATTCTTCGGCTTCTACCCAATTTTTATTGTTAGATTTACATTTTTTTTTTTTTATTGTACTACATTTTTTCCTCTTTATTTACATATTTATAGTTTTTATCTGCCTATATCACTGGCCCTCCTGGTCTCACTTTATGTTACTGGTGTCTTGCATTGCCTGGTGTTCTCTGATGTTCTATGTTGTATTGCCTGCTTGTCATGTTTCAGTTATCCCTGTTTCTTGGATTTCATCGCTGGGTTCCTCAGGTTGTAGTCTTTAGTGTTTTTAGTGTCCTTGATTTGTTTCCTTTGTCCTTGAATTGTTGTGCCTTGTCCTTCTGTCTGTTAATTTCTTGTCAAAGCACTTTGTAAACATTATTATTATTATTATTATTATTATTATTATTTTTAGGGCATTTTTGTGCCTTTGTTGATAGGAGAGAGTGACAGTGGATAGGCTTGTGAAAGGGGGTGAGAGAGTAGGGGGAGACACTCTGCAAACTGGCCACAGGCTGGATTTGAACCCGGGCTGGCAGAAGTACGTATATGGGACGTGCATGGTTGCTAACCACTCTGCCAAACCAGCACCTATCATTATTATTATTATTATGCCAATGTTGTGATTTTAGGAGAAAAAAAGTACACAAGACAGTACGTATAAGATCACATGCAAACGACCTACATGTCCATGATAATTTGAAGTAGATGTTCTTTACATTTGAAGGGATTCCTGACAAATCTGAAAGGCACCCCAGTTGAAAAAGGCTGTTCTAGACATGCCTTGTTGATGACAGAGGTCATAGGGGAATGGCCAGAGTGGTTTGAGATCATAAAAAGTAGGGATGCATGATATTTCCAGTACAACATTGGCTGATATATGTATCAGCCTAAAAAGTTGTGTATATGTATCAGCTCATATTGACATTCTTGCTGATATTTACAGCCAATATATCAGTCATACATAACAGCAGTAATATTGACAAAATATACAAATGTACCATATTGCTGCACCTTATCATCTCTGCATGGGTACATTAAAAAAGTCCAATTTTAGTTTTACTACTCTTCTTTACACACATAGATGGTTACAATGAAAATAACAAGTCAGTTTTTGTAAAGTCAAGACTTTGAGCTGCTGATGAAAAATATCAGTATTGATGATAATGAGTTCAGAAATATCAGCTTCAGATTGTGGATCCCTTATAAAAAGGCAACAGTAACTCAAAAGAGTGCTCTTTAAAAACCGAGGTATCCAGAGGACCATTTCTGAAAACAACACGTAGAATATTGAAGTGGATGGGCTACGGAAGCAAAAGACAACACTGAGTGCCACTCCGCCTGTGTTTGCTAATACTGGCATTTTCTTTGTTGATTAGTTCCTGGGTTTTTTTTTTTATAAAAGCTGTAGTTTTTCCTTCGGAGTGGACTGGAGGGTGAGATTCCCTGCTCAGTTTTTAAGTAGAGCACTGTTTATTTTGTTTCTTGTGCTTTACAAGTCATCTCTGATTAACAGGTTATTTTACAGGCTGTTCTGTTCATGCTGCACTTGATTTTAATGTCCTGCATGCCTAATCGTGTACTTTGTGATTCCTTATCAAAGAATGGTGATATAAAATCAAGTCTTACCCTGGCCTGCCTGTAGCCCTGTGGGCCAATAACACAGCTGAGACACGAGGGCAGCAGCCAGCTGACGGGAAGCTCTAGGAAGGAGATGTACTTCCTGAAGAGGCCAACGGTCACCAGGGAGAGCAAACAGCAGTCTAAGGGAGCAGACAGAGACCCAGTTAGCATGTAAAACACTTACATCTGGGGCAGACACAGAAATAGGTCACTACTTCTGGTTGTTCTGCCTTTTTGAAATGCTGTTGTGAAAGAACCTTTCTGTGACAGTTACATAAAACAGAGGCATTCATCCAAAATGCAGAGGCCTTTATTGTTCGGTTATTCTTAAACAGACAGAGGTGCCTCTGAAAGGCAGCTAGATCTGTTAGCTCTGTGAAGCATTTCAGGGAAACTAAAATGACTTGCTATAATTTTTACAGATGATGTTACAAAGAAGAAATCATCAACACTTTTAGTTTCCTTTCTTTTGATTATTAAAAGTGCGGGAAAGTACTGAAGATCTACCCACTGAGAGGTTTCTGTCTTCTACGACAGAAGTGCAGAGGTGGCTCTGAAGGAGGGGCTGGGGTTTTTTTGTGGTAGTGTGATTCAAAAGGAATCTGATATGCAAAGTAACAAACATGAGACCAATGACCTTGACTTAAGTCCCCCAAAGTAAACTCCCCTAATCTCTGAGTAAGAGAGGACACTTTCACAAAGGTTAAAGGAAAATCCCACAGCGCTCTTGAAATAGCATGTTCACAAGCAAGATATGAACTAAACTGACACACTAGATGGACTGTATACACTGTATCTCACTAGTCCATCTGGGAAAGAGCCCATAGAAAGTGTCTGGGAATGGGCAGACCCTTTCAAAGCAAATCCAGCAGATGATTGGACGATCATTGCGGCCAGTCCAATCAGATAATGTAGCAGACGAGCGCTACTGCCCCAGTGAAAAGGGCAGAGCGTGAGCCGCTTCATTCAACAAACTCTCAGCAGAACATGTTGGAAGTGGAGCAAGTCTATTCTTTCTATCAAGAAATGCATTAAGTGTTTTTTGTTTTTTCATTTAATGAAGAAATATGGTCCATATCTGTTAAAACTGCTATTTAAGCTGTTAGCATCTATGCTAATCTCTGTACGAGCAGTCACCTCTTGCTGTAGCTCCCACCTCTTCCTGCTTTAAAGGACGCTGATCGGGCTGTGCTGCTTTGGGTGGCTCACAATCATTGTAGATTGAAGCTTGGCAAGATGGATCTGCCTGACTGCAGACACTGAATCAGGCTGATCTATCAGGGACGTATACTTTGATAGTCAGTAAATGTTCTGCTACCTGAAGCTGGCCTAAAATCTGTGTTAAACTCTTTAAATGAAGTATTGCCAGTTGCATTTAAATATCAATATATATGAATGTTGCTAAAGTAACTTCTTTTGACAGCTATAGGGAGCGGCATCCAGCTGCAGCCCTGGAGACTGGCCTCTTGCTGCACAGCCTCATGTCGACAGTAACCACTGACTGCACCCTGGAAGTGATGTTGAAGGTTCTGATATCGGCCAAATGTTGAAGATAAAAAACTGATAAAATACAGAGGTAACCAAAATTTACTTTTGTTTAGTTCTCTAGGATGATTGGATAGACCACTGCAGGAGTAGCTTCATTCATAGCTCAGGCTTCTGCACTAGATTTTGTCATCATTGGTGGGATAACTCTAAGTTACAAGTGTTAATGCTAATGTTATTAAGGGTCAATCTATGAATAAATAAATAAAATGTTAGCAATTTTGAAAACATTGTATTTAAAGCAAACTTTTTGAAAAATTACCACATCATGTCAGACATCTCAATCCATAAAAACGTATTCTCCCACCTCAGGCATGAAATACCTTGTGATTTTGACCATTTTCTTTAGCCATGGACATGACAGCATGTGACATATTTCTGGTAAAATAACAGGTTGCATGACAACTTCTGCTTTGTTTAGAGCGAAATGTTATCAGATGACTGCTACTGACAAACCAATCATTACTCAGACGGCCTCTACCATGACTTTTGTGGATTAATTTTCTTTTACCAACCCATCGTGGACAAAATGATCAACATATGATTACTAATACATAAAATGAATGTAAAAGAATCAAATGTTTTCATACACATATTATATTGTGCCTTTTTTAGATAGAATAAAGAAAAAAGAAGACATTTGGATATTGATCTTTCATTTTTATTATACTATTAATCTTAAAACATAAATTTGACAGTAGCCTCATTGTTTTTACAAAAAACTCCCAAATCACCCTGCAGTTTAAAATAAAAATTATATTAACTGGATTGGTCCACAGAACTTAAATATTTTTCATCATTAATTTACTATGCATCATATTCCCTTTTCTGAGTCTTTGAACAAAATGACTTTGTGACGATGTGGTAACTTATGTTACTGAATCAAAACAGACAGAAAAAAACAACGGTCACTTCCAGCATGCAGCCAGGGGCAGTGCAGCCAGAGACCAGTGCAGCAAGGGGCTAGTCTCTGGGTCTGCAGCTTGATAGTACTGGCTATAGAGGTAAATTTATCTCTTTAAGTGTCCTACACATCGTGAAAACTTAGCCCTATGATTGTGAGGAGCATTTTGATGACCTTCCTGGTGTCTAAAGTTCCATCCCTGCTCTTGATTACACAGACATATTTCTACAACATATTCAAATTTGTGTACATAATTTGTTGCCACGCCGCATTTAGATAGATGGAGGGCCGCATGTAGCCCTGAGCCCCAGTTGCTCCACCCTGGTTTATATGTACAACACAACACCGTAACGCCAAAACCCTGTCGCCAGTGTGAGAGTCACGTTAATTTAATTTTTTAGTTTATTAGACTATTGCATTTATTTGTATCACAGATAATATGTAACATAACACTCATCCAGAGAACAGAAAAAATGCTTTACCACAAATTCAGCTTAATTGATTTAATTAGCATGTAGAGTCTCTGAGCATATAAACAGATACAGTAAATCTAAAGCTGGTGCATGAGAGACAACAGAACTGAGACAGTCTCCTGGAGTCTGCAATTTTTGTAGAAATGATCAGTATTGGTTTCCTAGGACCACCATTTCTGTCTCTGCAGCATCAAAGAAACTTTTAAAACTAAAGTTTGAGATTCTGGCCCCATGACATCCCATGTTACGGTGGACAGACTGCCAACACGGACCTTATGTCTGCAGCCCTGTCCTTTGTCTTACAGCTTTAGTTTGTGGGGCATTAAAGGTTTAAAGCATGAGCCAGGTTAGGAGGCTTATCACGATCACGTTGGGGCTAAGTCTGCCACCTCTCCTGGAGGCCACAGCAGGACCAGTCCAACAGGTGAGGTGAGAATGCTCGGTGATAAAAAAACCAAAGGGAGTGAGTGATTACTGACACTGCTGTGAGTAAGAAGGCTCACGGCGGGCTAAAGAGGGCAGCGCAGGCTGAAGTCACTTTGTCCTAAATAAAGTGTGCTGACTGATAATGTCCTCCCGCCATTCTTCAGGAAAGGGCAAAGACTAAAATCTCATGTATGATTAACAACACCTGCCCTGCTCTGCTCCTTTTATATGCTGTTTCCTAATCAAACATTAATGTGTGTGCGAGCTCTGAGTGTCTCTGTTGACTAAACCAGCACAGCAATGAGCACACGGCCTGTTGGAACATGTCGCCCCCTCTCTGTCCTACTTTTCCTTTCACTTCCCCCAGAAAAGTCATTGTAAGACCTGTAAGAGAGTGCCTGACAGTAAAGTAAATGTCTATACTGGTCAAACGTGAAATTCAACATTAGCTCTCTTGCTCCACAAAGAGTAAATATTTCTTGGGCTTTTTATCAATGCTGCAATCATAAAAAGGACATTTACCATCAAACAAACTACACATAAAATGTTGAGTATTATCAAATATCAGATAACTCAACAATAATAATCATAATAATATTATAGCAGTAGGTTCTGAGCATTCCAGCGCAGAATTGCAAAATTGTAGGCGATCAGCTTTTTTAAAAAAACATAGTAAGAATAGATGATTTAAAGAGTAACTGTGCAATAACCCTGCCATAACATCATGCAGTTAACAATGTTTCATTTCTGCTATATTCTCTAAAAATCTTATTTATAAAACTCTGGCAGTACTATCCAAAAACCTTTTTGATCCCATGTAACTACCCCCAAAAGGAGCTTCTTTTGTTGCCAGCATTTATCCATTAGTTTGTCAGTATGTGAACAAAATAACTCAAAAAGTTCCTAACAATGGAATTTTCTGGAAACGTTGGTTGTGCTACAAGCAAAAAGTGATTCGATTTTTGTGGCTCTGAAAACAGATGCGGATGCGGGAGTTTAGTAAATGATTTGTTAACATTGCAAAGTAGGGCATTTTACCACAAATAGTCGAGTAACTCAAAGTTCTCAGAGGATTTGGAAGATATTTTCAGGGAATATTGTCATAGCACAAGAGAGAAGTCATTCATTTTTGGTGGTAATCTGAATCTGGATGAGGATCTAGGATTTTGTCAAGGATTGCAAACCTCTGATTGGTTTGATAACTGTTATTGTTGTATATTTGTTTATTTCTTCTCTTGTGTATTTCTTTTTTGAGTAGATTTACATAGGCCCATTTTTTTGTAACCAGTTTCACATCATACAGCAAAATCTACTCTTAATGTTTATCATATCTTGCATCTGTTCCTGCACATTTTAGCAAATAAATAAAACAACGAGAAAAATGAATAAATAATTCAAAAATTAAAAATAATTAAAGAGCAAAACCAATTTACAGTAAGCTGACATGGAAAAACAGATGCAGTATATGTATCATCTGCCGTCAGCACACACATCCACATAGCACACTAACAAAAAGGTACAAATGACAAACTTCCACGCTGCTTAACACTAAATTATTATATTTTTTCTGTCTTGTTAAGAATATTATATTTAGCATTTCTGATAAAACTTTATAAGCAACGTGACTAAATATCTTGTCATGTGAAAAAGGGACAGAAAATAGGCAGGATGAGTGCCTTTGGTGTTCCTAAAACCACTGGTGCTCATGGACAGGAATGGACCTGAAAATCCAGTCATGAAACTTTCTTTTTCTCTTTAAAACATCATTTTAAGAACTGTTAGAGTACTGGCACTGTTTCAGAAATACTAATTTAGCAATGGTATGTGAAAAAACCTCCAGATACCCAGCCCTACTTATGGAAGGGACTACTTAAAGAAAGGGGAGAAAAACTTCAACCAAAGAGCACTGGCATGAATAATCCAGGTCCAGGCACCGGGAATAGTTTGAAAATGACTCTATACAGAGGTTGAATAACAACACAGCCTCAATTATCGTCAACTATTAAGGATGTTTGTGTATGTGACTGATTGTGTTGTAAGTCATCTCTTTTTCTTTTTAGAGAAGCACAGTAAATTACACAGGAAAAGCAATGACTCTATAGGTATTGTAATCTGACTGTACAGATACTAATGTTTAGTGCTGCTAGTTGGGCCTGATCACACGAAAATAAGATGGACTGATTGAAAATGACTTCCTTCATTAGGGACAAAAACAGTGTGTTATGTGCAGCAAAGTGCTGTAACATAAAAGCAGAAGGCCTTCAAAATCATGACAGCATTAAGGTCCCAATCAGTTTTCTCTGAATAAATCTGAGAGGTTGAAAATGTTCAGAAATGAAGTCAGTATGTGTCATGAAGGAGGCGACGGTAGGTCCAGACTCACAAGTCATGTTGCCCTTTTGAACAAAAGAGGGCGCTATGCATCCACAAACTGCACAGCATGAGGCAGTACACTTCCTGCTTTACAGAACTCTCAAAGATAAAAAATGTACCGGAGAAGTGGTGCTTATTATTCCAGCACGTTAAGTTTATCATGTTTGATTGTTAAGCACTCTGCACATTTCATTCAAAGAGCGACATGAGGCCTGAGAATTCAGACAACATTGTCTTGTCATTTCTTCTTCAGTGTCAGACAGTGTACACACACTTCCTGAGAACTCAAGTGTTTCATTAAGATCACTGCAAAAGAAATCAAAGACTTCAATATTTAGGAAAAAAATAAAATCAGAGATTCATTTTTTATTGAAATTTTAAGTATTTTAATAAAAATAACATGCTGCAAAGTCCTGAATATATCACAACAAGAAGATTGGTATTTTTTAAAATAGTACTGCTTTCCCATGAAGCATGTCTTTTACACTCACATGTTTTTATGCAGTCAGACAAAATTTAGGCTTATAGTTAACTACTCTTAGAGTTAAAAAGTTCAGCCTTTTTTCCCCACTTGATCTGTACTAATGTGCAGACCTGCACTAATGTTGTAAATGAGGATGCACAATTTTCTCGGTGCAGTATCAGTATCAACAGATAAAAGCTTAAAAATAAGGATGCACAATATTATCAGTATGATATAGCTTCAGAGGCTAATTATCGGTATTGGCAGATATGAAAATGACAGCAGATATTTTCGGACAATATTTTAGCCTAATATATAAGCATTAAGTTCAGCAAATTTGTACATGTTAATTTTAAATTGCAAGTAAAAGCTCCCAAAAAGGCAGAGTTTATGTCAAGAGATTATTAAGTCAATGTTTGCAGCTCTTAAAAGGGCAGATACAGCACAATTTTACCGTCATAGTTAAAATAAATTTGCATTTAACATTTGTAATCCCAAAAACCTATTTTCAGTTACTTCTACAAATTGGTATAGGTCAAAATAAAATCTGAAATATCAACATAAATCCAATATTGTGCATCTCTACTTAAAAAGTTAAATATCATTTAAACAGACAATATATCAACTATAAATATCTGCTATATTTCCCTAATATTTGCTGAAATATCAAATGAATGGATGTGCCACTGTATCTAATCTTTTTATCACTGAATGCAAGATTCAGATCTTTTTGGCACATATACTGCATGTATGTAAGTTTATAAATAAGTTTATTATAGTGAACAGGATAACTTACTGTATGTTTGTATTACACATTACATCAGAAGAGAAAACTGATCTAAATGTCACTTTATTATAGTATCTTTCAGCCCAAGTGACCAATAATTCCAGCCTGAATACATCATGGCAGTCTCGTCAGTGTGGTACCTACCGTCGGGTGCTTGTCCAGTAGAAGCAAGATGGCTGAAAGTGGAGAAAAGAACAATGTTACACACTGAAAATGTCAAGAACACGTTACTGCTAAATTGATATTTTTCTATCTCTCATGCTCTCAGAAAGGCACTGCATCTGTAACATCTTACTGTTTTAATCACAAATGTATAAAAGAGTTAATTTTGGGGGTTTCAGACTGATTTCAACATCACGGGTGAAGAAATAAATGACTGTACTCTCACAAAGAACACATGCAGCACTGCTGTACTAAATACATGCCTGTTTTACATCACAATGTTTGATCGTCTGAGGGGTTTTCCAGAGCAGTAAGAACAAGATTCTTATTCTTCTTATTAACTGTCACTTAACAACCCAAGTTTCAAAGAAGTTAGGGTGTTGTGTAAAATTGACATAAAAACCGAATACAATGGTTTGCAAATTATTTATACTACAGTTGTATTAAGCCAGGCATAAACTGTGCAATTTTGACATGATTTTGACCCGAATGGTGTGTGTGTGTTCCAGAGCTGCTATTATTTTTTGTTTTTTGTTTTGTTGCTTGTTTGAGAATTTGAGCCGTGCAAAAGTTGTTATTCATATAACAGATGAATCTTTGTTGCCTTTCATAAATGTTTGTCTAGATTTCACTCGTACATTGGGAGCAATCAGGTTGTTTAGGACCATCAGATCATAGAGTACAAGCACATGCACTGATCAGCGACAGCATTATGGCCCCCGACAGGTGAAGAGAACAACACTGATGACCTCTTGATTAGGGCTGGACGATTTCAGGAAATTATCTAATTGCGATATTTCTGGCAGATATTGCAATTTCAATTTGATTCACGATTTTCCCCGAATCGAGCTTCAGCGCAAGATTCACTATGTGTACAGTAACATTTACAAACATGACAGAAAATTAAATCATACCATCAAACATTAAAGCTATTACTCTAAGGCAAGGATGAAAACTAAAGATAAGAATTGCCTCCAAATGTATTTACTAACAAGAAACATGCATGTACACCCTTTAAAGTCCTTGACCAACGGCAGTTATTACAACTGAAGAACTAAAAGAGCATCTTTGACTGTCTTAACTTAAAAAAAATGTAGTGCAAAAAAAAACTTAATTGCTTTAAGTTAAAAAAGTTAAATAAAATGCAAAAAACAAAAAAAAAACAAAAAACAAAAACAATGTTAAATAAGTAATAATAAGAAAAAACAAAATTCAACAATTCCAATAAAGGGAAAAAGCCAGCCATGCCAAACCAGAATGTCAACCTCTGATGCTTCTGGACATGAGCGCTGACATGTGACAACACTATTTGCATCACCACTTGACACAACAGATCCTGGGTCACTCAGGAGCACTGCAAAAAATAGCAGCTTCGGCGATTACATGATCATGTCTGAAATCATGATTTCTATCAGGAAATGGTAAATCGTTCAGCCCTACTCTTGATCATGGCACCTATAAGTGGGCATCAAGTGAACATTTTTTCCTCAAAGTTGATGTGTTAGAGGGAGGACAATGGGCAGGTGTAAGGATTTGTGCGAGTTGTCAAGGGTCAAATTGTGATGACTAGAAGACTTTACATAGAACACCCCACAAGAGCTGCAGTTTTGGAGATGCTCTGACTCAGTGGTCCATGGAAAAGACTCATTGATGTCCATGGGGAATGAAGGCCGGCACGTGTGGACTGCCTACTGCTGCTCAGATTGCTTAAGAATATAATGTTGGTTCTGATAGAAAATTGTCAGTACACACAGAGCTTTAGTTTCATGCATATCAGGCAGGATAGCTGCAGACCAGTCATGGTGGCAGGTGGTCATAATGTTTAGAGGTGTTTCAAAAAAGATTTATTTAGAATCCAAACTACAAACTACAAGTTTTCCCCTTCGAAGTAATCCCCCTGGAGTCTAATGCACTTTCCCATCCTTCTCTGCCACGCTTTCATGCACTCCTGGAAGGATTCTTCCAGGATCCTCCGCAGCTCCGTCGTCACGGCCTTTTTGATGTCGTCCACGTCTTCAAAACGGGTCCCCTTGATGACCCCCTTGAGCTTGGGGAAGAGGAAAAAATCCCACGGAGCCAGGTCGGGTAGTAGGGTGGTTGCTCCAGCGCGGCGATGTTCTTCTCAGCCAGGAACTGTCGGATGCTCAGGGCATTGTGAGCAGGCGCGTTGTCATCGTGAAGCAGCCACGACTTGTCTTGCCACAACTCTCGCCTCTTCCTGCGCACTGAACGAAGCAAACGCCGCAGTATCTCTTTGTAGACATGCTGAGATTACTTTGAAGGGGAAAACTCTTAGTTTGAAGTTTGGGTTTGAAATATATCGTTTGTGACACCAGTCCTGGAACTTTTCTGACACACCTCTTATATGCCTGATCGGTGTACATCGTGCTAATTGGTCCAGCATTTTAAATGATTCAGTCGCACAGTGTGTGTTCTCCCATGACTGGTGTACTGTTGGCCTGGAATCACACAGTGTATGCCAGATAAATCTCAGGGTTTCAATATGGACCACTTTTACTGCTGTTTGGGAAAGGCTGCTCGGTTATCAGCGAGCAAGTCGTGTGCAATATGTTGCTGGCAGTTTGAAAGCCCTGACTTGATGCAACCAAAATGGCTCCAGCCTGAAACAGCATAAACAGGTCAATTCTAGTACCAGAGAGGTTTGTTTTTTTTGGCTGTAATCATTCTGTCTATATGTTGGAAGTGACTGGTATTGGATACAGTGAGTTGGACATATCAACATGAAGAATATCAGTAAAACTGCAGTGTTGTGCATCTCTGGAAAACATCACAGTTTTCCTCTGCACTTGCATTAGTAGCTGTTTACATATTAGCTAAACCAAAACCCCATTACAATCTGTTTGGCTGCATAGCTCAGTGAAAGGAGAGCACAGTCTCTCTGGCTTGCAGCCTAATGGGAATCATGAGATGTTCTTTAGAGAGCGGCATCTTATCAACAGATGAAGCTCACAGACAACCATGAAAGACCAACATGGCAGACAGTTAAAGGATGGGCGCAGTTTAGGGACAGAAGAGTATACTTAACAGAGCAAAAACACTTCTATTTGAAACCCACAGTGTGATGCAACTAGCTTGGTTGTCCTCTCCCAAAGCAGATCTCCCCTCCCAGCTCACCACTTCAGGGACAGGATTTACTGCTGCTCTCTGGGAGCAGAGCCGAGAGCCTCTGAGGACTCTGTTTGGATGACCTCTCAGCTATGTAACAGAGCCATTCTGAAAAACATGCTGTGTGTGCGTGTGTGTTATTTTGTGGGGAAACATTTGGAAGGATGTTGATGTGAGTCTAAATGTTCTGCATATTCCTGGATACTGTTTTATGATTCAGAGAGCTGCTTTCTATGTGGATGTGGACACTACATTCAGGAGAGGAAAAATATTGTACCCAAGTTTAAGTAAAGTTACTTGGATCAAATTTACTCAAGCACAAGTAACAGAAGCCCTCCATGTGTGTACTCGAGTTTAAATAAAGTAAAGTACCTAATTTAAAGTTTACTCTATGTGCTGAGTATTTTGATAATGAAAAACATCAGTCAGGAATCTTTGAAGGATAAACGAATCAGCTGTCGAGTGGTGCAGGGATGATGTATTTCTGTAGGTCAACGTTGAAGTTAGGATCTCCCAGGTTTCCTTGACTAAAAGCCTATAAGATTCTACACTGTGTTCTTGACCATTGCTGACAAGAAGGTCTGTGGCAAGCAAACATTCATGACACCTACATGCTTTCTTTATCATAACAAAGATAACAGCTCTGGCTTTTAAGATTTTTAGACTTACAACGTGTCCTTACTAAACAAGACGAACAAGTATCGGCAACAAAATCACGCTAATTACATTTGTGAGAGTGTTAACTGCTTGTGAGTAATGGAGCGTGATGCTACGCGACACTGTGCAATGTTTTTGCCTCGATGCCCCATCTCTATTTTTCCCTCCCATGCAGAGGAAGAGTGAGGAATGAGGTGTTTTGACCAGGTGCAGGAGGGATTTTCTTGGTTTTCTCACTCAGCAGAGCTTGTATACCGGTTTCACATACCGAAGATAGCAGAGCATTTACCTATTTCAGCAAGTGAAATGATTTACTTTCACTTTCAGCACCAAGGGAGACAATTTTGCTCAGACACAGCTGTGTATTGATCAGCCTTTAAGCCTCCCCCTGCCTGACAAAACACCTCATGTCCTTTCCTTCATCTGTACTTGATATTCAGTTCACACAAGGAAACAATGGGTTGAAATGACATTTTTAACAGATGCAGCATGATGCCATGTGACATCTGACGCTCAGGTTCAGGACACAGCGTTGAATGTAATCAGCAAGAGTAAAAAGCTATTGTCGGGTTATCAAGGAACTTCAACATGGTGGTTCTACTTGGAAACAGCGTATACAGTTCCAACTTATAACACCACGTTGTTGCCTCTTGTTTGAGAATTTCCTCTCAGTTGAATGACCTGATCAAGTAGGTCCTCATGGCTAAGGCTTTGATGCATGAACTACTGCCAAGTACAAACAACAATCAGAAATGACTGCATTAGAGTCTCTGGACATTTTTGATGGTCTTGTTCGCAGCTCGTTAGTAACCATCTTTTTAGAAACACAATAACGCTTTAAAATTCAAAAGTGGGGCAATGTTAAAGACATTTTATGTTGCAAAATTAAAAGTTTAAATCTTGTATGCATGTTTTTACCACAGACTTTAGATCAGGTATTCATCAAAAAAGGCTATTCTAAAATCCAATAGACTTTGGGCCATGGGAACTGAAGGTGCTAAAATGCTTACTCACTTCAACGCTTTTGAGCTCATTCCTGCGCCACTTTGTTAAAATTCATAAAAATTTATGTATCAGTTAAATACTGTCTTCTGCTTTAAATTGTGTAGATTTGACTGATCTAACGAAAAAGACTACGCCATTTTTAATTTAATTTGTGTTCTGATTGTCATTTATAATCTATGTTTAGGGCATACAAATATAAATTTGTATATTGATAAGCATAAATATTTTGTTATTCATGTTTATCTATTGGAAGAAAAAGATTGATAGATAATTTAAATATTAAAAAGTTTAAGAAAATAATTACAGGACAGGCATATGCTAATACTAAACTTTAAAATACCAAATAATTTTAGGATGTGGAACTGAAGGTGCTAAAATCCTAACTCACCTCCACGTTTTTGGGCTCACTCCTGCAAGACTCCATTATCTTCCTAAACAAAGAACTGCTTCACTGATCTCACACCAGCTGGTAAACGATTTGAACGACACAGAAAAACGTTCTTAAAGTGCTCAGTAATTTGAGTTTGTGTGAAATAAAGTACTTTTTATACTCTCAAGACGATTTGTAAAGAGATACTTTAACTTGTATAAGACTAAAATTTTGCCTGTATGTTTTAAAACAACATTTTTGTACAAATCCTATTTCCAATTAAGTTAGTAAGTTGTGTAAAATGTGAATTAATACAGAATTCAATGATTTGCAAATAATTTTTCACCTACTGTATATTCAATTGAATACACAACAAGTACAATATATTTACTGACTTAACTGATTAACTTTTGTGTTTTTTGCACATATTTACTCATTTTGAATTTGATGCCTGCAACACATTCAAACAAAGCTGGGACAGGGGTAACAAAAGACTGGGAAAGTTGAGTATTGTTCAAAAACACCTGTTTGTAACATTTCACAGGTGAACAGGTTAATCGGAAACAGGTGAGAGTCATAATTGGGTATAAAAGGAGCATAACTGACAAGTTCAGTGGTTCACGAGAATGGATGGAGTCAGGCTCACCATGTTGTGAACTTTGTAAATCATTTTTTACAGTTTTTTGTTTTTTTTTATTTATGCTTCATACAACATCCCAACTAAATTGTAGTTGGGGTTTCTTCTTTTTCATCCATATGTCCTTATGGTATTGAGAATCAAACCAGTATTGCATAAATTTGAAATATTGTTTGGATATTAAGAAAGGTCACCGTAAATTTAGTATCTGTATCAAAGTTAATAATTTGGGTTTTAGTGACAGTACCATCTGATCTAAGGCTTTTAAAGAAGGTTAGATACTTCCCACAGTCAAAAAATAGTACTGATTTCAAAAAACTACTTAAGCACACAAAAAGCTTCACAATTACACTTACATGAGTCGATGTTCCTAGCTTCACAACACCCCTTGCCTCATAATAACAGAAAGGATGGCATCTTTACATGGAGGATTGTTTTTTACAAGCAGAAAGCTGTTTTTTTTTTTTCTGACAGCAGTGCCTTTAAAAGTTTGGATGCTCAGTACCTGACAGCTTTATAGATGGCTGTGTGATTGGCATGGCCGCTTACTCCTCTTCCATCGAAGGTCAGCACCTGAAACAACAAAATGTCTGAGTGTGTGGGTGAAAGGCCTGAATCTGGGCATCTAAAAGTGCATTCAAACTCACAGACTCAGTAGGATTTTTCTGTGGGTTAGTAGATGGGTTTCTGACTGTGGAGCTGCTTGGCAGCGGACAACTGATATTTAAAAGCTCTTTTCTGCCTGCATGCTTGCACACCAGAGGAAGCGGGGGAAAAAAAGAAAGAGGGTCAAAAGAGAGGAGTGTGCTGAGACAGAGACTTGGCATTTTCTTTGCTGAGGAGTTCTCTCTCATGACTGTGTCTTTACTGCCAGGCAGAGATATTAAACTCCCAGTTATCTCAACTCATTAGGAACACTCTTCTCTACATGATGATACAATTTTAAACAACATGATGGACATCATATGAGACATTACGGTGTGCTATATTAGGACATTTTGTGATACTAAGTGATATAATACAAAACATTATGATTCCATCCTATCCTACCACACAGCACACACCAACAGCAGTTAGATCAACAATCACAGCAGCGTGTTTGTTATTAGCTGTTAAGACAATCTAAAGACAATCTGCATTTTGTTCATGTCGTAGTTTTAATTTATTTGGCAGTTATTTATGTCTTTCCCACTAGAGAGTGACTGCAGGATCGAATAAGACTCCTAAGTGCAGGTTGAGAGGGGGGTGGTAGAGCTGAGGCAATAAGTGGGCTCACAAAAAGGTGTGCCACCGTTTTGACACACAGACAGAGTGTTTGGTGGCATCACTGCATGAAGACCTCAGAGACACCAATGGTGAGAAAACTTTAATTTAATCACATTAAAGAATAGGGTAACTTTAATTTAGTAACAAAGACCAAATTTGTTTGTGTTTATTATGCACCTAAAATGTAGTGTCAATTATTAGCATAGTGATTCTGGTTGATTGAGGTCTAACTTTTAGGCTTTATCTTTTATTCCCTTTCATTGTTTAGACTTATATAGGCATTCTGATTTAGACTGAGTTTATTTGATTTGATCTGAATACAGACTACAATCATCAACATCAAGTTTGAATGTATTTTAATCACAAAAGTAGTTAAAATTAGTTAAAATGTAATAGTTTGAGTTACAAATATGATTTAGTTGAAGTATTTAAGCATAAAACGTGAATTAAAATGAGTGATATATTAATACATTTGCTTGGTTAATTCTTTAATTTAACAATTTATTTAAAATGGGCATTAATGAGGCAATTTATTTTGAATCCATTTAATGACAGCCTGATTCTTCTGTCTATTTTCTTTGAGGTTATCAACCTGCTACTGCAACTGTTGCTTCAACCCAGATGTGATCAATAAAAGGAGTGACATAAAGCAAGCTGAGCTGTGTCCAGCGTTCTCTCTTGATCTCCAGACCTCAATGGAGTAGGGGCGGACAATGATGCTGGGAAAAAGGGAAAATCAACTTGATATTAGCATTTGACCTACAGCTCAAACATGCAAACAGGGGACACACAGACTCTGCATGCACAGTAAAAAGCCTTTGACTACTGAGGACAATCAGACTTTCACTGTTTTTCATTAGAAACCCCAATTTTAATGAAACTGTGTAAAATGTAAAAAAACAATCCAATGACGTGCAAATCTATTTAAATCTATATTAAATTGAATACACTACAAAGACAAGCTATTTAATGTTAAAACTGATCAACTTCATTGTTTTATTCTTCAAATATTCACTCACAATTTGATGCATGTAACATGTTCCAAAAAAGCTGGGACAGGTGCATGTTTACCACTATGTTACATCATCTTTCCTTTAACAACTCCCAATAAACATTTGGGAACTGAGAACACTAATAGTTGAAGCTTTGTAGGTGGATTTTTTTTCCCATTCTTGCTTGATATAAGACTTTAATTTCTCAACAGTCAGGGGTGCCTGTTGTTGTGCTTTTTGTGCTCCATAATGAACCAAACATTTTCAATGAAACTGTCTCCCATTGAAAATCAATGATTTTTTATGAGATAAAAAGAAACCCAGATTTAAAATGTCAGAGATGTGTGCAGGCAGAGATAAAGGGGGACTTGGCCAATCAGATGTTAAAGTATACAATTTATCTTTTGAAATGATCACATTAGTCAAACATGGTAATACATCAGACCCTGATTTAGACTGGATTGCTACAGAACAGAGCATAGGGGAACCATAATGCCCTATCACAACTTTGTCTTGCCCACCTAACTTCCTTCGCACACACACCCAACACAGTTTTGAAGAGAACATACAAAGTCCACATAGAAAGGCTCTGATGGACATGGGGATCGAAACGGCAACTGCTAAAAGAGGGAGCAGCCACTTGAGTATAGCCTAAGTAAGTCACCTTAAATACGCTAATGCCAGATGTCAGAAAGCCTTGTGGGTGATTAATGATATTGTAAACAGTAGTCTTCTGTCATATACATCACCAGTAACAATATTTTCTGATGAATGTTCTAAGCAGGGATCTGAGAGTTTTGCTGTCTAAATGCCATCAATAAAGAGTTAATTCTCTAACCTTGTTCTTGGTCAAAAGATGTTTTCCTCTGCTGAGATTTACAGGGTGGGAGGAGACGACATGTTTGTCAACTTAAGAAAAAGAGATCTGCTACAACAGGATGAAAGGATTTAGCCATACAGTCTATATCTTTCATCTGCATTATTTTTATCTGCCTCTGCAGCTGCACCTCTGTTACCACAGCATTTTACATTTTCCTCCATTTTTAGACCGACTGGATGGAAATCCTTTGATTCCAAATTAGCCACATTCCCATTAGCTAATGTTGCAGAACCACAATGGGGCTGATAAGAATATCTCTGTAAACACACAAACTGAACCCAAACTTTCTTCTGCAGCACAGACCCACTTCCTCTGACTTGATGGAGGCTCAAAGTGCAGTCTGAGCTGGACCAAAAGAGGCTGTGACTGACAGGATTATTACAGAGGCCACAGGGGAACTGGGATAATGAGCAAGAAGACTGTTTTGCCAAAACATTTGGTTAAAAACAAAACAACAACACAGGGATTTTGTACACAGAGCAGCGGGAAAATATTGGGTTAACATCTAACAGGAAGTGACAGGAAAGCCACTGCTTTGAAGGGAAACAATTCAGAGCAGTGCTCAGCACCGAGGAGTTTTCGACATTGTTACACTGTTTTCATGAAGTAGACAGCCGGGGCCACAGGCAGCATGTGTTTGTCTGTCCATCACAGCGTTTCTTCTACATGCTATAACTTAAGAACGCTTTTAAGGTTTTATTGTAAAAATGCACAAATGTCTACTCTGATCAAATAATAAACTTATTGGATTTGGGATTTCACCAGTCAAAGATCAAGGCAACAAACCACATGTTAAGAATGTTTTAATGATTTTCTTGAAATTTGCACAAACGTCCTCTTTGACTCATGGATAGACTCTTAGGATTTCGAAGTTCATAGGTCAAGAGTCAGAGTAATTATGTGGATGCCTTATCTCAAACTTTGGCAAAGGGCTTTTCTTTTTTCAATTAAAAAAAACAAACGATAAATAATAAGGTTTTCGAGGTCATGGGTCATAATTAAAAGTCACTGTATGTCATGTTCATTCCTTTCAAGTAAAAGCTCAAGAATGCTTTGAGGCATGTCTTCAAACTTTAAATATTTCCACTCAGTATCAAGTATGAACTCATGAAACTGTACCTTTGCACAAACATGTATTCTGACGCAAGGATGAAGAGATTGTATTGGGGGTCAAAGGTCATGGTATCACAAGTTCATCTTTTTTTCAAGAACCATTAGGGTTTCCCTTCAAACTTCTGACTCATGGAAAGCTGATTTGATTTTGGAGGTACAAGTAAAAGACATTGGGACTTTATAACCAAACACTGATCTTTCTACCAATCATACAACGATACCCCCACCCCTGCCATGGTTGAACCATCCATAGATATATATAGAAACACTGTCTCACGCACGCTGTTGGCCAATGGGGACCGACGTCCTCACATGGCGGCCATCTTGGTTCAGTGCACTTGCTCACTCTTAACACTGACGTCTATGGAGCACGTACTGAGAAATAAGTGTCGCGTGCTCTGACTTTGTCAGAAACGTCAGAGATGTAGTTTTAACACTGCATACTTAAGATTATAAAAGTTATAAAACGTAATATTAATATATTGACGTAATATTTCTTGTAACGTTTGTAATAAACCAAACCTTTTGTAAATCCGTCAAGATTTTAGCGAGTAAAGCATGAATATGTTTAAGCAGGCATTTTACCTTCCATTGAGCACTATAGAGCAGAGCAGAAATGTGCACTGTGCCAAGATGGCCGCCATGTGAGGACGTTGGTGGCTCTGTCTCGAAACATCTAGTGTCTCTATATATATCTATCAACCCATCACTGTATTTTCACTATTCTGCAATCATTCATATTTTGCAGATGCATAAAACCACCTCTGTTAACTGTTCTAAACTGTTGACTGAGCGTACCATGTTGAAGGAGTGTTCCCTTATGTGATTGACAATCAGAGATGAGACCAGTGAGATGCTCCATTCTGCTTTGGGATCATCTGGAAGTTTCCTGCAGGGTAAAGAAAAGAGAGTCTGGTTTAATGCATGTATTGTAACAAGAGCTTGATATCAGAGTAAAGCACAGCATTTTTATCTCACTTAAACTTTCTACAAAAACATGAATAGCAAGTGTGTTTCTAAGGCTGAGAAATCTTTTTCTGCGTGCTGTAGATTTAACCATGCGTTTGAAGAAAGCCTGTTGAGGAATGCAAACACAAGGGAGTGCTGGGAAGTGCGGGGGGTGAGGGTCAGAAGGCCCCCAGCATCATGTTCATCTGAAGCACCAGCCTGCAGGAAACATGGAGCGCACATCAAACATCAAACTTGGCCGGCATGAGCTCTCGTCTACTAAACATTCACTTTCTTACTTTAGGGAAGACTTTTTATTCTCAGTGTTAAAACAAAAGCTCTCCTTGATTCACCTTAATTCCTTTTAAACCACAAGAAAAATAAAGGGAGGGAAGAACTCAAAATAATCAGAAAGACTGAGAGATGAGAAGTGCCAAAAAAGGTTCACAAGCAGAGTGAACTCCTCTGGGCTGCAGTTCATGAGCTTGTTCAGCAGTTGTCTTGTCTCTGCTTTCTGCTTAAGAGAACCAAGACAGTAAATAAAGGGCTTGCAAATAGGAAAATACATTCAACCATTTATATTAAAACAAAACGGGAAATGGAGGGAGGAATAGATATAACGGAGGAAGAGTGGATAACAATATGGGCATATCAATGGAAACGTAGCAGTTCACAGAGTTGGAAGGAGTTTGGCTGGAAAAGCCCAATAAGATATTTTATTACACCTTATCAAAAATCTCATTACAAAGGTAACTCCCCAACTTGCTGGAGAAAATGTGGAAACACAATAGCAAATCATTATCATGTTTTCTGGGACTGTCACGTTATTAAAACTTATTGGGAGGGAATACACAATGCAATACAAGAAATCTTTGCAAGTCACCTGCCTCTGGAAAGTAAAATGTTTTTTTGGACTCATGCCTGAAAGTTGGCCAAAGAGAGACAAATATTTGTTTGGTATCTTGATGGTAGCTGGCAAAAAGGCCATGACAAAAAAATTGCTTTCACAGGTAAGTCCAACTTTGAACACGTGGATGGACATTTACAAGATGGAGGGAATGACAGCACAAGTGAATTACAAGAAGGACCTATTTGTTACACGCTGGATGAAATGGATGAACTATGTGAGACCGCGCAGACCAGACAGACAGACCTTAGATGATGCACTGTGGAGATACAACAATGACCAAGTGATCAAAGACAGTGACCAAGTATTACTCCCTATGAGTTGATGTATGTTATGTATTTAAAAAAAAAAAAAAAAGACAGTTTAAAAATATCTGCAACTTGAAACACCATACCAACGCGCTGGGGCTTTTTATTTGGTGGCATTCTCCAAATAAATCTGTTTCCCAAAGGCACAAATCTCTGCAAGTTTGAACAAGAAATATCTTGGTTTTGTAGTGTATTTCAATGAACATAGGTCAAAAAGGTTTTGAAATTCACTGTATTCTGTTTTTATTTTTGTTTTACACAATGTCCCAACTTCATTGGAACTGAGGTTTGTAATACTCAGTATGCTGCAGAAGGGAAAAATACGGCAATATCATTTTTCATGCTTAAAAAACATGATAACATGACTGCATACTGTCAGCTCATAACCATGATTATAGTGTGATGCACTGGACACATGAACTTTTGTTTTCAGGCACAAAGTCTGATAAGTCTGGTGCTCAGTGATGGCCATGTTTCATGAGTATGGATCAATGTGTTAAAAGTTTGTCTCTCACAACTGCAGATCTCAAAAAAACATTTGAATCCATATATGTTGCATTAATAACATCCTGCTTTAAATGTGGATTTTCTCTGCAATGCTCATATTTAAGTTTCACGATATCTCTACACACATGTGCCTGAGATCATCTGTATGTAAATATAAAATATGAGTCTGAGGTTAGTTAGCGTGGTGTGTCAGCACTCCCCCTCCCCTGGCTTCCTAACAATGAGCTGGGACAGTCCAGCTCGCACAGGGAAGTGATGGATTAGGCCACAAATCTATTGGCTGCCACTGATGTAAGGGTCAGGCTTTGGTGTGAGGGGAGGTGGGGCAGGGGGTTGGGGATGTCACAGGGAGGAGGGGCAGAGGGTCGGGGGTTCAGAGATAGTTTAAAACTGTCTGTCATCGAGTGAATGCACCACTGCGACACCATGACTCCATCAGCACACATGGCTAAGAGGCTGTTTTTTTTGGGTGTTTGATATTGTAAGACAGCAGCTCAAATCAAAAATGTTTCCCCCTCTGCTGTCATCCAAGGTTATTCACAAACTGTTTCTTTAAAGGATGGTAAATGACTCAGAGGCAGACAGATCTGTCTGCATTTGTTCTTCGTGTAGTCGGCTCTGTGAGAGTCAAGAAGTGAGGTGTTGTGAGGTCTGTTGGTTCATCTCCATGTTCAGACACAAAACAAGAATGAATTGTACAAAGCTGACAAACTTAACAAAAGTGTTCTTGCTTAAAGATTATCAGAACAGTACACCTGATTGTGGATAGGACAGCACAGAAATTGAGCCTTGGCTCCACCAGATTGTCTGGTCTGGTACAGTACAATTTGGTACACTTTGGAGCAGTAAACCCTGATCTTGTTTTAGTCTCCATCGCCAGCTGGACTTTCTACGTAAATGTGTGACATCACAGCAGCACGACAGTGAGTTGGTCTGAAAAGTTGAGCATTATTGGAAACAGAGAGCAACAATGGAGGACTTTCAGCACTCCAGTACTCTGTGAAGGATTGTTTCATGTGGACATTCTTTACAGCGCCACTAGTTGGATAGTGCGTTTGGTCAGTAATTGGGAGGTTGCAGGTTTAAGCCCAGCTCCGGGGGACACATGGTGATGTCTCCTTGAGCAAGACACTTAACCCCAAGTTGCTCTTACTGCTGCGTCAGTGGTGTGTAAATGGGCATGAAAGGGCGTGAATGTGTTAGTTGATACTGATGGATAACTAACATAGAAACTCAGAACCATCAGTGAGTGAATGTGAGAATAAATGGGTGTAAATGGGTAAGTGTGAACTTCGGTGTAAAGCAGCTTTGAGTAGTCAAAAGGCTAGAAAAGCACTATATAAGCTCAAGTCAATTTACCATTTACCATTTACAGTAAATCCATGTCTTATCTGAACATAGCATGGTATGTATTTTACTTTTAGCTGCTGTCACATGGGAACTGAGGATTTTTGTGACCAATAAACAGACTACAGCGCTTTTAGCTCCACCATTATGGATCGGTTCGTCACACCCTGCAACCCTGCAGAGTGGTGCCAAAAAGTGGGATGGCACAGGTCAGTTATTTGGGTACCATTTTTCCTCATACCGAGCTGAACTGATCATGCTTGGTGGAAATGCAGCTTATGATTCTCTCTTAAGGTGTGAAAAGTCTTGGGTTCATATCTTGAATGGGCTCCATATATGCTGCTGACTCCAAAACAAAAACATAAAATCAGGGTTCAAACAACAAGGAAAGAAGCAACATGTTAAAACAGGTGGCCTTACATGAATTGAAAAATGTTATAACAACAGAAGGGACAGGGTTAGAGCAAATGGCAAAATAGTACATTGAATCAATAAAATACAGGACTTGTTTTCTCATTTGTGCCTTATAAACAAAAACAAAACAGATTTTCTGTGCAAATTTTGCCAATATTCATTGGTTCCTGCAGTCGCAGTCTCTCCACACTGAACATTAAATGTGTTTCCATGTTGCATTTCGCTCTCTCTGCTGCATCTATTCATTTATTTCAAACTTTTTTGCCTTGCAGTTCAAAACCACACCAAAATGCAAAGAGGAGGAGGGGAAGAGGAGAAAAAAAGAAAAATGAACAAAAGATACAAGACACCTGACCTTTCTCAAGCAGGATGTAGGCTGACTGTCAGCTTCACCATGGCAACCGTGCAAAACGTCCTAGTGTAACCTCCCCGGCTCCTCCCACTTTGTAGCTTTGCATGTGGATGTCTAATTGCTTGCAGGCATCTGTATGCAGTGGTTGAACTTTAGCCCAGTAAGGGGATTCTGTGTGTGTGTATGTGTGTGTGTGTCAGAGAGGGCTTGTTTAGTCTGGTCACGTGGACCACAGGCCTGTGAAACTGCCAGACTTCTGTCCACACAGTCAGATTAAATGTCCTGCTGGGAATGGCTGAGATGCCACTGCAAACTGACAGAACGCCCACAATATCCCTGTGTACTAAGGCCGCTAAAACGATGGATACAACAACAGAGCCTACATGTCGTACCACCATGACTCAGGGTTTTTGTGGCTGCACGTTTCCGCAAATATCCACCATCTCCGAGTAATGAAGTGGTGTGAAAACAAAACAAACAAAAAAATTCAAATTTCTTTGAGTTGTTTGAAAGCAAGCTGCAGGGCTGAGCCTGAAGAGCATTTTGGCAGATATCTTAGTTTTAGTCTTTAGAAAAAAAAATGCAAATTAGTCTAGCCATATCTGTCCTAATACGCTCAAGTTTTCTTAGTTTAAGTCACATTCCTTTTACTTTTAAGTAAGTGAATTAGCAAAATAATGAAATTAATATAACTACATATCACTTGTTTTGGTGTTTTTTCAATACTTTAAAGTTGCCATGTCCTGGTGTGTTTGACTGTTTACATCACTTATTGGGTGTCAGTTGAGCAAGGACTTGATTTAAGTTGAATAAAAAAAATGAAATATATCTTCACTGTGGAGGATCAGCTGCAGCTCTTTCCCCCTCCCCTTTAGAAACGCTTGGATTTGAGAGGGTGCTGACTGGCTGCCGAAACAACGTGTGATGAAAGAGTTACACGCCACAGAGTAGACAGAGTAGACAAAACAGTCATGGAGTCTGCCTGTGACAAGCTGAAAACACTCATGTAGGTGGAGGCTGTACAACTATGGCATAATAATCAATAGGAAGTAAAATACAGAGTGTTTAAAGGGGCATTTTCTTCAAAAAGTGACGGCACATTTTTCCATGAACTGAGAGTTTATCAAGGGCCCCTTTACACAACAACAAAAATGGTTAAACGAAGAGTTTTCATTGCTTTTGTGTCTTCTGTTTACAGGAGAATGTTTCCCTGAGTGCCTGAATCGACAAACTTTTGAAACTGGGGTCCAAAGTGAGAAGTTTTTAAAAACGCGTTCATATCCGTCTCCATGTAAACAGGAATCAGCATTGTCAGGGAAAACAGTGACACGCAGCACATGTGCAATACTCTATCAGATAAAGGTTGCACACGCACCTAGGAACCAACTACAACAGCTACCGTGTAACATGTGTGCTGCTAACTGTGATCAGTTTGTTATCACTCCTCCAACAAAATGTGCATTTACTGCAGCAATACTCTGACCAGTGGAGATGCATTTGTTATAACTGAAAAGTTTGTCTTCAACAGAAAGCGTTAGTGTGCAGAAGCGTATTGTAACACCACAGTTTCACTACAAACCTACATCACCAACAACTGGCCTGGCATGCACATTATCACGTTTTCAGTCATTCTTGTGGATCCATGTGAACGCGCATCATTTTAACACCGTCTCTGTGTGAATGCGGAGCGCTTTTGAAGATGCAAAACCTTTCTGTTTCTGGTGACAATGTTGTTGTGTAAACGGGGCCTAAAAGGTGTCATGTTCTTCTGCTCCCCAAGACTCTTCTAGCAACATTAAAAGCAAAGACAGTTGATTTTGCAGGACATCAGGTCTTTAACCAAACTGAAGAAAATGCTGACAAACCTTGAATGAGGAACTTTTGTTTATGGATTGATGTCTAGCTTTGTTTTTTTTGATACCAATAAACTTATTACTCTTTTTCCAAAGAAGTCTTTGTTGATATCACTAGCAACTAGTCTAGTCTTTTCTATCACTTGCTGAAAAGATGTGGCAATGTGTTTTTCACCAAACTTGTGAACCTCTTCTTGGAAAAGATGTATTCCCTAAAAACAACTGATGCATCATGGATATTTAAAGTCTGGGAGCCCACCCTTAACATCCTAGACTTGTCTTGATTGGTATCAAAAGTAAACCTACATGTTGTAAAGGTTTTTAATATTTAGGGATTTATTTTTGCAAGTTAGCTCTTTTGTCAGGACCAAACTCAGGCTGTTCACACTGAGCCATGAGCCTCAAAACATGAGGTGCATGGACACACACCATAAGGCAACGAGCACCACGCTCAGATTATTTTTTGTTTGTTTTTTTCTTGACCTCTATGTGCAACAACTTGCTCAGAAGTGGCTGCTGCAGCCCTTAGCACCTTTGGCTTGCTTCCAACAAACCTAAAATTGATTTTCAACACTTATCTACCCTCAGAAAAAAGATTTACATTATCTTTGAAGTTTCTTATGATGTAGATGTATATATATGTGTAGTCTATTTACCTCATGAAGCAAAGTATGGTGCTATCAGTGATGCTCAAGTCCAAGAGTATCTCATTACCAGCCAGCTATTTCTGACTGGATATTTGCTAGTTGTGGCCAATGTCAGTTCTGGACTGTGACACTGTAGCCTTCATGCGGGGCATGTATATGCAATTTGTTGGCTCTGTCAGGGAAACTTCAGAATAAAAGCATTCTATACTAACTAGAGATAACTAGAGGATACGCGAAAACAGGCTTTCATTTTAAAAAGAAAAGGCAGAGAATGTAAACATACTGTGTTTACCCTGTCTGTGACATATTCTACCAATGTAGACATATGTATCTACTAAATCAAAGGACTTTATATTTTTTCTGTCCATCTTTTGAGTGAGAGACACACACAATTTGCAATTTGAAAACAGCCTTGCCCTCTTTCCTCCAGATTTCCTATGCATGACACACAGGCTTTCAAAGGGGCCAAACATTTCTTTGCAGAAACTTTTCATGTGAAGTTAAGTCAGGGCACTTTAGAAATTAACAGGAAATTGGGGTTAATTTAAACAAACTGTATCATAACCATATATGCACATTTTGTAATATCATAAGCATGCATCCATGCAAAAACAATACAATTAAAAAATATTACAACTGAACAGATTTATTTGTAAGTTGAACTTTATCAGGCTTTAATGAATTTATTGAACAATCAATTTTAACTTCACAGGCTCAAGTGTGTGGTTTCTACAGTCTTGGCAAAATGTATTTTCCACAACTTTATTTAAAATCCATGTAAAGGCCAACCTTCAATTTTGTAAAGTCCAGGTTTATTTCCACTGATTCCAATACATTTCTGTTAATTCCTATAAATATCTGTTAATTCCAAAGGAAAGTTTCCATCTTTGAAAATCTCTGGACTTTTGCAACTCTACTTAGACATGCATGGCACCTACTCTGGCAGTTCAAAAGCCCAGGCTAGTTTATATGTTTCAACAAATAAAAATCAATATGTGTCAAAGCCATTTAGGAGCCAGAAATTGCCTTTAGTCCTATGTTTATCACACACAGCTGAGTTTTTCACAATAGTAATGACAGGGATGTCACTTCTGAATACAGGGTACACTGTGTTTGCAGTCAATCCTAGAGGACAGCTTAACTCATTTTTGGAAATGAAAATGGATTTATTGCCCAGCACTTGCAAAATGTGCCAAAAAATAGACAGCTAACGTGACAAAAGGACACCTGCTGCAGGAAGATCTACAGTTTGACTATGCAGAGGCCAGAGCTTGTGTTTGTGTGTGTGTGCTGGTGACAAATGTATCCAGGATACAGCACAGCCAGAGGTCAGCGTGGGGCTGGAACATCTCTGCTTTTTACAGCGGCCCGCCATGTGCTTATAAATCAGCCTGGACTATTTTTACCTCTGATCGATGTATATTTAAAGCTCGCGTGGACACAGGATGTTACAGCCATGAAGAGGGCTTTGCTTTCCAGTAAAGTAGTGTTGACCAGTTTGTTTACATCCCTGTAAGAGATTTACAGCTAATCCAATTAAAGAGTGTACAGTGTGTCTAGTATGAATTTGAACGTCATAACATATGACTAGAAATATCTAGACAACCAATTTCCCCTTGACAAAAGAGACAATAACTAACTAAAAATAAATATGTGAAAGTAATTTAAAAAACTGTTAGCTGTATTTCATGTTTTTAATAGTCTCTCAGCTGGATCAGCTTGTTGATGGCTCTGCTGATTTGCTAGGATCCACTTTGGACTCAATTGCCCCACTAAGACAAAAAACTATTCAACTCCAGAGAATAGCTTCTTAGATCAACTCTGAAACTTGTGCACTTAAACAAGTATCCCGTAAATAAGAGAGAATGTGGCACTCCAATAAAAGGAAGGAGTTGCGTATACTTTGGCAGGATAGTCATGATAAATACATGACAGCTGTATGACATGTAAGCTGCCCACTATTCCTCAATAATTGAGGAAAATAAAAACAATCCTAGGTACTTTTTCAGCACTGTAGCCAGGCTGACACAGAGTCAGAGCTCTGTTGAGCCTGTGATTCCTCTAGCCTTCAGCTGTGAGGACTTTATGAGCTTCTTTTATTATAAAACTCTTCAAATTAGAATTAAATGAGCAAACCCCTGCCCTCACCTAGGCCTGCTGTGCCGTTAAATTTTGTAAACCTGACTTAGACTGCTTTTCAGGCAGCAATTTATCTTAAAGGGAACATGTCATGCAAAAATCACTTTTTGAAGGCTTCTGAACACATTTTTGGGTATTTAGCCTTCCTCCCAGCCCACAAAATGTGAGAGTAGACAACAAAACTTGTATCGAACAGGCTGCATAAACGTAAACTCATGGTACTAGACAAGCTGTTGAGTCTGTGGATATTCTGTTACGTAACAAGCATTTTATTTGCATAAGCCTACGTCTACCTGAGTATCCCCACCCCCCAGCTAGAGAAATTTCTGTGCGAAGTGCCTCCATATTGTTTACATTCTGAGCAAGAGATCAGCGTACACCATGTCTAAACCCAAAACCTGTGACTGCTGGGTTGTTGGCTGTAAACAGCCACATACATCTCCACATATCGGCTACCAGCCTCGGAGGACTAAAGGGCCCAGTGGATTCATTTTATTTTTGAAGGGAATGAGCAGCTACAGTCAGCTAAAACCTGTATGTGTGTGCCAATCACTTCACGTCCGACTGCTTCTCCAACTTCAGTCAGTTCAACACAGGACTTGCAACTAGACTTTTCCTGGATCCGGGCTCAGTACCAACAATCCGTTGCCAAACCTTGATGATGGAAATGTGAGTATTTTAATGCCGTGTAGTATTTATTTTGCTCATTGCAACAAGCTAACGCTAACAGCAGTTGTAAGTGAACCAGAGTTAACTGCACAATATGTTCATCAGTGTTCACTAAGGCTGTCAGTTTTCCTCAAAATCAAACTCAAACGGTTTTCAAACATACCCGCAAATAACCAAAGAT
Source organism: Cetoscarus ocellatus (assembly GCA_037902135.1). NCBI lineage: Eukaryota > Metazoa > Chordata > Actinopteri > Labriformes > Labridae > Cetoscarus > Cetoscarus ocellatus. Next base: position 161,343 of record JBAMNC010000142.1, read on the forward strand.
ATTCAGTTATTTTTCCCCCTCGTTAGTAGTAAGGGACAAAGGCTCTCTTATCCGCCACTTCTGTAAATACCCTGCCGAAAAAAATGCAATCACACAGGGTTGAACTCTTGACGAAGCGCCATTACACTCAGCTGTATAACTTGGATGAAGCCGACGGTTGAGCCCGCAAATTTGATGTGGAGGATGAGTGACTAAGCTGCTTTGCACATAAACGACACACAGCCCAGTCTTTGATTTTAAGTTTGCCATCAACAGTGTAGAACCCAAAATACTATCCACACAGCGCTCCTCAGATGATTCAGCACTGTTATTGTCCGCTCAGAGTGGCAACTCTTTGTTTACTGAGGTCAAGAGAGCAGTTTATGTGGCTGATGATCAAGCTGCACTGAGAGTGCCCTCTGTTGGATGAAACGGTCCACTGCTCCAGGCGCCCTGATGTGCTGCTAAACTCAATATTTTACATTTGAATATTTATGTACTCTTCGGTTACGAATATTTATCCGCATGCACGAACGGTTATTTGAATATCAAATATAAGGTGACAGCCCTAGTGTTCACATTACTTGTTGAAAGTCTGAAGGATAAACTTAAATGTATGAGCATTCTTACATTAGTCAAGAGAAGTTTCACAGTTGTCTGAAAGTCATCAGTCCTTTATCCCCCATCACCCCTCCGTTTCTGCTAATGTTAGCCAGGAAGGTAGGCTAAGTTGGTACGAGGTAACACTAACAGCAAGGGGAAGTGAACCAGAGGTAACTGCCCAACATGTTCGTCAATGTTCACGTTACTTGTTGAACATCTGAAGGATAAACTTCAATGTATGAACATTCTTACATTAGTCAAGAGGAGTTTAACAGTTGGCCGAATATAATCAGTCCTATCCACCCCATTACCCCTGTGTTTCTGCTAACATTAGCGCGGAATGTAGGCTAAGTTGCTGCTGTGTCCCACTGCAGTGACTAGGCTGAGGTTAGCATGTTGTGTGTTAGCCTGTGATGTTTGGGGGAAATGAGCTTCACTGTTTTCTGGTAACCTGCATGAATTTGCAGTTCATGTGTGTTCAGAACTTTAAGTGGCGCGTGGCTGGAGCTGCAGTACGCTCCGCTTCCCTCGATATATTGTTAAGTCCCTGTATGTACGCTGCACTGCTCTGGCTCATTAGCATATTAAGGCGACCGCCCTCAAAACCAGCCGTTCTGCACAGAGCGGTTATGTGAGCGTGGGAAGAATGCAGCTGTGCTTTATTCACAGGCTTTTTGAACCAAAGCTTGTTACTAACGTTTCATGAAGACATCAAGGATCCATGTTAATCTGCAGAAAAGGAGCAAAATATGGGACCTTTAAAGAGCTTGCAGTGCAACCCCTCTAGACCATTACGCTGGCCTGCTCATGATACCATCAGTATCTAAAAGTAGTATGGGAGGTAATGGGTAGTATGGTTCATTTATCAGGCACTCCTGCTTAGGAGTCATTTACCAATCATGGTTCGGGAGGCAGACACCCTCTCTACCTTTAAGATTAGATTTAAAACATTCCCTTTGATAAAGCTTTCAGTTAAAGGCTGTCTCAGGCCTGGACCAGCTCATAGTTAAGATGCAATAGGCTTAGACTGCTGGGGGATTCGGCACACTGAGCTCCTCCCTCTTTTTCTCTCTAACACTCTCTTAACGTCCTTCTTAAGAGAAGGTTAAGCACCTTTGGCTCTGTCCATGAGGAATGGTGTCAAAATGAAGCACAAAAACTGTGTAATGTGGTTTTGGTTGTAATTAAAAGTATTGCTACTAGAACTACAATGGTGCCAGATTTCAGTATAAATAAAAAGTGCAAATGGTGGTTAAGGCTTCTTCATTAAGGGGTTTTATTAAGGATACTGATATCAGTAAGAACTGACCTACTGAGAAAGCCCCATACAAGCAAAAGTCATTCATTTGAAGTATGTCAGTTTTTTCATCTTTTTTTTAATTGATCAAAGTATTGATAATCCATTAAGAGACATAAGATAAATTTACATTTATTTTAAATATTGTCTTATTATTTTATTAAAAAGAGAGACAATAATGACAACAGACTAGAAATAATGACACAAATTTACAGATGTTTTATCAGCTTAACTGAAAAGTTTTGAGTTCCTGTCAACTAAAATAAGACTTAAACTTTAGAGAGACTGTTTTCAAAGTGATGGCTAGTTTAGCAAAGAAGTGGGACGGTTGGATTTGTGCAGTGAGCAGCTCTAATGGAGACCAGGGAGCAGACAGAGGTCAGGCCGGTGCAAGTGGAGAGGCAGCAGAGCGTGCTCAGATCGAGCTTGATCACAAAGGCCCCAACATGCACCGGGGCCCCAGATACTGTCAACACAGCTGTCCTATTCAGTGAGCATTAAAGGGAAAATCCTATTTTAAAACTGAATTCACGTGTTATTTTAAAGGCTACAGTTGTGAGCGAAAAACTCCCACAGTCACACAGATCTGTTGCCATGAAACACGACCAAAACTGTGCACACCTGAAGCTTCAAAATTCAGACACTGGCTTGTAAAGAAAGTGCTCAGCGAATCAAGCCAACATGATGAAGGGTAGTAAGGCTGATAACAAGCTGCAGGGATAAATCAAAGTGGAAATTAGTCACTAATAAGGATCAAATGGCATCAAACCTTGTTTTGACACTGCAGCGACAAAAAAAGAAGTCAAAGTCCAGGAAAAGCAGAACATCAGCTGTAACTAGCAACAACGGGACAAGGGACAGGAATTGATACGGTTTTATCAATACAAATGCCATTATCGATTCTGCTTATTGATCCAATTCTTTAATGATTCCCTGATTGATTCCTATTGATGCTCTGCATGGGTAAAAGTTGGCCTACATAGGTTTTAAGTTGTAACTTTGTGAAACACTTGATTCCTGATATTCAATACCTTATAGCATTGTTGAATTCTTCTGAAAGTTTCTGGTGTTCCTATAAACTAAATGTGTAGTTTGCATCATTTTGTCAGAAATTAAGCCACAATTTGGACCACTTATCCTCCACGTCTGCTGAGATGGTGGCAAATTTGCTTTGAAGACATGCAGAACAAAGAGGTAGGAATTGATAAGCAAAAAGACTAATGATATAGATTTCTTGAGTGAGTTATTATTGATTCTCAACTGGAATTGGTTTTCGATTTCATCCCTAAAGAGGAGTACATCCGCCTCTGCTGACAGGGGTATCTCTGATGCTCTCTCAACATTGAGGGTGCTCTCTGCTTCCTAATGTACTCTTAGCTGCTTCCACACCTCCAAAAATTTTTTTTTGGGGCAAATTATGCAAATAAATGCTTTTGCATCCTTTAAGTGTAAAGAAAACCCAGCACTTCCATTAAACCGAGGTACAGCTCTTTTTTTTATGGTTTCATTTTCAGTGTGACCCCTCACTCTGCCATGAGGAAAGAGGGGGAGCATAGAACTACAGCAGATAGAATGAGCTGTATGGACGATCCTATGATCTCTCTGCTTTTACAGATTACTGATACATTTTAGTTCTTCATGATTAATGATTGCCATATTGCACACCCTTAGTTGAAACTGTCTTTATAAAGATTTTTTTGTTTGGACGTTCACGAAAGACGCACATAACAAGTTATTTATGATCATGATTGAAAGAGAGAGGGACAGAAAAAAAATCTGCAAGACTTTGTATTGTATTACACGCACTCTGAAGTGTAACATGGCTCTAACTTTTTGACCTGTAGGTAACACACAAACTTTGATACACCAGGGTCAGTGGAAGCTCATGGCTTCCAATGACCCTGGCTGGGTATTTCCAGTAACCTCACAATACATATCCCGATACAGAGGCCACGATACAATATCAAGATACACTTAAATTGCATTTCACAGATTTTCCCGCAATCTTTGTCTATTTTTGTAAAAAAAAAAAAACGAGTAAGGACAAGTTTCAGATGACCCTGCAACTGAAGACACTTATATTTCATGTCTCTAAAGAAATCTGAATTTCGAAATGTGAGTTACATCATGTTATTTGTCTTCTGCTGCCACCTTCCGAACTGCACCATGCACTCAAGGTATCCTTTACAGCTGCTGACACAGCATTTGGGGCCGTATGGATTCTGAAACATCTGTAAGGATAAATTGATTTTTTAGCATGGGCCTGTCACTGACCCTGTATCATGGTGAGTTGTACTATTAAGAATGTCTATTATGTCTGTTTGTTTTGTTTTATTTACAATGTGAATCTCCTTCACGACAGCCAAGCTGCAAAATTATCATTATCATCCCAAGCCAGTCCATGGAGCAATATAGGTTGGGTAACTATCCTAGGCCTCTGTTACAGAGCATGTAAGAGCTGTTGTCACAGTGGTGCAAAAACCGTGCAGATGCCACATGAAAAGTTTTACAACCCCGATTAGGATACTGACCACCATATCAGTAATCATTGAGTTTCTCCCTTGTTAGAGGGGATCAATATGTGTCTCAATACTCTCTTTAAGCCCAGCTTTAGTTTCTTTAGTCCTGAAGTACTTGAGGTGAAAATGCTCTTTGTCCATAATAAAATGGTCAGTGAGGAAAACAAGGAGAGGTCAGCGATGTTCGTGTGCACATACTTGGGCAGAGAGGGTTAAGAGCGAAGCCAAAGTGTGGTTAGCCATGTTCAGACACACAAAGAGAAAAACAGGCTGGAATGACCTACATTAGCTGTGCTCAGAGGATTGCCAAAATTTATCCCACAGTCCTTGGCAGTTGGCTTCAGCAGACATGGACAAGAGGGGGAGGAGGAGGGGGAGAAAGAGGGGAGAGGGAGGCCTGGTTGAGTGAGAGCGGGGCTGGGGCTCTCAAAGTGCTGATTAGGTGTGTGTTCTGGGCAAACAACAGAATACACAGAAAGGGAAAATGGGCTACACTCCAGTTCAGCAGAAGTGCAGACAGCACCGAGATCAAAGTTCAGCTGTATTCTGTGTGCACAAGATGATAAAAGTGGGAAGTGTGTGTGTGAGTGTGTGTACACGTGAATACACACGCACGCACACACACACACCAGCAATGTTCTCTGGGGCAGACAACCTGGGCCAACTGCCAGCTTATTACTGTGAGTTCCAGGTTAGTGCCAGAGTTCATACAGCTCTCCTGCTGAGCCAACATGTAGGGACTCACATGTAGGCGGCCCCGCAGTTCTTAGAAACTCAAAACATTTTCAAGGAAAGCTGCAGGGTTGATCCACAGGAAAAAAAAATACTTTTTTTAAACATCACCTTTACCATTCCCTCTTTTTCTGTAACTTGACCTTGCCAAAAGCTAGAGCCAGGAGGCCAAGAGTCTTACAGCTGCATCAACAAGCAAACACAACCAAGCACAAATCCGAGAGTTCAATACAAATTTAGACAACCATCAAGTCTGAAAGTTAATTGCTCCTATTTAGTCAGCAATACCGACGAGATGGGGCTGGGCGATATTACCGGAAAACAAATTCCCAGATTTTATTTATTTATTTATTTTTTTAAACGTGATTTACAATGCTAATCAATTTTTTTCCCTCTTAAAGAAAAGAACTTCCATGTGACACAAGAAAATCATAAAACTAATTATGCCTTAATTTATCGAAATATATTCCAAAACTAAGAAGTTCCCCCATAGTTAAACTGCATGTTGTAATTTTGTCATCAAATGTTCCTTATGTAGTTTGAACGCAGGTAGGTTTGTCTACATAAACAGTAAAAGCTGCACTACTTTCACAATATATTACCATGGAACTCTTATAGTATTTAATCCAGTTGAAAATAACAAGAAAAATACAACCCAAAAAATGTGCTTGTGCAAAAACTGTCAGTATCTATATTTTCAAATGTTGCCACAACTTAAATGTGGGTAGATTAAGTCAAGGAAAAAATCTTGATTTTTAATACTTAATCTTCTGCAAAAAAAATCCAATTTAATCGATGTACCACCCAGTCCTACTACAAGCTGAATTTTCTGTCTTTATGGACATTTACAGATACTCCTGTTGGGAGTATAGGTACGTATATTTTGCATTATTACAGCACTCCATACTAGGGCTGGGAAATCACGAGGTATCGTGCGATACGATACACAAGAGGTCCCAAGCCACTAGGCCATGGATCATTTGGTACAGGGCTGTAGAGAAACAAAAATAATTAGGGATTCACAATATTAGATTTTTACTTATATTCAACATGCCAGTATTTCCTTGAGCAGCCTCATGTTTTTCACTTCTGAAAGCACACCATTTATACATGTGAGCATTTTTGGTTGTCCCAGAAAAGACTGTTTTAAAGACGTAAAGGTTCCTAACAAATGTCTCTTTATTTAGATCATGGGTTGTACTAATGGCCGAATGCAACCCTGCTACTACTTCAATGTGTCCCACAAGTTCAAAATATCAAATAAAAAAGGAAATACATAAGGAAAACCTGGAAACATCTATGACAGCATTGAAAATAGCAGAATATCCAAGGAAAAGAGTCCAAGTTTTCTGCAACTGTTTCTATGAAACTCTCTTTTATGCATTTTTCTAAATAAAAATAAAAATAAAAATAAAAATAATAAAATTGTGAATAAAATATGCTTTGATAACCAGTTAATGCTCTGTCACTTGCATCTAACAAGCTGAAATTGGATTGCATTCTGCATTTAGCTCATTAGTTTCAGTGTTGCTAATTGCATTTAAGTTAAATACATACAAGTGCTGAAACAAGTTGCCCATCCCTGGTTAAGATGTTAATGAAACACACATTGAGAGGGTATCTTCATAATTATGATTAAAATAAGACCAAAGAGAGAAAAAAATAAGATGAAAGTTTTAATTGAACTTTGTCATGAAATTAACATTGCATATACTACAATGTGACAACTGCACGAGCATATTATCATTGCAATGTTAAAACAATGTATACTGTCAGTCCTAGAGCGCAAAATTGATACTTTATTGGCACAGTAATAATGCAATAATTAATATATGCCAATTACATCATACAACAATATATTACTTTATCTGATAGACTGAGGACTGTTTCATGGCTCTGATGAGATAAACTTTAGATTACGATTTTTTAACTTAATCAGCAGTATAAAACTGACAGAACAAATCATCGTTAACACCTACTCAAAATTAAGACATAAAATAAATAACAACAGTATATGGCAGACATGATCAACTAAAGCATGTAGATCTTTTACAACAGCACCTTTTCTTTCTTTGAATATCAATACTTGGACCCAGCGTGTAGATAACTGTACTGCACTTGGCAGGACAACACATACTGGGATATCAATATTTTGTCCCAGCCCTAGTCCATATACTATTAATTATCAAGCATAGTTATAGTTTTCCATCGTAAGTGTAAAGTTATTCCAGGACATTTCTGCTGTCGTACTCTTAACTAGTTTAAAAACATTAGTAACATCAATTATCAGTTACTAACATCAGCAAAAGTTTAAAGTTCCTGCTAAAAACGTTCATGTTCGAGTACTTCTTTTACACGTATCCTCCTATAGATCAAAACATTCAGTTGGGTAAGCCCTGGAGACACACGTATGTGCTTGTTTAACACCAGAATCACCTGATATCCACTCTGCTTACAGACGTCTATCAGTCTGTAAATAATGTGTCATGTACAGATGTCAGCTGCTAATGTGAATCAGTTGTGTTACATCAAGTTAGAGCGCGTGTTTACATGCAGTTAAATCGAGCTACAGTATTAAGTGCAGGGCATTCATCAAGGTTCAATTTCAATTACTATTTCAGTAACCCAGGATCATAAAATAATAACTGAGATAACTATAACTGTGCTACATGGTGTGTTGCCGTGGTTTGTTCATGTGTTCTCTTGTGTGGAATAAACGGAGATCACCCTGTTCTACCGTACAGCACAGGGTGTGCTCCCTTCCCACCAAAACAGCTCTTGTTTAAGTGAGGAGCAGAGGAGACTAAAATAAATATTTTGTCTAGTTTGAAAAGAGAGAAAGCTGAAGAGATGGAGAGGCAGGTGTTGCCTTCTAAAAAAAAGGTAAAACAACTTTAGTTATGTGGACTTGGGTTTTTGGATGTCAGACTGGAAACAATTCAAAATAACTCAAGCAGACTTAATTTCACAGCTGTCGCTGCCCCTTTAATTCACAAACATAATGGTATCACACCATATAGTGAACGGTGTATGCCACAGCTCCTCTACATTAACAACAATGGTAATTACTAAAATCACTTGTTGTTCTGTAGTGTTTATACACCGGTATGTAGCAGCTCATTAACTGAAATTATATTTCAAATGCTAAAATATATTTTTTATTGTTATCTAGGAGTTTCCAAATTTACTGCTTTACAAAAAAAAGAACAAATAGTAAAGCACATTATTATTTATTGATCAAAATGTCCTATTATACAATCATAGTTGGTTTTTTTTTGCTTTCTTGACCAAAGAAAAAGTTTTACTGGTTGAATTTTATGCTTGATAAACTTATGACATCTCAGAGAAGCACAGTGAGCTGATCAAATTTGGGTATAAAAAGGTTTTTAGTTTGAAATTCCTCATTGCTGTTCAAATGCATGTCCAATAACAATAACATTTTTAGTCTTTAACAAGTGTTCTAAAAGATTTCTAAATTATCTAAGTTTTCTGTTTTTTATGACATATAACCTAATAAATTTGTTAAGCACTGAATATATATTTATCAAATGACTGAGATTACGTGTTTTGCTGAAATCAAGCAGTCCTATCTTTAATAGTTCAATCAGGCTTTTTACTTGGACTAATGCCTGTCCTGGTACTTCAGCACAAATCTTTCTCCAACTGCTCCAAGGTGTGTGTTGGTCCAACTTCGAGAAATTCCATTTTGTATGATTTCAGTCGGACTAACATGTTAACTTGCATTTTAAAAGTCCAGTTTTGCTCTGGCTAACGCAACAATTGGACATTGTCTAATAGCATGCCATTGTGCTGAGTAGAATGATGACAATCAGTGACATGAAGTTACTAAGAAATTCTCCAGTGAGTGAGTTTACAATCACAGTTAAGTTCTTATCCTAGTGTACATACAAATTTGGAAATAAATCTTCTTTAACTGAGGCGTGTCTGCTGCCGCAATGTAAATAGTGAATTTACCCTTTTTAGCTAGTTGCTCAGGACCCTCTTCCTGTTGACCTTGCTAATAAGTCAGCAATCAGCCGACCAGCTTGATGTCAAAATTGTGATCAAATGTAACCCATTCCACAGACATACACAACACAATTTTAGTATAAATGATATAAAAGCTATCCTTCTAGCTCATTATTAAATAAGAAAGCAAGAATATGTGACTCCTGCAAAGCTCAGGATGTATGCTTACGTGCTAACATGTTGCATCTATACTAACCTGCTGAATGTGTTAGCATGCTTTGACTGCAGGGTAAATGCTGTTTATTTTCTAGCTAAAAGCCCAGGGCAGAGACTGTAGAGTATGCTCTGGAGAACATTCACACATCCAGAAAGACTAACCAGCACATATGCAATTTAGAAATCTTTTTTTTTTTGGTTAAAGACAGAAATTTGACTATTTTCACAAGCATGTAGGTGTACGAAGTGACATTTCAGGAGAAGAAACGACTAACAATGGTTTGAATAAATTTAATGTACTATTCCACCTTAAAAACAGACAATTAAAACAACAGAGGTGATGTAAAAATTAGTAACCCTGAATCCTTTCAATAAAGAATTGAAATCTCGTAATTTTAAAATGCACAAAAAAACACACTAAGCAAACAAACAGAAATAATTATACTGTATCTCTGTGACTGTTTAAGCAAACTGATGGTTAAGTTTTCCAAATCTTGCTGGAAAAATTTGTGTCAACATCTCAAAACCATATTTTATAATATGTTAGCTTAAAACTGTTTTACTTGTTTGAATTTTTACATCAAAACTAGCTTTTCTCAACTTTTTAAGACATATTGACATCAATAATGTAGCATGTCGGCTCCAGCATGTAGACATGCTGAGACAACATTGACTAAAATGCCACAATTTATATTAATTAATGTTTTTTAGCTAATAAGTTGCCTCAGTTTTGATTCCTTTGAGCTTTGGGGACAGACGTGTTCAGTAACATCCTCTTCAAGCACAAAAGTATTTACTCCTCATTGTTAGTTTTATAACTCTTCCATGCCTTTAGAATTAAAAACACAAAACTGAACTGAAATTCTGTTATTTCAGTTTTGTGTCCGTTTGGTGCGGACCGATGCTTACGTGTGGTTTATGATGGTCACTCTGGAGTCCGGTATCCCCAGCATGGCAGAGCTGTTGAGCAGTTCTTGTCTCCGCAGAGCTCCTTGATTGTAGTAGTTCCCTTCAAAACAAATGGAAACAAACTAAGAAATAAATGCACAGAGCTGTCTGCAATTTTTATTCTGTAAAAATGATCCTCTTATTCATGTGTGCTTCATAAACTGGCTTAAGATAAAAAAACAAACTGCACAGATGTAATTGTGCTTTATGCAATTTTCGATGTTTAAGGAGCATTTAAAAAAAAAAGCCCCATTTGAAGGTTAAAGAGCGTGTGGGGACTGAGGTCAAAGCCTGAGCAGTCAAGAGATTTTTATTTAAACTTCAATGCTTTTTTATGCCAATCCAACTTTGCTTACATTTGACAGTGTCTTTGGTTGAATTATTTGTTTTGATGATGAACACCAACACTCATTAGCACTTTACCAAAGGCATCTGCTGCTTAAACACTTGTAAGTCCAGACATTCCTGCAGTGCTTTATAGTTTAAGGTAGCAACCTTAACAAAGATGCCCTCTCCACCTTAGCTAGCATTTTAAAAGAAAGGGAACTTTGTATAAATATTAAATGTTAACTAGAAAAGCACTCAGTGAGCGCAGACCTCCGCCAAGCAGCTTCAGTCCACTTTGGCGAAAATGGTCCTATCTGGCAATGTTAAAGAATCCTTTTTAAAAATTCCTGGATCCAGATGGTGATCCGGATCAGTCCCAAAATCTAATCATTTCTTCCTTATCCCATTCCACACATTTCCGAAAATTTCATCCAAATCCGTCAATAACTTTTCAAGTTATCTTGAACACAAACAAACAGACAAACGCTGGCAAAAACATAACCTCCTTGGCGGAGGTAATAACAAATAATGATAACATTTTAACCCCCAATGTCTCAGTTAATGGCTGGCATGGTGGCGTAGCAGGTAGTGCACATGCCTCAGAGCAAGAAGGTTGCCAGTTTCATCCCTGGGCTTTTCTGTGTGAAGTTGTATGTACTTCCTGTGCATGCATGGGTTCTCTCTGGGCACTCTGGATTCCTCCCACAGACCAAAAACATGCTCATTAGGTTGACTTCAAATTGCCCTTAGGTATGAGTGTGAGAATGAATGGGTGTCTGTCTCTCTTTGTTGCCCTGCGATCGGCTGGTGACCGGTTCAGGGTGTACCCCACCTCGCCCAATGTCAGATGGGACAGGCTCCAGCCCCCAACGATCCCAAAAGGTCTAAGCGGTATAGATCATGGATGGATGGATGGATGTCTCAGTTAATGCTTCTTAACTGAGACAATACAACACCAGTAAACAGTTCCACTCAGTCTAAGGTAAATTACCGCTATAATTCCATCTAGATTGCTTTAATTGTGGCTGTTAAAAGAAAAATGTGGTAAAAAAAAAAAAAGGATATGCAACATAAAACATTTCATCACTTTAAAATAAACAATTAAAGCTGAAATAGTACTAGTTTGAATAACAGTATCTATCAGCATTAGGGGTGTGTGTTTGCAAGAATCTGGAGTAGGGACAGGAATTGAAAACCAATTCCAGTTGAGAACTGAAAAACAAATAGCTACAGGCATCAATATCGATATGTCTTTTGCTTAACAATTCCCCAATCAATGCCTTCCACGTGGTTCTGGATGCCTTGCAAATCAAAGGCATCATGCTCTCATCAGAGGCAGTGAGCAATGGCAAAGTCAAAAATGTGATCATGGCAGACAGCAGACAGAAGCAGTTAAATGTGTTGGTTAAAATGACACTGTATACTTGTTAACTTCAAAGCAATAACTTCTAAGTGTCTGTGTGATTTCAAGTATGGGTGGAAACACTAGAAATCTGTGGAGGCATTTGTCAACGCAGCAGACACCAGAAGTGGTTTCAGGGATTAAATATTACTGGTAAATTGATGACTGGCTTCAGTGACACAGACGCGTTGGCAAACTATTGCTGCTGTAATGCTGCTACTGTTATTGTGTAGTATAGACAAGGCTCTCTCTGTATCTTTTTTCTCAAGTACGTATGGCATATTCTCAAAGCCGCCTATAAAGGGTAAAGCTTTCCAGGGCCCAGGGTTGTGGAGGGGCCCACAAAAGCAAACACAGAAATGGGAAAAACTTTAAAACTTTGCACGGTAGCATTACTTAATAAAGCAACATATGTATACTTTTTTCCCATTCGAAAACATAGGCCTCCTCTTTTTAAAATGGTACCAGCCTTTGGTTTTGTAGTATTAATGTTGCTGAGGGCCTCAGGTATCAGAATCAGACAATTCATTTTTGCCAGAGGGCAAGCAGTGAACTAAAATATCTATAAATTTATAGAGCTAAATCCAGGCCAAAAGTATTGTTATTTGAAAACAGAAAAGATTGAAAATATCAATTGTCAAAAAAGTTTAAGGTTTGTTCGTGAATTAAAAAAAACAAACATATAATTGAATTAAAAATAAGTGTAAGATAACTTTTTTCAGTTTATATACTTTTAATTCAGCTCTGTAACTATTTTGATCAAAAAATTTATTTTCATTTTTTACTCTAAAATATATTTTAACATGTGATCTGTCATTTCTTTCAGTAGTAGAATTAATATTTTCAGGTTCAAATCTTAACTTTTTGTTTTCAGATTTCTTTTTTTTTCACCTTCAGATCTTTTTTCCACTTTCAGATCTTATTTTTTCAGTTTCAAACTTTTGGCCGTGTTCTGGCGTGGGGGGCGTGGCCTCGACTGAGAGGGGTGTGGGATTGTGAGTGACAGCCTAGCAAAGCGTCCTCAAATGATGTTGCCTTCAGGAAACGTGGGCACTTTGATAGATTATGACTCAACACTTTCTCTACATTTTATTTTCTTGATAGCTGTAAATAAAGCGATGCTAAGGACAAATATACCTTTTACAAGTAATTCTAGACAACTCTTGGTCATTTTTGATAAATAAAAACTGGAAAATATGTTGGGGGGGGCATGGGGGCCCACTCAGTTTCAGGGGGCCCCTCTGTGCCACCATGGTAGCTCTGCCCCTGTGTGCACTGTCCTCTATTTATTAATTCATTCATTTTCTATACCACTTATCCCTTTTGGGGTCGCGAGGGGCTGGAGCCTATCCCAGTTGTCACTGGTTGAGAGGCGGGGTACACCCTTGACTGGTCACAGGGCCACATAGAGAGACAGACAACCATCCATGCTCACACTCATACCTAGGGGAAATTTAAAGTCACCAGTCAACCTAATGAGCATGTTTTTGGTCAGTGGGAGGAAGCCTGCTGCGCCACCGTGCCACCCGTCCTCTGTTATATAAAATAAACATATATAGTATTGTGATCACTGAAATGACAGCAACTAAACACTGAAATGACAGCAACTAAAACGACATTGAAAAGTAGCGAGATATCGCAAGTCTTGACATGACAGCTGAGAGCCCTTGTTCAAGGTCTGAGAGAAAACAGTTCATTTTTATGGCAGATGAATATCAGAGAATAAACTTCATCAGGACAAAGCTTCAGTTTTCTCTTTCCTATCACGGAAAGCTGTGAGAAAAGTAAATGCCCGTGAGACTTATATAGCTGGTTTAGCAACAAGCCACGAAATCGATAATCAATTCACTGCAACTTCCCCATGCTTTATTTAAGTCACAGGTGTAAATAAAGGTGTGCTGTCGCCGTACCTTCAGACAGACAGAGCAGGTGGACGCTGACATTTAATTCAATCAGTCGTAAAATCGTTGGCGCGAAGAACATGCACTCATCATCCGGGTGTGCAGTCACGAGCAGGGCTCTGACGTCAGCGCCGTCCGTCTCCCTGCGTGATAAAACACTCATCACACTCCTCAGAGACCTCACGAAAGTCCGCCGCTGTCGATAACACATGCATTTTATCAAAACCAGATAGGACAAAACTGCTAGGACAACTAGGTAAACACTCATTATTTTGACCGCGGCTGTAAACAATCCGTGTGAACACAGAGGTTCAATGTGAGTATGGTTCCATGTATTAAACACATATGCAGCTCGGTATATCGAGTTATTTGACACTAAAGCCTCCCATAAATACTCCAGTGAGTATTATAGCTTGCATGAATAAAGTAGCAGCTTCACATTTGAGCTCCATAATAGTGTATGTTACTCTCTTGGAGTCAAAATCGATTTCCAAGTTCGTCTACGCTTAAAGGGTTTTTAGGGGACAGAAACGCAAATGTAGGATAAATATGTATTTTTGTATGTTTAAATAAACGGTGATTATAAAATAATATGAGAAAAGGGGTGAATTGTTTGAAACTCTAAGTGTTAAAAGGTAAACATTTAAAAACAGCAGGAACATAGAGTGTTTGAGGGGAAGATTTAGTTGTTGCACTGCATTTTCCTTAAAGGTACATAAAAAAAGAAAGCGTAAAAAGTAAAAAGGAATGTGATTATAGAAGATTTCTAGTCTGAATAATATCGTAGTGTATTTTTTATGATTTTACAAGAGGAAATATTTGACAGAAAATTTCGAATATCCTCACATTTTAATCGAGTCGTGGTCATTTATTTTACCCTTTCGGGACGTAGTCCGACAAATGCGGCGCAGCCCTCGGTCTGCCTAGTCTTCCTCAGCTCACTACCCGCGGATTTACAATCAACAATTGACCCATAATTTTGTCCGGGGGAACCCTTCTCTGCCATCAGCATATTTTCTAGAAATGAGGTGAGTACAAAACACCCTAATGCAGCAAAGCATCAAGTCTAATTTTCACGGTTTTAGGCGCCCCGGTCTACGTTGAAAATCTCTCTTGCAAGATGGCGACGTGGTTGAGAATTCAAAGGTGAAATACAGGCTAAGTTAGCCAGCTAGCGACAACAACAACATCTCAAATGCTGGGATAATTCGTGTGAGTAATGTTGCAGCTGTAATGTTTAGGCTCTGGTTTATTACTGTACGTGTAGCAGACGCATTTCCGGAATGCACTCCGTCGTGGAAATATTCCCATCCCCCAAGATAAGCTACAAATCCAATTGCGTTTATATGAGAGTGAGGTGTTTAAATTTAACAATAACAACACTCAGCAGCTATATTTTCTCACACTTTGGCTTTGTCGGATCTCGTAGTTCACTGTGGCTTGCACTGATTATCAAATGAACTGTTGCAAATGTTGCAACATTGTGTGAAGTTATTGGTAAAAGATGACGCAAAGAGCAGTTCTT
The DNA here is from genome assembly GCA_037902135.1 of Cetoscarus ocellatus. Classification (NCBI taxonomy): domain Eukaryota; kingdom Metazoa; phylum Chordata; class Actinopteri; order Labriformes; family Labridae; genus Cetoscarus; species Cetoscarus ocellatus. The sequence continues at coordinate 176,761 of JBAMNC010000142.1, forward strand.
ATCCCATCTCTGCATGCATCTACGATCGAAATGCCTGAAATCACATTGGGAATGCAGATATAAACTGATGAAAAAGGAATAAACAGAGGTAGAGAACCTCGAAACATCTTAATCCATCTGATACACGGTCAAGAGATAAGTTGCAAGAGTCAGAAGGGGATGCAGACTAAAACTTTACCCTAAAAGGTCGCCAAAATGACTTCCACCTTGGATTTCTTATTATGGTCTTACAGCAGACTTGAGTTGGTGGAAGAGGTTATTATATATATATATACATATATATATATATATATATATATATATATATATATATATATATATATATATATATATATATATATATATAACGTTTTATGCAGGGCTATATTGTGTGGATAATATTGAAAAGTTATTGCTTGTATGAAATTCATGACATTTATTTGCAACCAATACAGATATTTGCAACCAATATACCACCCATATGAGTGGCATGGTGGCTCAGTAGGTAGTGCGTATGCTTCCCATCAAAAAGGTTGCTTCAAACACTGTGTTGGTCAGGGCCTTTTTGTGTGGAGTTTGCATGCTCTCCCCTTGTATGCATGGGTTCACTCTGGGCACTCTGACTTCCTCCCTTCGATGAAAAACATGCTCATTAGGTTGATTGGTGACTCTGACTTGCCCTTAGGTAAGGGTGTAAGCGTGAATCATTCTCTGTGTCTCTATGTGGCCCTGCAGTCGACTGGCCACCAGTCCAGGGTGTACCCTGCCTCCCGTCCAGTGGCTGCTGGGATAGGCTCTAGCCCACCACCACCTTGAAGGGATAAGCGGTATATATAATAGATGAATGTGTATCACCAATATGTAAAGGCCTTAGATATGGCTTATTTTGGCTGGTGTGGTGGCGGAATGTATTCATGTAACATAATGCCTCGCCTTATTATCACTGATGTCTACATGTAAAGAGCAGTTGTATCATTTATTGGAGAGAGAGGCGAAGAAAATTGTTTTCTTTGTTTCACATCTGTTTGTAACACAAACATTCACTGTGTAAGAGACAAATCAGTTTTAGTTAAGTGGAGACTGTGCAGTCTCGACCAAAAGATATTCATGTGGGTTTCAGCATCAGTGTAGACGATAATAAATTTGGAAATATTGTAAATGGTAAATGGACTTGAGCTTGTATTGCACTTTTCTAGTCTCTGTCTACTCAAAACAGCTTTTCACCATATGTTGAATCTACTCATTCACACCATACACATTCACTCACTGATGGCTAGAGTTGCTATGTCAGTTGTCCAGTATCAACTAACACTGTCACGTCATTTTCACGCCTCTGACACAGCAGTGGGGGCAACTTGGGGTTATCTAAATCACAGTTACGTTATTTTGTCATAAGGTAACGACATTAAGCACTATAACCCAGTAACTTAACATCACATGCCGTTGTTGTCACACAAAGCATGTTAACACTATCACCATCATCCATCATCTGCAGTACTTATCCTGTTTGCTATTCTGCAAGAAGTATAGCTATGACAAAAGGCTATGTAAAATTGACAAATAAGGAAGATTTAACACTATTGTTGATCTTGATAATCTTGTTTTGATAATTGCAAGAGGCCAGTTATTGTTCTTAAAATGGAAACTGTTGTGCAGCCCTGGCATAGGCTATATTAATGTAATCAATATTGTCTTATCTTGTATCTAGTTTGAAATTCTATCAATTTGTCATTTAAACCTAATGCATTGTCCATCCCTGCTTTGACTGATAAAAAGTTACAAAGATTTAATACAAAAATGACACAGAGATGTAGACTTTCAAACAGAAAGTCTTTTTTCACTGTTTTCAGGCCTGTAGGAGCAGAAAATGTGTCAGATACGCTGAATAAAATCATACAAGAACATATATGTTAGAACTATTGCCACAGTTGTGTGGCTGAAATTACATAGTTATTGTATGTTTAAACATTCAGCACATATAATTCATCCAGGGACAAAAGTATTTTATATTTTCACTATTTAAATGCTATATTTTAGTACACCGTGTTTTAGAACTGTATAACAACGTTTTTTTTATTGATTGATATTATCAGAAGTATTTAAACCTCTAATAAAGTTCAGAAAAAATATTGGCAAAATATCTGTACAATTGCTACAGTGTGCAGGGATTTTTCTGCAACTTCAAGTGATTGAAACCAAGAAAAAGCCCAACACTGGGTGTCCAGGTTTCGTTTTTGTTACCTTTTTTAAAAATAGGTATCAATATTGTTTATTTTAAAGTAGCGTCATAGCCATCCTTCACCACACACATATAACGATAAAGATATAAACAAAGACATCAGCAGTCACACCCTTGCCAATAAACGCCTATACTTCTAAAATGTACATCAATCATCTGCAAAGAAGACAGAACTGCAACTTCAGACAGGTGTAGATTAATTGTCAATATTACTCTCTCTCTCTAAATAAATGACACACATTGATAGCACTGCCAGACATCATACATTTATGTATTTTATTTGGCCTTGCATGTCATAACTTTGGGGCCACGCTTTGGAAATGACAATTTTTTTTTTTTTGCGTCAACGAAACAGTATTTTGTTTTCTTAACTAAACTGTTTTTTAAAGACTATCACTTAATGAAAACTGCCCATAGCCTGTGTTTTGTGCATTATGTATTTGATTTCTTCAGCCTTACATTCTGATTGAAAACCATCCTGTACAGCATTGATACAAGAAGGGTAGTGCTTTTCCAATTTCACCTTGTCAAAACATCACTGATAATTTACATATAATTTTGGTAACTATGAAGTTGGCACCAAAATGTAGTCTGTGGAGTAAAACAAAATAGAATAACAGCATCCCGTCCTGGCCATGGTGGCAGTTGTTGAAGCTTTTCCAATCCTGAAGTAAGCATCATAATGTCTTGGCATACTGGTCTGACTGTAAATCTTGCAGACCTAAATTAAAAATGAGAGAGCCAAAAGAACACAGACTCATAAGATGGATCCCTGAAATAAATGACATATAAATACTTTTTTTTCCCTAAAACCACCAAGCAAATAAGTTTCCTGCACATGTTTTTCAGCATATTTTACAACTTCAGAAGTGAAAAACAAATCAATAATACATTTTAGTTGCAAAGTATCTGTATATTATGTTTGTTAGCTATCTTTAGACTGACAATAGACATTCATCATTAACTGTCATGTAGCTTCCTGACTCTGCTCTTCGTAAATTGCTTAATTGCAATTGATATTGCAATTAAGCAATTGATATTAAGCACTTGAAATAAACTTGCTAGTTTCCCTTCAAGTGATAGGTTTGTTTGAAAAATGGAAGTGAAGCGACTAGTTTTTATTTGCCAACAATGAGATATTATTAGGCACAGGCTCATCTTTTCTATTCTTGGTTTGGTATTAAGGGCTTTGTTTTACATGAGAGTAGATTCTTCCATAGTATCATCTTATTGTAGGCGGGGTTGTACTTAACTGCAGGACACACTTAGGGTCCGTCCCAATTCTACCCCTTAGCCCTTGTCTTACCCCTTACCCCTTGGTTTTGCGCGTTCATGTTTAGTGAAGGGGTGTCCCAATTCTCCGTAGGGCTAAGACAAAGGGCTACGCAGCCCTTGAAACAAAGACTGATCGGGACCTCACTTGAAAGGAAGGGGTATGAGAAATTTCCCATAATACACCATGCCCGCTGACAAGAAGGCAGAGTAGAGACTGAAGGAAGAGCATAATTATAAGTAATTATTAAATCATCAAGTAAATATAAATCATGTTTTAATTGCTGGTCATATTTTAAAATTTGTTGCTATAACGAACTAACTTTCGCAGCTTTAGCTACGGCTATTGTCGCACCTGACTACGACACAGCCAGCGAGCGGCTCTGGGTGATGACGTAGCGGAAATTGAGTGGCTTCTCTTTTCTCAGGAGCGTGTTTTCACCCCTTCCCCTTGGCCCTCAAAACAGAGGGCTAAGGGGAAGGGTTGAGACTAAGGGGAAGGGCTAAGGGGTAGAATTGGGATTCACCCTTTGCTCAAGCAAGTGAATTCAGGGACATTTTCAGGAAGTTTGTGCATGTGTGAGTAGGCTTGGTACTGAAAACTGGTTCCAGGTTTCAACAGGTTCCAAGTTTCCAAGATTCGAGGAATCTTTGAGGTTCCTCTTAAAAAATATGTAATAGCTAAACCTCAGGGAGAATACTGCCATCTGTGCATGTTTGATATATCTTTGGGGACCTGCTATGTCATTTGTGATGCAGCGCCTCAACAAAAGTTTTGTGAAGGAGACCAACAGACGAAGACTGTGCAGAGCTCCCCGTTGTAAAGCCCCTTTCACACCGCCGCGTGGCAACACACTGCCTCTAGTCATGTTAATGAGGGACGGGTGGCAGACGGGAAGCGGTTTTGACTGCGGCAGTAGGACCCAGAAGCGGTTGCCGCTCACAGAGTCCAGCGTGTTGAACTCTGGTGGCAGCCACAGCACCCAATCGCATCGAAGGAGGGAGAGAACCCGGAAATAGCAGGCCTTGCGGCTGCTTCGTGGGTAAAAGCAAACAGTGGAGGAGCTCTACAACAAGACTCTCCCTTCGTATAAAGATAACCAGGAGAAAAACTGGGCATGGGACAACATTTCTCCCAAGTGTTTTTGGGGAGGGAGTGTTGTGAAGGACTTTTGGGCGGGCTCTGCTGTGACATTCACCAAATCTCCTCTACGTCACTGCCGCCTCGTACCCTATGCTCATACCATGACGGCAGCAGCCGCTTTAAAAACGCTATGCATTTCAGGGGGACTCATCGGCAGGGAGGCAGTTTTCAGGGTAGTTGCCACGTGGCGGTGTGAAAGGGGCTTAAGTGTTAAGACTTTTGTAAAGGAGTCCAATCTTCTCAGAGCAGCATTTAGGTGTACAAAACATATTTTTTTTTCAATATCTACAGTTACATTGATAGATTAAAACTTGGTGTCATTAATTTATGATAGCGTTTATCTGATACCTCTAATAGAATAATAAACAACCAAGATAATTTAATGAACAGTTTGTAACTTGTGCGTTTTTGCTATTTTCTTGTTATTATTTAATTTAACTAGTTAGGTTACTTATTATCTGTGTAGTGCTTCCACATTAAATAAGAGTCATATTTATTTGTACATATTGAGGGAAATGAAAAATCTTTGTCACATGACAGTGACAGTTTGTCATAGGGATCATGAAAAGGCCAACAGCAGGCAGATTTTTATTCTAGTTATATTCAATATCATTTACTCTTCAGATTATACAGAATAGGAATTAGGAGCTGTTAAGAACCAGATTTGATGGACAGAACTGGAATCAGAACCAGGAAATCTAATTGGTACCAAACCCCATGTGTGAACAAGGTTGTTAGGGAAGCAGGATAAAACAAAAGGGCCTAAAAATGTTGAATTGAGTTTTTAGAACAGGCGTTAGTTTCATTTCATGTTGTTTTTGTTGATCCTCCAACATCCTTTTAGTGGTAACAGAGGTGTCTCTTACAGTGCAGCTGCAGGCTATAAGAAAGCTTTGTTGTTTTCTGTAATGTCTGTGAAGTCATTATCTTAAATGAAAACACAATCTTTAACAGCAGACTTTTGATCTGTTCTGGATCTCGTGGTTGTGTAAAAGCTTTTAGGAATGGGCTGCAGTGAAACAGCCTGTGTGAAGAGCAGAAGAGGCAGCAGTTTGCAGTGATTTATCGCTTAATCCATCAGCTCTTATGTGACAACTATTAAGCTTTTTATAAATCTCCAGAATCACACATCAGCACACAAGTCAGGCTGTCAATCTGGCTGCAATTTGTCTTTCAAATCCTGTTTCATTCTCATAACTTAAGATGCAAGTTGCATGATAAATAAAGACAACAACATGAAAACCTCTGCCTGGTAATCCTTGGTCAGAAAAATCACTTAATTCCAAAGGCCATGCTAGAGACAAACGGTAACCTTTTGGTTCCAGTTTCTTTTTTTTCCTTAATTGCACATAGGCCAGCAAAGATTCCTTGTCAAGTACAACACTTTAAAACCCATCAGTGATAGTTAAACATGCTGATAGGGTGATAAAATGAAGGTGAATAAAGCTCAATTGAGGTTGGTGAAGGTAACCCAGTTAATTTCTTAACTCTAAACAAGTTAACAAAATAATCTGAGGACAGTTTAAGAGTTGTCACAACAGATGAATCCAGTTTTGAGGGCACAAGCATGATAGAGGAGCTCATGGAGTGCAAAGGGAAAGTGATAAAAGTCAGGTTTTATATTTTTGCTAGACAGATGGGGGGAAATTTGGGAAATTGCTAAGATGGGTACAAATGTAGTCTGAGAGAGACTAACAGAGATAAATAACAAATACAGACAAGGAACAGGTCTTAAGTTTGAAGGTTATATTAGTGAAGGTCCAATAATCTGTCGTGGTCATGGCTGTGAAGCCGACAAATCTTAAACAACTGTGTGATGCTGTCATCATGTCAATATGGACCAAAATCTCAGACAAATGTTTCCAGCACCTTGTAGATTCTGTGCCATGAAGAGATAAGACAATTCTTACGGCAAAAGGGGCTCCAACCCAGTACTAGCAAGTTGTACCTGATGAAGTGGCTGATGAGTGTATTTTCACAACAGGGATTTAAATTTCAGTAGATAAGCGATTCAGTTATTGCAAAAAAGATCTAGATTGTAAAGCACAACCACTTCTATATTTTACATCATCTGTACCTAAGTGTAAATTTAAAATGACTAAATAGATTTTTCATGGTGCCTTGAGCTAAGGGCTTAATAATATATCATATTAACAGCTCCATTGCAGTTTTTATATGCACTGTAGTGACATTGCAGGATGTACAATGTTAGTATTATTACTCAGCACAGCATGTTACCATTTGCCTTGTTTGATGGAAACAAAAACTGCAAATTTTCTCCTTTCCGTCAACAATAGCTCCTCTTATATCACCTAACTCAGAATGAACCACAGCACATGTAGAGTTTGTGTGTGTTTTTTGCATGTTAAATGTATAGTTAGAGTGTGTTACAGTTCAAAGGGTGACCACTGAAGACTTTTACCAATTCTTTTCTGTTTTTGGCTTCCTTCTGATCATAAAAAAAACCAGTATACATTGATCAGACACAACATCTCTTCATCATGGCACATGATCTGGGTGGGATTTATTTGGTTGCAAGTAAACATTTTGTATTCAAAGTTGTTGCATTAGAAGCAGGAAAAATGCGCTAGTGTAGGGATTTGGGCGAGTTTAACAAGGGCGAGATTGTGATGGCTGGAAGGCTGGATCAGAGCATCTCCAAAACTGCAGCTCTTACGGGGTGTTCCCGGTCTGCAGTGGTCAGCGTCTATCTAAAGAGGTCCAAGGAGGGAACAGTGGTGAACTCGAAACGGTTTCATGGATGGCAAAGGCTCATTGATGCATGGGGGGAATGAAGGCTGGCCCGTGCGGTCCGATCCAACAGACAAGCTACTGTTGCTCAGACTGCTTAAGGAGTTAATGCTGGTTCTGATAGAAAGGTGTCAGGGTACACAGAGCATCACAGTTTGTTGCGTAGAAGCTAAATGGGGACCAACACAATACTAAGCAGGTGGTCATAACGTTAAGGCTGATCGGTCCATGTGTCTTTAGAGGACATAATAACAAAGGTAGTATCCACACCTAGATCATTTTGAGGAGTTGTTCTGATACAAGTGGGCGTCCCCTGACTGGCACAGTTCAGTTGAATAAATAAGAACCTATTTAAAGTATCTCTTCTTAATGCGCTGTGTTTGTTTACATTCATGCCTCAAGACATGTCAGACATTGATAAATATGTTCATCTGTATAATCGTTCATGAGACATTTGACCTCCTTAATCAAACAAAGACTTGTTTACTCTGTAGCTTAGCCTGCTAGCTTCCTTCTCACGATGGACTCGCAGTCATAGCAACGCTGGCTGTGATGCAATGACTAAAGGCCAGCCCTGCCTTTTTGTGTGACTTAGAGCACTTTAAAATACTTCTGTGTGAACATGAAATGATGTAAAGGAAATATGAAAATTTGCAATGTTTTTTTTTAACTGAATCTGAGCAGAGCAACTAAGCTGTAGTTGTGATAACCACGCAGAAGACATTACTGCAGACTCTAAGTGACCACAGAAACTGTCTTTACAGCGACAGCACAAAGACTCAGCATAGCAAAACAGTGATCTATTCAAAGTTAATAGCATGGAGCTGCTCATGGAGTATTCACTTCAAATTCCAGAAATGCACAAAAACAGCATTTATTAGGTATGTTCCTTTAAAAACTACAATATATATATCATAGGAGAAAAAATATTACAGTTTTTTTTCTGGTTTTGTTCAGCCCTTCTTGAGAGTCACCCTCCTTTGGTTAACAGATTTTATGAGGAAGGCTGCCTTATGGAGCAGTAACGACCAGTTAGCTGTCACTGTTTGTCAGCATAGTGGAAGAGCGACTGTGCGTATGTTTAAGGCCTGGTCATGACCTCTGCATCATAGCTATGCCATAGTTCTCTGTGCTGTTCTTACAATTTATGAATTTGCATATTACCTCCGCCAAGCAGGTTATGTTTTTGCCGGACTATGCTTGTCTGTTTGTTTGTCTGGATGGATAAAATTTTCAGGAGATGTTGGTCATGGCCTGACTTAGAAATTATTTGATTTTGGTGGTGATGCAACTAACCGCCATTAGCCAGTGATCATTTTGGCTTAATAACTGTAACTAATAACAATATCAACATAATTCCGAGTGCTAGGTGTGGGTTTCAGGGTCAAGGAATCATATTATGATGTTAACTTTATCAGGGAACTATTGCTTATAGATGTAACAGCAATATGTGAGCTACCTTGGTGGAGGTTTGCACTCTCTGAGTGATTTCTAGTTGTGTTTGCAGTACCCTGCCAAAACGCTGGTGGATTTGTGAACGTATTCTGACATATTCTCTGCATGTGTATAGGAGACCAGTGTCAAGAGTATAGAGCTGATTAATCAGAAGAAACTGTTGATTATTAAACAGTTGTTGCAAAAAATGAACAAAAGAAGAGACAAGAATAGATGCAAACTTTGGGTTGAGTTGGTTTTAGGCAGAGGACAGGGATCTTATAGTTTTTGTTTGGCTCCTTATTGAGGCATGAATAAGGAAATACACTTCTAATATCTCAGTTTATTTGGAGTTTTGGTTCATCTCAGCCATTTTATTGCTAAAGAGGAATCAAAGTATGCATGTAGACATTACTCATAGTCTGAGGGCTTGCTGTCTTTGTCGTTTCCAAATGTAGTTCAAATTTAGAGGAGATGCATGGAAAGCAACTTTGGTGTGCATCTGCCTCAGTTCAGTGCTATGCTGCTGTAGAGTATATTTCATGGCATAGAAGTATAAATCAGGCTAAAGCTTGAAGTGATAACGTTGCTCAGTGATGTCACACAAAAAAGAAACTAGCATACAGTGTAAAAAAGCCACTGTTTCGTTTTCTACATATAAACACTACAAATGCAGTTGGAGGAAATCTCCCCTCAGAAGGAAGTTCTCCAGAATGGCATTTTGTGACCTGTAACACATCGGAAAAGCTTTAGGGTTGACTTTTCAAAATCAAAGTGGTTCAAATTGATGTAATTATTTTACTTTTTTGGGCCCAAAGCTTTTTCTGTCCTCTACAACTCAAATGCTTTTCAAGCTAACAGTAGTACATGCCAGCATCTGAATACAGAGAAATATCCTGCCACAACTGAACAATGACAGGTGATTCTTTGGTAGCATCAGGTCTATGCCGACTCCTAAATACAAATACTTTAATGGCACTCAGAAAGATCCTGTAGGGATGTACATCTTCACCAGTCTTTAGATTCAGTTAGATAATGATTATTCAGTTGATTCAATTTGATTTAAAAATTGGAAATTAATTGAAAAGTGTTTTAGAAATTAATTTAAGCAAAAGTGTCTCTCCATTGTGAATCGAGTAGATGAATTTTATGTTCTCTTCCTATACTTGTCTTTTTTCCCTCCCCAGAAACAGAACAGATACTGCAGTCCAGCAGCTTCTGCTAGATTAAACAATCGTTGCCGACTTTGCATTGATGGAGAATAATCACGATGCATTGATTAACGGGTAATTTTAACACCCTTAATATCCTGGCCTATAGAAAAGTATCAATTCACAAATTAAAAGCATTAAATAAGACCGTTACATCAGGCCAGGCCAACTCAACAAAATACATTTTAGTGATTCTGAGTTTCAGTTTCACAGATGCTTTTATTTACAGGCTTTTAGAAGAACCTCTTTCCCCTTTGGCTCCAAAAGACTTAGCTGGACTTTATTAACAGTCATTTGAGGTAATTAAAGTATTCCTGAGGACAAACTGTACATCTACCTGTGTGTGATAGTGACCCTGCTTAACTGCAGCTAATACTGCCAACTCTGTCTTTACACTGGGTTCACCTTAAATAAAGGCCATCAGTCATTACAGGCATTGTTTTATGATGATTGTCATGTACATCACTTTGACTGAAAGAGATTTTTAAATGAAGTTGTTATTATTAATAATATTATTAGTAACACAGAAACCCGAATCTCACACAGAGGCACCCATATAAAGGTGAAGAGGAACAGTTTCATTTTGTTTACTCGATGAAAACGTGGAACTGTGACAAAAGGAAGTGATCCACAAATTATTGTTATTTTATGTTACCTTAGAAATGTACCCAAACGTATAAAGCCTTCGCTGAAGATGAGCTGTGCTGCTAATGCAGGCTGTGTGGCTTAGCTCACCTGTTACAATGGGTGCCAGAATTAAAAAGCAAGAGGTCCCTGTGTGCACGCACAGGCCGGCAGTGTGGCCACTGTAAAAGAGATCAGGGCGCAGTATATTTGGTAAGGTTCTGTTCTTATTACTTACTCCATCATCAACTAAACAACATCACAAGGACTGTGAATTAGGCCTGTGATCACCCGGATGGAGACACAGAATTATTGCGGAGAAGGTTGTGTTTTTTCAGTTGTTTAATTGTTTGATTGTTAACAGGATAACTCAAAAGTTTATGAATGGATTTTGATGAAATCTTAAGGGAATGTTGGTCATGGCACAAGGGAGAGTGATTCGATTTTTGTGGTGATGCGTATCCGGATGCAGATCCAGGAATTTTGTTAACCGTGTGAGATGTGGGCAGTTTCCCACATTTTGTCAGTGTTGAATATGCCTTGGGAAGGTGTATGCCCTCTGAGCACCTCTATCTTTAGAACTGCTACAAAAATAGGCGTCAGACTTTACTTATAGCACATCCTCTTGTTTTTTTAGGTCCCTGTGGTGCACACTGACAACAGCAGGTCTGCATGATTGAAGCCTTGCTGAAAGTCATTTTTAATTTATTACAAATATTGATTATTATTGATTTTTATTAATATTGATAAATTATTGATTGTAGGGACATTTTATACCTATGTCAATAATTGTGTTATTTTAAAAGCATATGCCCACGACCAGCCTGAAATACCAGGCCTTAAATGGGACTAAAATGATCTGTCCTGACATTTTAGAAGAATTAAATTAAACTTCTGGCTAATTCAGGGCTGTGACTGTAACACTGGAGTAACAGTGGATAGAGTCATATATGAGGCAAGAGAGCAGAGGAAGACATACAGGAAATAGGCCACAGGTGGCAATCAAACCGAGGCTGCCTGTAGGAGAGCCTTGATACAGGGGAGTGGTGGGCATAACCCACTAGGCTGTTGGTACCCCCGATGGAGGCAGTGTTTGGTGCATATTTGTGGTCAGAGAAGAGAACTGACAGTCAAGTTAAGTAGATGAAAGTTAAATGTGAGCAATAATTTGGAGAATTTGATGTATTTTTTTAACATGGATTATATTGATAGATAAAGAAATAATTTCTCATTTTTTAAATATATATATTTATAAAGGGTCATGTAGAGATTTTTAAACAATTGTAACAACTAAATAAGTTGTCCTTCTTGAAAGCTCGCTTTAGGGTGTTGAGGTAGTCAAAAACTGTTGATACTTTTCAGCGCCTTCACCAGTACCTACGTGTTGGTACCTTCAGATGCCATGTGTTTCAAAAATATCAGTCTTTGTTAGTATAATAATCGATCGTATCAGAAAGTAGAGAAACTTCAATAAACAATCGTGTTCCATTAAACAGTTATTAGATTGTAAATAAACCCCTACGTAGTGTCTAATTCTCAAAAACACCCTGATACCAGATCATTTTGAATGCCCTGGACAATTCAGACAGCCTGCCAAAGTTGGCATGCAGTTTTTTGGTAATAAAAACAGGAGGTTAATCTGTGTTTGGTGCTAAAGATTAGGGATGCGTGAGATTTAATTTTTGCCCATATTTGATAAGATGACATTTCAGAACTCATCCTTATAGACATTAATACCAATACTGACATTTTCTGTCAACAACATGAAGCATCCATTTTACTAAAATTGCCCTGTTCCTCTCATGTGACCGTCTTTGTTAGAAACAGATGTGAAACAAGGAAAATAACATTTGATTTTTTTCAAAAATTATGATATGATTTATTAAAGGACATATAAAGTGATGATTAGGTAAACCATTATTGTACATTTGTATATTTTGCTAATATGATAAAACAGTAAGTATGGTATATATGTGGCCAATATGTACTGCAAAAAATATCATCCATAAATATTGGCTACAGTTTTCATATCTGCAATGCCGATAATGAACTTTTTAGGTAATTATTTTCAAATTTATTGTTATGATAATATTGTGCATCCTTATTAAAGACCATTGTTGTTGCATTGACATAAAAGCAGGTATAGATATTGTTTAATCTCTATCATTTTATTAGACAAGTTGATCTGTAATCTATCAATGATATGATTTTCAGCCACTGGCCTTTTTTTAAGTGCTTATGAACAATTTAAAATGCCGGTACAACACCTTTGCTACTATCCACTTGTATTTTTGGCTGTCTTTCCAAATGCAGGATATAAACTGCACATTAAGCAGATAAAAGCTAAAATGTATGCTATCAGTACTGGCAGATATGAAAGTTTCTGCCAGCAGTTACAGTAGATTTATTGGCTCTGACTCTATATTGTATGTATTTTGGTACTGGCTGTTATATTGGAAGATGTACAAAAAGAAATAAAAATACTCCTCAGAGCTAAACCTTCTAACCTAAGCTTAACCTTATAAGATGAATCAAGCTTGTTGAGTTTATTGGAGAACCTACAGACCTTCCTCACGGAACGGTTTCTTTTTACTTAATCCCCAGTCCTTAAACCTAAAAACTGTTTTAAGTAACATTGTCTTAACTCTGAACCACAGCAGTTAATTTTTGTTGACACTATTCTTGCAAACTTGTTCTTTAATTATGTGAGTAACTTAAAAATGTGAAAGTATGAGCTCCTTGAAAAGAGAAACAACTTATTTTTAAAAATATCAATTATTTTTGTAGAGTCAAATGTTCCGTGTCTTTTTTATTTCTTGTCTGTTTCTAAAAGAAATGGTCTGTCACAGAAAGTTGCAAGGCAAGGTACACTTTCTTACAGGAGAGACTTGATGTTAAAATGAAGTGTGTCTACATTTGTGTTGCTGTTGGTGTTGACTAATGTGTGTTTAAATGTACTGACAATGTTGAATATTGGCTAAAATTCAAAATAGTGCATCCCCGACTCTACCCCATGTCATCTTATAAAGTGGTGTCTGTCTTATGTCTCGTCACAGGTGGTTTGTGTCTCCAAACATGGTCTAGCTGAGGACTCTGATCTGTGAAGCAGCAGCAGCCCGCTCGCACTGAGCAAAGATGTCCAGTAGCTCAGGCTACCCCCCCAGCCAGGGGAGCTTCAGCAGCGAGCAGAGCAGATACCCACCTCATTCTGTCCAGTACACCTTCACAGGTGCTCGCCACCAACAGGTAACTCCATGCTCCTGCAATGTTTTAGTGGATTTATTCATTTCTACTGCTCTCTGCCTTCACATGCTGTCTATGCTCCACTATAAACTTTGAGGTTCACATGTACATCATTTTCACCTTTTCTGAGTAAATCTTTTTTAAAAATGATTATAGGGTTAAATGCATGAAAAGAAAGAAGAAAGAAAGATATCGTTTATTCGTCCCTCATGGGGAAATTCAACTCTTAACACTCTGTTGTTGAAACATGCTACACAAACACAGGCTGAAATACACATGCACATGTGTATCAGGTCCTACGATCATGCATTAATGGAGAGATGTCAGAGTGATGGCTCGCTGCTCTCGAAGAAGCGCTACCGAGCAGTTTTGGGATTTAGTGTCTTGCTCAAGGGCACTTCAGCAGTGCCCAGGAAGTCAGCTGGCACCTCTCCAGCAACCAAAACTAACTTCCAAACATGGTCTGGTCAGGACTTAAACCGGCCACCCCTCACCCCCAAACCCAAGTCCCTATGGACTGAGCTACTGCTGCCCAAATAAGTTTGAAGTTATTTGGAGAGAAACGGCTCTATGCACTCTGAAACCTATCTTTTATTGCTTTTGAGGGAGGCTTTAACTTGACAATATAAGAAACTAAAAGTAGCCAAACCTCTGTGTGGTTAGTTTTCCAACAAAAACAACAGTTAAAGAAGAAAGTCAAAAAGGTCCGACCTTGCATGTATGTCTTCTATGCTGCTCTTGTAACCTAAACTGGTTTGGGATTTACATTAAGGTAATCCGTGTGACTGCTCTGATGCTGGTTTTAATCCAAATTCAGCCTGACTCTCTAATACAAGTGTTGGACAAGGGAGGGATTTGGCACATTTTTCACGATTAAATAAATTCTCCTAATGCTATACATCCCGAGAGATGACTGCTCTTTTAATAAAAAACAACACTGATGATTGCTTCAATGAATAGTTTTCTTGAAGCTAAGTTTCATTACAAAGGTAATATAAAAATGTGTTGGCTAAATGGTTCAACCTGAGCTTTTTCAGTAAATCTCAACATTTTTGGAGGTAAATACCACCATAGGTCTGGAATGCTTTGTAATTTCCCTCATACCTAAATCATTGTTAATGGTTATGTTGCATGTACCTTTATTCCCCATTTCTTCAGATTAGCTGAATAAAAATGGCAACACAAAAAATAATAATCAAATTCTAAACAACATTAAAAATGCGAGGACAGCTTCAACTGATTTTTAATACACCACACATCTGTTTGTAGAAAAGATTTTACAGTGGAGAGTTCATAGACTCGAGAGGCCATAAAAACTTGCACAATCAAACTGACTTCAGAAAAAGAGCACATTGTTGTTGTCATCCGGCTGTCCTGGCTTGTGTTATTTCATAGCAAAAACAAATAGCAAGAAACTAAATAATATGGTCATAATACACAGAAGATGACCAAAAGAAGATAGTATAGTTGTGTTTATGTTGTGAGCAGTGCAAGTATGTAACATCTGGTTGGCTATGGCCCCGTCTGATAGCTCACAGTGGCTGCATACAGTATTCGGTCAAATGCAGCCTAACCTGAATCATGGATATCAAACATGTACTGTAATTAAAAGCTGAGAGTGAGGAGGCTTTGACCTGATCAGGAGCTATGGAATTATTGTATTTGCACCAAACTTGGATGTTCCCGGGCAAATAATCTGAAATGAAATTAAACTTTCTAGTCTTAAGTTGATAAAGCACTAAGAAACCTGTCAGAATAAACAGTCTTTATTTATTACAGGGTCACAGCATCAGCAGATTAGTGATCAGCTGTTGCCAGTTTAAAGCTCCCATTTCACTGACAATCGAGTTACTCTCTTACTACTTCATTAGAATGGTCATGTGCTGGGATAAGGTGGCCCAGTCTCAATACAACTGAAGCTCCATGTTTGTAGATCAAAATATTGGCAAAATGTGCCGTTCTTATAAGATTCGACCATCTTTTCCCCCACGCCCCCACCCCTGAGAGAAAAAAAATCATTAAGAGGGCAGATCAGGTCCAAAATCTGGTCAAAAATCCCCAAGTGTTTGCAGCCAGCCTCGCATAGAAAATAAGTTTTGGGTATTGGCATGAGTCAGCTTTCTTTATTTCAAGTGGCCTCAGCTTACAGGTTTGTGGCTACCCAAAAATATCTGCACCTGCAGCCGTGGTTTCTCATTAGAAAAGCTGATGGGTATATTTGACACACATTCAGAGTTATGTGGAGTATTTAGTTAGTATCCATTTTAAACATGTACACTGTCAATGCAATATACTGTGCATTTGATACTATTTTAATATGTGTTTAAGTATTTGCGTCTAATTTTTGAGTTTTAAGGTTTGAATTGATTTCTTTACTTTTTATTATTGTTCATTTTTTATGGCAGTATGACAGTTTTAAAACATTACCTCTTGTTTGAAAAATAGGAAAAATAGTTACATAAATAAAAAAGACAAGCAAATTGCAGAGAAAGATTACAACGGCCATTACCATTAATAATCATTGGAAAAGAAAGGAGTGCATACAGACCCAGTATCTTCCTATCGGATTAATCCATTTTAGGAATTGACTTAAACTGATTTGATTTAGCATTTTCAGTTGACTGTTGTATAATGTTTGTTGGTTGTTTTGGATGACATTTCTTCGAAGTTTACTTTCAAAGAAACAAGTCAGAGGTCCATCTCTGGACATTTGGATTATTTGCTTAAATCTGTTAAAAAAAGAGACAGAGTTATGAAATGTTCCCTGAAACTGCAATTTGCCAGGTTTGTTTGGAGGTCATGCTGTGCTGATAACACTGGTCTGGTCTTTACCTAACAGCTTTTTGATAAAACCTTTTGAATATCAAAAAAACTTTACCAACTTCTGGACATTGACAAAACTTCAGATAAGTTTGTGGTATGAGCGGTGGTCCTGATGGTTTCAGTAATTTAATTCTGTGATAGCAGCTGAGATGTTTGACCCACTTTCTGGCCAGCTGTGGATCCTCTTTGTATTATGACAAATGGGTTTTTCCCATTTTACTCTAGTTAGCTTTGACCTTTTTATTAGTTTTTGACATAAAAGCAAGACAACAAGAGCAAAAACAGAGAATGTGCCACTGAACAAAAGCACACATTCAACATTCAACAAACTACTTCGCATACTTGAAGATATCCACTGTACAAAACAGGGTAAGTCTCCATGGAGTCCCTCTTTATAGTTGCAAATAAAGTAAACAAAAATAAGATTAACTAAGTGCAAGAAAAACAAACCAAAGACAAACAAAAAGGCTTTAGTTTTTAGATTTAATTCATTCTTTTTTCAAGTCCCTTAGCGGCTTGAATTCAAGACAATATATTTTCTGTAAATATTAGATAATAATAAAAAGATCTGCATAAAAATTGATAACTTTACTTAAATACATAAAGTAAAGGTCAGATTGACACTTAAAACAGAAAATGTAAACTAAATAAAGCTGACCACTAAGTGGAATACTGAAATCAATCTTAGTGTAAAAAACACAAATCAATCTGTGCTGAAAAAAAAATTGACCGACTGTCAGCAATGCAAATGCGAAGCATTATGAAATGCTTTACCATGTGTCAGATTTTTTATGGATATACTATGTTTTCATATAACTGTATGCACAATATGACTTTATTTAAGTTTGATGCTACTTATTATATACAATAGCATTATATAGACTTGTGATTACTATTACAACAAATGCATTTCAAATTAACATAAGTGCTTATAACTATGATTATGCAACATTACAAGCAGATCATAATACCATACAAACAAGCTTATGATGTGTTTTATAATGCTCTATAAAGAGGAGCTTCATATAAAGTGTTTGCCAAAACATATAGGAAGATGCACTGAGAAAATTAAAACTGATTTAATTCTAATACATGAGTTTATTAGCAAATTAGTGATTTTGTGGGTAAAGTTTAAAAATGAATGGACGAGGATAATTTGTGACAATCTTTTCCATCACTCTGTTCACTTCTTCACAGAATTTTTAATCCTTCTACGCCATGGAGCAGCATCCTCTTCTTAGTACAACATTTAACTAGACTTTTATTTATTTGCTTTCAGGCCTCCAATGCTGACACTCCCTTTGTCTGATACTCAGAACTGCAGTTTTTGTCTTCATGTAGGAATTCACCCATTAATAGACTAAGGACGGTTTCCTGTAAATCATTGCCGGGATAAGGATAGAGGCAGTGGATGCAACAGAAATCTCTGGTTGGACTCACACTGGGAACTTTGCAATCAAATAGTCAATGCGCTAAGCCTCCAGGCCACCAGGATGACTCTGTTTGTGAAAACACCCATAGCCCAAAGCTTTAGTGGGGAGGTTCCAGTGGTGATCAAAAACAGCAAGTATAGACAGCCATATCAATTTAAACTAAAGCTGTTCTGTTGCATCAAATAGCTGTAGACAGGAGTCTGACACTTGGTGAGGATGGTGCTTGGTTGGCTTTACACCTGTGAAGTCCTGACATGAACGTGCCCCTTTGACAGAATCAATCCTCAAGTTTTCAAGTCCTTTTTTCCTAACTAAGAGATGTCAACAGTGTTCAAACTAAAAGATGTGTTGTCTAACTTAGAGAAGGGGAGGGTGATGAACTCAGTTGTCAGCATATGAGGTAAGGTGATTTTGTTTATGCCAGTGGTCATTTTAAAGCCCCCCCAAACATTATCATACACCGCTATACATAAACATACATTAGTAAACACTATTTTCAGTCTGTCAGTACCCTTTAGTATCAAATTCATACATTTAAATATTTATCTCAAATATTTTCTTCATAGTACAGAACAGAGTAATTAAAAGTGATACTGCATCATGGAATTTCTTAAATTTAACAGCCAAAGTCACTGCTGAACAGGTGAAGTGAAGGGCAAGATATGGCTTTTATTTTGTGTCTTTGTTTCTTATGATTTGAAATATCTAGTATGGTAACATGTTGTCATTAGTTACCTAAAAGTCCTACTAGGGATGCACAATATTATGTGTTTGATATCGTTATCAGCCAATATCAGCCTAAAAAGTTAATTATCGGTATTGGCCGTTATTGAAATTTTTGCAGTTATTTACAGCCTATGTATTGGCCACAGATATCGGCTGGAATATTAGCAAATTACACAACTGTACAATATCGATGCACCTTCTCATCACTGCATGGCTACATTTAACAATCAAAAGTTTCATTTTTGCAAGAGTTAAATGCTGTTTCCCTTGTTTTACATCTGTTCCTCGCAAAAATATCCTGTAACACTGAAAGACACAAGTCCATTTTTGTTAAGCACAGAGCTTGTGCTCTTAACCAGAAATATCAGTATCAATATCAGTGATAATGAATTAAAAAATATCAGCATATTGGGTATCGGCGAAAATCCAATATCGTGCATCCCTAAGTCCTACTAAATATGCCAGTGCTTTGGTAGCAGTGCAAAACAGTGTGCGCTGTTTTATCTTGCCTTGTCGTGCCTCTCCCTAACAATACTGTGGGTTCCACTTTGGGAAACACTTGTTAATTCAGAGACAGCAGTATAGTCCAACACCATGACAACAGTTTTTGCCTTTGTATGGATGTGTAACATAACTGGATAAGTCTGAAATATATCTGAATTTTAACCACCATGTTTTGATCAGCTTGCACTATTCTAATAATTTCTGTAGAGACAAATTTCAGGTCAAGTTTGATTGAAAGATTTGAATGAAAAAAGCTGCCTACTCCAAATTTAGGAACATATTATGGAGCTTTGTGATAATGAAAACATTGTTACCCAAGCCACTTTACCATATAACTTTAAGTATTTAACTAAAAATATTCAGTATGTAAATATATTCTATAGTTTTACTGTTAACTTGTTATTTCTTTTTGTCTGAAAGGCACAAATTTGCCTTAAGCATTTGATATAAGGTCAGCTTTGTTGGAGCACAATGTGGGGTCTGGAAGTACTGTATTTGTAAAAAAAAACAAGGTCAATCCTAAATTAAAGCATTAATTATCCTTTTTTAGCCTAAATACTCACTTCTACATCATAAGGAAAGAAACTTAAACCTGTTTTATTGCTGCCTGTTTCAAAAAATAAGCCTCTCTTGTTAACATGATATGAGTCTTTACTTTTGTAATATTAATGTTCTTAGTGTACTAAATTTTTAGGTCAATAATTTTAACGTAAAGCCATGATAAGACCCACAAAAAACATGTTTAGTCAGCGCTTAAGCTGATTGGAGCAAGGCCCAGGAAGCAAAGATAAAGCCTCGAGATGCACAATATGTTCTATATGATATCGCTACTGATAAATTATAGCTTAACCAGTTAAATATGGAAATCTGCAGCTATGAAAACTTTTGATATTCACAACTGGTATCAGCCATATATATTGGCCACGTATAGCCCTTTTATCATCTGGAAAATTAGAGTGTTTGAATGTACCATAATAATAATTAAACTTATTATCACTGACAGTCTTCACTAAAAAGCCAACAGGACCAGTTTTACAGAATGAAATGCTTTTCTTGTTTCCATCTGTTCTAACAGATTAACTGTCACAGTGTGAGGAACAGGTTAATTTTAGATCAGTGAAGACTGCATACTCTGATGATATTGTATTAATATCTTAAAATGACCTATGGGGCCAACTTTCAGGGGCCCAGCCATTTTTGTGGATAGGTGTCTGATTTTTGTGATAAAAACTGAATCTTGCAAATCAGCTGGACTTGATGGCTTTTTATGTCTGTCATCAGGCAGATCCATCTTACAAAGCTTCAAACTGGGCCCCATCAAAAAACATCCAAGCTTTTCAGTATCTGTTTCAGGAAAAAAAGGCAGAACCTTGTTCAGTTGTACAAAGAGTTAGAAGTAATCTCACATTTATGACTGCTCAAAATTAATGTGACAGACAAAACATTCATGCTATCGCCCTTGTGTTTTTCTTGAAAAGTCCGGCCTTCCCCAGTCATTCTCCCAGATCGATGCGAAATACATCCCATGGATATGGGAAACAATCCATCCTGTTATTATTTTTGGTATGTCAGTTTAACAATAACTTGGCAGAACAAAACGTTGGCCAACCTCCTATAGACCGTTGTACTGACTGAAGGGGACTTTGTGTATTTTGGCACTATTTTTCCAGTCATTGAGAAATAAAACAGGGTGTGTTACATACGGTTACTGCAGATCATATTAACTTAATTATGCTGTTGTCTGTTTACCTCCTTTTTCAGGATTTCACCATCCCAGACTATCGGACTCACATGCAGGACCCCCAGGGTCGGAGAAGACCCTCATTACTGTCTGAATTTCACCCTGGAACTGAAAGGTAAAGGTGTCATCTCACATATCCAACCACAAGCCAAAGTTTCCTACAAAAGTAAAACATCCTCAGAATTTTACTGCAGGTAATGTGGTAGTTTGTTTTTCCCTCAAGGATGTTGTCCCTGCTCTACATTTTGGGATTTGTTCATCTAAACAACCGGATGTTTCTCTTTTAAGCGTCTGTTAATTTCTTGTTTACTTCTGCTCCTCAGGCCTCCAGAGAGACGCCATGGTTATGAACAGCAGTTTCACTCCATCACCTCCCAGGCGGAGCATGAGGCCATGGAGGCTAAAAGGCCTCGCATGGAGACTATTGCTGAAGCTCACATCAATCGCACCCCTCCCACAGCTGGAGGTTTAGTCCTGCCCATGACGCACTCAGTGCAGGATAGTCTGAGAGCTGCTGTGGAGGTCAAAAAGGTGGGACCTACCCCTTAATAAATACTTTTTTAACAAAGAAGTCACATTTTGCTGGTTCTCTTCCTGCAGATTTAGTACGTAATATTATGATTGTGCACAAGTAAACCTTTCTGAGCTCTCTCTTCATAATGAACATTAATGTATCTACTCTTTTAATTGGTATTATAAAAATGTCTGCTTTTCACAACTGGAAATATACAGTACGTGGTCTGCAACTAACAGTCAGATTTTGATTTTTGCAGAGTATAATCGCTTAGCCTGAATCATTCACTTCTTGTATTTTTTTGCAAACATTATAAATCATTTTTCCTTGTGTTATTAGGAGTCTCAGTACTCTGTCAAGGTGGAGTCACCATCCCAAGGAGGACACTCACTACACTTAGGGGAAGAGCAGGACACGTCTCCCTCCAAACTCTCCAAGGAGGAGCTGATCCAGAGCATGGACCGAGTGGACAGAGAGATCGCCAAAGTGGAGCAGCAGATTTTCAAGCTGAAGAAGAAACAGGTTGGAAAACCTCATAGAAACTTTTGTTTCTGAACATGCATGAAACACAATGTTTAGGAAAACCTTGTCCTATAAATTGGTCCAAAATAAGTAGTATAACCACCTTACTGCTTCAGTGAAAAGTATTGTAACTGTAAACCACCATCATCTGGTGATTTGAAGCTAGCATTGTAAAATACTTCTGAAAGAGAAGCTTAGACAGGTGGGTCAATGGAAGGCTAAGGGTCCTAACTCCAACGTTTAAGTAATTTTAGTTTGTGGATATGATATTTTATGCTGTCAAGCGGGCCACAGTTGGATATTTTTTTAGTGGGGATTAAATTTATTTCTTTCCAGGTTCAGGCCTTTTTTCTTTAATTGGAATTCTTTGTAGTCCTACCACCCATTCAAGTCTACAATGTTCTGCCATGTCAAGCTCTTGCATCTCTTGAAAAGCGCAATTTAGAATCTGAAGTATATATTTTAAGCCATCGGTATTTCAAATCTATTGGTTACTCAAACAACAGGCTTGGCACCATTTTAGCATATGTGATACCCAAAAGTACCAAAGTTTAAAGTATTTTGACATTCTACAGTTGATCAATGATAAATACTTCAGGCTAGAAATGAATGCTCTGTTTGTTTGCTGCCAACACACGCGAAGAAAACAAGTCACGGATGATTCAGCATTGGAGTTCACTCAAAAAGTGGACATACCTGTGCACACACAGATGCATGTACCTGGCAGGAGAGAGGGATCTGCTTCTCATTGGCCACTAGTTTAGTTATTGCATTGATTCAGTGTATTAGTATCAGTCAGGTTTTAATCTTGGAGGCTTGTTTGAGTTTAAATCAAGACTAATGGCTGGTGGATGTATCAACATAACCTTAGCTGGATTTGCTAGATTCCATGTCTATCATCAGACAAATCCATTTTGCAGAGCTTTAAGCTGGTAGATTGTTAGTTTTGCTGAAACCAAGTAGTGACAGTAAGCCTCTGACAAGACTGTAGTGAAAGTGACAGACGTAGCATTTGTTCAATTGCCTTTCAGTCTTTCTTGAAAGGTTCTGTTTATTCCAGTCCCTATCTAGACACAGTTGCTCAGATGAACATCAAATATATCTCCTTTGATATGTGAAACAGTCTGGCATGTCATGTTAGAATCAACAGTGCTTGAAGCATAACATAGGTCCTATTTTATCAGTATACCACATTAAATTCAAATCTTATAATATGGATAGATATACTGAACTTAAGATGAATGAGCTTGTGTTGATCAACTTCTCCAAGTCCTACCCGTAGAAGCTGCTCATGACGACTAAATCCTAGGGCTTCAGTGTTATTTTTTATTCCTCATCAGCCCAACATCCCATCCTAAATTAGATTTCTTTAATTTAGTTTGTGGCTGTTTCTCCCTGTTATCATTTTCTGAATTCCCTCTCATTAGATAGGAATGTAATCTGAGCACAGCCTGGGGAGTGCGCAGACTTCTCTGTCTGACTTTTCTGAAGATTTATTTGTTTGTTTATAAGAGGTACTTCAGGAATATCTCGGATCTTGTCCCTGTAACCTGGTTGTTGACATAACCTTTAGTTTGTAAACATTAACCTAACAAACAGTCACCAGTCCAGCTTGTCTGCGAGCGTCAGCAGTGGCCTTGATGGCACAAACCTGCAGCTCTGTTACACTTGAACAAGCCTGTAGAGATAACCTGATAAAGCCTGCATGTATCTCAGATATCAGGAGGTCTGAACACATCAACACAGTGTACACGAGGCTGTGCTGTGCAGTTTCACAAACCAAACCTCCTAATGATTATATATGTCAGAGTTAGCTGCACAGTTTTATGTATGGTTGTTGTGCTCTTTGTCAAAATGTTTGAAGACACTTTTGTCTCTCAGCAACAACTGGAGGAGGAAGCAGCGAAGCCAGTGGAGCCAGAAAAGCCAGTGACCCCTCCCCCAGTGGAGCACAAGCACCGCAGCATTGTCCAGATCATCTACGATGAGAACAGAGTAAGTCATCTGACATAAACACGACAACACACACCAACAACAGGCATCAGCTCTGCTTGGACATTTTGTTTTTTTCCCTCTACAATGGCTCCTATTGTTTCATCCATCGTCTCCGTGGATCATAAAAGCTGGAAGAAGTTACTTTTGTTTTCCACTGGCCTGAGTTAACTCCCTTAAAACAAGTGGAGCTGATCCAAGCTGAGGACACATGTGCCTTTGTTGTGTCCTCACAGCAAGGGGCAACCATGAAGACCACTGCCAACCTTTTACATCCCCCCCTCAAATCAAGGCTTGACACACAAAAATTTCGACATGTGTCTACAAATCTGTCAATATTTAGCTCTCAGTGCTCATGCAACCTCTCACACTTTGGTATTGAGTTCAGTATTGTTTCAGAGTACATCAGTCTTTGATTGATTTGTGATTGTTGTGGTGGAGCACTGATAATGACATACACTCTTTAAATGATAATAAGTTAGTATTTTTATCTTTGGATTATGAAATAAAAACGTGTATGTCATAAGACACATAATGAGCTTTCTCCCTCACCAAGTTCTGATGCTGCATTAAAATTTCATGACATCCAAGCTCTAGAATTTTGCATTTCCCTACCTATAGCCACACAGTGGAATTTTGTCATTGTTGAAATAATGCTCCAAAGTTAAAATTGTTTTATTCTGACTTTTTCTTTTCAATTTTGAAATAGTTCAGTTTTTTGTAACTTCAGTGGTAGGTTTAGCTTCTTGTTTTATAGTGATTCCTGTCAGGATAAAGACACAAAAGTTTTAGATAAAGCATTTTGTTGTAAAAACAGTCAAACCATTTTGAAAACTGTTCTGTCAGTGCAAAAGACAGACAATATCATTGACTCATAGTAGACAGACCATAAGATTTGTTGCACAACCCACACTTTTAATGCCTATTATTTCATTCAAAAGGATGGTTACCGCTTATATAGCAATTAGACCTATATACCAATATAAGCTGAGCAATGCACCGTCGTGACTGCAACTCTAGCAGCCACTGTCGCAAATGAATCTATTAAAATTTTGCTTCCATTCATCATAGTTTATTAGAAGACTGGAGATGTACTTGCTGTTTACCACTCAGGCACATGATGGCCACAAATTTTTAGCAGCATTTATCCCTGAATTAATTATTATTCTGCATTAAAACAAGGTATTATAAAGTAAGTAGACCTGCTTTGTTTTGAAAGGCCCCTTAAATTAAGACAGCAAGTGGAAGTGGACAACTCAACTCTCACAGGCTCCTATGTCTGCACTTCACAACAGTGACAACAGATGAAGAGCTCAGTTACATATGATAACGGTAACAGAAGAGCCAGCCAACAAAGAGCTGCACAGTTGCAAAACTTCTGCTTAGAAAATGCACATTATGAAAAGAAATGGCCACAAAATTAATCACCATGTTTAAAGACAGTTTGCCCTGTCCAGCGGTGGCCAAGATACAGCAAGAAAAAACCCAAATCCACCAGATTCCAGTCAGTCACTGGGGATGTGTTTTACATTTTAACTGAAGGTTTTTTTTTATTTACAACAGTTGAGGGATTATACATGAACATAAATTCAAGGCATTACCTCTGAGTGGTTTTATCACCCAACATTACTTGGCAAAAGAAATAAGACGTAAAACCTCTTAAATTTACTGAGCAAAGAGCTGTGTGGCGTGATGGGTTGAAACATGAGAGTAGCGGTTCCTTCCTGTACTGCATTGATGTAATTTTGCTCCTTTAATGGTTACTCACTCTCCTCTGCCTTTCACCTCGAAGTGCAAGGTTGTGATAACCAGCAGGGAAGAGCACAGTTTTTGTATATTTGTTTCCAAGGTTAATCTTGGTGCTCCTGCGACCTGAGATACTCCTTTAGCTAAAGTGTAGGACAGGTCGAGAGTGCAGCAGAAGGTTCTTTAGTGTCGACAGTCAAGGATGGCATATTGAGGAAACACAGTGATTCCTCCTTTTTTCAGCTTTATTGGAGGTAGCACAGGTGGGAGCGGGATTGGCAAGGCCAGTAGGGGAGTGTAGGGCTGTCAGTGTGATGTGACATGTCTGACTGTGTGTTCATGTGTCGCCCCTGCTGTGCTGTTCTCCACCACTTTGTAATTTAATGGTAATGATTAGACAGCCAATATCATGCTGTCACAGCCCATATGAAAGTCACTGGGTATAATGATGTTGGAGGTTTTAAGCAATGATGTTGCAGAAATTCCATAATAAGACTTTGGACAAGGGGGACTTGCAGGAGAATGTCAGCCAGGGCTAGAGGTGGGAGATAGGGCCTAAAAAATCTGTTTCCTGGTTGTAAGCATTGTTTTCCCTCTCATAGAAGTACAGATGACACAGGAATTACACAAAACAAGTTTTGTCAAGTTTTGCATTGATATTTTAAAATATCACAAAAGTAAAGTTTCCTTTCAGGAATCAAAGAGCAAGCTGTGATTTGGTTACCAAGTGTATATTTTGTAGGCCAATGATTATACCCAAACAACAAATAAACCAACCCAACATACAAACAGCATCAGAATGTACGAGCCCAGGCAATACAAGAACCCAAAACATAAAATGAGACTAAAAGGGGCAAAGATAAAAGAAGATAAAAACAATAAGACATAAAAAAAACAAATGAAAATAAAGAACAGAAAAAAACCTTACAGAGTTATAGAGCACTTGAACATTTGGAATTAAATCATTCAGGGGAGATAAACTAGTAAATGATAGAGAAAGCTGTAAATAATAATTGATAAATAGTTAAATATATATAAGAAGAAATAAATAGATGGCATTGTATAAACATTAAAAGCAGATAAAACAGATAAAAAAAAGATAAATTTCATTTAACATTTAGAATATGAGTAAATTAATATGGTATCTAATAAGATGGATATAAAATATTTTAAGAGCCAACGAAGGAATAGTTGGAAATGAGACTGTCAATGATTTTTAAAAATCCTGAAAAATAAGAGGCTGAAGAGGGTGTGACACAGAAATAGAAAAACAAAATCACATTGAAGCAGGTTATTATTTAAAAGATGACTCTAATCTGCATGTCTTATCTTGTCTAAGCTCTAGGCTTGTCTAAATTGGCTCTGAAAGCTTAACTATTTTCACAAAACATTACCATAAAACTTTGTTATTATTAATTAATCTCATGCACAAAATGGCAAGGCTTTTCATTAGCAAAATTGAGTGAAGTGAGCGGAGGAGAAAATCAAGGAAAACAAATCTTGTTTTTTTATTATTTTTAACTGTCAGCGACCAAAGAAAAAAAAAGCAAATAACAGATTTAATTGATACTTTGCCCATGTCTAGTTGTGGGGATCATCTACATCAAATTGCTACAACATTAAATCTATAATTAAACGTACATCTTTAGCAGAGCCAATCAGAAAATGTTCGGGAGTGCATGTGTGAAAGGGGCTTTAAATCTCAAACCTTGATTTCTGAATTTTAAAAAGAATCGAGCCTCAATATTGTCAAACGGGAAGTTAGCAATATAATTTTGTTGGAGGAATTATAAAAATAATTTAAGGGCCTTAGTATGATCAAATGCAGCAAGACAAGAAACAATGATCCCCATACAGTATAAACTCAATTTAAATATGTCTGTACATTTCTCCTGCTTTGCATTGGCTTTAATGTCAACTAAATGGTCTTTAAAAGGTCCTGAAAAGTCTGAACATTAACTACTAAACTAGCACATTGCAAAACACTCGACAGCTTTTACAAATAAATACTGGAATATGGATGTTTTTGATTTCAGAAATAACACTCAGCAGACAGTTGGCAAAGTTGTATGTTTTTTGTAATTTTTTATTTCTATCAGGGAGATTGTACATATTTCATTTTACAAAGGACAAAATGCATAAATCATTTCACACAAGTACGTAATGGATATGTAATACAAGAACAATAATCGAATTGAGACATCCCTCTATGTCTCAGCAGAGTTTTTTTTCTCTCCCTCTCATTTTAACCTCTCTTAGAAAACCAAAAACAACTCAAACATGAACAAAGGATGTCACGCTCACTCATCAGATCTAAATTCTCTCACACCACAGTTTCTTCAGTAGTTATAAGAAATTATAAATTCAGCAGTTGTTAAAGCAAATCTGGTTTCCATGAGCCAATGTACTTAACCCACTTTGACCAAAATCCCTTAAATTTCTCTGACTTCATTTTAATAGAAAACGTTAGTCTATCCATTATGTGAATTTCATGAATGATTTCAAACCAGTCCTCTATTGTTGGAGCTTTTGGTTGCAAACACTTATTAATCAAAGCTTTCTTCCCTCCAATGAGTAAAATTCTCATTAAGTATTTGTCAGCTATAGTTTGAATATTTACCGCTATAACACCCAAAAATAATGTCTTGACATTAAAGGGTTTGAAATATAGTTTCTATAAACACATATGAACATCATGCTAGTATGATCTGATTTTAGGGCATTCCCAAAATAAATGAAAATGGTTTGCTCCATCAGATCCACATTACCTGCAATTGTTTACACAATACCTTGATGTCTCTTCTGAGCAGAGGTGATAAAATATCT
Source organism: Cetoscarus ocellatus (assembly GCA_037902135.1). Taxonomy (NCBI): domain Eukaryota; kingdom Metazoa; phylum Chordata; class Actinopteri; order Labriformes; family Labridae; genus Cetoscarus; species Cetoscarus ocellatus. The sequence goes on from JBAMNC010000142.1 coordinate 205,485, forward strand.
CATTATACTTTTCCAAAAAAACTCCCTCAGATTATGAGAGGATGTCGTTCTCCATTGTAATCTAATCATGTTTTCCTGTTTCTTCTCAGACAGAACCATTCCTCCCTCCCTCTCCGATTTACCTTTAACATGAAGAGTGTTTGAAATAAAGACTTCTGAAAACCTTTAGGCTACGTTCACACTGCAGTCAAAAGTGACCTGAATCTGATTTTTTGGCTCAAATGTGACCTATATCTGATTTGTTTTTGACAGTGTGAACAGCACAAGTCACATTGAATCTGACATTTTCGAATCAGATTCAGGCCACTTTCAAATGTGGTACTGAATCGGATACGTATCTGATTTTCTTGAATGCGACCGCAGTCTGAACAGCCAGGTCGCATTCAATGCGACTTTGACGTCATTCTAGAGCAGGGGTCGGCAATTTACCTCAAGTCAGATTTTTTCAGAATCACTTCATGGCCAAAACATAAGGAGACTTTAATATATAGACATGATTATTAAAATGTTTATACCATTTTTTCCTAAAATAAAGAGTTTTAGTTGATTTTCCCTCTACAAGCATGATTAAAAAAATGCATAAAGGGGGGAGTGACGAGAGAAAGTGAGAGAGCGCTGTGGCGATCGACTGGTGTCTCCATTACACGCACAATAAACAATAAACGTGAATGAATCATACATCTTTATACTGTTTGTATTGTGATATCTGATAAACTTAGTTTAACACTGCACCAACAGTATTAATGAATTTATCAGGCTAAAATAACAGTTTACAGGACGCGGAAAGACACTGATGATCCACTGCTGTCCATCTCATCCGTGCGCATTTGCGCGCTACTGTGTGTTTCTACGAGACAGCGTCAGTCAGTGAACAGTCTGCTCCTGTCTGATCTGCTCTCAGACAAACTAAGAAACATCAGAACAGATGATAAATCTAAGTTTTCGCCTCTGTTCACCTGTTCAGCGTGCTATGGCTCTGAGCTGTTTTTCTCTCCAGCAGCAATCTCTCATCGGCAGGGGTCGACGGGAAAGAGCGGCCGCCTTTAGGTTAATAAGAAATAAAATATACCCATAATTACTTTAATAAGAGCTCACTCAAGGTGAGCTGCTGTAACATCAGGTTCTGCGTTATGAGAACAAACTTCTCCAGCATTGTGAAGCACATTTTTGGTCTGTGTTTGTTGCCCTCATCACACCGTTCTGTGCGTGATGTCATTAATTTTCAACTGAGCATGCGTGTCACTTCTGAAGCGTGAGCTGTTCACATCGCAGTCTGCAGACGGGCCACATTTAAAGGCGTAATCTGAACAGGCAAATCAAAAAATTGGATCGTTCTGCTTCCACATCCTGATTTGTAAGATGTCACAAAGGCATAGTTGTATGTTTTTTATATTCGTTTTTTAAGTAGTCGTGTGAAAAAGTAACCATCTTTTGTCACATATTTTCTCCTTTATGTTTGTTTGACTGATCTAAAAATCAGTCAACAAACCATTAAACTGAGGGCAGAGAGAGGCAGGCCTCATTATCTGTGTTTCAGCTGAACAGAGAGAAATGAGTGTTTGTGTGTGTGTGTGTTTTTGGAGGTCACTATAGTTCATTTCTGTCAGACAGTGTTGTGGGAGGAGAGTGCTGAGACACGCCTTCCCTCTCAGTCAGCCTTTAACCCTTTAGGCTGTGCACCTCTGTGCAGAGCGTTTAGTCAGGCAGCTGTGAACGCACTGAGCCAGGAAGATTGCTGCAGCTCACCCTGCTAATTATACTGCAGCTGGTACATTCCTCTTTCAAATTTAGTGGAAAACATTTTTGTTGTGCTGTGTGTGAGACTTCCAGTTAAATTTAACAATAAAAATCAACAACTTAAAGGGTAAATTCACATAAAAAACTTGATCCTCTGCTCCATTCAGAGCTTTTGATTATTTTTAGTGATTTGGATTTAAATGAATTAAAAACAAAAATAAAATCCAAGTGCTGAGAAAAATGACAACATGCTCCTTATGGTTTATACCTTTATATGGTTTATACCTATATTAATCTATATCAGATCTAATTTTAACTTCCATGGCATTGTCACAAAATTAAAAAATAACTGGTGAATGAAAAAACAATAATGCTCTCATTGGGGTCAGATAAAACTTAAGCTACCAGCAATTCTGAGTAACTCTTGCAAATTTGGTAGTAGCACAGTGTTTTTCTCATCTGAATGCACGTGCTTGATGCTGCAGCACAAACATTTTTCACTTTATTTTGTGTTAAAAACTTGGAGAAAACAAGGCTTCAAAGCACGAAATAATGAAACTATGACCTTAAGACTGAAATGTTAAGTTTTAAATTACGCTTATTCATTATTTATTTTTTGATGTATCTTGGTCACAGAAAGAACAATAATGTTACATCATTTTTTTCAAAGGAGACATTCCAGCTTAATTTGGCATCCACATTTCAGGTATATTAATGAAGCAAACCGACAAGTAAACAACCATAACATCCTCCTTTGACGTGGATTTGACGTTTTGGAGGGGTCTGCAGGATGAATCTGAATTCTTTTGTAATTTTTTTTTTATTTTTTTTTTTAAGTATATATCATTTTACAGCTGACTTGTCTTTTTGATCCCTGATTCTTAACTTAAAATTAGGAAAAATCCACTATATGGGACATTTTACAGCTTCTTTTATTTAAACAAAACAACATCACACCCTTGATTACAAACTACGCTGTTAATTCAACATTTCCTGATGAAAGACAAAAAGAAACTCAAAGTAACGTTCAAAAATTTGAAGTTTTCTGAAGTGAATTTTTTGCTTATATTGGAGTTCTCTGCTTAACTGATTTGAATTTTGTTTTTACTCCTAGAAAAAAGCCGAGGAGGCCCATAAAATCCTGGAAGGTCTTGGCCCCAAAGTGGAGCTGGTGAGTGAATTAATGGCCTAATTGCATTTTGTAAAACACTCAAATGAAAAGCAGTTATCGTCTCAGCTCATATTTCCTGTTCACCCATTTGATAATTACTAACCCACGACTGTTTTCCTGGTTTGATTTTTTGTCTTAGCCCCTGTACAATCAGCCGTCAGACACGAAGGTGTACCATGACAACATCAAAACGTGAGTTGCATAGGTTTATTATCATTCATCTGCTTGAATATTTTTCAGTCTCTTGGCCGAGATATTCATACTGTTTACTCTCGTGTTCAAACACAACTGACTGCATCTTGAGCAATCTTATAAATGTTACTAGAACATTCCACGAGACAGCACAAAATTAAGCCCAAGTTTGCACACAACTACCTGTTGTCTGGGATGCAAATGAACGCCCCATCAGCACAGTCTGCACTCCGTTTTTCCAACATTTTCCTCTGTGCACTGTGACTGTACAGCTGTTACAGTTTGATGGAAACCGGTGACCTCCAACAGCCTGTAAATAGATGTACAACGTCAGATTAATGATATCAAAATGATATCATCAAATATGTATTGGATGAACAGCTAAACCAATAAAAATACGGCCTGGGTTTCTCTTGCCTTGAAGTCACCAGTTTACAGGGTCACTGATTGGGGCATGGTGACCTTGTCCAGAGAGTTTTCCTGTGCTGAGGCCGTCTGGCTTAGAGTTTGACCTTTCCGATGTGTTATTCCCCTCTCTTTATCCTCTTGTGTTTTGTGTTTGATGTTGAAACTGTGTGTTGCTTCCATTCTTGGTCAGGTCTCCCTTGAAAATGAGATTTCTGATCTCAGCGGGACTAACCTGGCTAAATAAAGGTTAAATAAATTATTTCCAGGCAGAAAAGCCCTCCAAAATATAAATCTCACAGGATCACTGATTGAAGAGAAACACCAAACTTATTTTCATTTGATTTGCAGATGTTATACCCTTTTGGTGATGGTTTGTATCCTCAGCTACTTAATTTTTACCTACTTTTCCTGTTGACCACAAGTTAGTGAGATGCTAAATGATTTATGTCAAAAATACAAAAAAACTTGCTGCTCTGTTTAATACATACACACAGTGTGCTTTACTTTTAGTCCAAATAAGATATACACTATACTTTTAACAAATTGTTTTATCTGAAAGCCTAAAAAACACAAATCTTACTAAAAGTTAGCCTTATGTGGATGTGCTGATCCTTAGCATTCATACCAATGCACTGTGTTAGCATTCTGTGACACTTTGTGGATCAAAGTCTAGCGTAAAAACAGAGTGCATCCTCCAGTCTGGTTAAGTTACAGAATATAAACCTTAAACGGCATCTTCTTGTTAAGTTAGTCTGACCCCAAGAATTTCAGACATTTGCACAAATACTTTAACATGCATTTTAAAAGTCTAGTTTTATCAATCCTGAATAGATACTAAACTATTTTTGACATCATGTGAATCCACTGACTGACTGATTATACAGTTTGAGTGACCATGTTAGCTGGTGGTCAAGCATTTTTAGATATTACATTTTCAGAAATTAGAAAGTGTACCCTTGAATATGTACTGCAGAAGTTTTATATTGTAATGTAAATATATATTTACCAGACATGTAGGAAATGAAGAAGTACACCAATACAAACCAAGGTTGGGACGTAACCTTTTTTCTGACCTGCTACTGTTGCAGATGGATTCAGAAATCTTCCAGCCACTCTCTTTTTCTTTTTCTGTGAGACACTTTATTTCAGACATTATGTCATTAATATTTGGCTACTCTCTGTATGCAAATGTTGCTGTTTTTGCTTTTTTCTGTCTCCATTTTATACAAGAAAAAAGTCTTTTTTACTTAATTTAGTTTCTTGTTTTGAGGCTGATCGTGGTCTCTGTTATAGCTATGTCCTCAAAGGGTTGTTTAACTTGCAATTAACCTAAACAAGTACACAGTATATTTATGTAATTATTCTAAAAATTTGAAAACCTTTTATTGCACAAAGTCAAGGCTAGAGGTGGGCGATATGGCCTAAAAACAATCTCTGTTTTAATTTTACTTTGTTATTGCTCAGATGCTAATGTTCTGACTAAGAATTTCCAGATCAGGCTTTCTTAGTCAATTATGATCACTGATCACCTGTTTGTGAGACCCCTCATTACTGATATCAATACCAATCCCAATAAAGATCTTGTTTCATGTTTTGTTTGGAACAAATGGTTGAGTGTTTGCTCAACAAAACAGTACAACAAGTTTTCCAGGAGCAGTGCAATTTGTATGCTGCTTAAGGAAATCAGAATAAAACAATGAAATGACTCATCTATTAATTGTTTTTGTTCATGTGAATCAACAAAACTGTTGACAGACTGACTAAAACTATGCTTTTTAACTAACAGGAGGAAAACAGTGCAAATAGACTAATAAAAAAAGTCACTCCCACTCAACATTATTTATTCAAGGTTCAGCCAGAATCTTAATGTCCAGCTCTGTAAATTACATTTAAACGCATCATGGTGTTAGCTTCATCAAGTACTAATTTGAGAAAGCCGACCTGAACACGTCACAGTGCTTCCTACTGGACCCTAAACTCATCACTAAACATGACACACATATGTTGTGTAGCCATGCGTAGCTTATTTAGCTCAGCTGATTAGCTTTATCCTGTTGGTCTCCAAATGACTTTCAGCACAGACTTTAACACAGGATTAATATTTTCATTAAAAGGACATAAAATAATGTTTTGGGGATTCTCCCACAGTTTATTTAAGAGGATGGCAAAGCAGCGAGCTAGTGCATGGCATCTATGGATGAGCATTAGATAAATCCATAGGTGATTGGTATTGGTGACTATAGGCATTAATTTTGACCAACTGATCGCATTTTTTGATAATTTAAATAACATCCAATATTGATTGGTGTTCAATTGATCAGGGCACTTTTAATTCTGTCATGACACCCTGGGATTCATTTTACATTGATTGCTGTGGCGTTAGTTATATTTACCCGCCGTGGTGACCACTAAGTTGAGCAAAATTCACCCACCACTTGACAAAAATCACACATTTGGCTGGCGGTGGATGCTTTTTTTGATCCTGATTGAAACACAGCCTCCTGCCTTTGCAGGTGAAAGTCACTAGTTCAAATGGCCGCTGATTGACCCAATACACCATTTTTTTCGGTTACTTTTTTAACGCAGAATTTATCAATGGCCAGCCAGTTTGACTGACACTCTTCTTTTTGCACAGTGAAGATGACACATGACACACATTTTGAGATCAGTAGACTTACGTTTGCCAGTAGGTATTCTGCCATGGTTGTTCCCGCTGCTTTATTATTGTTATTGACTGTTTAACATCACTTTTGACTCTACGCTCCCCCTACCTGCCAAGTGTATACCGCATCATGGCTGCGTTACGTTCATGCTGGAGGATGAGCACAACTGACATGCTGAACGAACACAGGGGAGCACCTGCACTCCATGCATCTGTGTCCTCGTACTCAACAGCCAACACACCACCAGCCTTTAAGTGTCAGAAGTGTGCAGCAGACATGCCGTTGAGCACACTAACAAGATAGGCCAAGTTTCAGCTTAGGAATGTGTTTGAGGTAATGCTGACAAACAAGCTGATAATTCCGTCTAATGTGATTGCTGAGTCACCTGAATAGACTGCCCCACTGGCACAAGGAGAGAGCAAGTGAAAGAACGCACTTGTGTCTAAAGCAGGGTTATGTCAAGGGGTTGAAGGCCACTGTGTCTAGGATCAAACCCTTATCAGTGCGTACCATGAGAGCGGCCCATCTGGCTTGGTCTGTTATCAGGACAGAGACCACCCCCTCATGTGTGAACACACTGCGCTCTCAGGTCAGCTCGCACTGCTCTCTCCCTGCAGCCAACATTATGTGTAAACACAAGGGTTCCCAGTATTTAGCACCAATTACACTAAAGAGAAAAATGATTTGTGCATGATTTCTTTAAGATGTGGGACAATAAAGCTTTACCCTTCAGGAATTTGCAATTGTTGTAGCTCAAGGACAAAAAAATGTCATGCCTTTATGTTGACTTTTTCTTCTTTGTCAGAATCACAGGTTTCTGTGGAGCAGTTCTTTGTTGTGAATCTTTTTAATACTTTCTGGTGAATACCACAATCATTTACCAAACAACAGTTATTTCTCTTTTTTGACATCTGTTCCTCTTAATATTTTTGCTCTCTCTCAGGAACCAGGTCATGAGGAAGAAGCTGATTTTGTTCTTTAAAAGGAGGAATCACGCTCGCAAACAAAGGGTAAGTGTCCCTCCCTGCTGTTCGGAAAGCTTGGTGGAAACTTGGACACATTAGCTCCACCAGCCTTTCCCATGATCCCTGTGACAGTCAGTTGAACAGTGTTAAGACTCGGACATTATTCAACAGGCAAGGGAAAACAACACAGAGATTGTTAAAGCTTTAGATTTTTACGATCTTTTTTTTATACCCTCTCAAACATTCAATCAAAAGAGCACAATTTTTATTGGTATTTAACTTTTCTGCACAGTTAGAGCAAAGGGTAGACACAAGGCATACAGTTGCCTATTTTGATGCTCTCACAGATTTGAAGAGCCTACATTTTCTTTAACTCGGGTTCACAAATTAGTTTTTAATAACTGCTAGGGTATGTTTACAGTCAGTGGTGTAAAAAAAATCTTCCTATTTTTTACATACTGAGTACCCCTGATCTAGCTGTATTCTTTCTCTGTCTAAGGAGCTCTGTTAGAGCTCCTACAACTTTAGGGGCCCCTCCCCCAGGCCCAGTCTGCTCTGATTGATTGACTGGTCTACTCTTTGTTGACTCGTCAGTTCAGCTCTGCTTAGTGCTATATTCTCAACAACGTGTGAGCATAGGAGAGAAAGAAGTCCTTCTGCTGCAGACTTTTTGTCTTGTGCATTGATGTGCTCTATCATGCCAGGGAGATGAGGAATGTTAAACACACTAAATGCTTATAAAACTAAAGAAGAATAATTTGGGCTCTTTGTATTTTAACTTAAGTAATTCATCCTGCATACTTTCTCCTCTGAGTTGTCTTGCAAGCCATCGCCCACCATACAAACACAGGGGATGAATAAAATGATGTAGTAAACTTTGAATGTCAATTGGAAAAGTCATTTTTAAGATCAGTTTAATTTTAAGGTATTACTGTTAAGGTATTCAACGTTATCCATCATAGTTTGATCAGCAGGTGACTTCCTCTTCCCACTGAAAAAAAACTTGTCTCTAAGACAGTAGTCAGGTTATCTGCCAGCATTGAACTGATGCTACACAATTATAATATACAATTACAAATGATATCAGTGTAAGGCACTAAATTTACTCATAGATCATATCAGCAATCATCAAAAGATTATCAGGGTCCCAAACTGACATCTGTCAAATGCAGGTAAATTTCAATGTGTTATGTGCTAAATGGAGGGAAAACCCCCAAGGGTCATGTATAGATTTGTGCAAAGAAAATACTTTTTAAACTCTTTCTCATCGCCTGATCTGCTAAAATTATCCTATCTGTGTAACATTTTTCTAAATCAAGCCTGCTGTCAATTTCCTGCACCAAAACACAAGTTTGTGAGCAAGAGCACAATGTATTATTTTCATTAGGAAAATATATCCTTGGCCAATAATTGATTTATTTCAACTTTCATGGATAGTAATTAAAAAAGTGTTTTTGAACCTAGTAGTAGTCTGATGGATGTTGCTGACCTGTACATCAATTTTATATCCTTTGCCCTTCCTTCATAAGTTTACTTTGATGTCTGGAATCACCTGATTTATCAGGCAGATCCATGTTGCAGAGCTGCAAGCTGAAATGATTGCACTTGGTCTGCAGTACTGACTAATTAGCATCCTTTGAGTAGAAAGAGACAGGAACTAAAAGCAATAGCTGATCATGAAGAGATTAGATGCTGCCCGCTAAAGTGGTGGTAAAATTGGAACTTGACAACATTTCTTCGTTTAATGAGGGACTGAGTGCAGGGGCTTGCAGATAGCCTGATGGTTACGTCTGCGTACACCCATGTTTTTAAGGCTCCTAGCTCATTCAGGTTCCATTTCAGCCTGCTGTCAATTTCCTGCAAGTCCTTCCCTGCTCCTCCCTTCAAAAACTGTCACGTTACATGTTCTTTACCCCTGGGCAGCAGTACAAGGCTACTCATCGTCTTAAGCTGCATTTCCACTTAATGGTCTGGTTTGGTTTAGTACAGTTTTGAGCATCAGGCCCTGAATTGCTTGTGTTTCCGTTGTGCAATCAATGTCCCTACCCCACCCTCTCTCTCTACCCTCACCTGGGGTCAGGGTTGTAAGCTCGAAGATGAGGATCATGTCGGCTATGTCCATCTCCCTCTGCACTTCTTCTCTCCAACAATGGCAAAGGTGTGCACCTCCAAAGTACAGTGCTCAGAACAGTGCAGCATTGTTCTGAGGAGATATTATTTATAGAAAAAGTAATTGAAAAGTCACTCACTGCAGGGATTTAAACATGGTGTGGTATGTTGTTTTCTTTGAGCTGCTGTCGCACAGAAAGTGGTGAGAATTATCCAGGTAAAGTCAGAGTGAAAAACTTAGCTGTCAGCGTTCACATATACAGCTCGCCCGGATAATTTCAGGGTTTTCTTTTAAAGTGTGAATGTGGTTCTCATATAGATTTATTTAAACTGTCTGCCTATCTGGCATGTCAGGTTAGCAAGTGGATTGTCAGTAAAACTGCCTTTGTATTACTGTAGTTAAAATTAATTTGTTCCCTCTATGTGACCCACTCGTCTTTCAATCAGGTGGGATTTGGCCATTGCCCCTAACAGACAAACCTGGGGAAACTCTGACATCCTATCGTTTCCTTAACAGGGTTGGTGAACTCCGTGACCGATGCCATCATTTGAGTCACAATGCTTCGGCCCATCAAAAAAATAACACGGATGTGTTTAAAGAACAAGAGGAAAGGCTGTGGCTTCCCCTGTTTGTTAAAAGTAAAACTGGTGCCAAGATCTTCTTTTATTTGCAGCGTGATAATAAATACCGACACATCAAGAAGGACCTCTTAGAAATTTGCTGATTTGAGCTTAAGTGGAATTGAGTTTAGGTCGCTCTTCTCTAGTCTTTGACTACACAAAGCAGCTTTACACTGTAGGCCACATCTACCCATTCACACCCATTCACACCCATTCACACCCATTCACTCTCACATTCACTCACTGATGGAGGGTTGGAGTATCTCTGTCAGTAGTCCATCAGTATCAACTAACACATTCACACCCTTTCATTCCTATTTATACCAACACAGCAGTGGGCGCAATTTTGGGTTCAATGTCTTGCCCATGGACATCCCCATGTGACAGCCAGAGCTGGGCTCGAACCTGCAACCCTCCAATTACCAACTAAGCACACTATCAGGCTGCGCCACTGACGCCTAAGACATCTGTCTTCTCAGTAACCACTGATTTGAATATTTCAGAATCACCTCATGTCGCGTCACTTAACTCTCTCTCTATTTTTTATCGACTGATTCAGTGAGTCCCACCTCTCTGTGGCTGCTCTCTGCTCAGGGTCAGAAAAACCTGATGGGCCCTGAACAATGGCAGAGTGCACATGGCATAAAGCCAAGAGGAAGGTGAATTGTTTGTCTTGAGCTGTAAAGAGTGGAAACCAGGCTGTACTGTGCTTCCAAAACAGGAGTCACTCCACATCTTCACTTCTCATTTAACCCTTTCATACCCAGTATTGGGTGGGATTGTTTGTTTTAATACAGAGACGGACATAAAAGTGTGTATGCCTCCTCCTTTGAGCTCCAAATATTCAGATAACCTTAAGTGATCTATTTGTAAACATACAGAGTGCATAGAAGTGCAGATAAGTTAAAAGGCTAATGTAACAAAATTGTAATGAGCTTTAAAAGTGTTTTGTAATTGTAATAGTTGCATCAGAACAAACTGTACCCAAGCAGGACTCTGAATTAGGTAACATGAAAGAATGACACAAACCCACAACAAACACACCCAGTTCCTGAACAGCTTGTACTCACTCTCAACTCTGCTTGCACTTCAAGTTTCTGCAGCCTGTTGTGTATATTTTGTTGTCTTGTAAGCTTCGATAGATCAGCTGGAACAGCAGCTTCACTGACAGGTTTATTTGACAAATGAAATATTTACTGATGAACTCTAGTTCACCTTCAGGCTGTGTGTGCTGGAGACGTCACAGCTTTTGATCTTTGATAACTCACTTGGTCTGATTTTAATCGTTGTTTTCTTATAATTTGCATCTTATTTGTCTTTTCCTCTCAGTCACCAGGCCATGTTTTACATAATTTGCACTGCAGACAAACAAAGCTCTGTCCATCAGGTCACCAGAAATCTAACACTTTTCTATCGATTGTCCAATTGCGCCTGAGCAGTACTGATTCTGTTGTAGATATTTTTCTTTTTAGTTAACCTGTGACTGATTGATAGAAGCAGAAGATTTCGATTCCCTCTTCATTGGTTATTTATGAAAAATCAGCTCCCTCATGCTCTATATATGCCTCGTAGATCTTTTGGCTCACAGCATTGGCAAGAGGTCCTCTTGGCTTGCACTGCAGTGATGGATGCCCACTCTTACTGTAGCTTTTTCCATGCTGTGCCCACAGGAACAGAAGATCTGCCAGCGATATGACCAGCTGATGGAAGCGTGGGAGAAGAAGGTGGAGCGGTTGGAGAACAACCCCCGACGCAAAGCCAAGGAGAGCAGAACGCGGGAGTACTATGAGAGGCAATTCCCAGAGATCCGCAAGCAGAGAGAGCAACAGGAACGTTTCCAGAGGTAACAGCCTCCACCTGTGATTGGTTGTAAGGTTATGATCAGATCTTTTTGCAGAAACGCTCAAACAATGCACACCTGAGTTCTTGAATCCCTCCTCTGGTATCCCAAAGAGAATCCTGGCCTATACCTGCAGGGGGGACTTGGTTTCCCTTTTTTGTGGTGCTTTTCCTTAGTGATATTAGCTCAGCTTGGTCCAAATCGATTCAGTTTTGAGGCGCTCTATTCCCATTACAGCGTAAACCTTGAATTTACTTCCTTTATGTAGGGGCCTTGTAAAGTGTGGTTGAGAAACTGTGATGTCCAGCAGAACAACAAAGGTAGAAATAGAGGCGACAGTTCTGCTGGCTCTTGTTATGTGGCCTTTTGTCAGGGATGTTTCTAAGCAGCTAAACAACATGCTGTTAAAAGTAGAAGACTGTCTGAGAAGTCATACTGTAGTACTGAGCCAACAATGGCAGGCGTTTCATTTCTGTGTTGGATGTTCCTGCTCTGCTTAGGAGATATTCTCACCATTCAGTGGTCCGCAGTGTCATTTTCATCTCATCCAAGCTCACAGTACCAGATAGCAGGTATGATCCCTGATGGGAAAACTAAAGCAAAGAAAAAAAGAGTTAAGTCAAGGCAAGTCGAGCCAATACCACAGAGTGAAAAAGTACCTTAAGACTTTTAGCAAAGACTGCAACTCATCTACATTAAATTATTTTTTAGTTTACCTTTTCAAATAATATATCAGTTTGTACTGCTCAATAATCCATCCCTAGGGGGGGCTTTGGTAAGAATACAAGAACTTAGCTGAAAGTTGAAATAGAAAAAGAGAATGGATAAGTGGATACAGAATGAGGCAATAAAAGAGCACTTTTACTGACTGAGCTCTAGTGGTTATTTGGAACCTGGTAGTTTTAGATTTGTTAAGAGTCTGCTAATGTGCATATGAGTCATTTGCAGAGTACTCACAGGAGGTCATGTTGGTTAGTATGTGGTCTGATTCAGTCTTTTTCTTTGTATGAGTAAAAATAATTTAAAGACTTTGTTTAAAATCTCAAACATTTAACTTTTTGTCATCTTTGTGTAGGGCTGCACAATTAATTGCAATTTTATTGTGATCACAAGATGAGCTTTTGCAATAAAAACATTGCAGAGTGCATGAAAAAAAAATCAAAACTACAAACAAGCAGTTCCTTCTCACTCAGTATCTGTTCTTTACCTTCAAACATTTTTCATGGAGTTTGATAAACCCAAGCAAGAGGTCAGCTACCCTAGTAATAATTGTTTTAAATTAGGAAGTGTGAGTTCAAGATTTTTTGTGGCTTTAAAAGAAAATAGGTAAACCTAAGCTCATACACATTCTTTTTATGTCTAACTTTTATACCATTGTCATAGAATCAGAAACTGTTTCATGCATCACACGTGTTTCCTCATACAATCTAGGTATAAGGGAAAAAAGCCTTAAATTCAAAGCAATTTCAGAATACAAATGTTAATTGCTTATGTTTCAGCCTCTAGAAACTCATTTAACTAATGTGGAATTGCTTCATTTATTTAGTCCCATTACTTGTTAATAACACCATCTAGATTTAGATAAACACAAAAAAAAAATTCTAAGTTATGTGCTTTTGTCTCTACTAATGCTTTTCCCCCTACTTTATTTTAACTTTGATAACTTCTTTAAATTTGTAATTAAGCAACCAATGGTTTGGGGAACCAAGTGATGTCAGTTTCACCTAAATAAATCCATAGATTAGGAGAGAGTATGTAACTTTATTTCAAACATGTAAACAACTGTCAGAGTTAATAAATGATAAATGACAAGCCTCAACAAACCTAGAGCAGAATGATTTATACATCACAAGGTAGATATGATATGAGAGAGGAATAAGCTTTACTTTAATTTTATCCCAAATCTTTTTTTCTTCTTGGCTAATAAAACATCTGTCTGCCAATGCAATCTTTGATTTATAATTTCTTAAAGAGCTGAAGCAATATGGATATTAGAATGATCTCAGTAGTATTAAGTACAGTTTTCAAGTGACCACCTGTACAAGAGACATTCAGTGGTGTGTGGTGCGCTGCTTCAGGCAGAGACACCATCACTGTGGGTGCTTCTAGTCAGTGGGTCAGGGTCCAGCCTCTGGTTGTTCCTGGCACTGCAGTTTGTGCTGTCTTTGAAATCTCCAAGTAATAGTTTGCGTGTCTGCTCTGTTTATGAAGACTGCTAGACCGTGAAGCAGAAAGCAAGTAATAACTGTCCAAACAGATTTTTTCATTCAGTAATAATGAATACAATGATTTCGTTTGTTCAGATGTTCCACAACTCATCTCAGTTAAACAGCCTGACTCCGGTTCTCATTGAAAGCTGTTGTACATCTTAAAGATTGGACATTAATCATTCTAATGATTGGAAAAGGAACTGATATTGTTTTTGAGTGGTTTTATTGTGGGTTTTAAATTAATTTGTAACAAGCAGTGTCTGTCCCCTGTAGGGTTGGACAACGAGGAACCGGCCTTTCTGCAACTATTGCACGAAGCGAGCATGAGATTTCCGAAATCATAGATGGCCTTTCAGAGCAGGAGGTGAGTGTTTTTACACTTTTTGAACTAATTACTTCAAGATATATCTCAAAGTTTAATTTGTAAGATCTCTCAGAGATTTATTAAAACAAGAATTGATTTCAATTAGCTGAAAGACAGCTTGTTTGACAAAGGCGACTGTGTGTGTTGGAGTAACAATGGCCACTTTTCCTGTCAGAACAATGAAAAGCAGATGAGACAGCTGTCTGTCATCCCTCCAATGATGTACGACTCAGAGCAGAGGAGAGTGAAGTTCATCAACATGAATGGCCTGATGGACGACCCCATGAAGGTGTACAAAGCCCGACAGTTCATGAATGTTTGGACGGAGCATGAAAAGGAGATATTCAAGGAGAAGTGAGTGAATTTTTGGTCAAAGTTTGTCCCATGAAGCACAATATTAGGGTGTTCATGAGGTCTGAAGACTAAGCTTATAAATCAGCTTTGCAAAAAGTAATGTTCAAAATGTCTTTAATGCAAAATTATAAGGTATTATATTCATCTGCCATTGTTATAAATAAAACCAGTTACAAATTTAAGATGTAATGGGGTCTTGGAATGTTTGATGAGGGTCTTGAAAATGCATCAAGTTTTACTGTAGATTCCCTGAATATGAAGGAGTGATTTGTTCCTGACGGTTACGCCCTGGCCACCATGAGCACACCGATCTCTGAAGCATAGCAGGGTCGGGCCTGAGTAGTACATTAATGGGAGACCGCCTGCGAATACCAGGTGCTGAAAACTTAAGGGCATCAGTAACTCAGGCTGATAGTGCACTCTGTCAGTAACTGGAAGGTTGCAGATTTGGCGATGTGTCCTTGGGCAGGGTATTCATCCACAAGTTGCTCCCACTGCTGCGTCAGTGGCGCATAATTGGGTATGAAAGGGCATGAATGTGTTATCTGAAACTGAATGAGTGTGAAAGGGTAGATGTGACCTGCAGGGTAAAGCTGCTTCAGAAAAATACTGTATGACCTCCAGATTCCGAATCGGACGATTGATTTATTGGAAGATTCGCACTGATTTAGCATATGAATAACACTTTCTTTCTCCTTTCAGATTTGTACAACACCCCAAAAACTTTGGCCTGATTGCTTCTTACCTGGAGAGAAAGGTAAGAAATTCATTCTTTTTTTACACTGATCCATTTTTCGAGGGGAAAAAATGCCAGGATTTTTTCTGCCATTCATTTAATTGATCTATCATTGGTTTAGAAGCACAACACCATATACAAGAACAATTCTAAAGAAAAAATAAACTCTTATTGTCATAATTTAGTCCTTGGGTCTGTTGTTAGGTTAATAGCAATGATTAAAGCAGTTTACAGTAACCCTTAGAAATGCTTATAGAGGTGGCTTTGTGGTAGCATCTGCTCACTTAAGGCATATAAGGGAGTCCCATTAGCCAGTAGCCCGGTTCATATCCGGCCTGGGGCACATGTGCTTTGCTTTCCAAGTCTATCCTCTCTCCTACCCCTGTCAATAAAGGCAGAAAAAGCCTAAAAAATAAAATATATGTATATAATGATTAAAAAAATAAAATAACTACTGATTTAGGTGTGCAAGATAGATTTTTTTTCTTTTTTCTTTTTTACATACTAGCAAAATACACCTTCCATCCATTTTTTATGCCACTTATCCCTTTCTGGGACATGGAGGGCTGGGGCGTATCCCAGCTGACATTGGGTGAAAGGCAGAGTAGACCCTGAACTGGTCCCTATCTGATTCCAGGGCCACATGGGTAGACAGACAGCCACTCATGCTCACGCCCGTACCTTTGGGCAATTTAGAGTCTCTAGCTGACCTAATGAGCATGTTTCTGGTCTATGGGAGGAAACTGGAGTACCTGGAGAGACCCCTCACATGCACAGGAACATGCCAACTCCACACAGAAAGGCCCTGAATGACACGGGGATCAAACCAGTAACTTTCTTGCTGTGAGCCATGCGCACTACCTGTTGCGCCACCATGCCACCTTAAAATACACCCATCCCTCCTATAATAATGTCCATCTATCTAAAGGGCTTGTGTTTGATTGTAAAGGGTTCTAAATATTTTGTGCCTCACATTATGTTAATGGAGCTGACCGAATATTAGGATCCCATTTCCATATAATATAATCCAGTACAACATAAGCACCTCAAGCAAATTAAGTAATAGATACTTAGTTGAATTATCGTATCTTTGACAATGTCAGTAAAAACTGAAAATGAAGAGTAACTGGTAAATATGAAGGTAATGGTGGAATATTTGTATTGGATTGCATCATACTGTGTTGGAGGTAATAATATTGTGGCTGGCATGTGTCTTTTAATGCATTGTTTATACATATAACCTTATAATGGCGTACCTTTTTAAGAAGTTACTCAGATCAAGTCTTAAATCTTTGTCTTCCATTTTCAGCATTTTCTTCTATAAGCACCAAATTTCTTGTTTCAGTGCGTTGCTGACTGTGTCCTTTACTACTACTTGACCAAGAAGAACCACAACTACAAGACGCTGGTGAGAAGAAACTATGGAAGACGGAGAGGAAGGAACCAGGTAAGCCTGAAACTCTTTAAACGCCTGAAAGTGCAGGGACTTTATACAGCAGAATTAACGGGGTGTTTACAGTGGAAACATCCCTGTCAGGTGACTTTGAGGTGCGAGTACTCACATGTTGACTATGTAGAATCAGGTTAGTCTCGCCCAGTGCCACGCCTTTCTGTCTGATTGCAAATGTTAAAGGTAATAGATACATGTCTAAAACCTACATAGCACATGTGCCACACCTTTCTAAAGCATACAGTGCTAATGATTCAGCGCCTATGTCACTGAGACTGCTCATGTGAGAGATGGGTAAAATAGGAAGCAGACTGAGCACTCCAAACCTTCTCTTAGGTTTAAACTGTATTCAGACTAATAGGTGATCAGCTATATACAAAGTTAATGCAAAAAAAACCCTTTATGTCCTTTTTGCTAGTAATCTAAATGAATTCATTGAGGCATGGTTAGTTATTTCAAGCCAAGGAAGACTTATTTACCTGTGAAGCTTTGCTCAAAGGCTCATCACTGCTGGAAACTACCTGATGTCTCATGATCGCATCAATGATATTCTGACTTTATTCTTTTGGAGCCAAGCTCAATGGAAAAACCAGGAAGTATTATTCACGAAGGGTTGTGACTCCTGTGGATCAACCCAGATGTTCTTGCAGCAAAGCATAAAAGTAGAGTATGGTTAAAACTACCTATCATTGCTGGCAGGCAACAAACTTGTGTCTCAATTTGTGTGTCAATTTGTTCCTTTTATAAAAATTAGGACCCAGTGCTTTTGGTCACCAACCATGTTTGTAAATCTGTTTATATATATTTTATACTAATTGATATGCCTGGGAGATATATCGAGTGTTAGGAAAATATCAATTTATTTTCCAAGATATAAGACATGTATATAAAACATTTTACATTTGTTATAGTAGTTGATGTAATAAAAACCTGAGCCAGCATTAGGGATGCCAATGCTGAGAATGCCAAATCAGGTGGCAAGAAAAAGCTTGGCATAATGAATATTTAAAATATTTTAAGTAACACTACAGAGTGTGATATGATGACTGTAAAATGATGAGCTGTAATCCCAGACCTTAAGCTCTTGTCGGCCTCTGCACCAATACAGTCCTACTGAAATCTTCTTCGACCTGTGTTAAGAAAACTTTGGAATCCTGAAAAACATTAAGATATATGCCAAATATCTCCATCTTGATAAAAAAAGAATATTGAAGGATATATCTTTAGCCCTGCCAGTTTAAAGTATTAAGCCAAGTGGCAATTATGAGATTATCTTTCATTTAAAAAATGAAGCATTTTTCTAATTTTCAGAAAAGTTGGTTTTGGAGATATGAGGTTTTGCCAGACAACAGCACAATACTTTAGTTCCTAATGGACACATGACCTAAAAGATACTCTAACAATATTTAAGACCACACTTAACCAGCTGCAGTTCATTGTAGATGGAATTAAGTTCCTCATTGTTTACGTTATGACGCAGTGCAAAAAAATATAGTATGTTTGGGTATGTTAACTTATGGATTGGTGCAACACAATATTCTAAGATACAATGTAGTGATGATATAAAAAGATATGTTTTATTGTCCACATGGGAAAAACTTGTCTGGATTCCAAGTGCTGCACACAATATTCTGTGTTTTTATATGCAGTTTTTAAATTATGATTTTATTTATGAAGGGATAAAAGCTTTCTAAACCTACATGACCCTATGTGAAAAAGTAATTGTCCTCTGAACCTAATAACCGGTTGTGTCACCCTTTGCATCAATAACTGCAATCAAGCGTTTGCGATAACTGGTGATGAGTCTTTCACATCGCTGTTTAGGAATTTTGGCCCACTCTTCTGCACAGAATTGTTTTAACTCAGCCACAGGTTTTCAAGCATGAACTGCCCGTTTAAGGTCACACCACAGCATCTCAATTGGATTTAGGTCTGGATTTTGACTCGGCCACCCCAAAACCTGAATTTTATTTTTTTTTAAGCCATTCAGAGGTGGACTTGCTAGTGTGTTTCAGGTCATTATCCTGTTGCATAACCCAAGCTTGAGGTCACAAACTGATGGCCGAAGTTCTCCTTCAGGATTTTCTGGTAGACAGCAGAATTCATGGTTCCATCAATCACAGCAAGTCGTCCAGGTCCTGAAGCACCAAAGCAGCCCCAGACCATCACACTACCACCACCACGTTTGACTGTTGCTATGATGTTCTTTTTATCAAATGCTGTGTTGTTTTTACGTCAGATGTAACGGGACGCACACTCGAAAAAGTTCAGCTTTTGTCTCGTCAGTCCACAGAATATTTTCCAAAAGTCTTGGGGATCATCAAGATGTTTTTTTTGGCAAATGTGAGACGAGCCTTCGTGTTCTTTTTGGTCAGTAATGGTTTTCGCCTTGGAGCTCTCCCATGGATGCCATTTTTGCTCAGTCTCTTTCTTATTGTTAAGTCATGAACACTGACCTTAACTGAGGCAGGTGAAGGCTGCAGTTCTTTAGATGTTGTTCTGGGTTCCTTTTGACCTCCTGGATGAGTCGTCGTTGTGCTCTTGGTGTAATTTTGGTAGGCCGACCACTCCTGGTAAGGCTTGCCACTGTTCCCAGTTTTCTCCATGTTGTGGATAATGGCTCTGACTGTGGTTCGCTGGAGTCCTAAAGCCTTAGAAATGGCTTTTTAATAGACTGATAGACTTCAATCACTTTGTTTCTCATTTGTTCTTAAATTTCTTGGATCGCAGCATGATGTGTTTCTTTTCGAGATCTTGCAGCCTACTTCACTTTGTCAGACAGGTTCTATTTAAGTGATTTCTTATTTCAACAGGTCTGGCAGTAATCAGCTCTGGGTGTGATCAGTGAAATTGAACTCACCTAGAAAATGTGGTTAATCACAGTTGACTCATGATTTAACAAGGGGGGGTAAGTACTTTTTCACATAGGGTCATGTAGGTTTGGAGAGCTTTTTTCCCTTAATAAATAAAGTCATCACTTTAAAACTGCATTTTGTATTCACTCAGGTTATCTTTGTCCCATACTAAAATTTGTGTGATGATCTGAAACATTTCAGTGTGACAAATATGCAAAAAGATAAGAAATCAGGACGGGGCATTTCTGTGTCATCTATCCTTGACTCAGCTTACCTCTCCAATCAGAGGTAAGCTGTTTTTCTACGTTTTGTCTCCGCTTGGCTCACTTGAATATGAAAAACTGTGCCGGGTACCATCCCAAATGGATTGACTTTATGACTGGGAAAAGTTGAGCTTAGTAGAGCAAAAACCATGTAGTGGAAAAGCTCCACAAGTGTGTGTCTGCCTTTGTGTGCATTGGGAGCATACGCCATGTCATGCTCTCTCAAATGCATATAAAGCCGTATTGCACTGTGAACTAGCACAAATATAATGTTTTCCCAGCATTACTTGTTATGCTGGAGCTCCGTTATGGTGCTAAATGAGGAATGCCTCAAAAACAGCCCAAAGTGTATGATACAGTAATGCGCAGTATGAACATTTGTGATAAAGACCAGTATATGGCAAGTAAATTTTAAAAAATGCTAAGGTTTATTCATTACTCCATTAAAGAAAAATAAAAGTAATCAATTACTTTTTTTCCAGTTACTTTTACTTTCCCCTCAAAGAACTGATCTACAACAGGTACTAAATTAAGTTTACAGCAGTTCTTTGCATCTTTCCCAGACACAAACTCAAAATGAAGATAGGCCCAATACTTTTAGTCGCTCAAAGTACTACTCACTCTATTGCGCTAATCCTCCCTGCTGTGTTGAAGTTCCTAACTTGTTTGTGTGCCCACCGAGGACATAAAGAAACTTTAAAATTAAGTATTTCTTTGATTGGTAACTAATTATAATTATAGTTATATAACTCAAAGTAATATCATGATTGTAATGCTGATAAAGACATCTCCATAGTTTGAATTATTGATGACCGTTTCACTTTAATGAATATATGTAATATTGAAGTTGAACTAAATAGCCTCTGTATGTTTTTTATGCACTCAAATGGTTCTTTACTTGCCATTAACCACTCTCACATTAATCTGAGCAAATTTAGTGGTGAAACAACAGATTTTTGTGAATATATTGGAGATTAAGGAGTGATGTGTTCCAAGCTCATGGTGTGTGTTAAACATGGAAACTGTGACTCAAAGCCAGGCTGTGCGATAATCTCATATTGTGATTTATAGCACTCACCCTCAAACAGCAGCATACTCAGCAAGTTTTATGATCATACCACTGTAGTCTTATGCTGCTCACTTTTCCATGATTGCTGCCATTGGCAGCCACTGTTTAAGAGCAGCGGAGACCAACTGATTCAAAGACATTTATCTGAGGATGGAAGAAAACTACAGGGACTGGATTCAAGTAAAGACTGAAGAGCTCCTTTGAATGATGCAGGTTTACCTAAAAATCAGTGTTCCTCTGACCCTTTGACTCAACATGCCCAGAGGTCCTGGATCCACATTGCTTAATAGTCTTTGGAAAAAAGGTTTTGAACATGTGCCATATTATGTTCAAAGTCTTCTCCACTTAATCACAGACATGTTCACTAAACAGTACATATGAGTAGGTGTATTGGTAAAAGGCTCTCCTTCTGCTGTTTAGAGTAAAATGTTTGAGAGTCTTCATAAAACACAAATGAAAGATTAAAGTTTGTAATCTATATGTCTGTATAGTCAGTATATTTGTAAACCTCTATATTTACAAGGCTAATTTGCAACAGCGGTAACCTCAAGACACTTCATAATAAAGTCGGCTTAGACTTAACTCTATTTTTAAGTTATTTTTAAAGCCACAATTTGAGCCCATCATGAGCACAAAGCAACAAAAATGTTTACATCCTGAATAATAGATGCCTAATAACAGATGAATTAAGTCATGATGACTGACAGTCTGACTAGATAATTAGAAAAAGTTCAGTGACCTTTATTCTCTCTATGTCATTGGTTTTACAAAAGGCTAAGCAAGAGCCAGGCCTAACCACAGTCATTTCAGATTGATTAATCACAAATAATATGCAGCGGTATTGGTTATTAAGATGTAGGGATTGGTAAAATGGACCAAATATTTCATCAATATGTTTTTAGGTGAATGGCACCTCACTGTGTAATTCACACTATTTATTTCTGTAAAGAAATGACAACAGTTACTTAACTTTGATCTGATTTTAGTGAAAGTCCAACTCTTTTAGTATTGTTTTGATACCACAGCAACAAAAGTAGAAATCATCAGCACTCAATACTGGGTCATTAACTAGGGGTGTGTATTTGCCCAAAGCAGGTGATATGACAGTAACCCAATACAGGGCTGAAAATATGAAATATCACGGTACAGTACAAAACCCTAAACAGGATGATGTATCACAATTTATTATACTAAATAGTCTTTATTTTTTGTAACATGGATAAACTAAACTGTCCATCCCAGTGACAGAAATAATATCAACAAAAGTAACAGATGGATGGAGAGTGAAATGGCTGAATGCCTTGTGCAAACTAGTGTCCAGAGGCTGAACAACAATAAATACCCCCAAATTATATTGATTATTAACAAATAAATTGTCTGCATTGTGCCATAAAATATCAATATAGTAATGAGCTGCTAAATATTTCCATACAGTAATGTATCAGTATTTTCTTACACCTCTACAATTAAACAATTTCAATTACTAGAAATGGCAGACAAACTTACTCATAGAACTTAAGTTGAACAAACAATGGCAACAATTTTGTACATTTAGGCCGTCAAAAGATCTATACACTTCTATAACTTGTGTTTAAAAATGATTAAATTGTCATTATTTTGAAAAATCTTTATGGTTTTGATTACTGATTGTGTCGAAATTTACATTAATGTAATATTCTTGATAGACATATTTTTAATTTGGAGAGAGAGCATTGACCATGTTGCACAACAATTTTGGCAGCTTTTACAGAAATTAAATGAAACTGGCAATATCATGAGCAGCGTGCAGCAGTTTGGTTGATGCTTTGGATGATTAAAACATTAAATTAGCCAGGATATGGTTTTTGGACGACTGCTTTTGTTGCTAAAGTATTAAAGAGTTATTCATGTCAATTTAAATGTTAAAAGTAATAGACAGACTCCCTAGGTAGATAGATGGATAGATGGACAGATAGGTAGATGGATAGATAGATAGATGGATGGACAGACAGGCAGAGGGATTTACGGACGGATAGATAGATAGATAGATAGATAGATAGATAGATAGATAGATAGATAGATAGATAGCAGTGTTAATATTGACAGCGCTTTCTAATTTAGTTTTAGTTAGTCTTTTGCCTAAAATATATTTTAGTTTTAGTCATAATTTAGTCATCTAAATTGTTTTAATTTTAGTCTAGTTTTAGTTGATGAAATTTCATAACATTTTAGCCGACGAAATCTACTGTAAATTTAGTCAGCTAAAATATGAATCAAAATATGTAGAGTGAAAGGCATTTTTTGTTTCCTTGAATTTCTGAAGTCATGTTTTACACTTGGATCCCGCCGCCATGCAGCTAAGGCAGTTGTGACTGGATGTCCCTCTTAACTCATCCAACCTTTCCACACAACCAAAGTAGCTGTGATTCCTAACTTGCCACTACTTTCTACATGACGAAATTAGGTCTGATTGGATTTAGTCTCTGTCAAACACAAGGCCTTACACAATATTTTAACCAGCATCAGCATAAACTACCAATACAAGTAATATTATCTAACCTGATGTCCAATTTAAAAATGTATTAGTTTATCTTTGAAACTTGGATTTAGTAGTCCTATGATACAGTGATAGTTATCAAGACTGTAATACTTGTTTTTTTAGTATTAATGATTGTCCAATTCCCCAACTTATTAATTTAATCTGTAAAAACACTGTCTCTGTACCCTTTGCTCACGATGTGACTTAACGGCAGCAGTTTGAGCGAGTGTACCGAGTCATTAGAGAAACAGGAAGAGGACTGAGTGAGCAAAAGAGCGAGCAGAGGAATGTAGGGCGAGCGAGTGAAACTGAGTGAAAAAACCCTCAGTGAGTCGGAGTCAGCGCTGGCAGCTTATCCGCTGAGTGTGTGCTGTAAGGTTTTTTTCTAATTTTCCATTTCCTCTTTTTCTCCTCTGAGAGCATGAGTGAGCAAAGAGAGAGAGAGAGAGACAGAAAAGTCCCCCTCTGTGAGAGGGCTGAGTTGGTACAGCCCAACCATCTGACAGGCCCAAAAAACTCACAGTGCTGCTGTGAGTGCCAATCAAAGAGGAGTGCTCGCAGGGATTACCTTGAGTGACCCTGCATAGATTAGTGCGTGCATGTGAGATGGACAATTCTTTGGGCGGCTTAAGCGGCCTGATGACACGCTTTCCCGGAATATGTGCGGCCGTGCCGTGGCCCGGCAGCCCTTCTAAGGAGCTCTGCTATGGTGCTGTCCTGCCCCTCTCCTGCTACCGTTACCACCGCTATGGAAGTACCGGAGGGTAAACTCACATTTCCAACACCAGAAAGCTGTGGCTCACAGCAGAGCAAAGGGCTTTTTATGACCAGCAAATGAGCCTGCAGGTATGTGGAGAGCTTTGAAAGCACACTTTTTGATGTTGATACCACACTGACTCAGTTGACTTCTCCTGTGTCTTTTTATTTTAGTCTGTGCTGTACTCTCTTGCTCTGTTGCCTGGGCTGTTTGCTTCTTAGCCTACATCTTTACTGGAGGCTTGTAGGCACTCAAACTTAGCTATTTCAGGGCTGTTTTTACCAGGACATGTGCAGGCATGGTTTTCATTCTGCTGTCAAACTTTGGCTGCGTGGAATGCGTGTATGTATGTGTTTGTTATGAGAAGAGGGAAAGAGGAAGTGTAAAAAATAGTTTGTGATAGCATAATTTATTGTGCAGGGCATACAAGGTGTCAGGCAGTCTGATGGCACAACAGGATTACTTTAAATGTTGTGTCTGCACGTTAAGCTCAGTCTGTGTTAAATGAATATTTGACTCAGCTTTTAACACTCATGAAAAACTCATATAGACAACAATTAGCTTGGTGCTCACAGTATGCCCCCAAAGTGAATCCCATACAGACCAGAATCCCCACAGTCTACAGCAGATTAAGATGTTATTTTAAAGGAAAAGACTTGCATAAAATCCTGTTCTGTCAGAGCTCCAAGTAATGAGATAATAAAAAAGCAGGAACTTTTTTGACAGTGCAGAATCTTTCTCAAAACTTTTATACAGCTTCTCTTGTGTCTGTTGTCAAATATTAACTGCACGGCCATTATGGGTGTGCAATGGCAAGATCCGGCAATACAACACACACAAACATATAGAAATCACCATACAGGGATGACAATATGGTGTATCATGACACATCACAATACCCTGAGCAGGGCGATATATCCCTGTTTTCAGTTTGCTAAGTAGTCTGTTTTTGACCTTTTTTTTGTGATATTAAGAACTCTACTCTAACTATACTCGATTCAGTATTGATTTAAATGCTTTGATGTCGATTCAGTAGGAAGTAGAAATACACAAATAATTAGGGTACCTGTTGACAATTTTTACATTTTTATTTTCATGCCCATGTGAACATATGTGGTATGTCCCCCCACATTTTTGAGCAATAAAACATCTGAAAATAAAATTTGCACAAGTACAAAAGTGAAAAGCATGACAGTTCTGTATAAACACTGAAAAAGTCCACAACGTCCCCCCACTGGCCAGGAGGTGAATCGATTCAGAGGATTTGCTGAATCAATATTGGAGGAGGAATTATTGCAATGCATTGATGAATCGATATTTTTACCCACCCCTAATATTGCAAAACAAACAAAATATAGATACAGTATCATGCAGCAAAGTATTATGGTATATTGATGTATTGATAATTTCATACACCCCTAACACCCAATCAGAATAAACCAGTTCCATAAATTCCATAATCTTAAGATGATTTTATGTTATTATATTAGTTTAATACGCATCTACTCAAAGACTGATGGTGGTATAGTTGCAGGGTTAGCCATGGGTATATGCATTATCCTTTAACTTAGCCTTTACATTTTTTAGAAAACTTTAAGGGATTTGCTGTAAAGGCAAAACTCTTTACTGCTCCAGTTTGTTGGGGACTTAACTCTGTGTAAATATGGAGTAAGCTAGTTGCCATAGAGCCAAGGTTAAGAGGATTTAATATCATTTGAATAAAATGTAGCTGTTAACTGCTCATCCCAGAGCCACCACAGCTTGGTTTTATAAATCCAATTTTGATTTCATTGCCTTTTTAGAAATTTAACTCCAGTGATAGAAGTGCCCGTTTTGGGTGAGACATGCTCATAAAACATCTTCATCATTTTGCAGCATTAAAGCTTGTCAGTTTTTGAGCTGGTATGGAAACAAGGGCTGTCGATTTGGAAAAAGTATTGAATTGCAATTACTTTGACCTATATTGTGATTTCAGCATGATTTTGGAATTACAAAGCCAGTGACAATTTTCCCACTACTCTCTTTTGAGTCAAAATATATATAGTTTACAATTCAATAAAATAAAACCTCAGGAAGATTGTTTTAAAGGGCTAGGAAAGTCTTAAATAGTGAGAGATCTTAAGATTTTATAGCACTTTTGATTAAGATCATCAATATCAAATTTGTTTTGGGATTTGGCGCCCATATGCATTCATGTGCATGTGCTCTCATGTCTACATCTCTGCAGAGAAAACTTATCTCGGAGGCATCATCATCATCCTGGCGTGGTTTATGTATAACATAACAAAACTGTAAGGATTTCTGTTTATTCTGAAGTGCAAAAAATAGGCTATTTTTTTCTCAGGCCTTGATAAGGTCTCAAAATGTCTTGAATATTATTATAGAAAAGTGTTGAAACCCAGACATTTGACTCGACCTGAAAATATTTCTCACCTCCTGCTATTTGAACATTACAGTGAGCGATATTGCACTTTTAACAGAATGTTGCTTAATTATATAGCCTTATAGGCAAAGTTAGAGCCATGTCATGTTTGATGACAGTTTAACGCAGAACGGATGGCAAAAGCAGAAGCTGACTGCAAACTTTGACTTCTGAGTGGTCATCAAAAGGGTTGAGAAGCATCTAATGAAAATAAAACCCCACAGAATTGTTTTGAAAATGGTACAGTAGACCTTTACATGATGTAAAAAATGTTCAGTATTAAGAAGACAATATTAAACGCAACAACAAAACAAGGGATGAAAAAGCATATGAGATAAAATTTGTATTGATCCAGCCTATGCGGGTCTTTATGTTTTGTGACACCTGTGGTTGAATTATGCCCCTTATGAACTGAAAACAGTCTTAAAAAAACTTTTTCTCTTCTTAATTGGCACAAATTAATATATAGCTTATATCCATCTTTAGCTTTATCTGACTGCTTTAAAAGGTGTGAAAGCAGGGACCATTATACCACAGAAACAACACTTCATAACAAGTTATTTTTTTAAACTTAAAATGATAAATAAGGCTGTCGACGCGTTTTGTGTGAAGGCTCATATTCGGATAGCATTAAGGTTGTAACAAGTCATGTATCCCTGCCGAATAGTATTACTCAGTATTCTGTCTGTACTTGGTATCCATGAGTATGTAACTGTTGGTACTTGTGGTTGTACTTGGTCAAAGAAAGTGGTGTCAATGCATCCCTGTAATCAAGAAATTAATGAATTAATCTGTTTTTAGACATATCTATAAACCTCAATATAAATGTACAGTTAAGAGTGAATGTTGCAACAAAAGGAAAGGCAAAAATTACATTACCATTTATTATTTTTATTATTGTTATTATTGTAATAGTACATTTCACAAGAGATGCCATGAACCAAAATCACCAGCTATTACAGCCAGAGCAATCTCAAATCATGCCTCTATCGGTCATTTCGAATCATGCAAATATTGTGTGGAGTTGTGTGTATGACTCATAGTTTCTAAGATGCAAAATAAGAGTATTACTAGTTGTAAATGTTTCAGAAGAGAAGAGACACAATATTTTTTATACAAGATTCATACAGGTACTCAAAATTCTGAAAAATTCTTGCTTTAAGGGTTGATATTTCAAGGGTTGAAAGTGTGAATATTTAAGAAGGGACTGGAATTTCTAATTGTATTGAGCACTAATTTGGATAACTGTTTTAAAACGATTCAACCAGGCTTCGTAGGAAACAAAGTCTACTTACAGGTAACATATTACAAAACAAAAAGTTGTCTTTCTTGTTTTTTTTTTCCTTCGTCAGACCAGTATTACCAAAACACAATTTTATAGCATGACATCATCTGATTTAATGTGATGGGTGAATAAAATAGTCTTTCAGCAGATGCAGTTTTGCTTTATTCCAAATTTACAACAAATAACAGCTGTAAGGTGAAAAGCTTGAAAACATCCCTTAAAAGTATTTGACAAATACTTACATTTGACCCTGTAAAAGCGGCATGAACCATTTTTTTTAACCTTGGTAAGTAAATAGAACACAGTTAATGCATTTTGGTTAACAACATATGAGTTGAACACTTGGGCCTATTTTTTTTGGTCTTTCACTAAGTTGGTCAGAACAGAACAATTTCTTAAGCTCTCCTCTAAATTGGCAGTAAAGTTTATCCAACAGCTATGTTGTTTTTGTTGGTTTGTAGCATCAGTGATGAGCTGTTTCTCTGCTGCAGAGCTGCAGTTACCAGGGTAACTGTGGTCAATGTTTTATAATTTTACCCTCTGTCTTTTCAGTCATTTTTGACGGAAAATTGTTTCACTGTGACCCATCAGCAATCAAGGTTTCCATCAAAGGAATAGTGCATTTTTAAGTAAATGCAGGTTATATCTTGCTTTTTACAGAGTTCAGAAAACTCAGAAAGGAATTTTATCATCAGGATTACTTGAACAAATTGCAGGGATAAAGAAATTTAGTAGATTTTCTCATTTCCTTTTCCTGCAGTTAAACATCTTTGAGCAGGAGTGAGAGATTCCCTGTGCAGCCTCAGTTCTGTGGTAGGAAAAGGAAGATTGACTTGTGGCTCTGTCATTTCCGAAATCAAACAGCATTTGTGAATCAGCAAAAGAGGGAGAAATTAAAACTCTTAAAATATTCAAACCAGGTCAGGAAGAGAGCTTCATTTAAAAACACTAAAGAACCACAGAACCACAGGGCCTTATTGACTCTTGGAGAACATCTGTGTGGAGGCTCTCTAAGCCGTGTGGGAGAAGAGGCAGGAATGCCTCTGCACGCTGATCAACTCCAAAGCAAACGCCCAACTAGAGGAGCATCTCTCTGAATGACGTTAGAAAGATTTGTTTCTTCTGCAAATCGGCTCTAAAACGTGCTTTACAAACATCAGTGTGCAATCAAAGCTCTCAATCTTTAGGACCCTTGTGAAGTTTTGGTATTGTAGTTTAGCATCTCCATTAGCCACAAGTAGTGTTGTGTCTGAATGTGCCAAATGAAAATGTTGATACACACCCAAGTTTCTGATGACTACTGAGCTAAATGCTCACATTTTCAACCCACGAACAAAACGTGAGTGCAGTTCACTCTGGAGGCAGTGAACAACTATTCATGATCCCAAAGGCAGTGGGAGTGTTATTCCATATCTGCTGAGTGTAATTGACTGACTAATTATGAGTGACAGCTTTTTGTGAGCTGCTTTGTGGATCTGCTCCCTACATGAAATGTCCATGCAAAAGCACGTCCTGGAAGTTGTTCAAAGCTTGAACGTTATCGGTCTGTGGTTTGACTACCTGTGTTTCCAATGATGCTTATTTTGAAAGCGTTTTCTGGACAGTAAGCAATGGTACATGCAAAGTTGTTTCACCCTGTATGCTTTTTAAACTTTATTTACAAGATTTACACCCCTAAGGACTGATGTATTGACTACCCGTAGGAACTTCACGCAACCCCACTTCAAAAATACGTATCTATCCCTTTAACTCTCCCGACAGTTTTCAAAAATATGGAAAATGGAAATAGGAATTTTCAAGTGATCATGAATAGGGATGGAGATCGAAACCAGTTCAAGTTCAGAATGGATAACAAATTCCCCTTAGGAATCGATATCATTAGTCTTTTTGCTTATCAATTTCTTCCACTTTGTTCTGCATGCTTTGCAAGTGAAGGATGACTCACTGTCATCAGGGGCAGTCAGCAGAAATTATACCAAAGAATCAAAAATTATGACAGACGGGGGGGCAGAAGTGGTCAAAATTGTGTCTTAATTTTTCAACAAAAAAGATGCTTGTTGCTGCTACTGAAAACCCTTTTAGGTCAAGTCTTTTCCACATAGAAAATCAGCAGGAGTCACTGAAGGAATTGTTAAAGTATCAAATCAATGAGCAGACATGTTAATAATATGTTCCCATCCCTAGTCATGAAATAGATATAAGTAATTGCTGACGTCTCTTCATGAGCACCAGCAGAAAATGAGACTATCAGCATGTAGATTTGTCATTATCTCATATTGTTAAATCCAGTGTGTGTAACCACTGTTGTGGGGTAGGGTGTCAGTCAAGGTAACAATCACTATTGTGCGAAAAAACAAAAATCCAGATGGGTTAGGACAAAGATTCTTAATAGAAAAAGGACATACTATCTGCAGAA
This sequence comes from Cetoscarus ocellatus, assembly GCA_037902135.1. Taxonomy (NCBI): domain Eukaryota; kingdom Metazoa; phylum Chordata; class Actinopteri; order Labriformes; family Labridae; genus Cetoscarus; species Cetoscarus ocellatus. Next base: position 235,890 of record JBAMNC010000142.1, read on the forward strand.
AAAGGGGAAAATGGCATTAAAAATGCAAAAAACACTTCTTGCATATGTACAGGACAAAATCAGATAGGAGTTTCCACTTTGTCCACAGAAAGTGTGAAAATAAACTCATAACCCTGGCTTTAACTTTTAAGTCAAGTAATTTACGCTGAAATGTCAAAGCAGCACAAAGCAAGAGCTGTAACAAATAAGTGGCTGGAAGCAGAATCAGACATTAAATCATTTTATCAATATTGTATGCACTTCATTTCAGGCTTATGAATGACAGCCTGTGTGCTGAGCAGCGTTTGGGATGAACATGAGATAGCATCACATGCACTTTTCTTCCAAAATACAGTTAATTTGATTTAGCCAGTCATAGTGCCCTGCTCCTAGAGGCCAAAATTCCCTGATTATTAGCTGTGTTTTATAAGAACAAGTCAGAGCAGCCACCAGTTGCTCACTGAATATTTTTTGTAGAGCTGGGACTCTTTTTCCATAATCAGACTTAACTGTATGGTATGGCAGCCAGACTCCTCATGTGCCGAACCACGTTGTTTGTAAAAGACAACAGACGGTCACAGCTCTTTTTTTTCTGTCTTGTACTCCTGTCTTCTCTGTCTATGCCTCAGTCTCTATCCTTTTGCCTTCACCATTGAGAGGAGCACATTCCTTGGCTCCATCTGGTACCAGCATGGGATGTTTGGCTTGGCATAGCCAGACTTGTTCCAGCACAAAGCTTTCATGGAGCGAGCAGGAGGAAGTTTTCTGTGGTTACCACGCAAGCAGTGATGAAAAAATGTTGTCCTGTCCTCAAATGCTGAATTAAAGAAAACCTTAGTTTTTGTACATTGTTTTTATTTGTTTTTGTGTGAAGTATTCAGGGGTGGAAATAGTACTAAAAACTGCAAGTAAAGCAAGTCACTTGGGTAAAAGTTTGATACAAGTACAAGTAAAGAAGTAGACAATAAATCTACTTAAGAAGAAATAAAAAGCCTTTACTTTAATGTGATTTAAGTAATGAGTGTTTTGAAGACACTTTTCTGTGTTATGAAAATAGTACATCAGCTTCAGTGTGACTAGTCAACCAGTTATCTGTTTCTGTACATAATGGTACAGTTCATTATAACATTCAATATGAATGATGTAATGCAACCACAGACTAGTAGTATGCCTTCATATACTTTAGATTAGATTTTTAATACATCAGTGGAAATAACTCGACCCGCCCTGCAAATCATTGTTTAGCACAGGCACTCTGTATTTGACTAAATCAATATAGAGTATAAAATAATGTTCCTGTTCTTCTCCTTATCGTTCAAACACGGTGAATTCTTGTGGCTGATGGCTGTGCAAGCTCAGCTTGCAACACTATGGCTTTCAGACCACACATGAGTGTGTGTACTGCATCATGGCTTTGTCCCTCTGCTGCTACAACCCTTACTCCCCTTGTGAATTTCACCTCGTTGCAGAGTTTTTTCATAGAAAGTTTAGGAAGAGATGCAATAAATCTCACCCAAACAACCTGATTAGTTGAATAGCTGACTCTGGAAAACTTCTGAATCAAAACATTCTGGATAAAGAAGGGGACTCTACACAGAAATGGCAAAAGAAGTGCTTACTTAGAAATGCAAAAATGGAAAGTATAACTGAGATGTGTCTATCTAGTCAATGACATATTCCACTGACATGGACTAAACATGCCCCCAGCGATCAAACAGTGATCAATATCGGTGAATATTTGCCAGAAACATGTGATTGGCCAGTCAAAATTAATATTAATATTACTGATCACCTGTAATTTAACCCCATGCTCATCCTCAGGATGTCATCATCTACTCACTGAACTGTTCTTTGACTCGTCTGCTGCTCCTGCTGCCCTGTCATCCTCTTCAATTAACAATTATTCAAGAATATTCATCCAGCGTTGAAGTCTGTGTTGAATCTGTGCTGAGACCAGCAGGGCAGTCTGCTGAAGAAGAGGCAGAAGTTCAGGGAATTGTCAGGGTACACTACCTGCATTTGTCTTAAGGCCTGCATGTGACTATTAGCCCTCGTCTATGTGGCTAAACTGTTGTGATAAGAGAAAGAATATTGAATTCAATCTTTCAAAAGGCAGATATTGGTATTTTGAGGTTTTTCCAAAATGCAGTGCTTATGAATATTTTCAAAAGAGTGGAATTATACAAAATATAAAACTGGAAAGAAGTGGAGTGTGACAACCATAACCCAACCCTCTTACCCTCAAACTGGAACCCTTTCTGACTCAGTTAAATATAATTTTCTGTGTGAAATAGTGTCAGTTACAGTTGCATAAATAAATGTAATTGGTAACTTTATGTCCCTGGTAGCAGGGCTGCTTGATTATAGCAAAAAACTAAGACTGTGATTACTTTGATCAGATCTTGATTATCTAAGACAATAACCCTCTGATTTTATATTCGTGCATCACATGCATTTATTGCTATGAAATGTTTGTCAAAAGCTACGACACTTAAACAGTGAATAAAAAAACGGATACAGAGAAATAGAATGTAAAATTTATGAGAAAAGACAAATAAATTGACACGTTTCTCAGTTATCCTTTAATCTAAGTTACCTTACTTTAATAATTGTGAGAAGCCATATTTATGATTGAAACACAGTTATTTGCCCAGTCGTACCTGGTAGTATCTTTCATAAGTCTACCATTTTCCTCCTCTTCTTCTTTTCAAGCACATGGATAGTCTTTTTCCTGGGTAAGGCCTTGTTTTTAAAAGTAGCCGTGTTGTATAATGTTCATAATGAGAGTCATGGTCAAACCCTGTATTTTCAAGGAGGGATTTCCTGAAAGAAAATGAGGCTTGGGAACTGGCTGCACTCCAGATTCTTCATTTTGTAATTAAGGTGGCAGACACTGAAAATAGCAACCATGTACTTTGTTTTAGTCTCTGTACATTTTTCAGCTCATGGAAAATATGTTAGATATTTTTAATCCTTACCATATTCTGTATTTGTACACATAGTATTAATATTTATGTTCTGTTCAGACAGTCAGAGCTTTGAATCTTGTGAAAAGTATGTTAGATAACCAGCCTGCAGTATAAGTATCTATAATTCACCTTGCTTGGTCTGTCTACTATCAAAACTGAATAATTAAGTCGATTTTTTTGGCCCATATTCAGTTGTGCAATTTTAGATGGTCCTCTGGGCTCACAGGGCCAAATCAAGAACTGAAACACCACAAAAAGATATCTGTTCCTTGACAGTATGCAGGAAATGTGGAGCATTAAGTGTGTTATAACCAGGATGGTCTTGTTCACCAGTAATGCTGTAAGGCAGGAAAAAAAAGCTTATTAAATAGGTGGCATATCTGTGTCATAGCTCAAAGGAAGCAGGCTGGTGTAAGGTCTTTTTATGGAAGAACTAATTAATGTTTGTTGGTTTCTTGTTAAGTCTAAAAATAATTTACATCATTGGTTTCACTGCTGATCGAAACATTAGCTCAATGAAAATACCATGTACTGAACAATACTCAGTGTCATGTATTTTCCTTTCTGCTTACTTTGGATAAAAATCGCAATCAATCATTTCTCTGTAACATGTCTTTATTTTTTTTTTCTTTAGCAGATAACACGCCCCTCACAAGAAGACAAGTCTGACGACAAAAACGAAGAGGACAAATCTGAGAAGTCTGAGAAAAAAGAGGACGAGGAGAAGAAGGAGGAGGAAGAAAAAGATGAAAAGGAGGAGCCTAGGTAAGACAGTAGATTGTCCTGGTGTTACTTCAGGTCATTACCCCTGCAGCCAAAGCTCACCTCTGCTCGTGTCAGTGATATTTCTGTGCAAAGGTTTGTTTTTAAATGAATTGAAATATTTCTCTTTGCTTGTAAGTTACTGTTGCCACATATACAGCATGTTCATCTAATGCTGTTGTTTGCATGTTTTGCTCTTTTTAAATGCATGTTTTGAAAGCCACATAGTAAACATGGTAACTGTGACACTCCAATAACAACATGCAGCTCAACTCGAGAGTATAAGCTATCTTCCTCTAGCTCATCTAGACACACATATGAATGTAGATTTTCTGTCAATGAGACAACTGCATTCGTCCCTTTTGGTAAGGTGGCTTAATTTTCGAGAGTAAACAGCAAATTATGTTTAATTATTTCAAGTCTCAGTAGGTCTAATAGTAAAAATCCTGTTTTCATCAGTTTTAGATAAATATTTAATTTTTGTTGAATTTGAAGTATGTTCAAATATCATTAAGTGCTGCATAGATATGACAAAGGTTAGAGTTTGTGTCCAGTATTTCCAGTGCTATTTCAGGATTTGATATAAATTTGATCCCCCCTCTGTGCTGTTCTTAGAGTTATTAACAGACACGTCACAGATTGGAGATCTGCAGAGGAAGCGTGTCTGTCTGTGTGTATGTGAAGCTTTGGCTGTGCTGTGCTGTGTTTTTGCTCTTCTTCAATTCTGTAATGTAATGTGAATTAACAGTGGGGTTTATGGGGATAGTGATGATGTTGCACAACTGTGGAAGCAATATGAGTGTTAATTAATACAAAGTTAATGACAACAGAGCTTGATTACAAGGCAGTATGTGAAAAAGTGTGTCTGGACATCGGAAGTGTTGTTTCCACTGCATATCATCAAAGTTCTGTAGTACACCTGCTCCAAAACGATCTGGTCGCTCACACATCCAATGAGCCGTCTCTTGCCACTGTTGAATGCAGAGTTGAAACCCCACAGCTTTCCTTCTCCAGTGTAGTCATCCTGTAGTGAAGTAGTGAATATGAAGCAGTGTCATGTAGTGACACTGCTTCATATTCACCCCTGTGCGCTTCTGTGCTCCTCTTAACTCTTTCATCAATGCTGTTGATACACTTTTTAACATGTAACACCAAAGTTAGGATATTAATTGTTCTTCTGTTATCATATTACCAATCACAAGTATACACAGATGATTAATTTGGTTGCAGGATCAATTAAAATGTGTAATTAAGGCTTGTAACAGCTACACAAAAATCATAGCATGAGTCAAAAGAACATAAAGTATTAAATATACAATTTTAGTGTTTTATAATGTCAAATACATGTTTTCAGATACTGAGCTTAAGGCTGATACTGAAAAATTAACTAACAAAAAAATCTCAATCTAGGGGTGTGTATTTGCAAGAACCGGGGGTTAAACTATGATACAGAGATGACAATAAAATACATTATGGTTTAAAGTAATACTTTAAGCAGGGTGATATGTTCTGATTTTTTTCCGGGATGCATGATTTTATAGGCACAATATTGGTTTCAGCAATTTGTTTTTCTTGTTTCATATCTTATTCTATAATATATAATATCTGAAAAATGTCAAAGTGTAAGAAAAAGGTCATTTTAAGTCAAGTGGAGACTAAACTGATCATTGTCTTGACCAAAAAGTATCGCTGTGGATGGCGCTATGATGCAACAAGGAGTTCAACAATTGCTGCAAACTGGACATTTGCAAAAATCCCATATCATGTGTCTCTTCATTTTTCACTAAATTGTCTCATTTTCTATCTTAGTGACAGAAATAATAATAACTAGAATTTCTCTGAGAGCACAACCCTCCACCATGGTATTTCTAACACTATTCATCTTACCTCACAATGTTTAGGAATCCTTAAAAAAATTTCTTGATCTGCATCCAGATTCGGATTACCACCAAAATCTAATCACTTGTGCCATGGCTAACATTCTCTAAAAAAATACGCCCTTAACTTTCAAGTTATCTTGCTTACAGACAACCAGACGAACACAAGCAAAATCATAAACACCTTTCATAAATGAAACGGAATGACAGAGTCAAATGACTGAGTGCCTGCTGTTAACAAGCATCGTGGCTGGGCCAAACAGCTGTACAAAACAAAATTCCTGAATGTCTATTAAGTACTAACTCTTGAAATATCAAGTTTGTGCTCTAAAATAGCACTTTAAGATGAGGCCACAAAATATTGTGATATATCCGTGTATTAATATTTCTTACTACCGTAACAGGATCTTTGTTACTCATTATTAACCATGCTGATAGTCATGTTGTAGATTACTCAACGACTAAAGCTAAAAATATGTCATTTATGAGCAGCAGTTAAAATAATTTAAGTAGTAAGTAATGCCAGTCAAATAATCAAAGATTTCATTTTTTGTTCTTACTTGTTCTGAAATTTGATTCAACAAAGTGCAAATAATAATGCTATCACACTGAAGGGGAGTAAGGGCCTGCATTGTACATGACACAATTTGATGCAAGGTTTATTAAAATTGTCCTTTCATTTCGCTCAGTTTATAAGCTGAAAGGATGATTTTTGAGCAGTTTTCTCTATTTGCAAATCTCAACTTTCACAATTGAACTTGTGAATCATATCAAATGGAGACTCCAGAAATGTTAAATTTTGTTGTTGCTTACACAACATGGCATCCCGTACCCTGTATTGTTACAAATATTGTTACCCAATAACTAATCTATTGATAATCAGACTTGAGGTTTTGCTCTTTATTTGTGTGATAAAATTATATTGAACAAATATACAAATTTGTACATTAAAAGTCACTGCTATGACCATGAGGACTTGTAAAAAAAGGAAAGCTTGTGTGTGCACATCTAGACAAATATGCAAACAGCTGCAAGAAAGAGAGTTCATCAACTGCAGGAAAAAGGGAAAACGCCAGCTCCCAATAAGAAACTCTTTTAATGTTGGGCAGCGTTCCAATCTACAAGATCTTGCTCAGGCAAATGACACAAAGACAAAGATGTTTGTAAACTGAACAGTCGCCCTGTAATAAAAGTTCGCTGAAAGGAGCTGCACAATATGCAGACTTTCCCTTTTACTGGAGTTGTAATGAAAGCAATGAATGTTAAAGGCAAGAGCATTTGCAAAGTGTTATCACACAAGCATGATTCTTAGATCTTGTTAAAAATGATAAATTAGTTTATTTACATTAGTGTAACTGATGAATTTAAAGATGCCTGTCATAAAGTACATACTTAGATGAGATAGAAATCTTGAACATTTTAAACATGTGCTGGGGAACTTTACAGACTTGTCTTCAAACATGTCCAGATTAAGTACAGACCAATAACGATCTTTTATTTGTATGTTCATTAAAGAAGAAAAGAGCAGATCACAAATGCAGCCTGTTTTTGCTGAGTCAGAAGAGATGAGATATTCGCACTGCCAGCTCTAAATCTGTGTTTTCCCACTCGAAAACCACAGGGACATTGGCAAGGACAAAGAAAAGTGTGAAGGTGGGGAGGAAGAGGACGGGAAGGAGCAAAACACGCCGCGTGGCAGGAAGACTGCCAACAGCCAGGGCCGCCGTAAGGGAAGGATCACCACACGCTCCATGGCCAATGAAGCTGCGTCTGTGGCGGCTGAGGAAGCTCCTGCCCCTGCGCCTGAGCCCGCCCTGCCGGATCCTCCACAGCTCCCAAAACCTGATCCAGCACAGAAGGCCATGAAGGAGCCTGCAAAGCCACAGACTCCAACAGCTTCCATGGACGCTAACAAAGGTGAATATTTTTATAGACGATCCTGGGAAGTTGTTCAAATGATCTTCTCACAGCTCAAGAAAACAATTATCAACAAAGAATTAAGGGAGTTTTTGAAATAGGAGAGGAAGTCTTTAGAAGTATAGTGCTGCAATATTTAATCAAAGATCAAGAGGGGAGAGCAGTGTGTTGGACGCAGATGAGTTACTCAACAGCATGAGACCATCCAGAGATCATCTGTGCTGTGCAAGCTGAAATTTGGTATTTTATTTGTTATTTGCAGTTTTTAAAAGTTGGATCACAACTTGCAGTCAATTCTTTGTCTAAATTCCACTATACTCCCCAAAAAACTAAAAACAATTCAGCGCAGTGTCCTTAACAACAGTTACTACTGCAGATGTTTCAGTGCATCTTTGAGTTTATTCAGTTTAACGTGAGGCATTTCTGTGAAAGAGTTCCCATGTGATGGTTTGCTGTGCCGTTGAGTTTCTACTTCTGTTCTGTAAAAAACACAACCTATCTGTGGAATCATGAGAACAACATAAAATAAACAGGGAAGAAAAGTCATGTAGAACTTGAATTAAGACTCCATATTTAAAGCTGCCAAGTTTTTGTGCTGGCAGCGTTCATTTTCAATACAAAGCCAGTCTAGTCCAGTGTTTTCAGCTCTCAGTTCCCTAATTGAAAAAAAGGCCCTCACTGTCAGCTGCTCCCTGCACTCACAGCACTCCCTGTTCGTCGTTTACAACAGGACTAGTCTTGTTAATGTTATCTCCCCCTACTGACTGATCAAAATACGGAAGGAGCAGGACTATGATAATTTTTGTTGACAAAAAAAGTGTTCTGACTCGTCCTTTTTGTGAAATGATTTCCTGGACATGGTTCATTGTTTTTATGTTTTCTCTGTGATACTTCCTAAAATAAAAGTAAATATTAAGCGTTCTGAGACATTTTACCAACCTTACAGACATCGGCACGGAAAAAGACAGACAAGTTTTGTAGCTTGGTAACAATAAACACAGGTGAGGAGTGCATTGAAAGTTAGATTATGAGTAAACTAGGACTGGATATTTCCAGAAATGTCACAATACCTGTATCCCCATACATTGCAAAATAAGGTTTTCTCAATTTAAAACCAAATCAGAGCACAAAAAAAGTCTATTATGTCCATCATCAACAAAATTCTGCCAATTTTAGAAAACCAACAAACTCCTAAAAGGGACATGTGAAGGAAATCAAGGGAATCTGAAGATTAAGTTGGCATTCTGTGGATCTACTTCATTCTTTGAACCATAAAAGTAAAAGACTGCTAAGTAGAAGCAGGTCAATTATCTTAAAGACTCCTTACAGCTCTGAATTGCATACTGTAGCTCGAAGGCTATAAGGACGATGTAATTGAAAATAATGTTATCAAGCTCATTTTTGATGTTGATCCTTCATTCTGTGAGGACGTGCTTTAATGTGCCGAAGTAAAACAAAACTGTTTATTCTCCTGTAAACACTGTGCCCTTTTTATGTGCACAGTATTTTTTAATGTGATAGTAGGCTTGGTGATATTTTGGGGAATTTCATGAATAATCTACTGTTTGCACCATCTGGCCCGGGGTAGTGATTCACATTATTTTGTTTTGAGCTTGAATAACTAAAAAGCAGAAATTGAGCACTTCACCTCACATGAAGTTAAGAGAGATGTCTGTTCCTATAAAGACCCTGTTCTTGTTTGAAACAGTGTTCCTTTATTTTTTTTTTTTAGTTGTCAGACTTTGATGTGGGCAAAACAATCCTCCAGACACGATAACCAGTTCTCCCTTAAAAGTTGTTTTTGGCTTGTTGCAGGAAATGGCTGAAGATAATGTAGGTTTCTGAGAACACTTTAGGTTACTAATTTCCCAGGTGGGAAGGATACATGAATAGTTAACCCTTATCAATAAAAGGAGCCTAACCAAGCTTCAGCTTTAGTGCTATATCTTACCGCTTTTATTATGGCCCTCAACAGCACAAGACGGCATTTTTAGACTTCTGTACTGCTTGCCAGCCTCTGGTGACAAGGGATGGGTACCCCGAAGATATTAATTCTGGTCAAAAATGGTCCATAGTTAAGGTCTCAACCCTGGATTATTCCTGTAGCTTTTTGTTTTCCCCTCTCTATATGCCAGTGGCTCTTAATTACTTTCTGTTGTGCCCCCCTTTCCAAATAGATATTTTTTTCTTGCCACACCACCCCCCACCCACCTATGAAGTCACTGAAAGGACAAAGTTGAGATTTTTCTAAATATTTCTGAGCATGCTCATACTAACATCATTGTTGAATATAATTGTATGAACTCAGACATCACTTTTTTGCCTTTTGTATCTGCCCATAAAATATGTTTAAAATTCGAAACCCTGTCCTATCCTAAAAAGATGAGAGGAACAAAGTGGTGACTCATAAACTTACTTTTTAATAGACTCAAGAAAAGATTTAAATCCAGAGTCATGATTTAAAGCTCCAACAAAATTTGATTTTCTATCCTCTAAAACTGAAACCTGTTGTTACACAGCCCATAATACACAATCACCCTTTTTCATGAGGACACATTGGCACAAATATTTATTCACTGTTTGATTAAAAAAAATTATAAAAACTACACACATTTATAAGTTTAAATTTGTTAATTGCTGTTGATAACTCTGTTGTTAAACATATTAATGAACTAATAATATGGAACCAGTTAAAAACCCTTGAATATCATGGATGGATATGTAGAAATAACACTGCTGCAGTGGGTGTTAAAGAGGTTTAACCTCTTCATCACAGATCCATACAGCCCTCCTTGTTCATTTATGACTATGGTGATCTCTGCAGGGTCTCTTTACAGTAAACGGAAATGGAGTGGTCTCTGGACTTGTATCTAAAAATGTGTTTACATATTTGTCAACATGATTTTTTTTTTACCGTACCAGAAATGTTAACCTGAGCTCAGCTGTGTTTTTACCTGTGTGTGAGGAGATGTCACCTGCAGCTGGGAATATTATGGCTTACTGTGCATTCTCTCACATTTATGCTGTGTTGAAGGAAATGCTTTATCATGTTGTTTTTGCTGCCCTGCCTGTACCAAATATCAGTACTGCAGGAGCTTCCATGATTTTTTAAGCGTGATTCAGTCAAATTTTGCACCACTGCAGTCCACTGTGATCCTTCTCTCACAACTTTGTGCATGCGCTGGGTCACACATGATGACACAGCAGGTCCTTAAAGATACATACATCTGTTATGGACAACAGTATTTTTACTGAGATTCAATAGCTAAAAAGATTTCTAGAACTGTTAGGAACGCAAGAGTGGAATCTAAATTTTATTGAATCCCCAAATGTGGACCTGTATTCAACACCAAAGCATAGTTGTGACGGTTCTTATTTGCTTCCAGTTTGGCTTTGTTTTGCCTCATGCTAAAGTCACATCATCACTGGTGACTTTGGTTGTAAAAGAGTCTTTAAGCTGTCAAGCATCTAAAAGTAGAGATTTAGTACCATAGTTAGAATTATCATTGCCAAATATGAGAGACAGATGCAGAAAGCTGTATGGAGCCCGCCTATCACCATGGAAACATTGTTGTCATGGTAACCAGACACACACCTGTACCCTCCCAACCTTTGAATCTGGTCACTTTCTCGGGTATCCAGGTTTAATCCGTATCATTAATGCAGTGTTCTGTAAGTGTGTCGTGCGTCTCCACCACCTGCTGCCTCTGCTGTCAGCTCTGCCCCACCTCTCTCTCTCTCTCTCTCTCTCTCTCTCTCTCTCTCTCTCTCTCTCTCTCTCTCTCTCTCTGTCTATCTCTCTCTGTGTCTATCTCTCTCTCTCTCTCTCTCTCTGAATTATGCAAGGTCTGCTCCATAATGTGATTAACTAACCATCTGCAGCATGTCCTTCCATCCTCTCAACCCGCTGACCTCTCTGGCCTGGCTCTGCTCGTATCATAGTTTACATAGGACTGTGTCAACTGTAATCTTCCTTAGTGACTACATTGTGGATTTAATGTGTCTGTTTGCCTGCACCGTTGTAACCCCCTGCAGCTATGGGGCTTCTTAGAAGTTAGCTGGCACTCTGTCGGTCTCGCCCAGTTGGATCGGGGCCATGCGGCTTTAGGAAGCTGCTGATTCAGTGGGAGCAAACAGCATTTGATCTTGTTTGAAGCCGTGAGGGAAAATATACGTTAGTGTGTGTGTGTGTGTGTGTGTGTGTGTGTGTGTGTTTGTTTGCCATTAGGTGAGACACTGCACTGTAGGCGGACACCACCAGCTTGTCTGTTTTCATAGCTCATGAGATTAATGACCACGCTACAGGGGCCTTAACTGTCACGAGGAGAACATGTGGTTATTAGCACACACGGAGGAAATCTAGTACAGTAGGCATGTATTAACTAGGGCTGTCTTCAGGCTTTCAGCGCTGGAAAATTCTCAGATTTATCCAGCTTGAATCCCTCTAAAAATCTTTGTGTGTGCAGTTTACACTGATCGTAGCAGAATTAATTTTGTCAAAGAAAAAAAAGACTTGATGTTAGTTGGCTTACTTTTCCCATAACTAAAAAAGGTGATAACTTGGAGCTAAAACTGAATCTTTAATACTAAATCTGATGACATTATTTATATTTTCTTCTTAACCAGTAAGATAATAACTGTCAAAAATGTCCATGGTGGGCTATGGGACTTGATATCGCAGTTGTTTTGAGGATAGATATGCTTGTTTTTTTCAGCAATTTTAAATAGAAAGACAGATTTTGTTTTAATAAGCATTGTCTCTAAAAAGGTAGAGAATTATAGAATACTTCTGTACCGTTATAAATTTTGGATTAATTGTAGTGGTACCTCAATCAATCAGAATTTTCAGAAAATAAATACGTGATCAGTTGATGGGAATTATGCTTGAAGTCACCAGTCCAATCATTTTTGCTTAATTCTCTGTGATTGGTAACAAATTATAATTAAATACATCCCTTGCAACTGTCAGCCTGAAGGCATCTCTGCTCTGGAGCTCAGTCTTCCAGTGGTCCAACTTTGCAGGAATGTTGGGGCTTTAGGAATTGGGCTTTATGTTTGTTTGGATTTCAAGATTGAGCCGATAGCAGGATAATGACAACAATTTATGCTGCTTTGCTGCCATAATCTATTTGTCCTCATCAGGACATAAAGACTCTGCTATCTCTGTCGTTGTAAATATGCTTAACATTCATTTGGGCGTCTTTACATGATTTTTTTTCCTTTACTTGCACCCTGATCCAGGGTGAAATTTCAATCTGGTGGTGGAACAAATGTTTTGTCAGAATTTTACCCATTTGAGTTCAAAGCTCAGAGAATTTGTCAGGTAATTTGTGCATGAATTATATCATTAGATTAGATTTGATAATACTTAGATGAATAATGCTTTATTAATCCCTTTGGAAAACCTTCCTCAGGGAAATCCTTTTTTTTTTTTTTTTTTTTTTTTGAGAAATTACAAGTGCAGCAGACATTGTAACCGTGAGACCTTTAGGTGGGAGCCGTCTAAACATTGAGAGCTGATCTCCCAGAGTGGTGGGTGTATGTATGTCTGTTGGGGGGACTCTTGTTAATGTCAAGGGTACACCTGCTGCTATATTAGTCCGAATGTTTACGCAGTGTCAGTGGGTGCCATGGAGGAGAGTGGGATAGAGTTCACCCAGCCCCCCCCTTCACTCCAGCCTAGGACTTCTATGAATTTGGAGGGGGGAGTTGAGCTTCGTAGCCAAGCTGAGGCGAGAAGGAGGAGTGTGTATGTATGTGTGTGTTTGTGTGGGATTCGCAGTGTCACAGTAGAAGGGGTGGGAGGGTTTTTTCGGTGCTGGCTGGCCGCTCTATCAGTCTGTTTGTCTCCATCCAAGGCCATTTCCCAAAGCAGGAGGCAGGACTCTCAGCTCCTCCACTGTCTGGCGCTACATCAGCTGACCAAGGCCCTCCCCTGTGTGGATTAGAGAGGAGGGGGGAAGGAGGAGGGGGGGGGCTTGTTCTGAGCTATGAGGAGGGGAAGAGATAGAGAGAGAGAGAGAGAGAGAGAGAGAGAGGGGAGGAGGAGGAGAGTGAGCGAGTTAGAGTGTAAGTGAGGGAGCAGGTCTCGGCAGCCCCTGAATGTAAACAGATTATTAGATTAGTGGCCATGAGTAGGAGACGGCTGAACAGGAGGACTGTCACTCTCTCTCTGTCCGTCTCCCTCCCTCCGTCTCTCTCTCTCCTTCTCTTTCGCCCTCTCTTTCCTCTTCTATCAGTGCTGATGGGGCTCTGTCTCTCTTCTGTGTGATTTAGCTGGTGCTGGGGAAACCGGAGAAACTTCTCGCTGGACCGAGGAGGAGATGGAGGTCGCCAAAAAAGGTAGCGTTTTAATCAGTGTCTTCTTGCTTAATCTCTCTGTCAATCCTCTCTCTCATGCTTGATAATCTCTGCTTCTTCACCCCACCCCCCACCCCCTTTTCTTTTTCCTTTTCTGATTATCTAATGTCGCCTTGCCCTGCCTGTTCCTCACATTCACGCAAGACTCAATATTCACAAATAAAAAACTTGTGTGGCTGCTTTACTAGAAGCTGTCAGGGCCTCACAAAAGGCTTCAAGGAATTTATTTTTCTCCGTCTTGCTCCACTGCTCCTCTGGTCTCTCAGAACTGATCTATTAAGGCCATCCACGAAGCAACAGAGCGTGATAGCTTCCTCCCAAAGATCTACATCTATTATTCACGTTCAAAACTTTGCCGTCCACAGGGTTTTCAGTTAGCTTGGTCTTCTAAATGTTTGTTATTCGTCACCAGTCAAGTCATATGCCATTCAAGTGTTAGCCTCTCGTGCCCTTTTTGCTCAGAAATCTCCATATTGGCTTCTGCGCAGGGTTTCCTGAGTGCCAAGACTCTTAGACCGGAGGGAGTAAATAAAGGGATTAATGTGGATTTATTAAGACTAACTCGGTTAGGTATTGGAGATTTGCTTCCCTCATTGCTGCTGTGATCTGCTCAGGCATTCAGACCTGTATGCTCCATATGTCTGTGGATTAACGTAGTTAAAGAGAGACCTACATAACCTCCTACAGTCATATGACGGGGCACGTTCAGAAATCACTTTTATGCTATGCGGGCGCGCACACACATGGCCGGTCATGCAAGAGAACTGAGTGGAGTTACACTCTGAGGCTTAGGGGGTAACTCTAAGTCATTATTGTAACCTGTTGATTGGTGTTAATAGGAGGATTACACGTCACAAGTTATCATGGTGGGAAAGAAAGTCCATTAAGAGAAAATGGAAAGAGACAGCTCCTTTTTGTAGTCAGTGTCATGTCTTACCTACAGTCCAGCTGACTTGAACTTACTGTCAGTGAAATAATAATAAAACCTATGCAATATAAAACATTTTCATTAAGTTAAACTAGAATAATAGGCTTTACTTAAAAAGGATAACTAACTGGAACTGCATTGTGTTTTCAGAAAGTATAGAAAAAAATTAAAATCATTAACAAAAGATCTTCAGTTTTTTGTCTTTTAAGGAAGCATGTCGAGTGACACAAGACTACCTGCACACTTTTACTCAGGCAGGTCTGTTCACTTGTTGGATGAGTTTCTGACTGCAGAGGTTAAAGCTTTTGTTCATTTTATTGCTGAGTATTGTTAAAAAAAAATACAATAAAGAGACGAAAAGCATGAGGGATGCATAAATAGTTTTTCAAAACTCATTTTGGTTGATACCAATATCAATCCTGATACGTACAGTACATGTTTTGTAAAGAATAATCAAAGTTGAGTCCAAACTAGAACTGACCTGTTCCTCTTGTTGTCACAGTCTATTTTTTAGCAAATGTAAAACAAGACAAACAATAATTGATTCTACCAGAGGTGATAATATATTGTTTTTTGATTATGATATTCAGAGATGAAAATAAAAGACATAATTCCTTGAAATGAAATGTACCTTACAAGAAGAATTTATTTCCAACCGTCACCATGTAAGGTTGAACATTATGTCACAGTCATACATTTTTCAGAATAAACAGGCAGTATTTGTGGAAATTAGGGTTAATAATATCCGCAGAAAATTGTCATATCTGCTGACACCAGTAATTCATTAAGCCATTATCTGCACACATTATAGTCTTCTAATGACACCCTGCATTCCTTAAAGAAATCAAGCTTAAAAAACTAAACTCAGTGAAGCCTTTTCATAAAATAAAAGTCAACTGATAAAGTAGTAAATCTTCTTTAAGTGATAGAAGCTTACTAAATATGAAAACAACAGCCAGTAGCCTCTCTGCAAGCAGATGAATCATTATTCAGATTTTTTCAAACAAAGTTTAGATGCTTTGGTCTAACTAAATATTTGCATGCAGCCGTTGAAGTCATTACAATTTAGTACAATAAATAAAGCAGGAAAGATAAGATAGAATAGATTTTCATCAAGCTTTTAGGAAACCTGGTGCCAAGTTGCTTTTGCATCACAGACCAAACCCATGAATACAGAGCTTTAGATAATGATAAGAAAAAGTGTCTTTCAAGATATTTAGTGGATAAAGGTAAAAATATATGAAAGGGCAACTTACAAAAATAAAAGTATAAGAATTAATGGTAAGATGAGTAAAAACAAGGGCTAAAAAACACATGAAGAATTAACATTGTCTCATAACTTGATCAGTTTTGTGGTAAAAGCTTCAAACATAAGCTGGTCATTGACCAACATTTTTAACATACGTCGACATATTTTCAAATAAAACAGTTTAACTTCTTAGATGCATTGACTGCAAAATTAGGGCAAAGACAGATGTTAAAACAAACCATTAGGCTGAAACAATGCGGGTGTTTTTTTAATTACATCTTTTGGTGAAAAACTCCCACAATGTCATAATTTTTGTTCATATTTGACCGCAAAAAACGAGACAGAGTTTAGCAGAAGACTTCTTCAACTGGATTGGCACAACACTCTTAGCACAATGAACTGATTTAGGATATAAAAGATGCCAGGCCTAATTCTCAGGAAAAAAGATTGTTGACAATAACATGCAGTTACAACAATACATATGCTTACTGACCAAAGATATCTATTTGAAATGTTCAGCCTAGATAGAAATATATCATTTTGATT
Source organism: Cetoscarus ocellatus (assembly GCA_037902135.1). Lineage (NCBI taxonomy): Eukaryota > Metazoa > Chordata > Actinopteri > Labriformes > Labridae > Cetoscarus > Cetoscarus ocellatus. The sequence goes on from JBAMNC010000142.1 coordinate 252,477, forward strand.
AGTTTATTTTTGGAGCTTTTTGCACTGACAAGTAGTTAATTTCTATGTTATTGTCATGTTGACATTTTGCCAAAAACATCAAGCTATTTAACATATACCACAATTTAGCTAAAAGTGTATCGTGTATTACCGTAAAAAAAAATAAGAAGTTATTCTTTATACATGTTGCCCTTGCCTGAAACACTAGGTAGACTTTTTCACATGTCCTTGGGACATATTTCTAGTCTATCAGGACTGCATCCATAGAAAGTGATTGTTTCGTTTGTCACATTTATTACAGTCTAATCGGAGGTTTTGAGCCACTCTCTCTTTCAGTAGAACTAAGCCGTACTCATAACTACTGCATCCTTGTCTGAAAAAAGGACACCAAACAGCTTTGCAATTTTCTGACCGTTAAATCATTTTAGCTTGAATCTTTGCAAGATGGATCTGCCTGGTGACCGACATAGAATCTGGCTTGTTCTTGCAAGTTTGATATTTTCCTTCTCTGCTATAAACATTTCCACATAATTTGGAAAAGTATTTTCATGTGGTCAGATTTCTAGTTTTTTTTTACCCTACCTGTCAGCTGAAGTCCTCTTTTCTGGCCTCCTTTTGTAGCAGACTCTTACTTGTATTAATGTACTGCTTACACTGACAACTGCATAAAACAGTACTTAGTGTAGGTAGTAGTTTTATTTTCCATCAAAGTCAGAGATAAATGAAGATGATAATATCTCCAAAGCTCCGTCAAGAACTTAATCAATGAACGAATGATATGAATGGGCAGATTGTTGCCATGGTTATGGTAACACTGTAATAGAAAGCAGACAGTATTTCCATTCACTCTCAGTCGTCATGTGATGAATGTACCCAAGTATACATTTTATCTATAGATGTTTAAGTAAAGGTTCATGTGCCATAACTTTGAGAGACTTCTGCTGTTAAATGTGTTGTTTTAATGTTAAACTATGCTTTGAAACACGTGAGGGCGCATAAACACTGCTTGTTCTGTAAAGGTTCCTGCTGACAGCCCTCGTTACATGTGAGAGTGTTTAATGTTTTTGGCTGCTAGATGAATTTTCCATCGTGGTTGGAGCAAAAGGAGGCTACACAGAGATCTGACAGAGCCTGGAAGTTTTGTCTCTTAGTGTCTACTGTACGTCACAAAACACACAAAACCCTCCTGCCTGTCATAACTGAACTGCCCACTAGTAACTCAACAAGATTTGAGTGACTCTGAGCAGTCCCAATACCCTCGTTCCCTCATTTAACTGGAGCAGTAATGGGGCTTTGTGTTTAGCTCCGTGGTGATTTGTCAAGCTGCCAGTATCCCTCATCTCAGCAGGGCCAGGAGGGAGGGGGAGGTCACGGGGGTTACAGGATTTAGAGAACAGACGCCCTGATGTCAAAGGTAAATGGCAGTCTTCCAGTTCACTGCAGCTTGGGAGAGTGGTTTCAAAGTTTAGTTAGACCATTAAAGCTGATTGTGTGCCCAGCCCCGCATTAATCGGGATGAGGGAAAACCAACGGAAAAACCTTAGCAACAGGGAGTCAGTGAGCATAGTGTTACCTTAAAGCTACAGTAAACCTTCGCTCTGAAGAATAATGAAAACTGCACCAATTGTTCCTTCATAAGCAACATTAAAAATAGATTTTATTAGTGGCGTAAGAAAATATACAATATATAAATACAACAATATATTGCAATATTTTAAGTGCAGTATCGTAATGTTATATTTTACAATGTTTTATAGCTATTTTGGAAATTTGTTTTGTATTTTCGTGCAGCGTCTGTCTGATAGTAGGCAGTAGACATTCAGCCATTTGCCTCTCCTTTTGTTAGATTTGTTGTTACTATTTCTGTCATCGGGACAGAAATAAAATTGTATCCATGCTACAAGGACCTTACTACATATAATTACCACTGATTTAAAACTGTATTTTTTATGCATGAAGTATTGTGGGTGCTAAATATTATAAAAAAGATATTCTAGTGCAAAAAAATTGTGATTTGTTGTCCTTTGAATAGTATTGTGATATATCAATTTATTGTATCGGGATACATAATGTATCTCAAGATTCTTGCCAATACACATCCCTAGATTCGAAGCATGTCTTTTATATATATTTCATCTTGAAATCTTGCACTTACATGTCTAATATAACTCAAAACAGATACTAACAGCGTTATGTATATTTTTGTGAATTACTTACATCACCACTTATTCCCACAAGTTTTTGCATCAAAAAAAGTCCTTTTATTTTTGTAGTCATAAGAAGGCATATCTGTCTGGTCAGGGTTGGAAATTACACCTTTCCCCTGTCTGCCACTGAGACTTTTAAACAGTCAAAGTTATGTCAAGTTGTCACTTCTGAAAATACCCTATTGCCCTACATGACATTACAAAATAAAGTCACTTTAACAATAAATTTTCTTAATATTTTTAATTGTAAGAAGACCTTGTCAGAAATTGATAGCATTTGTTATCAAAATAGTGTAACTTGAGGTGAGCCACCATTACACCCAGGTGTCTCAGAGTCAAACCATTTTAATGCATTGTCCATTTTTTTCTTAACAACAACAAAGGCTGAGCCCCTGTGACCAGCGAACCCTTAGCTTAAAATTGAGATTCAAAATTCATGCATCAGTCCCGTCACAGATCACTGTTATTTACCTGCCATTATGGCAATTCTACTGTACAAATTCACCAGACATTAAATAAAATATTAGCATTTGACAGGTTGCTAACTAATTCCTAACCCTGCAGCTTGCTTGAAAGATTTTAGTAAAATAGCATTAATAGCATTGAAAATACATGCCTGACCTTGATAGTTGTTAAAAAAAAAACACCAGCCACTGGGGGAAAGAAAGTCAGAGAAAAATACGCCGAATGAGATTAAGATCCCTAATAGCAGAGATGATTTGTGTCTTTTTTGCAGCTAACTAACTGATTACCCTATTAATGAAACAATAAAACAAGAGCAATGTCTAAGAATAAATCAGATGAACTTTAACTGTGAAAAGCATTACGGAAGACTTGCTCAACCAGGTAGGCCTAGGCAATATATTGATTAAACCGATTGGTTTGCATTTTTATTTTGGTAGATTAAAAACAATATGTATAAATTGGGATTACTTTTAATATCTTACTCTGCCGTGTAAACAACCTACCTAGTCCCCCACATTTTCTTCAAACAGAGACACAACAGAAACTTGAATGTTGTGGCATTGTTTAAAGCAGCACTATGTAGTTTTTCCACTTTAATATAATATTTCTAGGGTCATTGATGTGATGGTACATCACCTTACAACAGGTTGAATGACACCTCTGTCATGGTCTGAGGGGGTCTGTATCGCCTTCACTGGCACTATGTAACTTTGAGGTGGATGGTGGGAACACTTCCACACTAAAAAACTACAAATTTGTACTGCTTTGACTGCTTTACAGCATACGTCACTTCCTGCTCCTACCCGATTCGTTCAAAAGACGGAAGTCAAGGCGAAAGCTGAACGTATGCGCTGACTAATCAGCACTAAAGTCCTGTAGAGGGCAGCAATACGCCTTAGCTGGGTCTAGTCTGCCGGAAATTAAAAGAAGAAGAAGAAAGCTAAACGTAGAGTTGTTGTCATGGCAGAAGCAGTGAAAAACCCTAAGAAAAGAAAAGTTTTATCGGAGGAGACCAAAAAAGAAAGCTGGAGAGTAACAAGCTAAATGCCTGGACAGGGATAAACACTGGCCCGGCGTTCACTTGCTGGCGTGAGCTTAAAGATGAGGAGGGACGTCCAACCGATGCTGATTTGGCCCTGTTATTGTTGGACTTGTAACTACATGTTGCTAACATCTGACAGCTGACTCTTGAAAAGTGATTTATGCGTAAAGAAACGTGATCAGACTGTACCTTATTGGTCTACATAGTTTATTTGTCTCTCAGACGTCCTGTCGGCTCGCTTCTCCTTCCTCTGTACGTCAACAAATGCACGCTGGTGTGAGGCGCTCTGTTTTACGACAGTGCAGTTACACTCAACATCCATAGAGGCCCCTAGAGAGCTGAAAGCCGGAATCTTACATAGTGCGGCTTTAAAGATAAAAACCTTGAAAATGTTTAATGTCTTTATGAAGATAGAGCCTGATTTTGGCAGAGACACATTTATAAGCTTTTTTTTTTCTTATGGAAATAAATTACGAAAAACTGCTTATAAATGTGTCTGTTTTGTGAGAGGAAAATTTAGTTTCCTTTCGTTACAAACATTATTCTAATCAAAGAAGAGCAAAACTTTTTGTCTTATTTATAGTTTAAGTGTCATTTTTTTCCTTTAAGGGGTCCAAAAAAACAGGTAAATCTAGACATTGAATTTCGTGTAAAAAGAAAATCTTATTATTCTTTTAGGCCACATGGCCCAGCCCTGCATCCAGGATATATGACAGGTGGGAAGCATACCAGGTCCCATTTATCCACCTCAGCACATAAAGGTTTTTAACTCTCTTTAACAGCTCTTTTCCTTCAGAGTGAAGTCTGCTCACATTCTCATCCATGTCCTGAGCATTTAAACATTCAGTTAATCTTTCTACATAAATATGTACTTGTTTGGCACTTCTCTGGCCGTGCTATCCTAAACATCTTCTCCTGTTAATGTTTGAAAGAGAGAACCCTGGCAGAGAAAACGACAAACTCTGTTGAGTCGTACTTTTTTTTTCTTAAACATAATGAAGTAATATGTAGAAATGTTAATGTTAAGGGTGGAAATCTTAAACCACATTAAGTAAGTCCTTTGTAGATTGTTAATAGTACCCTGCTGCTGTCTTTTGGTGTCAAACCCTGGTTTCTCAGAATGTTTTGATAATTGCAGATTGTCATTTGTAGCTTTGGCTAATATGTGGTTTCTGCTCATCTGTTTCTGAAGGAGGAAAACCTTTTTCTTATTGTGAAGCTTTTTCAAGCATAAGTTGGGCAAAATAAAGAGTTTTTTCTCTGTTAGATCATGCTTAGCGATCAGTGTGGCACTGTTTTCTTTTCTTCAACATTTTTCATAAAGCCCCAGCCTACTGAATATGTTTTTTCCTTTTTCTTCATGTCATTTTGAGAATAAGTGTAGATCTTTCTCATCGGTTTTATAGTACAACAGGTAGAACTTAATTAAAACTTCTGAACACTCTAGCTCAACTCTCTGCTGAGAACTAGTTCTAATTATAACCTGTTTGAAGCTCAGCTCGAACCCAAGTCTCAAGTTTTACCTGTTGGATACAAGTTTGTGGCGCTTAAATTACTTCCATCAGATTCCAGGTCATTGAAACCTCAAGTATGTTCGGCACTGATGGCCTGGCAGTTGTGCCCATGTGCACTATGTGCAGAGGATGATGTCTCAGCAAGAGTTCATGTCTTTTCTGCATCATTCTCCACTTTCCACCCTCAGATTTCTGAATTCTGTTCACTGGTCCCCTGTCTAATTAATGTGCAAAAGTCAAAAAATAAATCTTCTCAAGAAAAATTCCAAGTCATTACACTTACACAGTTTTTAGCATTGCTGTTCAATTGTATGAAAGTGTAAGCTAACCTGTATTTACATATTAGCTTATCAGAGACACAGTCTGAGTCAGTGTGACCTGCAAATTAGATTGAATTTCTCAAAGCTCAGAAAAAAGAGATTTTACTTTTAATTGCTGTGTTCAGGAATTTATCCTGTATAAGTTAAACATTTGAAAGAAGCCTGCAGTCAGCCAAGGTTCTTTCACACATTCAATGAAAACCTGGAAAATTTCCCAATACTGGCAGATGGGCTGCATGTGGAATTATAGACATTATATAGCAGGGACGTAGTCTGAATGATGGCCCATAGTAGATTCTGAAGTATACTTCACAGTCCAACAATACAGTAATCTTATCAGAAATGCTGGTCCTCACACTAACTTTTGACTAAGCTGGAGACAGACCTGTAGACCATGCTCCTGATTTAACACATGAAATCAAAACTAGTTCACCCCCTCTTGTGCTTTCCATTTAGTCTCAGAGGTTAGAATATCCTAACCTGACATGCCAGACAGATAGTTCCTTATATCCGCCACAGAAATATTTCACTAGTTTATCTGGAGAAGAGCCCCTAGAAAATGTTTTCAGGGGTGGAACCTTCAAAAAGAACTGCAGCTGGTGATTGGACAATCGTTCTGCCGGTCACACCCATCACAGACCAATCCATATCAAGCCATAGAATGACGTAGCAGCTTGACCCTGTTGTTAGCAACATGTGTGCTGCTTACCATGCTTGTTTGTTATCCAGACAAAAATATTCACACAGATTTGTTGTCCAGACAAGAAACTCCTGCATCTTTGTGCGTCCACTTGCCATTGTTGTTTGTGAAAAGTTTGTCTTCACCGGAAAGCGTTGCAATGTTATAACACAACTGTTTCACTACAAAAACCTACATCGCCAACTATTGGCCTGGCATGCACGCTACATCGTTTTCACATCGTTTCCGTGTGAACGCGAAGCAAAGGAAAAACCTTTCCGTTTCTGGTGACCACATTTACATGTAAACAGGGCCTAATATGTGGCATGAACCTCGTCAACCACAATCCCCACCAAGTTCTGCCCATAATTCTGAGGAGAGCATATTTCGCCAGGTATCGCTGAGTAACCATGACTACCATAGCCTGACCAGCATCGTCCGAGGAGAATTTCCGCTTTCTGTCCCAGTTTCCCAGCAGTAATCCCCAGTCGGGAGAAGAGCAAAAACATGATTTTGTCGTAAGAAAAGCTTTAAGTGATGTTCTTTGCTCCTCTTTTAAAGAAGAAATTGAGTCCATTTCTGATAAAACTGCAGATATTGTTGCATCCACAGAGACCGCTACAGAAGCAGCCATTGTTTTCAAAGATGCAGTCAGTTCCCGCTGTCATCACGTCATCAGTTTCTGCCTCTCTTCCCTGATTGGGCTATCTGGCTTTTTGTCGTGAAGTCATAGGAGATTGGAGCTTGGCAAGATGGATCTGCAGACAATGAATCAGACAGGTCCATCTGCGCTGCAAGGTTAAGAATATCTGAGTTGCAAATTAGATATGTCACTGTAACACCTTCTTTGGTCGGGATCTACTCAGGAAGTCAAAGCCGATCTTTGTGTACCCTGACTTTACCAGCTCCTAACTGAAACACATTTAACTGGGATGTGATGTAATTTCCAGTTCCTATGTCCAAATTCCAAGGTTAATGGGGCACACCATAAGCTACATAGACCAGATTAGGTTTTTTTAACTGTACCTTGCTGTAAACATGTTTATTGTAAGAACTGGCCGTAAGAATGGATGTGTATGGGACTACTTGGGCTTTTACAGCCTTTTTCAAGGGGGACACCCAAGGAACAACAGTTTATTCCTTATTTGCAAAGTATTAAAAAGTGTGGACACAAAAATAATTTTTATTCACTATATAAATGGAATTTCTCCAGGCAGCCTCCTGGTAAAATTCTTTAACAAATATAAGCAAACATTTAAGTGCAGTAGGTAATATCTAAGAAAATTAAAATTGTAAAGCTGCTTCATACTCTTATCTAGTTGCTTGTGTTTTCTTATCCCCTTTTATGTTTGCCCTGTAATGTAATATTGATAAAAAGGCGTGGCGCTATGAAAACATAGAATCCTTATAGTGCTTCCTAGGCATTTGACATCATTTAGAAAGCACACTGTGGCTTTAGCAGCATCCCTTTGGCACGATGCTCTGGCACAGGAAAACCCTTCTGTCCATTCAGGAACCTTTAATCTCAAACTCTGACAGATATGATACATAGCTTTTATAATAGGAGACTAATGTTTTAATACAATTTTGCTGAACGTAAGCATGTTTCAGTATCATTCTTCTTCAATATTATCCCCTTTTGCATCAACACCCTGCTGCATTTGGGTCCTCCACTAATCAAAACAGTGCAGTAGATCTTCTTCAGACAGTTGTCTCAGGACCTAAATCATTCCTTTCTTAACCAGTGACACAAACTCAAAATGGTTCCTTTGGAAACAGATATGATGTTAGGAAAAAAGGGAAAAGTCACATGGTGCCTGATCAAGTGTACAGGGAGGGTGTTCAAGCACTGAGATTAATTTGGGGACAAGAAACTGCTTTACAGAGAGCGCAGTGTGAGCTGGCACGTTGTCTTGATGAAGAATGAAACCATTTGTCCACAGTTGTGGTCTCTTTCCTCAGACTTTTTGTGCAATTTTTTTTATATCTGTTTGTAATGGTGTTGATTCATCATTGACACTTCTGGAATCCACTCCTCCAAAATGAGACCTTCATTGTCCAAAATAAAATCAACATGACCTTGAATTTAGACTTCCTATGTGCATTCTTTTTCCTCGTTGACAATGGTGTCTTTTAATGCGCTGACTGCTGGGTTTTTCTTCAGATTGTTCCTAAGTGTCTCCACAAATGTGCCAGGGTTTTTCCTTTTTTATCAGAAATCGGAAGTTTTAGGACAACCTTGGCACAGACTTTTGTCATGTTCAGATTTTCATGCAAAGCTTGCTGAACTGTCCCTTTTTCAGTAGAGAGAATTTCTGCTGTCATTCTTATATTGAGTCATTAAATTCAAAGGATTTGTTCAGTTTGTTGAATGTTTTGAGGAGTCTTTGATGTGCATGGGCACCCAGGATGTTCATCGTCTTAGACATCTTCTCTGCCTTCACAAAATCTTTTGGGTCATTCAAGCACACGTGCACCTGACATGCAGTGTTTCCCATACACCTCAGTTAATGTGTGAAAAGATTTGGCTGCTGTTTTGTTTAATTTCACCAAAAAATTCAAGTTCATATATTACTCAACTTTTAAGCTAATCCTTTTTCAACACCTTGGCAAAAAAAAGGGGAAACTTAAGTCAGTGGTTAGCAGTGAACTAAAGATGTCACTTACTGTAAACATACAGCAGTTGTGTGTAAAACCAAACCTCTGAAATGAAACACTTAGTGTGACTGTGAACCACGTGGTTTTTATCCTCATGAGAACAGTGTCATATTTATTAATAGACATACCACTTATGTCTTCTCAGGACTTCCTGGCACCATTATTTGTAAACTTTAATGTTGTTCAAGCATGGGTGTGAAGCCCATGCTTGTTTTACCATAAATGACTTCATCAATTAGTTTATGATATATATGGTATTAGATGGCTTAAAATCTTTAAGATTTGTCTCTGTTCTCCTGCACTAGGGCTAGTTGAGCATGGGCGAGACTGGACAGCCATTGCCAAAATGGTGGGCACCAAAAGCGTTGCACAGTGCAAGAACTTCTATTTCAACTACAAGAGACGTCACAACCTGGACAACCTGCTCCAGCAGCATAAGCAGGTACAGTAATGCTGTGGCTGTCTCTCTGCTGTCTCTGAACTAAGATAATCTTTAAAGTCTGAATGCAGAAAAAGTAACTTTCTGTCACTCTGTTTCCCAGGATACACGGCGGGCTCGTGCTGATAGAGCTCAAGGTGAAGGTCTGGCCACGGCATCAGCCGATGATGATGATGATGACAACCCAGATGACAGTGAAGGTCAGAGAGATAAACAGATAAATCTAAAAGCGCTCTTATCCTCGCTTTGTATCAAACATGCTCCTTGGTCGCCTCATGGTTGATATGAAGCACGTGCACATTCTCAAGTTTTGGGGTGAAGGTTGTGCATTGTACTTTTTTATCCAGTTTCTTCCTAGATTATGAGCAGCTGGGTTGTATATAATGCTACGTGTTGAATAAAAAGAGAGAACACAGCGATAAGTGTTGTGCAAAGCAGAGACGCCTGATCTTAAATGCCCTCTGAATTGTCATGTAAGGATTTCATTTAGCTGATGGCAATGTGCTCGCTCTCTGCTGACTGCACTTTTAACAAGGGGGTAAAAAAAAAAAGGATCAAATGAATAAAGTCAAGGGGGGGAGAGGTGGAGATAAAAGATATGAACTAATTCTGACTACATGGGCGCCTGTTGCATAACAGTTCTTGGCTTTGAAGACTCAACAAAGCCTGTTCTTTGAACATAAAGTGCTGGTCCGCTTGTTTGATCCAGCAGGCCTGTCCTTCTGTCTGTCTGCCTCCTCTCCAGAGGTCTGAGTCTTTACTGTTGAAGGAAACCTGCCGTGAGGAAGACGCAGTCCAAACAGATTAAATGTTGCCTAAGAAGTACCACAGCTGGATTGTAGAATCAATATTTGGTTTTCTAAGCAGCAAAGTGGCTCAATATGTTGGAAATGTTCATCTTTTGCAGACTTAATATATAATTTAAACAGCCTCATGAGGACTTAGATAGCAGTGGCGACAGCGGAGGGTCACAAGGTTTACAGTCATGTTTATTTGACTTTCTCTTCGTCTCATGGAAACCCAAACTGCTCTTTAGAGGTCTCTGTGATCTGCAGCTTGTGGAGCTCAAATTATCTTCATCACACTGCAGAGAAAGAGGCATTCATGACACTCTCACACTATCTTTTTAATGATTTGGAGCTCTTGTAAAGATGCTCCGCTGATTTTGTTTTGGTACATAAAATACATCATGCAGATTGTTTTTGCACGGATCCCTCATCCAGACTACCATCTCCATAGCAACAAGTGAGTGGTAGACAAAAGGCAAACCGTCAGGAAAAACAAAATAGCTGCCTCTCTTTTCATATACGTATGATGAAAAAATATGAATTCATATTTCTTTTACTAAAGAATTCCAGTTCACTCAGAACTTGGATAAGGGATCAGGTGGTTGGTTTACATGTTGAAAGTCTGCTCTCTTGTGTTAATGAGGCCTTGGCTGAGCACAAAGAAACAAAGATGATCAAATAAACAAAACCCTGAGTCATACAATAGATTAAAATGTGCCTACGTGCATACTAAGGAGCAAATGTGACAATGGATCTTATCCAGATGAAAAGGAGGTAACTGTGAGAGCCTGTGTTGTGGAGGAAACTTTCTGGATTATTAATATGTTTATTTTAACATGGAAAAGGAATGATGTTAGCTGTGTTTCTGGTGTCAGCCTCTTGGGTACATTGGGTCATTTATTATTCATAATGTGTAATGAAACAAATGAATCAAATAGTGTGATGTATTGCAAAAAACTTACTATGTGGTCAAAAGCTATTGAAATGCCATGTAAAGAAAACTGCAGGAACTGAGTAAACAGTCCAGGGTGTCATCTATAAAATGGTGCATAAAATCCATACTTAAAGTATACATGCACCAAAATCCAGAAACTGGCAAGTGACCAAAATACTTCAGATTTATGAAACCCCACAGACACAAACCTTAACTCAACTCAGTGTTGTCTTTATTAATCACAATCCACTGGGAAAGATGCGCACATGGATCAGCCTCGTGATCCTCCCTCTACATGCCCACTTTTAACCATAAATGGTTAATGCAAAACACCTTATTAATGAAAATGTATCATACACAATGAGCTGACTGATGAAAGGATTCCAGCTCACTTAAGTTACCAAAAACAATAAACCAGAGCGGGTGATGAAGATACCTGGTGTGACAGGAGGGTAGAGTGTGGAGGTGACGGAGTGGTGCTGCTGTGCGCTTTGTGCTTCCTGTGACACTGTTATCATTTTTAAGCCAACTCAACACCCTGCGATTGAATGACCAGATTAAAAATAAAGCAGTTTTGTACTTCGATTGTTTGTGCTCTGGGGGGATAACATACAAATACAAGGCAGCACTGATGATTTATGTTGCTGAATTTTTAGATGACTATTTAAGTATTTTAGTATTAAGGAGCACAAAATGGCTTACATACTACACACAATAATTGAACTTAATGTTTGAATGTTAATGATGATGTGGATCTCAGAGTAAAATTGCATAGAGGCACTTCTCTGTGTGTGTTTGCTATTTCCCATATACACACGCATGGGTCAGAATTTGCTTACATCTGCACACATTTTGCCTTCAGGTTTGTTTTTTATAGATCACACACTTCAAGATTTCTGACAACACAACCCTGTTCCCTTAAAAATTGGGATGTCATGTAGAAACAGACCCCTCCCCAGTCACTACAGGTGTGCCACAGGGCTCTGTCCTGGGGCGGCTCCTCTTCTTCACTTACCTCCTCCCCCTTGGCCATATCTTCTGTAAATTTAGTATTCATTTCTCCACTGCTCCGTGGATGACACCCAGCTCTTCCTCTCCTGCAAACCCAATTCCACACTCATCCCCCTCCCTTATCTCCTGCCTATCTGACATTAAATCCTGGTTCACCTCCAATTTCCTCAAGTTAAACAGTGATAAACAGAACTCCTCCTCATCGGCACCAAATGTACACTATCTAAAGTTGACAGTTTCTCCCTCACCTATGACAGCTCCTCAATCTCCCCCTCCCCTCAGGTTAAGAGTCTGGGTGTCACTCTCCTTCCACTCACACATTGATAACATCACCCGGTCTGCTTACTTCCACCTCCAACATCAAGCGTCTCCACCTCTCCCTCACCCCCCACAGTGCCTCTATTCTTGTCCACAGCCTCATCTCCTCCTGTTTAGATTATTGTAACTCAGTCCTCTTCGGCCTCCCACAAAAGTCCCTCCATAAACTCCAGCTGGTCCAGAACTCAGCTGCCCACATCATCACCAGAACCCCCTCTCACCATCACATCACCCCCATACTACAGCACCTCCACTGGCTCCTGATCAAGCAAAGAGTAGAATTCAAACTCCTCCTGTACACCTTCAAAGTCATCCACAACTTCGCCCCTCCCTTTCTGTCCGACCTCCTCCACATCTCCACCCCAGCCCGCTCCCTCAGATCCTCCTCCTCCATCCACCTCACTGAGCCCTCAGCCCGCCTCAGCACCATGGGGAGCAGGGCCTTCAGTCGCTCTGCTCCCCAGCTCTGGTACTCTCTCCCATCTGACGTCCGAAACTTGAAATCTTTGTCGCTTTTCAAATCCAGACTCAAAACCCACCTGTTCAGGAATGCATACTCCATATAGCATTGACCTACTACCTCTTTCCCATACCTGTCATTATCTGTTGTGTTTTGCTGATTTTATTGTTTTTGTTTTATTCTTGTACAGTGTCCTTGATTGTCCTGAAAGACACTTTTAAATAAAATGTATTATTATTTATAATTATAAACAGAGAAACAGACAAAACATTAAAACCCTTTTTTAAAAACACACACACACACACACATATATATATATATATATATATATAATTTGTGCTGATTTAGTTGAAGAAAAAGTAATTTTTGGGCTTGATTTGGATATTGGAGAAACATGTATCAAATTATTCCAGCTAATTAGATCTTACACAGATTCTTAAATACTGAAGTTTAACAATATACTGGCACATCATGTATTTTATGCCAATTTGTGCTTGTTAAGAATAGACTAGATTTGTGGTATGAATTGCCCAAATTTAGCATATATGAATTCTCTACTTTGACTTGAGACATCATTCTGTACGTTTTCTTTATAGGGTAATAAACATTTCAGGAAGAAACATTATTACAAACACAGTTATTCACATTATTGCACAGCCCTTGTTTTAATCCCTGATTCCTGATTGCCTAAAAATGATGTGAGTTTCATTTAGTTTAGACTTTTTGGGTCATGTACTTGATTACTTTTTAAAACTTAATCTTCTGCTTCCTCAGGCGGTGACAACAGTTCAGACACAGAAAGTGCACCCTCCCCCTCTCAGGCTGACTCCTCAAAGTCTGGGGACTCCAAGAGGGCAGACAGTGCTGCAGGAGATGCTTCGTGCTCTGATCAGGACAAAGGTCAGTCTAGTAATGGAAAGGCCCTGGAGCCCTCTTATGGAGGCCTCTGTGTCAAAGAGGAGAAGAGCCCTGAAAGTGAGGCTGGATCTCAGGAGGAGAAGTCCAGGCTGTCTTCATATGGAGGCTCTGTGCATCCCAAGATCGAGCCTCAGGATGTTGACATGAAGAGCGGAGAGGTCCAGGTCAAGATGGAGCCTGAGATGAAGGAGAAAGGTGAAAAGGGAGATCATGGGGAGAGGCAGAGAGAGCTCCACTCAGACAACGACTCCAGTGCCACCTGCAGCGCTGACGAGGACGTGGAAGCAGAGCCTGAAAGGAGGTGTGTTTTTATAGCCTCATATTTGTGTACACAACAGCAGTTTAAAAGGTCCAGGAGGTTTCAGTGATGACCTTTTGCTTTGTGCCTCTGCAGAATATTCTCCATGGAAAAGCCAACACTGCTCAACCCTCCAGGCTCGGTGCTGGTGTCCTCACCCAAACAAACACAGCTCAACATCCAGCAGCTACACAAGCGGGCAGCAACCATCCCACCTATGGTTAGTCACAGTCTAAGGTTGATCTGTTCAGACTGACAGGCAAACCGACAGCAGGCTGATAGCTGCCTACACATTTTATATCAGTCATCAGTGGGGACCAAGATGAAAAGATGAAGATGTATGTGGCATTATTATTGGCACTTTCATCTGCTGTATGTGCTGTGAATTCTCAACAATCTCACTGTGAACTATGCTGACATTTTCTACAGTTTATCTCAATTGAAAATGTCATGTAGAGCTGTAACAAGACATTAATCAACATCAATTTATTGTTCTACTCTAACATTATTAGGCAGCAGCGGCTATGGGTTTTTTAATGCTGATGCCGATGTTTGGCAGAAAAAAGTCTGATTACCGGTAAATCTGCCGCTTAATTAAAAAAAAGTATGAAATGATTTTTTTTTTTTTTTTAAATGGTCCCTTAACACTTACATCAATGAATATATGAATTACAGGCAGAATATTTTTATTGTTTTACAATACTTTCTCCTTTAGTATTTGATTAACTTTACAACAGAGTGGAATTTTCAAGTACAAAAACATGCAGAAAAGCATTACAGCTCTGGGAAACTAATTATATAACCTTAAAAAAAGAGTCAGTCAATAAATGAGTTATGACATACATCTTGTCTTGTGCTTCGTGTTGATGAAAATTAGAGGTAGGTTATAGTCCAGGTAGAACAACTTTTAAAAAAGTTGCAAACTGGTAATTATGAGAGGAAAAGCAACAAAAACACTAAGGTTACATGCTTTTCACAAGCCTCTTTTATTTTTCTACTCTGTATTTTGTTTTAATGAAAACAAAATTGGCCTTTATTTTACAACTTTACAAATAAAAATGTAATATGAGGAGCTTTATGATGCATATTTGAATAGTTTATTCCACTTTATCAGAAAGTTCGGTTCATAGAAAAGCAATCTGAAGTCATTAGTTGGCCTTTTATTTTTCTCAGCTTGGCCATTGAACTTAATTTTTTTGTGAAAAAATCTGGATCAGAGCACATGTGTTGTTGTCCAAACATTTGATAAATTACCACAATGTGGAAAAACTTTCTTTCCAGCTTTAGTCTTTTTCTGATTAAATATATATATAATATTACACAATTTTGAAATCTACCTGTCGCCATGTGTACATGCAAAACCAATCTTTCAGAACAAAATGCAAAGACATACACTATAATTGGGCTACTATAATTAAGCCGCCATCATTGTGCACTGCTCATTGACAATAAGCTCAAATTCTTTGTGTATTGTAAAGTGATACCTCTCTGTTGCAAAATTTATGAGGATGCATAATAAAACAGAACAAGTTTGCAGGGAAGGCACAATTTATTTAAAAAAAAAACAAAAAACTTTTCTTTGAGAACATGACAATTAACTGTTGAGTAGGGAAAGAAAAACTATGGTAGCTCCGGTCTGGCTGAATGAAATCTTTAGGGACAACAACCAGCAGAGGTGGGGAGCACAACTCACAAATATCACTGTAGGATATGAGCTCAACTACTGTCCTATATGTTTGCTGAAAAAATAAAACAAAAAACTGGCATGGCAAAATCAGATGGTACTAAAAGAGCTACACAGCTGCACAGAGAATTTATGTTGAGGACTTTGCTGGAGGTGAAATCATCATGGAGAAAGGCAGTTTGAACCCTTTATTCTGGTAGACTCCCCCAAAACAGATTTATCCACTGGGAAGACTTGTATTCCCGATTGAACATTAATTTATATTCAGCTATCTAATGTCTATCCTTCCCTCCTCACTTTTCCAGGTCCCTGGTCCTTTTGGCCCTGGCGGCATGCCCATCAGCGGTTTTGCCATGCTGCAGCACCAGATCAAAGCGGCACATGAGTCAGCGCACCAAGAGGAGAAGCAGAGGCAGGATCAGGGAGACCTGGAGCACAGACCCCCGTTCAACACCCGCAGCCCCACCATACTGGACAGAGACGGTAAGAGAACAGAAAGCTCGCCTCCTGCTGTCCTCATCTCCCCTTTCTCCTGTTCATGGCTCTGTCAGCCTTGTTCCATTGCTGCAAGCAGTGCTCTATTTATATCTAATGCATTTTTAACAGGCCCCATTCGTTTTTGTGCACTTCCAAAAAGGAGGAATCATCTGAGGGTGATCTGGATTGTCATAATGTGGTTCATCCTGGGTCGAGACAAAAAGTTGCCTGACCCTGTTTCCCTGTAATGCAGACACTTAGCTGAACTCTGGGAGGATGCTCTCTCTCTTCGGGTGGGAGATGACTCTGCTGTTTTTTGTGTGACCCAAGATTGTCACAGAAGGACACTTGCTGCTTTTAGTCAGTCAGACGTACTTTAGCCACTCAGCTCCAGAAAGGTGAGGGTGGTAAAATCACTCAGCAGACTGCATTACAGCTGATTTCTGTGAAGCTTTTAGCACCTTTTAGCTGGAGTGCTGTGAAGAGCAGAGCAGCTGTCTGTGAGCTGCTGAGGGGCTTTGTCGCAGAGATATTCATTACATTAGATTCACCTTGTATGTATGTAGGTGATGCTTCATTTTCACAGGCTGGCCTTGTGCTCACTTTCACTGAGTTCTTGTTATGATAGAGGTTTATTTCCCTTTAGCCACATGCCTGTGTGCTACAGGTACATCCTTACACTTACACTGTCCTGTCTCTGGACCAGGATACTTTCCCCTGTCAGCCGCTTACCTCTTAAGATCTTCTTTAAGAGCAGAGTAAAGCGTCACCCCAGTGTCTCTCACCTCTGTGTGCCACCAGGTGAAAGCACAAATCTTGAGCTCCACCTCAGTTCCCTTCTTGCCTCCTTTCATCCCCTTAAGTAACCTGTTTCCATTTAGATGTTTGTGTTTGTTATTGAAGGCAAAACTTTTTTTGTCCTGTGTGAAAGCAGAAAATGATTAAATACATTTTAACCTATATAGCAGTTTTATTCCCTCAAAGCTTTGGTTCCCAGCCTGGGGTCTGGGACCCCTCAGGGTGGGGGTTGCTGCCAGAGGGTCTCAGGGAGTGAGCAACTTACTACCAGCCTTAAGTTGGTCAAAATTTGGTTAACATAATTTGGCTAAAAAAGTAAAGGGATAATTTCATTGAAAATGATTTGCACATGGATGTATGTAAGTCCATTTTATTGAGATTTCATTCATGAAAACAGTTATATTGTGTTTATTTTACACAGTAGTCTATCAACTGTCTTTTCTTCTTCGGTAAACCTAGGGCGTGGCTCAGAGAAAGCTGGTCGGGAACCACTGCCTTAAGGCATAATTTCAGAAACAAGATTATATAAACAAATACAATAGTAACTCTTTGAATATATTAAAAAAGGACTGATGTGGTGTGAGGCTCTAGGCAGTATAATTTCAGTGGAAGAATGGTAAAAGGTCTGCTTAAAGCACAAAAACAGTCCATTAATACCCACTTCAAACTTATACATTTTAAGTTTTTAATAAGAATTTATATTACTCTATCCTTTGTAAATAAATTTGACCCCAAAGACCTGATGTGTGCTCTAAATGTGGACTGAAAAAGCTTTGTTTCACTGCCCATGGGACTGCCCAGATATAAAAATATTTTGGAAGTTTTGAATACCATTTCATGTGTTACAAGAGTTAAAGTAATGTTGTGTCTTAAACTGTGTATTTTGGGTATTATTTCTGAAAATTGTGAACTAAACAAGGCAAATAAGAAAAATTGACTTAATGTTTACTAAAGGCAAAACACACAATAGCCAAATCTATCTCATGACCAAGCTTTAAGGTGTGGCTTGACAGTCCATCAAAATCTTGAGCTCTTGAAAAATTTACTTTCATATTTTAGGGTAACATTTCTGTTTTTGATTAAATTTGGAGAAACTTTCTTATATTTCTTCAAGAGAAAATACTAAAGAAGCCTTCAGGACTTAATAATGTGAAGTTACTGTATATTTATTATTTAACTTACTGTGAAATAGATCTATATTGAGTGTTGCAATTTTGTTCTTAGCTGATTATATTTTGCTATGGGGGCAGGCTAATGCCTGTGCTGAACTATGAATTGTATTTTGATGTCAAGCCCTGTGAAAACACCTAGTTCAGAGATGTTTGACCTTGACTGATGACTATTGGTGGGTTTTTGGGTTTTTTTTGGAAAAAAATCAATACATATTTTCACTTTTTTCATGAAACACTATAGATTACTTCCCATGGTGGAGTGTGGATTTAAATAAATAAATAGAAGTACGACGATTTGTAAAGATGTGATGTAAGCTTTAAAGTAGTTAGTTAAAAATGTTTTTGTTGTATTTCAGTATCCATTTTCTAGTCTCTTGGAGGCAGTATGGTAGCCTGAATAAAAGTCGATAACTTTGGTTGGTTGAAATTAAAACTGAAGCAGAGGAGAAAATATGTGAAGCTGTTAATCCGGTCACAAGGCGAAACTTGGCATGGTTTTGCAGCACATGGACAATTTCAAGTCCAGCTGGATTTCCCCACAGAGGTTTAACCATGTTCTGAATTTAATAAGTCCACACTTGGTCAAAACTTACATTCATTAACAAATCTAGCATTTCTCATAAAGAAGTGGCCAAAATATAAACAGTATAAATGTTTTTCTATATATATATATATTTTTTTTTTTTTTTCAAAATGGAAGGGAAACTGTAAATAACAGGTTTTATATGTAAAAGAATTTAAAGTTTCCTTGCCTTGTTGTATCATGTTAAGTGTATGTTGTAGTACCTTCTTGTACTTGTAAGAATTTAATTGTAAAAGGAAATAAATTGTGTGTTTGAAGGAGTCCAGGAAAAGAAACCAAACTACAAACAAGTTTGATATGGCAGCAGAGAAATTGTAGTTTCTCTATATTTGATAGCTCTTGCCTTGTCCACTGGTACTTTGTTTATAGTAAGGCTCAATTTACATTAAGGTGAGTGCACATTAAATTTCTCACAAAAAACATCTGTTTTATGGATGTTTGTCACTTTTAAGCCTCTACTAAAGTTATATACTGAAGTTTTCATGTTTGTCTTTCAGGCTAAACACATTTTCATGTCTGGATAAATAAAGTTGTTGTCCCCGATGTTGAACTTCAGCATGAATGTTAATGTTTGACACACCTGCGACAGGGATTTATAAATTCGTCATGGAGTGTCTTGTTTTCTTATCTGTCCCTATTTGAGCCGGCAGGATGATGACGTCTGTTCCCCTCGCTGGAGGAACGCTCACACAGCCATTTGCATTTTTGATTTTGTAGAGTGCAGAGCATGAGGCGCGCTCCCTGCAGAGAGGTTACTCCCGGTCTTGTGTGGGTGTGTTATGATCCGTTTAGACTCCTCAGCTCTCCCCGGAGACAGTAAATCAGACAGCAGGTCTGGGCCAAGGATTCCTCAAGCTGAGGGCAGCCTATTAACCGAGGTCGTAGGTGCTTACTTTACCATTCACTGGAGTCTGTCAGAATGAAACTGAATAATTAATCACGCTGTATTTGATGAGAAATGAGGCTTAATGGAAGCATCATGTTGGGTGGGTTAAAGTTGTGGTGTCTGGCAGGCTGGAGACATTTAGAGGACGGATCTGGGTTACTCACAGAGCTGACGGGAATTTGGGGATTTTGTGTGAGAGTGAAAGTTCTAAGTAGTTTGCTTTTTACTTTGGTATTAAATTGTACTTTTTTGTTGTTATTTTGTCCCACCAGTCCTCCACCCTGCCCCCAACCAGCTGGTCCAGACCATGCCAGATGGAGTCCGTGTGACGTTCAGCAGACCCAGTCGACCTCCCAACATTCCCTCTCCTCCTCCGCTCATTCCAACCACCAAGCCCACGGACAAGCCTTCCTTCATCCATGGTGGCTCCATCTCACAGGTAGGACTAAAGTTGGCACCTGTCTCTTTGTTTCTCAGATCTGCAAGTGGCCTAACGTACAAAGCTAGGCAGCAGTGCTTAGAAAGGCTGGGGGAGGTTTGAAAAAAAGAAGAAATTTGAATGAATTATATGATTGATTTAAAGTTATTGGTTTATGTGATGCGTTTCAGTAAATTAGTTTTTCTGCCTCTCAGGGGTGGATATGCCAACATTTCCAATCTCATTTATGCCATACCGCTACCAATAATGCACACTTTTCAAACTGTATGAAGCTCCAAGTCTTTTTTGTACCAGTTTTAACTGTCACAATTTTTTGGGCTTGAATGTAAGTAAAAAGAGAGAGAGTTAAAAGCTATTATCGGGCTATTATGGAAGTACAACATGGTGTTTCGACATAACGAGCTACCACGATTACATTGTAACCACTTGTCTGGGTATTTCCTGCTAATTTAATTACCTGATCAAGTTGGTGCTCGTGGCTGTGGCTATGACACTGTGTATTACTGTGTTTTATTTTATGTTACTAAATCAAATGTTTAAATCTTGTGTGCATGTGTTCACCACAGAACTTATTTCAGGCATTGATCCAGGAAAAAAAAAAAAAAAAAAAATCCTATAGACCTTTGGGAGGTGGGAACCATAAGTGCTAAAATGCCAACTCACTTCTGCATTTTAGTACTCATTCCTGCACCACTCTATGACGCATTTGATGTAACTGTGATGGTCTATTTCACAAAAAAACAAGACAAACTCTTGATTCTTCAATGAATTGGAAGAGATCCAAGCGCAGAACCCTCCACCGAGGCATTTCTGACTCTATTTTCCAGATCTCACACTTAACAGAACTTTCTGGATCTACCAAAATCTAGTCAGTTCTTCCTTGTTCCATGACCAACATTCCTTAAAAATTTCATCAGTATCTGTTCCTTACTTTTTGAGTTATCTTGCTAACATTAAAACAGACAAACAAACACTGGAACAAAACGTAACTTCCATGGCAGACATGATGACTTATATATGATGTTTGAAAGACAGAAGGTTCAGAAATAAAAAGAGACCAACTGGAAATATTTTTTGGAATTATGTGTTCATTTGATATGAATATACTGTAGTTTTAACAGTAACTTAATCGAAATCTTTTGAGAAGATGTTTCATTTATCTTTAAGCAAATGGAAAAATGCCGGCAAAAACATAAATGGCAAATAAGAGCTTCAGTTGCCCTTCTTAAGTCTTGTACAAACACCACTAAAACAACAACCCACTCGAAGACAGTGCAGAGCACTAAAGAAAAATGTAACCCTGTTTATGCAGTTTTTAAATTTAAATGGATACTTTCACTAAACCACAAGTTTGTGAGGTGGTTCCCTCTGACAATCCCGCCAAAGGCTGAAAAAATCAAACGAAAAAATGCATTCATCTTAAACAGGGCTTACCACAAGCACCAGCTACCAGCCAAACAGCTGATTACTCACTCTTTCACAACAGGCTACTTTTTGTTTCTTTTACCCTTAAAATTGAAGTTAATTTAATTTAATTAAGTTAAATTAAGTTCATTGTTTCTAGACTGAGATAACACTTTTTTTCTTTTTTAAAACATGACATTTCTTTTCCTTTAACTATCTGCACACACCAGGGCACAGTGCCTGTAAGGGTGTAAATATGTACATTTTCAGCTGTCGTTGAATAATTATGTACCAACTTTTAAAGTAGTTTATGATGATTATTATTGGCACCTTTGTTAATGTTTGGTATACAAGGTTTAAAAATCTTAAGTAATTCAGCTGTAGTTTTCTAAAACAAAAGAGGAATTGTGTATATTTGAATAAAAAACAGCTCATCATTAAAAACCAAAAATATTTTCCCTTTCTCTGCTTTCTTCTCTTTAGTGACCCTATACAAGCATTTGGATAAAATTTAGACTTTTGGAAATAAAAGAGTTTGCACTTTTGACAAATGGTGGTGCTCCTCCCATCAAACTTGAGGATGTTTAGTAAATTAGTAATTAATTGAACTTGAATTGTTTGATTTTAAGTGGGTAGGGGAACTGCTGGATTCCCAGGCTGGCTACTTTTTTACTCTACACCAGACTTCTTCTGAAAGCGTTGTCTCAAGTGCAAATAACTTATTAAGCTGTCCTTCCAACCTACAGCCTCAGTCCTTTGAGCAACCTTTACAGTTTAAGAAATAAGGATTTATAAAAAGTAAAAAAAAATAGGAACTTCAGCTAGGTATGTTGGTTCTGGTTTTAATAACATCATCAACAGACAACAGGATTTCCATATGTGGCTCCTGTGATTCGTTAAACAGGGGCCCTTAATTTTTCAGACCACTGGTCATTTTACCTTTTTAAGTATTAATTATTATAATTTTTCCACTGGGCCTCAAAACCCTGGCTCCACCCTCCCAAATGGCATCAAAACTCTGCCATTCAACTACCTGGATTGTTTTACCTCTTGATGAAGGAAATTAGTCACAGTTTTGAAGTTTTCAGTCAGATCTTCATGATTAGATGCATCTTTTAGTTGGTTTCAGTCCCCCAGAAAAGGGGATTAGCTTTTTAAAAACAAAAATGCTTCAGTAGAGTTTATCCCAAACCTCAGCCCTGAACATTATTTAGAACATTTTGTTCCATTTATTCAATTTATTCAGTCAGTTTGACTTTTTAAGCTCAAACACTGCTCCCAAACCACAAGACTCACTCGACCTTCTGAAATATTATGAGTAACAAGAAGCTTTGACCCAGAAAAGCATTCTTTAGTTGTTCATAAAATCATGTATAATTTATTATTTTATCTCTGGTGTCAATATCAGATGTTATGTTTCTGTAAAATAAACAAAATGCTTGTTACCAAACTGAGCAGAGCTGTGCCAAGTCCAGCCAGCACTTTGAATGGAAATGCACTGTTAGTTACAGACATCACAGCACAGGGTATGTTAGTTAGGAAATGATGGTTTGAACATGAAAAGTTAATCCCACAATATACTGCTGTTGATTAATGAATAAACTGTATGATAATCTGCGGGATATCAAAGATCAACAAAACTTTTAAACCTTTTTGCATCACCAAAGTGAACTGATGATAAAGATGTATTTTTTCTTGCTGCGTTCTTAGGGAACTCCTGGCACGTACCTGCCCTCCCACGCTGTTTATGGGCCAGAGGGGACAAAGAGCTCTGTGGGCTCCATCTCTCTGGGTCTGCCCCGGCAGCAGGATCCCAACAAACCAGGTAGGACCGCACAGTATCTTCACTCTGAGGTTCAGGGGAGGTACTGTTTAAACAAATAAACATGACATCAGACATCATTGAGGTCAGGTGTACTTATGGGTACATGGTGACATTTTAACATTTTGCTGGACTATGCCTTCGTACGTGTTTGTTTTGCAGTGTTCAGATGTTATTGACAGATTTCTAGTAACACAGTTAAAGTTGCGTAAAATAATCTCTGAAGAAAGTCAGCATGATATGTTGTAAAAGAAGGACTATTTCACTCTTGAAGCTTAACTGATGCAATGAAACATTAATGAATTAACAAATGAACTCTGAGGACAGGCTACCTATATACTAGAGAAGAAATGTATGAACTTTCTATTGCAAAATCTTTGTGATTTTTTGCTAACATTTTGAATTTTACTGCACACACATTTACAGTCAGCCTTATCATACCTCTGTAGTTTCTTTGGCTTCTGGCTTTTTTAGATTTGAGTTCCTAAAAAAGCCAGAGGCCAGAAATTAGATTACTTTTTACAAAACTCAAATCTAGACACTTCAGGAAGCTACTGTAGCTCAGTCAGAATCAGAGTTCACAAACAGCAGATGCATCACACATACAGCTGAACTGTGTCTTCTCTCTCTGTAACTCTTAAGGCTCAGCAGGTCCACCCATACAGGATGCAAGGGGCAATCCAGGAAAGATGGGCGAGGGTCTGGGCGTCAGAGGGTCAATCACTCAGGTACAAATGAAACAGATTTTGTTTCAGTGTTAGTCAGTGTGTATGTGTTTACATGGACTTGAGTATTTCAGTTTTGACCCATATCCAGGTATTGATAACGTTTGAGATAAGGTGTTTACATACAGGGGTGGCACAGTGGCGCAGCAGATAGTGCGTGTGTCTCACAGCAGGAAGTTGTCGGTACGATCCCTTTGTCAAGGCTTTTCTCTGTGGAGTTTGCATATGTTCTTCCTGTGCATACATGGGTTCTCTCCCAGCATTTCGGCTTCTCCCACAGACCAAAAAATGTGCTTGTTTGCTTCATTGGTGACTCTTACTTGCCCTTAGGTGTGGGTGAGTGAGTAAATGGCTTTCTGTCTCTTTATGTGGTCCTGGGATTGGCTCTTGTCTATCCAAATGTTAGCTGGGATAGACAAGTGCCCCTCGCAACCCTGAAATGGATGTTTACATGCGCGCAGAGGAAGCTAGTCAATCATATCCCTGGGTACCTGATAAATACTAGTACACTGGTTTCCAACTGCATCTTATTTGCACATGGGCCTGTGAAGTTCATTTTTACAACAAAAACTTAAGTAAGTTTGATATTCCTGAAACCACTGTGGTTTATTGTGGGCTTATAACTATTCAAGTCTAACATCTGGTTGTGGATCTAAGGTATTCAGTTTATTTCCACCGGTGGATGAAGAGCAACCGTGAAAATTTAACACATCCTCACCGTTCACTGATGCATGTCTGTGTCACCAAGTAGTACAAGGAAGCAATTTAAAATCAATTACATTAATTTCTTCCACTCCCAAAAGATAAACTTGGCCTCGTTATTGTTTCACTGGTTGCCGCCGCCCAGTATGTTTCCTTGATTTGTCACTTGGCTGAGGCTGCACCCTTGCAGGTTGTCACCAGCTGTCAAGAAAAAAGGGTATTGCATGTACTTCACAGTTTTCTGTTATCCTTGGAGTTCTTTTGTTTGCAAAATTAGGTATCTCCGGATCATGACTGTGGTTTAACCTTGATTCTAAAATTATACTGTGATGATTACATGCCCTAACTAAAAATATGATACTTAAACATGATGAAAATTGAAGTACTTAAATCCATCTCAGCACAATTAGTGACAGATTTTAACTTAGATTAGCCACAAAATTTAAAATATATATTTTTTAGTCTTCATAATTTTGCTCTTTTCTGAATCAGGGCACGCCAGCTCTGTCCCAGTCCAGCATTGCTGCTGACCTTCTGAAGGGCGCAATCACAAAGCTGGCCACGGAGGACCTTAGTAACTCAGATAAGACCAGAGGAGACCATCTGTCTAAAGGTCATGTCATCTATGAAGGCAAGAGTGGTCACATCCTCTCCTATGATGGTAAGCACCTATGATATGAATGCGCTGGGTATGTCTTTTCAAAGCGCACACATTTTAACATAGTTTTCTGTCTTGAAGCATCCAAAAGCTATCAGGAAGCCCAGAGAAAACACCAGAACCCCCAGCTTAGCCCCAGGCATGAGCTGAAACGCACTTACGACATGATGGAGGGACCCATGGGCCGGGGTCATCCTGGCAGGGAAGGGGCTCCATTTGAAGGTAGTGATCATGTGTCTGTCTCATTAAGCTCTGTTTTCTTTTTGTTTCTTTTGCATCAGTAGAGTGACTATATGTTTTTGTTTCTCAGGGTTAATCAGCAGAGCTTTACCAAGAGAGGGTCTGCACAATGACTCAAAGGAAAGACCACTGATCCCTGGCTCTATCATGCAAGGTACCTCATTGTACCCTGTCCTAACTTCCCATAAAACATCCATTTCTACATCAAACATCACCATATGTCTTTTGTATTTTTTCAGGAACACCAAGAACAGCTGCAGAGTCCTATGAGGATACCATTAAGTATGGGAAACAGATAAAGCGTGAGAGCCCACCAATCCGCTCCTTTGAAGGGGGCATCGGCAAAGGGAAGCCATATGAGGGGGTTAATACAATCAAAGAGATGGGACGCTCCATTCATGAAATCCCCCGACAAGATCAGTCTGGCCAGGACATCTGCAAGACCCCAGACATGTCAGATAGGAGGGTTATGGAGGGCGCCATGTCTCAGGTGAGCTTGAGATTTGAAGGAAAGACCAGGATTTTCTGTGAAAAGAGCTGATTCATTGTTTGTGTGTATATATATTTAAGACCTGGTAGAATGTTGGAGCTGCACAGAGGAGAATGTTGCTGATTTTGACGTGATTGATTGATGACTGAAAAAGAAGAGTTAATGAAATTTAGAGCAAAGGCAATGAGGAAACCTTTTTGACATTGCCTTTGCTCTTAGTTTTATAATGACTATTGGCACTCCCACATAGGAAAACAGTGACACTTCCCTGTTTAATCGGGCCCTCAGTCTGCAGCATAAATATTCAGAATGAAACATACTGTAGGTGTTAGTGTTTGGATTTCAAAACCATTTAGACTCATTACAAACATATAGCTATTTTTATTCTTACGTTAAATATATTCAAATAGGACCCTTAGTATATTAAAAAAAAGTCCCCCGGAAGGATGAATTCTTGAAGACTGACCCTTCATTTCTTTCATTTCCCAGATTCATTCCCTCAACCAACCCACCATCAAGCACAACGTTAAGTCCCTGATCACCAGTCCCAGTAAGCTTCCCCACAGCATGCCGCAGCTGGAGGCCATGGAGCGTGCCAAATATGAGGAGAGCAAAGGAGTGCGCCACACCTCTGTGGTCAACTCCACCTCTGTCCTGCGCTCCACACACCAGGAAGCCAGCAAATCTCAACTCAGCCCAGGCATGTATGAGGACCCCAATGCTCGGAGGACCCCAGTAAACTACAGCACCAACCCTGTGTCTAGAGGATCCCCCATGCTGGGACGAGGTCCAGAGGGTAAAAATTCCAAGCATTTAATTTTCAAACTTGACTTAATCAGGTTTCTTCTCTGAGGAGTAAAGTTTAACAGTTCAAATCTTAAAGAAAATTAAGTTCTGTTAACTTTTTCTAACCACATCATGTTAATATCTGCGATAGATTTGCTTTAAATGTATTTTCACCCACTGCTAAGGACTGCGAAGGAACCTGTTTTTAAAAGTAGATGTAAAAACATGGGATCAGGTGTTTGGTTACCAAATATAGTGGACTTTTAATTATACCTTCCCATTTAATGTGTGAGATTTATTTGATTCTTAGGTACTTTTTATGTTGTGTTTTTTTTAGGACAATGCAGTCTCCAATATTTATATTGCTTGATTGACAAGTACTGAAGCTCTAGAAAGACTTAAGGTCTTTAGTTATTGTTTTAACCAATACTTCCTCCAGGTCGAAGTGAGATCATTGTGAAGAGATGTATAAATGCATTGACTAGGTTTCTTAAACAAGTGAGTTTGCTTGCAACATTTGGGAATTGATAAAAACAAATACTCAAGAATGAATATTAAAAAAAACTTTTTTGTCCTCTTTCAATAAGACAGGATTCAGTATTGTTTGATATCATCGAAACTGTATTAAAATTTAAGTAGCTGCCATTGTGATAGTCCTATTCCAACTTGCTTTCAACATCTTTACATGTTATTTGTTCCAGAAAAAACAAAAGCTATTGAACACTGTAAACAGCAAATTCTGTTTGCAAACTAAAAGCAGATCATGCATCAATAAAAAACCACCATACACATTTTCATATATAGAATAATGTCTTATACAACTTAAGTAATTAATTTTACACGTCAACAGAACTTAAAGACATTGAGGTAAAACTTGCCAAAATGCTAATTTACTACGGTCAAACAACATAGTACTTTAGTCAACATAGAGATGTATTAAAAAAAAAACGTTGTGCATGATTACCTGCAGGACGGTCATACCTAGCTATTTATAATTTTTAGTGTGCATATTTTAGTGAAAAACAACTTTTGATTTTTAGGATTGATTGATGTAAATCACATGTTTGACCATCACAAACCTGAACCTGGTATGAGCATCGTTATAATATTGACATTACATTTTGGGACAGATCCTCCACTTTGCCAGGCATTAGAAGCTGATGTTTTTTTAACCCCAAATAAGCCATTACTGTATCGGACTACAGAAAACAGTAGCTAGCTGTACTCAGATAAACAATATTTAATTTGATATATTTAATTATTTTTTATGTGGTTTATCTTGGTCAAAAGTAAACCTAACAGAGGCAAACTTAAAGCCTATGACAGCCAGAATAGAGGCATACAATTTGATGGTTTCTATTCATAAGAAATGCATATTTTACATAAAAAGAGAGGTTTTATCTTGATCTGAACAAAGTATTCACATTTATTTCTAATTATGTTGGACAAGTATTCCATTAAAATAGAAAAAAAAGCATTTGGGACAACATAACAAGGAGTGAATGTGTAGTTAAAGGAAATAAAAATTAAACTGTCTGGTAGGGATGCACAATAGTGGATTTTTGCTTATACCAGATATGCCAATATTTCTGAGCTCATCACTTCTGATACCATTATCAATAACAGTATTTTTGGTAAAAAGTACAAAGTCTCATATTCCCTAAAATGAACCTGTTCCCTGCAGGGCAACAGTCTATCTGTGTTAGGAATAGATGTGAAGCGAGAAAAATAACTTTTTTACTCTTACATAAATGATACCTTTGATTTATAAAAGTGGACATTCACTGATGAAGAGGTAAACTATTATGGTTTATTGTACATTTTGCCAGTATATGGAATGATAGGCCCAATATGTACTGCCAAGTTAATGTAAATATCGACATAAAAAATGTCTTATTGAAGTGATACAGGTCTTTTTCTGATAGAATCGTGCCAGCCAACTGTAAGTGAGTAATTATGGGGGGATAGATGTCATACTGATAACTTCATTCTATTCTGTAAGCCTTTGTCAAATGTGAAATAGTAAAAAAATAAACTTTCACATGTTTCTCATCCTCTAAAGGTGCCATGAGCTCTAAATCAGCTGCACATGAACGAAAGAGTGCCATGACACCGACCCAGAGGGACAGTGTCCCCGCCAAGTCTCCTGTATCTGGTGGTGACCCCGTAGCCTCTCACAGCCCCTTCGACCCCCACCATCGCCCTGTTGTACCTGGGGAAGTGTACCGAGCTCACCTGCCTCCTCATCTTGACCCCACGCTGGCCTTCCACAGAGTGCTGGATCCTGGTAACATTTTTAAATTACTTCCACAAAAACTTCTCCCAAAACAAAGCCTTGGTTTAAGTGAAGTGATGGCAGCTCTTCTAATTCATAGACATGCTCAGGATCTTTTTTCCACTGTGACATCCACAGCTGTGATTGTTAACTTTGAGCCTTCTGTTCATTTGTTTTTGTTTTTCTTCTTCTCTCTTTTGCCCCAGCCTTCATGTTTCCCAGGCAGCCGTCCCCAACAGGCTACCACAACACTTACCAGCTGTACACCATGGAGAACACGCGGCAGACCATCCTCAACGATTATATCACTTCCCAGCAGATGCAAGTCATCCCTCGGCCAGACATGGCAAGAGGCATGTCGCCACGAGAGCAGCCCATCACCATCCCTTACCCCGCTGGAGCTCGAGGTACGGCCCAATTCCAGCCGACCCCCTCTCATCTGCCTCACCAGGCAGGGGTGGAGGAGCTGGTGTACTCAAACTGTGTGCTTGTGAAGTAGTGGCTACCTTTTCCAGACGCCCAGAAGCAAATGACCTAGTCAAACTTTGCTGATTTGCTCTTAATACTGGGGCTGCAACTGATTCGGCTTCTGCTCCATTTCTTTATTTGGTTCTGTCATTCAAATCTCCATTTGCTGAGTGGTCGCCTCTTACAAGTTGACCACTATTCCACTATTCTTTGCAGCCCTGTTGCTTTCTGAAAAATCTGTATTTGGGAGCACTAACAGATGAAGGTGATGGGTTACTGCTAAGTGTATACGGTGTTCATACATTCAGAAATTGATGGATCAGTTTTTGTTGTTCACCGTTGGCCCTTTGCTTCTGTCTGTAAAAGGGATTATTGATCTAGCCCAGATGCCTCCAACTATCCTGTTGCCTCACCCTGGGGGAACAGGTACTTCCACTTTGGAACGCATCGCCTACCTCCCCGGAGCTCAGCCCCCTTTCCCTCCTAGGGCTTTCAACCCAACCTCCATATCGCCAGGTGAGAGCCCCTTCCCTCCCCCCCAAAACCTACACCTCGTCTTCCCCCTATCTTCCTTCCACAATCTCCATCTCTTCTCACTCCTCTGTAAGAGTGCACCATGCACCATCAGAGGGGAAAGTCAGTTCTGCAGTTCAGGTTGAGTCTTCCTGCACTCATGCTGGGTGGAGACTCAGAACTGTCTGACCGCAAGAGTCATTTTCCTTTTTCTGTCAAGATACTGTACATTTTGTGAGGCATGAAATGATAGGTTTGAATAATGAATTTGATTGTTTGTTCCCCTCTCATGTTTGAATGCTCTTGTTTGAAGTTTAATATTTGGAATTTTATTGATTTTAGTCATATTTTTATTTCCTCTATTATACAGCCATTGAAGGGGTTGATGTATAAGATATGTTTTCAATCATAAACTACAATGTTCATTTCCTGGTCTTCAAACAATGGCTCAAAGGTTAAAAAGCATTTTTCACAAAAACAGGGTTATAGTTAAAGTTTAAAACAAAAGCTATTTTTTAGGTAAAGCATTTGAAATCAAAATAGGACAAAAGTAAAAGGCAGTGTACACCAGCTCTCAACAGAAGAATTACCTACAGCAACAAATTAACAAATTCAAATACCAATGCAGAGAAGTCACAAAATTACTAAAGAAACAGAAGTTTTGGATCCAAGAAGCATGGCACTGATACTGTCAAACATACCAACTACTGCTTGCAGACAAGCTGTATTAAAGACATTTTTTTACAGCCACATTATTACAGACAGATAACAGAAGAAACTAGAAGTGCTCTGAGAGCAAAAACTTCTGCAGAGGCATTTCCAACATTGGTGAGTCATTGTCAAAAATGTTAAAAAAAAAAGAAAAAAAACGTACAGGTCCTTGATAAATTTCTTTTATCTGCATTCGTCTTAGGATCCCCTCCCTCCCAAATCTAATCACTTACTTCTGGTGCCATGGCCAAAATTTCTTGAAAATGTCATCAAAATCTGTCTGGAACTTATTGAGTTATTAGCCAAAATGTGGAAAAACTGCCCTATCTCACAATGTTAAGAAATGCTTTTAAAAATTCCCTGAACTGCATCTGGATTTCAGTTGGCGCCAATATCTGATCAATTGGTCCTTGACCCATTTGTGACCTAGCCAGAAAATTTCATCAAAATCTGTTCATAACTTTTTGAATTTTAACAAACTAACAAATACCAGCAGAAACATAACAACAGAAACATCCTTGGCTAAGGTAATAAGATAAAGTAAAATTAAATACAAAATAATTAAATGTACATACTTAAATTGATAAGGGGGAGGTACACTAGAGTTTGCTGAAGGTATGATGCAACAAAGACACTACATCGATGGATATTATTTAAAATAAGAGAAGGAGAGAGCTAAAATACAAATAATGTACAACTCAATCAAGTGGTCAAAGAATCACATAAAGAACACACAAAAAACAGTACTCAACTCAAACATTTCCTATCAAAGTCTTTTAGTAAACTTGCTGCTCTCTCCTTGTTGAGCAAGTTAAGGTAGTCTTCCAGCCTGGAGCATAAAGATTTTTGCTCTTTCCAATGAACAAGAATCAGTATTTTAACTGAGAGGCAGCTGAATGTGTATTTGAAAGGTTTGATGTTGTCCGTCTGCCAACACTTCCTGCCTCCTGCTCCACACACGAAGACAAATCCTCCATGAAAATTAAGATGAAACAACAAATACAAACAGGGTTGTTGCACTGAGCTGTGTGAATGTGGACTATAATTCACTAAAATATGCCTGAACAATAGGTCTTTTCACAGTGCATTTACACGTAAGTGTCCCAATGAAGCTCTGTCATCATTGCACCTTAACAGTTGTTTCACAAGGATGTGATATTCTGAACCATTTGTAGAGAGAAAATAAGTACAAAAAAATGAATATATATAAATAGTAAATTATAATTGAAATAAATGAATCGGCTATGTTTTTGTGGTAGTGGTGATGCACTCTTTCAGCCAAAATAGAAAAAATCAATGAAATATTAACACACGGCAAATCCTTTTGCAGTTTCAGTTGAGAAGCGATAACTCCCTCAAGGAATCAATGTCATTATTCTTTTTGATTAACAATTTGCCTACCAGTTCCTTTCTTTTTGTTTTGCATGTCTTGCAAATCAAGGACATCATACTCTCATCAAAAGCCAGTCAGCAGAAATTACAACATGGAAGTAAAAAACAATGTGATCATGGTAGAGGCAGGATGCCCAAATTGTGGCTTAATTTTCTCCAAAAAGGCGCTTACTGCACAATGTTTAGTGGGTGAAAATTACAGCAGCTTGGAGGACCATTCATCTATGCAGCACAGCTTTGAATATCTTAACCTGTATTTGACATTTGTTGCTACTGACAACCTATGTAAGCCAACTTTCACCCAGACAGAAAATACACAGGAATTAATGAAGAACTGGATTGATAAACAAAAACGATACTGAAAGTGGCATTAAAAAAATCTTTTCAATATCTTCCGTTGAATCATTTTGTTTTTCTTATCTTCTTTTGGTGAATTCAGAGGTCATATCTTAGTTGAAATTGAAACTCAGTTTTTGACTTTTCACAACTAAATGGGTTATAAATTGAGTCGACTCAATTTTAAGGTATTTTAGAGTTTATAGGTTTGTAGCATAGAAGCACTACTTTAAATCAAGTCTTTTCCTCTAAAGATAATATGGTCCTAGTCCATATGAACACATATAATCCTCAGAACCTAGCATTATTTTAAGTTTATTTTACCCTGTGTCTAAGTGCTAAGTGTGTTTTAGGTCGCTCAAAAAAGGGACATTTTAAAGCGCTCTGATCAAGGTGAGAAAATACTCAGGAAGTCAGGTCCTTTTTTCACCGAGTAGACAAAAGTAAACCCTTCACTGCTTCACATCATAAAAAAACAACCTTGAACAAGAGAGATTTTCCTTAAGTTTATCAAGACTTGGTTTGAAGTGCAATATTTTATTATAAATAGTTGAAAAACTTTAGATAAATTTAGAGTTTAAGACATTTTTTATGGTTTAAAGTTTCCACAGCCAAAGCAGCAGTCCCTCAGTAACAGCTTCTGAGGGCTTAACAACAATGGGTCATAGCCTTTGGGTTCTTCTGTACAAACAGGACTTTTGTTTTCGTGCAAAATTTAGCTTGAATAGCTTCATTTTACTATATTGTTTGGATAAATACCAGTTTTTAACATAGGCGTATATTCAGCCGAAGACGATATATCATCCTGATCCAACTGTTATTGGTTGAGAACTTTTCGGCTGGTCCATGTGATTCAGACTTGGTGATGTGTGTCTTTAATTCTGTGGTGTGTTTGTGATGTTTGTTGTCATCTTTCAGGCCACCAAGCTCACCTTGCTGCTGCCGCTGCTGCCAGTGCAGAGAGGGAGCGGGAGAGGGAGCGTGACCGCGAGCAGCAGGAGAAAGAGAGAGAGAAGGAGAGAGAGCGGGAGCACAGGGAGAGAGAACGAGAGCGAGAGCGGGAACGGGAAATGCGGGAAAGAGAGAGAGACCGGGAGCGCGAGTACATTCGTGGAGGTGAGTTATGTGTTTCTATTCGGTCTTCTTTCTCGTCAATTTAACTAGATTGCACAAGAAAATGACACAGTGCTGAAGGATTATTTAGAAAAACTTCTGCTGTGGCTGCTTAATCTTTGTGCAGGGAATAAATACAGTTTTATGGGTGGAAATTCCCTTTGGGCAAGAATATCATATTATCATAATAAATTACTTCCAATATTTAATGGTACCTAAATATATTTTATAATACTCCTTTTTAAGCAGCAATTTATGAGCCCAAATGAATTTTAGGTAAACTTAGTTTTTCCTCAACTTAAGTTTTTAGTCTGTTTAGCATTACTCAGTAATTGTAGTTGCATCAAAATTAAGCTATTTGTAAATCTGACATAAAATCACTGCCACTGATATTTTGCTTTAATAATGATAATAATACATTTATTTATAGGCGCCTATCTCAGCACTCTAGGTAACCTTACAGTGCAAAATTAAAAACAAAATACATAACAAGATAAAAAAAAGAATCAGTAAATAAATGATCAAAGAAAATAACTTGATCAGATCAAACACAATCAGACAGAAAATGTCAGTTTGAAAGGATGGATTTCTAAACAGGATTTGAAGATGGAGAGAGAGTCAATGTTTCTGAATGTCTGGTGGGAGGGAGTTCAAGAGGTGAGGGGCAGAGCAGCTCTAGAGCCCACAGTGGACAAGTGGGCGGGTGGCACAGTGAGGTGAATGGAAGAAGAAGACCTGAGGGAGCTGGAGGGTGTGTTGATGTGTAAAAGTTCAGAGAGATACAGAGGAGCGAGGTTGTGGACAGCCTTGAAGGTATCAAGTAGGTCACTAAGACCAGCGTTGTAGTAATAGTCAGTTCATCAGGTCAGGATTGACAGTCTGTGTCTAAATGTAGCACAAACTTGACCAACTTTACTTCATCCCTAGACTTTACTGTCCAACGCAAGTGGGTGCAATAGTTTTTCAACTGCTGACTGTTGAAAAGATCTAAACAATTTAACTTAGAAGAAGTAATGCCGGTGCCGGTTTGCCGAAGTGGTAGCATCCGTGCACCTATTATAAGATGAGACTTTCGTCTCATGCGTGCGGCCCCAGTTCAAATCCAACCTGTGGCATTTTTGCCATGTGTCTTACCTGCTCTCTACCCTGCTACCACTGTCCTACCTTTGTCAATAAAGGCCAAAAAAGCCTCAAAATACAAAAAACAATACAAAAAGTAATACCACCCCCAGAAAATATGAGTTTTAATAGCTCATTGCTTTAAATAAAACAAAACAAAAAATTGTCAGAAATTATACCATCCATCCATCTGTATTCTGTAACATTCAGGGTCATTAGGGGACTGGAGCCAATCCTAGATGCCACTGGGAAAGAGACAGAGTACACCCTGGACCGATCATCAGTCTTATGCTTTGATAACAAAAAATTTGATTTGAGTTATTCAGTAATGCAACACAAAATACTTGATAATTGATACTCTGCTATGTTGGTTTTTGCCGCCACACTTCTCAAACCATAAAAAAGAGTATCAGTAAGCTTTGAAGATTGTTGTTGAATTATCTAAAATGTTTTCTGTGTTTCAGGAGGACCAGAGCAGCCTGGAAGGCCTGGAAGTCGAGGCTATCTGCACTCACCCTCTCCCTCGCTCAGGACACAAGATGTCGTTCAGCAAAGGCCAAGCATCTTCCAGGGCAAGAGTGTCATCACCTCTTTAATGTAAGTCTGCGCCTTTTCTTCACTTTATTTTATATAAGCTAACTTACCATCCTGTATGGATGAAGGTTTGTCCTTCATTTTTGGCCAATTTAATTTTGAAAGATTTGTTTTTGTATCATGAAGGAAAACTCTGAAGCATGTTTGAACTGCACTGCAGAAGTGACCATGTGCTGCACAGTTTTCTCCTTGCTCTGATTATTTATCCCAATTCCAAGATGCACAAGTTTGCAGTGTTTAGTTTTTTATGTCCAGCTGAAGTTTGGAGTCCCCCTCTCTGATTCTTGTACAAGTGAAAAGTCAGTTTTGTAAATTTCTTGTGTATTATCACATAAATGTCATGTCTTCTAAACTGAACCCAAAAAAAAGACTCTTTCTCTTTGCTTGACTCTTCAGGCCTCACTCTGCAGAGCCCACATCAGTGTCTCAGAATAACTCTCGATACAGTACAGCAGCTGATGCTCTGGCTGCTCTGGTAGATGCTGCAGCCTCCGCCCCGCAGATGGACGTCGCCAAGTCAAAGGAGGGCAAACATGAACGGGATGATGACATGTCGTCCTCTGCTGCTCGGCGTGCTCTCGCTGAACAGCAGCAGCAGGAAGCAGAGAGACGATCCATGCAGTCACCGTATGGAGCCATGTCCCTGCCAGGCGGTAAACCCCATTCAGCTTATCCTGAGGGCGCTCGAGGAGGTGATAAGGATAAAGGCCCTCAAACCTCCAAATCCCGCATTGAGGAGGAACTTCGGACTCGTGGGAAGACAACGATCACAGCTGCTAACTTCATAGATGTCATCATCACACGGCAGATAGCTTCAGACAAAGACAACAGAGAACGAGGTTCCCAGAGCTCTGACTCCTCCAGCAGCTGTGAGTGTGTTGGAAATGTTTTAGAACAGTGGCTCCTAACTGGTACATCCATAGGCCACACAACCACCTGCTTAATAGGAAGATTTCATCAAACAAGCTGCTTAGTAGTAAGGTTGTTGTGTAGCAGTTTGGACCTAAGATGGGAAGAACATGGGACAAAACAAACATGTTCACAAAGTGCCCAAGATAACAAATAAATTTTAGTTGGTTAAAGACATCTGGACAAATGAACACTTTACCAGGGAAAACCAGCTTTAAATCCTCAAAATAAAATATTAACTACTATGTTGAGATTAAAAAAAAAAAAAAGTTACTCACCATCACAGAGAGGGAGGTAAAAGTAATAATGCTTGGTCAAAATACAGGAGCATGTCCATGCAGGGCCTTTGTACATCCTCAATTATGACACTTTTTTCTTCCAGGCAAAAATTTGCAACATATTTTGGCTTGCTTTACTTGTAACAGTAACTGACTTTGTTACTGTGTTACATACTTCGAAAGACTATGCGTTTGAGTACATTTGTGTTACAAAATATCAAATGCCTCTTCTTACTTGTGACATATTGGTTATAAAAAACACACGAAGCCCGCAGTATGTCTGTTTTAAAATGTGATCATTTTACCATCGTTACATAGCTCAGTGTATGGCCCTTATTTTGTATCTCTGTAACCTCAAAACAGATCAGACATGATACCTTTTAAATCTTTTTATTTTTTTATAATATGACATTGAATTGGACACACAGTATTACTTGCAAGCTCTGAAACACTACCTGAACCTCATTCACACTTGAGCCTATGAATTTACATTTAGTGTCAAAGTTTCGTCCACTCATGAAGTGCACACATTCACACGATTATCTTTTGCTGACACACAGCAGAGTGCCAAACGACAGGACAGAAACAGAAGCTGTAAATACGATGAGGATTTTGTTTCTTCCTGTTCTATTTTTCTTTATAACAACAAAAGAGAAAGTGAAGTGAGGCAGTTTTTAATTTCATAGCTAGTTACCTGGATGAAAAAGGTGACTTGCAAAACAGCTCTGAAACCCTCATTTGAGAACCAATGATTTTATTTATAACTTAGGGAAATACACATTATCAGCCAAGTGGAGTAAACATAAAATTGAATTGTCTTTAAAAATCCTTAACCAAATCTTATTATAATAGAGCTGTAATTATTTGTCCATTCATACTTGCTTTGCAGTGTCATCCAGTCGATATGATAACACTGGTGGAGGAGCCATCGAGGTGATCAGTCCTGCTAATTCTCCAGTTCAGTCCCATCAGGACAAGCAAGAGGAAGGACAGCCTCAGTCTGCAGGTACAAATACAAATCGACAAATCTATCTTTTCTTTATTTGAAATAATCTGGAAAATAGGATGATTGAAATAGTAAGTATAATTCTAACTTGAAACAATAAGTAAAATTCTGACTTAAAACATTATGAGCACCAACACTTAAATACAGGTTCTATGCATGTGCTTGAAGCCCTTAAAAGTACTTGGACTAAAGAAGTGCCTGGAAGTGCTTTTAATCGTCATCTTCTCTTTCCCTTGATAGCAAAGCTTTCTGTATGAACAGCATGCTCAGTAGACAGTGAAAAGGCTTGGAGAGTGTTTTACATTTATCATTGTAAAAATACTTCCACCACTAAACTAACTGATGAAAATGCTTGTTCAAGGATAAGTTCGGTTTTTTGACACCTGGACCTTATTTTTAGGATTAAATACGCTCGTAGACTCACCCAGACAATTTTGGCGGAGCTCGGAGCAGTTTTCAAGCAATTTAGATCCATCCGACGGCGTTTTTTTCTCATGCCATAGTAGCAGACGGGGCCAGAAATCGAAGCCCCTAAATCAGACATTATCTGCTGTGAAACTCCTCCTCTGTTGCCATTGCCGTGCAATGTCCACAACAACACCACCAGTTAGCCCCCATTCGTGGTGCCCATACGTGCAGTGGTTGCTTGTTCTCTGGCCAGCTGTTTGGCTCTTTCCCTCTGCATCCTCCTTTCAAATAGCTCCTCGTCGTTATATTCTGGCTCAAAACGATACGGGCATCCATTATACTCAAAGTCGTCGTCAGAGACTTCTACATTGGATAAATATTCCGCCATGTTTTTCTTGAAGATTCAAAAACAAGGCAACTGGACTGTGTTGACAACACAGTCCAGTTGCCTTGTTTTTGAATCTTCAAGATGACCATGACCTGGATGAATGAGAATCTACACAGACAGATTCCGCCATGTTGCACAAAAATAGCCGTGTAGCCGTGTAGCCTAGCAACAACAGCGGCTCTACTCATGTTCTTGTCTATGACGTCACCAAAAGTTACCCATCCTTGTAAAGCCCCGGATGACCATAACAACAAAGTTGAGCTGACATGGTGATAACACTGGCCATTCATTTATAAAATGTAGCTGAAATGAGCGAGTTTCGCAGCAGATAATGTCTAATTTAGGGGCTTCGATTTCTGGCCCCGTCTGCTACTATGGCATGAGAAAAAAAACGCCGTCGGATGGATATAAATTGCTCGAAAACTGCTCCGAGCTCCGCCAAAATTGTCTGGGTGAGTCTACGAGCGTATTTAATCCCAAAAATAAGGTCCAGGTGTCAAAAAAAACAAACTTATCCTTTAAATCCCAGTTTTTCAGGCAGTCATCAAGTTATCTTAAAGGGATACACCAACATTTTTTTTTCATGTCTTGGCTCACTCCCGAGTCAGTGACAAGCATATAGACACCATTCTTTTGACTGTGTGTGTTTTCACAAGGAAGGGACTATTTTCTATTTTTAGACTAATATTAGCATTTTATGTCATTTTCGAAAGAAATGCATACGAAACTAAACCACAGGGCGCATGCACAAACTACCTCAAACGTGCTTGTAAGTAGGTCAGCAACAGAGAGCAAGAGAGCATAAGATGAACTGTAAAAGATACAATTGATTTATCAAGTAAAAACTAGCTTTGTTTTATGTTGCAAAATATTAAGACATATAAAATTATGCCTCTCTAATTATCTTTACAATTGTGTTTCATGTTACCAACAACACTTTACGTTTTATTCCATAATCATTTCAAGTGGAAGTTGACATGTAACCATAAGCTAAATTTAGCTGCGAGTCAAGTGGAGTAAACATACCATAGCTTAAATTTCTTCACCCACTGACCTTTCAATCTGATACTCTCAGACTCTCTGCTCCAGTCTGGTCACCAGACTCCACTTGAAGTTATTTCCATCACCTGTACACGCACGAGCAGTTCAGTTACTGCTGGCATGCAGAGTTTTAGCTCCGCCTCCTCGACTTATCTCTCCTCACCTCACCTCTAAAACAACAACAATTTGTCCCTGTTCAACCCTCAGCTGCCATGAGGGGCTACGACATGGGTCGATACAGGCCACCCGGGGAGCCCCCGCCACCCAGTCCTCAGCAGCCCCCCTCCTCCCAGGCTGACAGCTACTCGCAGGTCCCCAAGACTCATCGCGTCATGACCCTGGCAGACCACATCTCGGTATACACGGAAGAACCTTTAAACAAAAAAAGACACATTGAAAGACTTAAAGCAATCAAACCTGGCTTACCTGATCTGGTGGTAATTTTTTGTCCTGCAGCACATCATCACCCAGGACTTTGCCCGCAATCAGGACCCTCCAGTCTCCTCAGCTTCAGCTACATTCCAGAGTGTTGGACCGCCTGTGTCCTCTTCAGGTCGCCCCAAGGTGCCCAGCAGATATAGTCCAGAGAACCAGGTCCAGGCCCAACTCCACCAGAGACCCTCTAGCAGAGTTTCACCCGAGAACGCCCCTGATAAGCCTCGAGCAAGGTGCATAGACCAAGCAGTTAACCTCAAAAAGATCAGATATACTCTAGTATCTGACTAATCTTATTCTTTCTCCACTCCTTGTCCAGACCTGGTAAATCACCAGAGCGAGGGGGCAGGCAGATGGAAAACTATGAGCCCATCTCTCCACCACAGAGCTACCAAGGCATGGACAAACAGGAGGGTGGAGGGCCTCCACCTCAGAGAAGAGAGGGTGATAACTCTGAGATCAGGTACATCATCTTGAATTCACTGCTTTTCTGTTCTTTCAGTCAACAAACAAAAAACACTTGGAAGTTAGTGCATCTTCAAGGTCATGGACACTTCATGTTGTTGTTCAGCTTTGTAGTCTAATGTTTATTCAAATGATTATAACAAGCCAAAAAATGCCATTCACATTCAGCAATGAAGATCAAATCGAGAGTCCAAAAAGACATGGTTCTGCACTTTTCTATACCCAGAAATCAAC
The DNA here is from genome assembly GCA_037902135.1 of Cetoscarus ocellatus. Classification (NCBI taxonomy): domain Eukaryota; kingdom Metazoa; phylum Chordata; class Actinopteri; order Labriformes; family Labridae; genus Cetoscarus; species Cetoscarus ocellatus. The sequence goes on from JBAMNC010000142.1 coordinate 293,058, forward strand.
AAGTTTTGTGCTTATTGATACTGCTGTGGAGTCTTATGGGCCCTGTGACATGACAATTTTATCATACCTTTGGTGCACAAACATACATCAGATCTTATATGGCGAACATAGGCTTCAGAGGCATCAGACTTGTAAATCAAATAAAACTAACATTACATACCTTCCAACTAAATGCTTAAAACAAAAGAACCCTGTCAACACCACTGTCTGGTAACATACAGACTCAAAACTCTGCTTAAATTCATATAGGTCCATGTAATCCATATCCATATCTGTATAGAAATTGGTATGATACCAGCCAACTTAGTAAGCAGACAAATGGTTATACCCTGATGAATTCAAGGTCTGCTCTGAAAAATGACCATCAGATAATTGTAAAAACAAGAACATCAGGATGTGCTTGAATATCTCATCAAGAAAATTGAAAACTCAGTTTCAGCTTTTATACTTCCGACATCATGAGCTCTGCTTCAGTTGTCATTCTGACATGATCTCTAGTATACAAGCAATCGGTGGAAACACAATAGAAATTCGGCCCTGACTAGCTTTTTGGCAAAGTATCACAAAGCTACATGGACACCAATATAGAAGTAAAAATGTTCACAACTACGCCATAGCTAACACCTAAAGTTATAAACTAACTTAATTATTAAGCCTGCTCATTGCAGGAATCTTTATTTTCAACCTTCACCCCCTGTTGTCCAGTTCTACACATCCCACCAGCATAAGGGAACTCCAGCTCCTGGGGTTGAGACAGAGGAATAGGTTTGGGATGCAGGAAATAGGTTCTGAGTATGTAAATCTCAGCCCATAAAGCCAGTTCATGTCATAAAAACTTATGATGAATTCATTAATCAATCAAACTTTATTTATAAAGCACTTTTCATGCAAAAATGTTGCACAATGTGCTGTCCATTTAAGAACACAAGCGGATACGTATCAAGGGACACAAAATAAAACACAGAACCCCGCCCACCATCACAACCCACATTCAACTCACACAACCACTCGCGCGCGCACACACAGACATACACACAAGGACAACAAGTGAGGACTCTTCAAGCAGCCACAGACGGATGAGGAAGTGCTATCTTGAATTAAAAATGAGGAAACACAGGAGCTAAGACTAAACTGACAAGACCATGGTAAGATATAATAAACGTAATAAAGTGTTAAAAGTTAATTAAAATAAAACAGTTTTAAAACCAAAACACAATATAGTAACTCTGAAACTAAAATAGAGTTTAAAAAAAAACGCATAATGCAGATTAATAGAGTAGAACCAAATTCAACTAAAAGCCAGACTAAAAAGGTAGGTCTTGAGTTTGCTTTTAAAAATATGAACAGTAGGTGCTGCTCTCAGGTCCGCGGGTAGATTGTCCCACAGACGAGGGCCATAATATTGAAACAATGATTCACCATATGTTTTGTTTTCTACTTTGGGAACAATTAAAAGACCACTTACAATCAGTGTAAATAATAATACCCTCATTCTGCCTTCTCAAGCCGTAATATTTACACCCCTGAGAAGCGGTGCCTCTACCACAAACATTGCGGAGATAAAAAGGGGGGAATGATTTGAGCCCTCATTTGCTTCGCCTTGAGAGGTTATATCAGAGGCGTTATAGTTGAATAGAGGGGGCACACACAATCAGTAGGAGACATCAGTGTTTGGAATAAGTGCCTGCCTTCGTTTGTGTGTGTAGCATGCACTGTATCACAAGCATCCAAGTTGTAACGCATCGTGGACTAACACAGATGTTACGCCCCAGTGGACTATTGTGAATGTCTCAAGGTGTACAGATGGTGGAGCTTCTTTGTGGCCCTTTTTAAAGAAGCTGTGAAAAGGGCTAGCACTGTAGAGGTGTGGTCTTGAGACCTTTCCACATGCAACCTGATATGTCTTAGAAAATCTCTAAGGAAACCGCTCAGAAAAATCCCTGACCTCACAGGATGATTCCCTGCAGTTGGCATGTTAGTTAATGGAGGGATGGGGGAGGGGAAAATATAATGCAGGAGACAGGTAACTTTAGGGAAGGAAACCATGTTGTTGTGTTCACACATGCAGCTCACCTGGGTAAATTCAGTCTAATTTAAGGGTTTTTCCACAAGTGTGAATGAGGTTCAAGTCACCAGGCAGTGCAAGCAGGTTAAGAAATAAAACATGTAAAGTACATGTAATTAATCAGTAATTTACAGCAAGGATGAGCAAGAAAGAGTGTAGACAAGATTTGTACATTAAGATATAATCACCTTGTCACACATACAACTGTTTTGACCATTAACAGTTTTAGGTCAGCTGATTTACACTATGCTATAGTTAGTATCCTGTTAGCACTCTGACATTTGATGCCTGACAGTATCAGACTGTAAATCTGTTTCTTGAACAGATGCCAGCAGGCAGAGCGTTCCCCGCTGTCAGCAGTCATTTGACATCCCAGTGGGAATGAAAGAGCTGTGTGCCAAATCCTTGTTGTCTCAGTTACCCCGTTCACCATTCAACACTTTGACTTTTGTCTCTTTTAAGGAGTGACTCTCGGTCCCCGGGGAGTGTGAGCTATCTACCCTCCTTCTTCACCAAGCTGGAGAGCACCTCGCAGATGGTGCAGTCCAAGAAAGAGGAGATCTTTCGTAAGTTGAACTCCACCTCTGGTGTCGGTGATTCTGATGTTGGTAAGTGGGTCTCTTCTCATCCTCTTCTTTCTGTATTACATGCATGCTGTAGATGGTGGATTGATCGTAGTGTGTGTGTGCATGCAAGACGTCTGTGGTCAATCTTGTGATTCCTTCTTAATTTTCATGCTGAACTAACACATGATCACAGCTGTATCAATGTCACATTTTTTATATCTCTGTATTTAAAGAGGTACGAGCATGAAATTGGGGAAAGAGGGACAAATCATGCTGCTGCAGTGCCTTGCTGGAGTCAGTGTTTTTGTGGCTATTCCACTACATGGTATCTGCTCAGCTGGGCTCAACTTAACATGGTTATTCTGCTTTTCCATTTGGGATCAGGCCTCGTACCTGGCAGTTTTTCATATCACATCTATCAAGGTTCCAAGCAAACTGAGTTAACATGACATTGAGACACTGCTGACCTCTAAATGGTCAGAGTATTGCCACGTGTCGGGAGATCTAAAACAGAAATGAAACACCTCCTGATATCTGCTCTGTAATGCTGTATGACTTCCCAAACTCTCCTCTGCTATAAATAGTTTGATGTTGTGCTGCTTGCAATTATCTTTGGAGTGAAATTCATCTCCTCACTGTTACAAATAGCCTTGTATTGGCCAGCAGCTCTTATGGCCCTTTTTTATCCTTTGTTGTTGTGAGGATGCCACAGTGGTTTTGCAAAGCTATGCTATGATGATCCCTCCTGCCTTAAAGAGGTACTGTCATGGCAATGGAAAATAAAATAGGTTGAATCCAAATCATGCAGGGCTGAGCCGAGTAAAGCAGAAACCACAAATGTGAAAGTGCCATATGTTGCCAAACAGCACCTAATGTAACTAATCAGTTTCCAAAACTCTGTGCGAGGCATTCACTGATTTTTAAAGCTGATAGTTACACCAGTTGTAGTGGATGTCATTTCATTATGTTCAACTAAAATAAGACACAGTTCCAGCGCTCACAACTTAGAAGTTAAATCTGAACCAAGTGTCAGCTAATGCCCATAAAGTTTGATTAAAAAACTCCCACAGATGGAGGTTAATGTCATGATTGTCTATATTTTAGCTGTTTCTTTTGCATGGCTCAAATACAGAAAAATGCTCTCACCATGACACAGACAACACACACAAGCATCGCCACCAAACATAATTATCATCTAGGTTATATTATATTTATTCTCTGTCAGACAAACCTCCATATATATGCCATTTTTGTTCATATATTTCCTCAAGGCTACAAAGGGACGTGGTTGATTTTTGCTCCCCATGTATTGTAGCTGTCCTAGTTTAAGAGTGGCCTGTGGATCCTTTACCCCATGTCATTTCATACTCTGTACACCACTTTAAAGTCTATCCACTGTCTTGTCACTCAAATAAAGTCATAGAAAGTCAAACAATAGAAAATATACTGTAAATAAATAATATCAACTTGTTAAATTTTTGGGGTTAGTCACCCTCTGGGCTGCTTTGGAGCAGATGAAAAATGGTTTAGGTCTAAAAAAGCAATGTGTAATCATGGTCTTCATTTAGGATATACTATGTCTTTACTAACCTTCCTGGGCCCCTACATGACTCTGGACCCCAGAAAGCTCTATCCTTTATCCCCTCTTATGGGCGGCCTTTTTTACAAGTAGGGATGCACAATATTAGAACAATATCTGTAACATTGGTCAAAAGTATTAATGTACCATAATAGTTTACCACTGAATGTCCATGTTCATTATTCAAAAGTATATTTTTTAAAAGAATAAATTTTTACATTCTTGCTTCTCATCTGTTTTATACTCAGAGTGTCATAGAAAGAAAGGTTCAGTGTTGGCAAAGTGAAGGCTTTGTGCTGCTGAGCACAAAATATCAGTAGCAGGATAATAAGTTCAAAAAGTTCAAAAAAGTTCAGCATACTGGATATTGTCAAAAATCCAATATGAAGCACCCCTAGAAGCAAGATGACTCTATTATTTGCTTTCACTGTTTTGCGCGGTTCATACCAGTTTCACCGCCGTCGTCCCTCTGACTATTTTCTGTAAACAGTCAGCATATAGCACGTTCTTCAGATCCTCCTCTCCATTAAGCCTTGTTTGACCAAGGCGATCATCCTTTCTGTTTTGTTTCAAACTCTGTCTCTGTCAGGTATTTAGTTTTTTCTCCACCTAATAATTGTCTTACAGGAAATGCACAGCCAGGCACAGAGATCTTCAACTTGCCGGCTGTTACCAGCTCCAGTAAGTAGTGCTCACACTTCTCAAAGTCCTTCACAGTCCAGTCTTGTCAGTGTCTCCTTTCTTACAGAGTGCTTTATTGTGTTGTTATTTCAGGCAGCATAAACCCCAGGAATCACTCCTTCAGTGACCCAGCCAGTAACCTGGGCCTGGAGGACATCATCCGCAAAGCCTTGATGGGAAACCTGGAGGAGAGACAGGACGAGCACCAGGGAGGAGGCGGGGCCATCAACAACACGCCCGGCTCAGGCAGTGACGCCCGGCAGGAGGCCAACCCATCGCCCAGTATGGGTAGGCACAGATTACAGTCTGCACATGCTCAGAAGAGGATGTAAAGACTGTGGTATTCTGGTTCACTCATTCTGCATGTTTGTTAACTACAGGGAAGCAAAAGCAGGGCAAAGCCAACAGCCGGAAATCAAAGTCACCTAACCTGGGTCAGGGCTACGCTGGAGGGGAGCGTCCATCCTCAGTGTCCTCCGTCCACTCAGAGGGAGATTATCACAGACAGGCCCAGGCCCAACCACAGTGGAGCTGGGACGACCGACCTTCATCCACAGGTGAGCTTTAGGGACTGCAAAATGTGTCTCCAGATAAGAATATATAAAAAAAAACCTTAAACCAAGTTTGGTTTGGTGGCTGTGCAGTAGTTTGCGTTTCCAAATTACTGTTGCAATTAAGTTAGGACAGGCCCCCAGGTTACCAATTATTACCGCCATACTTTTTGGTACTTTTTGGTACTTTTTTGTTGGATTACCAAGCCTAACTATCCGACCATCAGGGGGAACTATCATTAACCAAACAGGACTGCATGGTGCAAGTGAACCCTTACTGTAGCTGAAGAACAAAAATTCATGTAAAATCAGATTCAAATAGTTAATTTTTCCTCTTCCTCTTTGCTCAGGATCCATGCAGTTCCCTTACAACCCGCTGACCATGCGCATGCTGAGCAGCACGCCGCCCACCTCCATGGCATCCCCTACCATACAGAGCCAGCAGCAGCAGCAGCCGCCTCCAGCTGGAGCCCCAGTGGCTCAGCAGCGTGTGTGGCAGTCCCTGTTGTCGGAGCAATACGAGACCCTGTCTGACAGCGACGACTGAGCCCTGCTGCTGGAAACCCAGATAACCAGAGGAGAGGTCTGCGCTGAGGCTTGTCTGTTCACCCCCTTCTCCTAGAACTAACCTCGCTCACTGAGTGCGAGTGCGAGGAGAAGACAGGGGTGTTCTCTTTATTTTTGGTGCTATGGCGCCCCCTGGCTGTTAGCTGAGAGTACAAGCAGCAGCCTGTGACAGGCAGGGCTCTCCAGAACAAGACTCACTTTTGGAAGCACTCATGCAGCCTGTCGAGGGGGGAAACAAAACTCGACTGAGGGGATGATACGAGCTAAAGTGAAGATGAAGAACTTAATGTGTAAAAAGAAACAACATAAGAGACTATTTCTGAATTTCTTTTTTTGTTTGATTTCTGTAAAGATATCCCTTGTCTCTAAGAAAATCATTGTATGTAAATAGAGTAACCTTTTGCAGTGTTTTTCTTAACTTGATTATTTCTTATTTTAATGTTGCTTTTAAATTGATCCACTTTAAACGGAAAGATTTTGGGTGGAATCTTTAATATCGCAGTCGGTCTCTCCCAGTCCACCCCCACCCCACCCAACCTCACCTGACACCCACTCTAAAATTTTTACCACAGCGACACCAAGAGAGACCGGACCTTTGGTTTGTACTTGTACCATGAGTGGAGCACAGAGATCCTGCCGCCCTGCGTGCCCTCCACCATATACCACCAGAGCCTGAACACAGCGCACATTCAAGGATGAAAACGCAACACAGACTTACATTTCAAACAGCATTGATATTCGATGCCTGTCTCCGCCACACCACAGAGGAGATTATGCATGGATTGTAACTTCTCACCCCATACTAGACGAGAAATGTCTTCAAAACAAGTTGAGAACACTGGTGTCATAGCAGAAAGGTGAAAAGTCTGATATAAGCTTAAAACTTTGCCGGAAAAAGATATCCTTATGACTACTCCTGGACCCCGTCTGAATGATGAAAGTGAGCCAATTTTTTTTTTTTTTTTTTTTTTTTTTTTTTTTTCAATAGAGCCATGGTTTGTCACCTGTAGCTGTCTCTCTGCAGTTTCCAACCTGTCCAGAATGATCTGCTCTGCAGCGTCATGGTAAATAAAAAAACGTCAGGTTTTGCCATGCCTTGTGACTTGAGAAAGAAGGCAGCTTTAACTAATTTTCTCAGAGATATACGTTGGTGTTTGATGTTTGTATTTGTTTCTGTAGTCCCTCTTTTTTTCCTTTTTTTATTTGATACTGTCCTGACAAAAATCTGAACTCTGTAAAATTGTCTTTCCATGATACAAAAGACAAAAGTAACCAAACATAAAGGATGGTTTGCACCATTGTTGCACTTTTTTGCTTTGTAGCTTTTGACAAAAAAAATAAGAAAAAAAATCATACTACCTGCTGTGTAACTTATTCAACCTCCAGCACAGGAGTATACTAAGATGTGCTTTAAGTTTTTTCCACCACTTACAGAAGTCTGGATGTTTTGAAACTTCCTGTCTTTTCTTGTAGCTGGTACATGATTTAACAGTGTGACACTTGCATCACAGTTACAGTTTTGAGTGTATGGTACCGTTAAATGTTGAGTTTGCCGTCGTGGTTAATCAAACCATGATCACTTAATCTCTGCTTTCAATGTGTCAATCAACCGGCATAAAGCTTTGAAAACTAATTATATACTGGGTCAACTTCATATATGGCAGTAACGTTCCTTTGCTAGTGTATTAGATATGTGATAAATATCATACTACGGCTTTTCAGCATTCACTTTGCTCAGTTAACAAATCCATTCTGCTCTAAACTTGATATTTCCTTTGTTCCTCTCCTTTTGCTTTTGAATCGTTTGTCATAGCACATGTTCGAATTTTTATTTCCTGTCATTTTCAACATCTGTGTTTTTCATCCCATTAAAACTGGGATGTTATGTGTTTACAAAGGCAATGACAAAAAAAGTTTACAAACTTGAATCTTAAAGAAATCCAACATGAAGCCGAAAAAGAATTGGAGCATCTTTTCAGCTCTCTATCAAACAAACACACAGTGATGACTTTTTTTTGTCTTTTTGAATTGAGACTTGAAAACCCATGTATCCTATGATGTTGAAATGCAATGTTTGTATCGCACAATGTCTCTTAGTAGGCTATTACATGAGTTCAGACCAATCAAAATAAAGTGGATCAGTTCTCCACCACTGAAAATGTGTCCACCTTTAATAGATGTGTCATCCATTGATTGACTACTATGATGTTCCTGCTGTAGGCTGTGCCATGAACTTGTGATGATTCATCCTGAAAAATAACTGCTTATAACTGCTAGTCATAGAATCAGAGGAAGATTCAGGAGACATGTTTATTATTATATTTTCATCAGGGATGGACAGGTAATTAAGGAACATAACTTCTTTAAAGCCCCTGGGAACACATGAACAAAAATTTCTCCAGAAGGTAGTTATGATCTTATATGCATACTATCAACCATCTAAAAATCTTAAGACTGATCTTTGTAGGGTGAGGGCGTGCGGAAACTGGATGTAAAGTGATGTAATTAGAGAATAAAATAACTTGGTCAATAAAAAAATAAACACCAAATAATTTTAAGGTAACAAAACTACCTGACCCCCGCCCCTCACATCACGATCCTGGGAAATCTTCTTCACTGTAAAACAACCTGTTTTAGAACAAGATTCTCTAACTCTTCATGGTGGATTTTCAAGCCATGTTCCCTGAGGCTTTAACAGATTATTTTAATTACAGATATACTGATACAAAACAAAGTTTTAGGCGAAACATATTTCGACTAAATCCTTTAATACTTTTGTAAAAAATGTATCTTTTTTATTTTACTGGACTAAGCAAAGACTCAGGTGAGTCAAAACAAGTTGATATTTCCCAGTTAAAATAAAGGATTTTTTTTAGCTACATCAGAGTGCCTCTGATTTTTAATGTAAGGCTGCTTTTTAAAAATGAATCTTTGTTTCATCAGAATCTGGGCAGTCTTTTTGCCCTTTTTTGCACTGTACTCAAGTAAAGTAAAGTACACAAAAGTGTATTCTGAGCTCTTTTGCCTCTGAAATGTGACGTTTCTGACTTTCTATGCTCTTACAAAAGTAAACGGTCCAGTGGTGTGCGGTAAGGAAGCAGCTATCGATGCCAACTTTTTTTCATAACTTTATTGGAACATTATTCAATTTACAAACATTTAAACAACACATTCAAAAAAGTTCAACAATACATTTGCATTGTAAGCAGGCATGAGTTGAGATAGAAAACAATAAAAATATAGTAATAATACTAATAGTAAAAGTAAAAGAAAGTAAATAATTCAGAAGAGACAACAAAGTAAAAAATACGAACAAAAATAGATAAATAAAATAAAATTCTAAGACATTTTATGTATGAGATCTGTCTTAAGTAGTTAATTTAATTCCATAGCATATTTTGATTTCATCAGTTTGGGGGATTTTGAATAAAGTCATATTTCATTGTAATAATCTGAAAGATGGGTGAAGTCGACAAGCATTTTGTCTTGTGAATATAGAATTTCGCCATCACAGGTAAAACTTTAACTAATAAACCAGTTTTTCTGTTTTTCGATAATATGCCAGAGATCATCCTATCATGGTGTAAAAGAATTCTTGATTTGGTTTTGCGATTTAACTATTCCATTAATTTCTTCCAAAACAGTGTGGTGTAAAAGCACGAGACTCAGAGATGCTCTGTTGTCTCAATGTCTATTTTCTTTTTTTTTTTTTTTTTTTTTACAAAAAGTGCTTTCATTGTCATCAAAGCCAAATCTTAAACTTAGAAATTCATTAGATCTTTAAATTTTTTTTTTTATTCTTGTGAAGGATTTCTTTTGTTTTAGTTGTGGCTGGAAATTTGAAAAATCTTGTTCTCAGTTTTGTTGCTGTCGTTTGACCAAAAATGTTACACGAAATATTCCTCCAGTATTGAGCTGGCTATAGACCATTAGTTAAAACAGATCTCATGTATTTATTGGAACAACCTTTATCAAGTAAATTAACTCCATTTATTAGGGGTGTGTGAAGCTTGGGTGGGGATATTGAATTTAAGAATGTGTTTTTTGCCAAGAAAAGAGATATTTGGTATTACTTTTTAATTATGGAATTACATTTTCTCAGATTGCATTCAAAATCAAATGTATAACAAAAAGTATTGTAGGGTATACTGAAAACCCACATCTTCAGGTATCTGCAGGCCTGCAATTTTGCCAGAAACCACAGTTCATTCCATAATAAACACAAATGTGTTAGATGTCATACTGCACTGGGATCTGGCTGCTAAGGTATACATTTCCTGAATTTATAAGGCTGTCCAATAAAATAGCTTGTATCCTCTGGGAATATGACCTCCATATCAAATTGCATTGTAGACTTGGGACTAGGCTGTACTAAGCATCCATACCTCATCACTCTTTCTCAGACATGGTATTATTTTATTCAAAGTCATCGTTTACACCTCACAAGAGAAAAGCTATCCAAAGTTTTCACATCTGTTAAACCCACATGTATTAGATGCCGCCTCAGCCCCCCTACAGTGGGGCATATGTTTTGCGAGTGTCCATCTCTGCACTCATTTTGGAGTCACATTTTTGAGGCCCTTTCAAGTGTTTATCATAAACATATCTATCTATCTATCTATCTATCTATCTATCTATCTATCTATCTATCTATATATATATATATACACATATATATATATATACACATATATATATATATATATAGATAGATAGATAGATATATAGATATATAGATAGATAGATAGATAGATAGATATATTTTCTGCATTTTTTGGACCTCTGGAAGCACTTGAATCCTAAAAGTGTCATTTCATCTTGGACAATATCTATGACAAATTTGTGGTTTGTCTAAAAAATTTACCATTTGGATTTGCAATGCATGAAAAAACTTGATAAATGAATAAATAAATATTATCTTTGCAACCTCATTATACTGTTAGCTGAGTTTTATATTCATAAATGCAAGGTTCTAAAAACCCAACCTGCTTTTGTGCCATTAAAAAAGAACTAGAACTTTACTTTAAAACATTTTCTACCTCTTGCAATAAAAAAAGCTGTGAAAACTGTAAATTTGAGCTCCAACATTAAAATATTTAGTGAACTTGTTTGACTATATAACTTTAAATGCACATACATATACTTATATTTCGTTTATTACTCAATGTTATATGTTCTATTCTGTTTTTTGTAAAATGTGATCTATTTGAGTAAAGATGATGTGTGTGTGGGTGGGTGTGTGTGTGTAAAAAAAAACAAAAAACACGCTCGACCCGGATGTTGATATATTTTGTCGCATTTGATTGGCTGACGAAGAGGACTACTTCCTGAAACGACAGGACTTAACATGAACTCGTTTTTACCCGCCGTGGCCGAACAACTTCTTCAAGATATCCAAAAAACATACCAGGAGACATCTCGAAGTAAGAAAAGACCTTTACCGGAGTTATCTCTGCCTAAGGATCTGGTCTGTTTCTCCATTAAAAAGCTTTTAGCAGCGGGTTTATAAGACTGAGACCAAACTGTGAACCTCTGGACAAATTTACCGTAAGGTTGTTTTTATCAGGAGGATCCCTCAGCGCCCACATGACCCTTACTGACAGCAGCTGACACTTATCCTTCCAGAAGTTTAGTTTTTTAACAAAGACGATCATTTTTGTTGAATTCCTCAAAGATTCATAAAGATGCAGTTCATAGTCTGGACAGTAGAGGTCACTGTCCGAAAACACTCCTCGCCTTCTGCTCCTGAATTGTAACATTTGTTTTAAAATCGGTATATTATTATTATTATTATTATTATTATTATTATTATTATTATTGATCTGCAAATATCTAAAATTAAACATGAACGTCTTCCGAGTTCCTCAAATTTACTTACAAACAAAAACCATGTCCCTTTTTTCATTCAGTGTATTTAATTTTTAATAAGCATATTTTTTAATTAAAAACTGGCTTTTACAATCATGACATTTGTAGATTTACAGACCATGCGTCGTTTTGTAAACACAAAAATAAGTCTAAAATAATAAGTTAAAGTAGAATTAGAAAAACAAGCAACTCAGAATTCAGGAACTAAAACATTTAAAGAAACGTGTATGTCCAGTTCCTGTTTTGTCTTGATATAATTCACTGATTTTTAAAAAATTATCATTTTATTAATAAAAGTCAGAAATAATGGTGTAACCGTCATAAATCTGCTTCAATGAATATATGCTGTTTGGCTCTAATCAATAGGGCATTATACATTTTTATCTTTTTTGCCCTTCATTATCACTTCAAAATTTAACAAGTGCATATTTCAGTTCAGGGGAATCTGTCCTCTTCAGAGATCAAATTTTGAAATGAGTCCCAAAAAGATTTTGTATGATCACAAATAAGTTTCGAAGTTGGAATCACAAAAGCATTAATTCTTCTCAATATTATATGTTTGTCTTAGAGCTCGTTACAGGTTTACATATCATTCAGACTCTTACAATGAATTTCTTTGGCTTTGGGTGAGATGAGTAGAGAGCGTAATATCCGCTTCTTGTTCTTATAATTTGCTCCTCAAGGATTTTTTTTTTTACCAGATTCTTCCTTTTCAACAAAGAGAAAAGAGTACTGAAGGAAGAATTCCTCTGGTAGCTTTAATTGTACATTTCTTTTCTGAATTTCCTTCATGGATGAAGTAATAACGGATAGCACTGACGCTTGTGCTTAGTTTCATAATAAATATTGTTATTTTAGTTGTAACAATTTTATCTGTGAGATTGTACTCCTGAAATACGAAATATAAATCACAATAATGAGAAAGTATACATCTACAACAACAGACATGTTCTAAGGAATTTGCATGCAAAAAAACGTATAAAAAGGGATCCAGCACAGGATTTTGAACTTTCAGCATATATGCGATATACCGATTTACCAGTATTCCAAAACTTATTTTAGCCAATATTGTTTTCAACAATGATGTCTTTTGTTTAACTTCATCTTTACCACAATTAAAACATATTTTAACAGTAACAGTGAATCAAGCTTCCTCTACTCTGTTGAGAACCACAAACACTGATTTACTTATCTGCTTGCGGAAAATCATTACTTACTTCGGAGCTAATATTTTGAATTAAAACTAAGATGCAAAACAATACAAATGAAATGCTAATACACAAGACTATAATAAGGGCAGGGAATATCAGCAGAAATGTCATTATCTGCTAATAAAGATATTTAGCTTTTGAAGCAATCAAGGTATCTACCAATACCAATATTATACCGATATAATTGTACACACCTTACATTAGGCCTCAATGGTTTTGATTTATTTATTTTACTTAATACTACACCTTTTGGCCTTTTAATTGTCTCTGTCTCCTTCAACCAATTTTTATTTTGTTTTCTTTAAACTGTGATGCCATCTTAATTCTTGCATGTTCATTGGTTTTACATGTTTTTTCTTTTTTATTCTTAACATTTTACACCCTTGGTCCCAATTCATGTTGTTGGGGTCATGTGTTGCCTCAGACCTGAGCTCTGATTAATCGATTTCCCAAAACGGTTCTGTTGAGGTCAGTGAGAAAAAGGAATAACATGATGTGTGAAAACCTTCCACAATGCAATGGTTTGATTTTTCTAAATTAATAATAAATGAAGATTAATTTTGAGCTATAACGTAGTTTCCAAGCCTGTGCTTTTCTCACTGTTTTATACAACACTTACAGCTGTAACATGTTTTTTTTTGTGAAACTTAGAGACGTCAAAGGAACTTTTTTCACCACTGAACTGGGAAAAATAAAATTAAAGGCATCTTGTAATCTGATCTGACTGCACTGAGAAGTGCTGCAGAAATTTGTTGGACCACATTAAAAAAGTTGTTTTTAACTTGTCGTGATGAATTCAGACTGCCCTGCTGTGTTTATTGTGAAGGTTCACATCGCTATGACAATGAAATTGTGCTTAACTGTGCAGCCCTTGTTTTTGCTGTATTTGTTTTTTTTTCATTGTTTAATTTTTGTTATATGTCATTTCTTGCTGCCTTTGTTTGTCTGTTTGTTTATTTTGTGTCATTGGTTCTCCTGTTGAAGGCTTTTTTTGCTTTTGCTGGTTTAGGAAAGCACTTTGTAACCATGTGGTTCTTCAGTTGCTATATATAAAGTTATTATTAGGGTCCTCGCCCTGAGGGAAAGGACCCCTTTAGCTTCAGCTAAAGGGGTCCTTGTTATTATTATTATTATTATTATTATTATTATTATTATTATTATTATTATTATTATCTTTGTTATTGTCAATAAGAATAACAATTTCAGACTCCTGCCTGCCATTTTTACACCAGACTTTTTGTTGTAAATAAAAATTAGTCGATGCCAGTATTATCTGCATGTCTTTGTCCTACCAACAAAGACATGCAGACCTAAAAGCAAAGAGTGAATGACAGTAAGCTGTGAAACATTTAATTATCTGTACCTGCACTGTAAAAAGAGCCCATTGTGTTTTCTGGTTCACTCAGATGCCCTTTTGGCACTATAACATGGAGCTGAGTCATCCTTAATGTCCTGGTTAGGGTTGTATGACCAGCTTTCTTGGACTGACATAGCTCCTCAAGCTCTGCTTCATTTCATTTCATTTCCAAACTTTGACACCAAGTATATCAGCCATTTTGAAGAAAAGGGCAGTTGTGTTTGATCAGCATTCATTTGTCAAGACATAAAGTAGAGGACATGTCCATAAACCATCTCATATAGTATATTCCCCGCAAAGGATACCTCGCCACAAACTCCAAAACTTTCCCAAACTTTATCCTGAGAAAAAAAATTATTTAAATATAAACAAATACTAATCCACAGTTTTTGGGATCTTTTTATTAATTATCTTAGGGACAGGGACATGTCTGGTTCTGGTTTGCAGTGGAGAAGAATAATATATATCTGTAATGGAGGACACATCTGTACTTAGTAAAATAGTTATTCTAAGAATTAATCAGTTTTATCTTATTACATTTAATGTGTCATCACAGGGTGCCCTTTCTTTTCCTGAAGCAGATTCTAAGTGTCTAAGGATATGCTCAAACTGTATTTCTTTAATGTTAATTTTTGTCTATCTACCTTTTTATTTATCTATTCATTTGTTAATTTTTAATTTTGAAAAAAAAAAAAAAACCCTCAATCATATGCTAGAAAACATGCTCCCACCATTCACACATGTATCAGTGATTGAGGTTTGTGTGCACTAGACTATTTTAAATTATCAACTTAACAAACCTCTGAAGCATTTGTTGAGGAACAGACGCTCTCATTTCTACATCTAGGTCACTGACTGTCATAGTTGACACAGTGCCAGTCTAGGGCGTCTGGCTGCCAGTGCTTCAGTGATATTTTTTACTCCCAATCATCCAACACAGTTGATAGACTTTATCCTGCAAATGTTATGCCATCATCTTTTTCTCATCTTTATCTGAAAAATTGACAGATACTGTACCCCAAAGCAGGGGTCTCCAGACACTGGAATGGGTATGGGGCTGTGGATCATTTGGCACCAGGACGCACAGAGACACAAAGATTAATTTTAGTTCCAGTTTAGAGGGTGTGCACATGGCACCACTGTCAGTAAGAGTGGGTGGAATTCCAGGCACTGAGTGGCAGGAAGCACAGTCTGACAACAGCATGCAGTCAGATATTCAATTTCTGCAGAAAAGGATCAAGTTTTTGGTCATGCTGATTTGTTAATGTTCACCAAGGGCTGCGAAGATCTACAGCTGATGTTGAAATGTTTGGAGCTGTAACGTCAGATTTAGAACAAAGATGAATCAGCGATGTTAGAACAGCTGGTATTATATCAACGAGCTCACAGGCATTCGGGTCATGACAAATATGAACTCCACCTCTTCCCCTTTCGCTTTCCTCTGGTTTTACCTTAAAGAATCATCAAGAAATCAAATTTCAGCAAATCACTCATCAAGTTAAACATCAGTATCTTAAATGATGAGGCATTGAGGACAACGGCTTATGTTTTTATGCTCATAGCTTTCATAAAACTCAGAGAGGTCCAATTACAATGACCAGTTTGACAATAAACTGTAGATTTTAAGTCAAATTAATGAAATTATTATATTAATGTCACTTTCATTTGGCCAATTATTGCCTTTATTTATGCATACTTTTCATGAAATGAAGATTTCTGATCAGTTCGAGGGCCACGGTAAAAATAACTGGAAGTCAACGGCTGTTAAACAGATACTAAAAGCATATGCTCAGAAAAGCCCAAGTACACCCACCGAATTTTAGATATACTCAAAATCACACAGATCCTGAGTTATAGTCCCTACAAGGTAGGGTTGGGCAATATATTGATTAATTCAAATCATTTTTTGCAGGCAATTTAAAAACTAAAAAAATAGAGATTTTTTTGTCTTGACTTACACTTTCTCTTATTGTAAGTTGTTATAATGTTTGAAAATACAAATACTAAAAATTTACAGTTTCCATTGTGGTAGTTCTGGTCAGGTTTTTGCACAAGTACGTGTTTAGTCTTGTATTTGTTTTTTTTTAAATGAGATTAAATACTGAACAGGGAGTTTATGTCAATAAACTGTGAAAACAGCTCAGAATTTAGTGTTCATGTAGACAAACCTGTCTACATTCAAACTACATTATCAACATTTTATGAAAAAATTTCAGCATCAACTTAACTATTTGAGGGAAATTATGTTTAGTTTCAGAATATATTTTTATAACATAAAAGTAAAACTTGATTTAATTTTTGTGTCACTTGGAGGTTTTTTCCTAGAAAGGGAAAAATCCATTTAAACCTTAAATCAAGTTTTGTGGAAAACAAATCAGGGACTTTATTTTTTGACCAAACCATTGAAGTTACACTTACAATGGTAACTCCTATTAACAGAGCTGTTAACACCAGACAATGAAGTCAACGGAGATGGATCAACTGATGTCCCACATATTTTGGAAAAAGTCTTAAAGATGGATTGCCAGGCCCAATTAATCTTGGGACAGGTCCAGAACATAATGTAACACGATTAGTCCTTTTCAAACAAATATAATCAAAAATAATTAGGCCTTCTGAAAATTGCTAAAACACAGCACTCTTATAGTGAATTAAAGCGTTTCACTGTTTCTTACCACCACTCAGTGAGTGGAACTGCCAACCTGTGGCACAAATTGTGACGTCAGTGCTTAACAGAGTCTGCGGGATGTTTTGTTTTATAAAGATAACTGGATTTTCTGTCCGTGTAATGACTGTTTAGACCGCACACAGACTTCTGCTTCTGTCATAGCTGTGATGACAGGACAGTAAGGACTGAGATAAACTCACTGTTTGCTTCCTGTTCTTGTATTGAACATAACAGTTAATATGTTACTAATAGAAATGTGAGCACTCAGGATTAAAACGACTAATATGGAGACACTTCTATGAACAGAACAAGCTTAATAAACATTAATAGATAAAAAGGGGGGATGGGAATCGAGAACAGGTCTCGGTTGAGAATCGGCACCCACTGATTTTAGGAATCATTATCATTTGCATTAATTAACTGCATTAATGCTGAACATTTTCCCTATGAATTCCTTACAGTTAATTCTGCATGTCTTTCAAAACAGTCATTTCAGGCCCTACTGAGAGACAGTCAACACAAATGACAATGAGGGACCTTAGGAGGTTACCAAGACAAACGGGACAAAGGTGTGCCTTAATTTTACACAATATGACACCAACAGTGAAGCATTTAAAGAATGACTACACAACTTGTTGTAATTTTATCATAAAACCATGAACGAGCCTTCGCAATAAATACATTGCAACAGACCGAATTTAAAGCAGAAAATAACAGAAAGCTTTTATGATTTGGTCAAGCAAAGTCTTTTGGTATAACGCCCCTGCTTTTTCAACTTTTGATGCAGTCAAATGAGGCTAAAGCTTTGTGCCAGTTTAGTAGAGAAAAGTTTCTTCAAGATCCAGAAAAATCAATTTGCATCAGCAAGTGTTGTAAAAAACTATGTGATCAGCATAAGTCAGCCCACTAAATTATAGCTTACTCAGTATCTTTTGTTTGATTTGGTAATCCATGTCGTTACAGCAATATTGAGTAAGTAACTGCACGTCACTTCTCTCTCGTATCGTGCAGGCCTAGTGTGAAGTCTGTGTAGCTGTAATTTCATTCAAGAGTGGAAACACCGGCAGCGTGCTGAACCCTTTGTCAATGCAGCACATCGTTAGTAGGAGGGCCATGTGTTTGACATAGCCGATGCTAAAAATCATTATTACTTTTAAGATAATGGTGGAAAAGAAGAGAAGAAGTTAATTTTGGTTAAATAACCCGAAATAAGATTGTTATAGAACAGAAATAAATAAAAACAATAAATATCAAAACACAAAACAATAACTCTAATAACTAAAATAAAGTAAGAACAATGTGAAAAATAGACATCAGCTATAAGCTCTCCTGAAAAGGTAGGTCTTGAGTATGCTTTTGAAAATGAAGAGTTCATTCGCAGACACAGGTTGTTGAATAAGCAAGATGAGTTGCACTGTTGGACAAAAACAGCACAACTGTTTTGTTTTTTTTTTATAAAGAAAAGAAAGATCCAAGTCATGCAGTTTATAAAGAAATGCATGTTTGACATTTCAAGTGGAGGGACTACTAACAGCATTATTTATACATTCAAAATCCTTTGCAGATTTTTAAAACGGACACAATTATTTACAAATAACTGAGAAAAAAACCCTGCTGGAATGTGCAGTCATCTGATTTTGAACTTTTTAATCAAGAAGATCAAGTCCTGTTTTTATTTCTGGAGATATTATATGTGGGAAGGCTTGCGCTTTAAAAGAGCATTTTTTACACTTTCTCTCATGTAAGCATTGACCCCAACCTTTTTTCATTTTTTATTTATTTTTTTACCAAAAATTTAGAAGAAAGTTAAAGGTTTATAAAAATGTACTCTTCAAAAGAAGTTTGGAAATGTATTATGGCTGATTATTTCTCCCTTTCGATATTAACAATTGGTATTGTAATTTATATGGTTGGAAAGCCTGATTATTCACCCTAACAATGAGGTACAACTTGTAACGATTCTGCATTTGTTGAATTAGCAACACAGCTAACCTTGTGGGTAACACCCCAAAAAAATGTTCCAAAATCTCCTGAGTGGTATGCACTCTTGTTTGCAGCTCCAAGTGCTGCCAGTCACAGGTTTGTGATAACTAATTGACAGCACTTGTGTGCCTGGCCCCGCAACTTTGTTGAGTTTGTGTGTCCATTAGGATTAGGCCTGTGCAGTAGGGCATCAGCTGGTGTTCTGGTACGCAGAGTGGCAGCATTGAACCAGGTTCTGTATGACTGATGAAGTCAAAGACAGAGCGTGAAGTGGGTGTCCCAGAAAGATCCTCACCTTTACGTCATTGAGGAACTGTAGGCTTTCTTCTGGAGATCTGTCTGTTGTGCAAATCTTGTCTGTAAATATCCAGTCAATCACCTGGCAGCACTTGTAGTTCAAAACAAGAGTGAGTACCAACAGAGGAATATTACAGAGGATTTTGTCCGTTTTTTGGGATGCTACCCGCACGTTTAGCTGTCTTGCTCATTCCATAAATGAAGGAGTCACCTCGTTGCACAGGTGACTGATCAGACTTTCCAACGATATGAAATACAATACCAATTGATTTTATCAAAGGAGAAATAGTCAATAGAAATAATGTTTCCAAACTTTTTTAGGAGTTTACTTCTTTTCAAAAAAACAAGAATCTTTCTCCCTGTATAATTGTGTTTTTTTTAATCCCTTTTTCCTTTTTTTCAGTCCCTGATGATCTTCTTGTAGCGTAAGTACCAACCCAGTCTTATCATTTCATTTGAGGTGTTACCCTCTGGTATAGATCTGTAGCTTTGACACATGTAATGTTTTTTACTGATACTCATGAACGTTTTTACTGTAAGACTTCCCAGAAAGTGTCCTTCTTGTCTGAGTAATGATGTAAGTAAAAGAGCACATGGCTGAATCTGAGTGGGTATGAAGTGCAAAAACCACACTGAGGAAAAAGGGGTGTAAGACAGTGTCATGATTCTGAGACACTTCCTAGTACAGTGGTTATCTGAGAGTGAAGAAGTGCTCACCGTCTGGGTTAGTGTGACCACATCCTGTGTTTTTCAGGAAGAGCCAAGTTTAGAGGCTTTCTGTAACTTTTAGAAGCATTTATATTCAACAGTAAACAGCGAGTTTCTGTTATTTGTGCTTCCCCTCTTGTCTTTGTTTAACACATGTATAGTTCAGCAGACTTTCTGCTGGAACAAATAAAACACTTTAAAGACTAAGAGACAAAAGTGAAAGGGCCTTTAAAAGACAGGAGTCGAACATTTGACTAAAGCTAAACATACCATCATTTGCATGAATTCATTGCACATATAGCCTTTAGGAGGAATTATGTATTTTTGTTTTTAAACCTGTAACATCAAATTCGACCTGAGAAAAAAACTTTTCAGTATGATGATATGAAGCTACTGTTATATTTCCAAAATAACAAACAAAAATAGGAGGCTTAAAGGTGTTCTTATGTAAACAAAAACAATCCTAAAATGTTTCTACAGATGTCGTTTAATCAATCCTCTTTTTTCTGTGTTTAAAATAAACATCTGTTGTGAAGTCCAAACTGTAACTTAGTCAAAGACAATGCTGAAGAAGAGAAAGGCTTTACAGACAAAAAATAAACACAGAACAAGCCTTAAAGATAGTTTAATACTCCATATTCTCATATTGAACCCTGTGTCCATTTGGTAAGAAAAACGTTTTTTAGTGCTTATGTCCAACATCCACCTCTTGTTTCTCTCTCTTGTCTTTCAGGCTGAAGTTTGTTTTTGGGCCTTGTGCTGTACAGGCTTTGGACCTCGTTGACCAGCGTGCTGTGACCTGTGTGACCTCTCCAAGTGGACGGAAAGTATTTCAGGTGTGTCATACTTCTGTCAGACTGTCTACAGTTTATGTGCTACAAATTAGAATTTCAGTTTCTCACAGAGAAAAGGTGAAGGTGATAAAGAGTTAACCTTAAGGGTTAATTGTTGAGCAACAGCCATTTAATGAGATCCTAAAACTGTGGCTCAGGCTGATTAATGCTGCATTATAAACACAACTTTATGGTTTCAAAAGTGTTATTAAGCCATTTTAAACATAAATCAACATTTTCCATAATGAAAGTCATCAAAAATAACTGTGACATCAGTGCATACCCCCAGTTATATACTTCCTATGCCATCTATTTTGACATGAACTTAGAAAAGATCATTCTCATTTTATTTCAGTGAAATTCAAGCTCTCTAATCAGTGTATTGTCCAAGAAAGTTTACAGATAAAGAATTCAACTCATCATATAACATAACCGTATTAGGATAAAGTGCTGTTCTAGTGGTTCTGTATTTCTAGTGTTGTCTTCTAAGTGCTGTGTACCGTAACCCTAACCCCTTGGGTATCACCCTGTTCACAAAGTACTGAGTCTGGAAGACAAAAGGGGGACCTGTGGTGGAAGAAACAGGGAGATCCACAGAGGTTGTGGTCATTGTGACCCAAATTTCCTGTTAAGAACAAGAACAAAACAGGAGTTTAATGAAAGGAACTGAAAATACAATGTGGCTAAATAAAGACATAGTGCTGTCCCGTTAGGACTTCTAAACTCAATTGTAAAGTTTTTTTTTTTTTTTTTTTTTTGGGTCGTTTCACTTCATTTCCCTGAACCCTGCCTGACGTTTGGTGGACCAGCAGCATTTATTGGAAGTGGTTTATTTAATAAGCTATTTATTATCTCTTATCTTCCGGTCAGGGTTTTTCTTCGTAATGTCATCATTATTCACGAGTAGCCTTGTTTCCTGGTCCTGACTGTTCA
The DNA here is from genome assembly GCA_037902135.1 of Cetoscarus ocellatus. Taxonomy (NCBI): domain Eukaryota; kingdom Metazoa; phylum Chordata; class Actinopteri; order Labriformes; family Labridae; genus Cetoscarus; species Cetoscarus ocellatus. The sequence continues at coordinate 314,925 of JBAMNC010000142.1, forward strand.
TGGTTTTTCCAGATATTTAGCACTCAAGAGAGATTAATGATCAGTGGGCTCTATTTTAGTTCATTGCTGGGAAAGAAGCATTCACAATTAAGCATTTTTCTTTTTATGATAACTTTATGTTTTCCTTTTGGACTATTGTATACTTTTTTGATGGGACAGTGGATAGACTAAGAACTCAGGGACAAAGAGAGGAGAGTGGCATGCAGTAAAGGAGCCAAAGATCAGACCCGGACAGGAAGTATCCCCAAAATAAGAGTCATTCCCACAAAATAAAACCAACCTAAATTAATTGAACAAAAAACAATTTCCTTTCCTGTCCCTGATTCCAGAGAGAAGAGGAACAAAAAAGATACATTGGGGTGGGGGAAGGATAATCCAACAGTTAGACCAGCACTTAAATTTTATTTATTTATTTATTCATTACAACTGCTCATAGCACTTACATTTTTACATACAATCAAATACACAAAAAATCGGACCTCTAACAATACTTAGCTAACATTTTGTGGGCATGAAATTACTCTTTTACTGTGTGTATTCTTTTATATATATATATAGGCTTGAGATAAAATATGTATTTAGTGTTATTTTATGATTCTTAAATCCAAATTTTATTTCATTTTATTTTATTACATTTTATCAATTGAACCCACAGCCCACTCGTGTACTTGAGCATGACCACAGGCTGTAAGTAGGACGCAGTATTATTGAATTTTAGGTGTAGATTTCATTTTATTTATCTATTTATTTATTGATCATGTACTTATGCACTTTTACATAGATATGGCTGTGGACGGTCCTTCCCCCTTACCCAGTGTTTCCCTTGGGAAGGCCACTAATGGGGACCTCTGGAGAAATAGGTAGAGGGAGGGTGAAGGATTACAGGTAATGGAGTGTAATTGGGGACGGATGGGGTACATATGGACCCCCTTACCCCATAAACCATCAGCTCAGACCTGGGATCACCCCTGAAAAATTAGCAGTTATGATATTTAGGCTGGCATGCATCTATGAATTTTAATTAATGTGCCAACCCCCTCATGAAATTTTGGGAGGGGCTGAAATCATTATCTAAGGTCTTTGGTGTGTGTGTGTGCCCACCTTCTGTCTCTCTTTTTGTAAATATTTATACATACACTTATGCAGTGAGTTTTTGATGAATTTGGACTTGCTGTGAGGGTACAATTTTGTAAATATCCTATTGGGGGTGCTCCTGGGATTCATCATCTGTTGGGATAGGGGGGTCCCTAACCCTGCCCCATCCCTTATCCTAAACCTAACCTTAGTTTTAGAAACTCGCCTAAACCTAACCCTCACTCCCAGAACTGAATCAGGACTGAAAATCCTTTTAAGACGTCTTAAAGACCTCCCCATTCCCCGAGATCCTATTCACAGCCCAGTTCTTATCTTGTTTTATTATTTATATCCTGTTATTTTGTTTAATTTATTTATTTATAATTTTTACATTGTTACAATTACAATTTTAACAATACACATAAACAACAAGAGTGAAGTTGGGATAAAAGAGATTTAAAACAAAAAGAAAAAGTGAGCCCGTGCCTGAGATGCCCACATAATAGGGCATCTCCCCATAACCCGTCCTCAGCCTAACCTGGGCCGCCCTCTTAGAGGACAAAAACATCTGTACTAAAGGAGTTACCCAACTGCCCAGCCATCAGCATCCCCAAATGATATTTATTTTTTAAATCAATTTCATTTTTAATTTTTACATTAGCTCGCTGACAAACCAGTGCACTTTTTAACCCATTAAACCTCAATGGAGCCCAGCTGGGCAATTTCTGAATTACAGTACCTCAAAGTGCACACTAATCTTTCACAAATATATACAGCAGTGGAAAAAGGTTTCAGACACCCCATGCATTTGTCATACATTGCATTAAAAATCACTCTTAAGTGTCCAAGTGCAATGTCTTTCAGTACAGTCACAGCCAAAACACTAAACAAATCATCAACAACAAATTGTTTGGTTCCATATAAATACACAAGACATTTTGAGAATTGCATCATCTTGGTACCTTTAATGACTAGGGTCATGCTTGTTATTGAAGACAGTTTTTGTTGCCGTGCTTTTTGTCATATAAAGCCAGCACGTTTGAAAGTTCTTCAGAAACTAAAATGTCTGAAACAAGGAACCTAACGCAGGAAGCACACCTGAAGATACAGATTCTCTGCCAGGAAGGGTACAGCTGCTGCGAGAAAGTGCAGGTACAGTCACAAGGCTGTTGAAAACACTCTGCAGAAATACAAACAAACCAACTGCTTGGAAGACAAACCAGGAACTGAGTGTCCAAGGGTTTCCTCAGAAAGAAATGATCGCGTCCAGATCCGTGTGCGCAGATCAAACAAAACTGGTTCCACCAGCACTGTGCATGACCGACTCCTAGATCGAGGCTTAAGGTCCTGCAAGACAGTCAAGAAGCCCTGATCAATGAGAGACAGAGGTTAGGAAAAATGCAATTAAGCCAAATTTGTCAAATTCTGCCACATCACTGCACTTAAACAACCAATATGTACTGACTCAGTTTTTCAACATTGAACCTGGCAGTGCTCATGTTAGGTTTTTGTTGTTTGGCTGGTTGCTAAAGATTGAAAGTCACATCATTCCAAGGAGATTGGAGTAATAATTACTCTTGCTTTGCCACATACCAATTATATCTATACCTGTACCTATATTTACACATATTAACAAATCTCATGTGTTGAAATGGAGATTTTATCGACACAATTAGAACTGCAAAGGGGTGGAAAATTTCCGGTAAATTTTCTGAAACTTCTCAGAAGCTTTCCATGGGGAGTTAAGCTGGGGAATTTTTTGAAATATTCCAAATTAGAAACTTCCAATGGGAATTTAAGTAATTAGGGGAATTAACTGGAAATTGGGAGTAATTAAAATGACCTGTATCATATCAAAACATAAATATAAACATTTTGTTTTGTCAAAGGCAGACATCCATGCAAAGTAATACAATAAAAAAATGTATTTCAACAGATTTATTTGTAAAGAGAACTTTGTCACGTTTTATTTTTATTTTTTTTATTAAGGGATTAGTGGTATAGATAATGGATGGATGGATGTTTAAAATCTCTGTTAAGGCCATCATTCAGTTTAGTAAGTGTCAGGTTTATTCCCAGTTATTCCCATGGAAAATTTTCAACTTTGAAATTCCCGGAATTTTGCAACCATATTAAAGCCAGTAGCGATTCTGCTTATTGATTTTATACTTTATTGAATATTGGCTTTCACAGGTTTTTAGTAGCAACAATGTCAGACACATGGCACTACTGCTGTGCTGCGTGGACAAGTACTGGTGTTTCCACTGGTGTAAACACTTCTGTCTCCTGTATGCCGAAATCATATCTTTGACTTCTTTGCACTATTGTTTCTGCCTCTGATTAAGTTGTCATTTTTGATTTCACATGGTTTGCAGCAAAAAAGAGGAAAGTATCCATGTGGTAACTGTTCAGCATAAAGACAGATGAGATTGATTCCTTTAGTTAACGAGTCTCAAACAGAATTTGCTTTTGTTTCCTGTCCCTACACAGGTCAAATCAAAAATTGATTTTTCAAAGTGGTCCCATTAGCCTAAAAGTAGGGGTCAGGGGTCAAAGGGTCAGGTTAACGTTGTTTGTCAGGTTTAGGATTGTGTGATAAACATAATTCTACCATCTCATACTGTTTTGTGAATTGTGTAGGTGTATTTCAGGAAATAATTGTCTGATTTCTTCTTAAATTAGGCCTTCTTGAAATTTGCTCAAATGTCAGTCATTGCCAATAGTGTCTCCAGGTATGTTAATTTATTTATTCATTTAAACTTCATTTGATCAGGGGGATTTCACTTCGATGGAGAATCTCATTTACAAGAGTGTTCTGGCGGGAAAAAGAGCAGATCATTTGTGGATTGTAGCTGTCTTGACACTCAAGTTTCTGGTTAGACTCTGCATGAGTCTGCACCTTTGAGAAATTCACACTTTTCTCTGTGCTCTGGTGCATTGCTGCAACAAAGACTGACTGCTCTGCAACACTTCAGTTTCAGCTCAGCTCACATAGATAAATACAGGCTGCCCACAGATGACACTGTAAAGTCATTATTGTTGATGCTTTTCCAATCTCTCTTATCCCCGACTACATATTTAGATTGTAACATCCTCATTTTTAAAAAGCAGATATCATGGTTCATCAACCAGCAGCCCTACAGTTCAGCATGAACATCTGCTACTTATCTTTCATTTCAAGATGTAAGAAAATTGTTTTTAAAATATTTTATTAAACTATTTCTCATTCACTTTCCTGTGTATTGTACAGATAGAACAAACATATACAATTATTAGTCACAGATTGAAACTACTCAGACTTCCAGGCAGCAGTGTCTCTCTTTTTTCATTATTTATGCTAAGCTATAATTCCTGCTGGTTTTAACTTAACTGGAATTGCACAGATTTTAATCAAAAAACAAAGTTTTCCAGAATGTCCGAATATTTTTACACGGTTGCAGTGAAACACTTACCAAAATTCTATTGAATCTTTCAGACTTTCATTAACACTGAAAAAAAAAAGCAGGCAGGAATCAGCAAGATTTTGGTAAAGCACTTAAAAAACAAAGATAAACTACAGATTAATCTTGAATAAAAACAGAAATAAAACAGGATAAAAATGTTGATTCAGTTCAGATTTTAATTTTAACAAAAAAAAAAAACAGGAAACTCGCTCCTTGGTGCATGTGTGGGAAACACCAGGAACAGTTAAAATGAAACTATTCAATAGTAATTAAAGTACAGTAATTAAATTCAGTTTGTCTATTGGAGTGTACCTTCTTCAGGTTCCTTGTAGATATCTGAAATTGTGGCATCAATGGAAAGAATAATTGAAAAAAAAAGGAAAAAAGACAATCTCGGTCTGCTGAACAATAAGACTTTAAAAAAAGTTTTTTTAGATTATCAAGTCAATAGATTTTTTTGTCCATAACAATGCAGAACAAAGTATTCAAGTTAACTCTGTAACTTTGTCTGAATACAAACTTTGAAGAGCTCAATGCAATCAATTTTATTGTTAAACAATTTTGGGAAACAATTTTTAATAAGAGTCTGTAAATAAAACCCAAGATTAAAAGAAAACACAAGCTCACTATTCTACTTTTCACATGCTCATGATTTTCCTTTAACAATCGTTGAATTGACCCTGGATGCAGGATGAGTCATTCATGTTTCTATGTGTTTTCCAGGAAAGTAGCAGAATTTAACATATAACATATAACGCACACACCTTATTTTTATTTGGAATAATAGCACATATGTGATGTTGTTGTCATTGATAATAAATAAAACTTAAATACACATTTTTATGTCATAAGTATTTCTAATATTACTAAGATTAAAGCAGTCAATCACTGCTGATTGTAATCTGTCTAATCCAACTTCCAATCCTGATGTTTTTCTATCCACACTCATGCCCTAACTCTGCTGTGAGGAGTATTCATGTCACATCACATGTAAACTCCTGTTTCCACACCAGGAAGTCTCACAACGTAAATACTGCATTAATGACATTCTTCGTCCTCTTTGTGATAAATCTCTGACTGTATAGTTTGTTTTGTAATATGGACAATTGGTCCTGTTATCTTGGCGGGTCTGTTCCGTTTGAACCATTAGTGATGCATGAAGAATTTACACAGTGTCCGTCTCATAGCACTGCTGTCTCAGTATTTAGATAACATGGCTCTTTAGATTCAACTGTGACAGCAAGATCTTCAGAGGCAGATGCTAAAACTAACCAAGCTCTGCAGAGGCTGGATAGATAGATGTATTGATGTAGTTTCAAATAAGGTATAGGGTGAGACAATATTGTTTATATCAATACAATTTATGTTGATGTTTATTAGAAACAAATGAAAAGTGGATCCATGCCAGCTATCTACAACATAATTGTGCAATTTATACAGCGCTTTTTCTCATCCTAATCAAAATTATGATAAGAGGTCATCAGACATCTGTTTGTTTTGATGTCACCAATCAGTTAAATAATGAGATTCATAACATATGGTGTTCTCATTCTTTACAAAAATCATATTTAGATATCTACTGTGCATCAATTCAGTTAAAAATGACTGAGATATGATTTCTGGTCCATATTGCCCAGATTTATGCCCATGCTGCCAAAATACAGAGAAAAAAAATAGAACAAGGATGGCATAAAATTCATATATCATTTTCTGGCCTTATAAAGACATGCTTTTAAAAATTAAAAGCTGGAGGACAGGAAGCCATGATGTGTCTCTGAGAATCAAAAGTTGACTCATGACAGAAATGACCTTCAGGTTTGAGGGGGGATTGTATGTGTCTCCTCAGGATAGACCATTTTTGGGCAGTGTGTGACGCCAGTGTTAGTAAGAAGAATTTGTTAAGACTCTGGAAGGGAGTGAAGGCAATGGTGACATTTTGAAGGGCACAGACTCTTTAAACAATACCCAACCACAGTAGGTCATCCAAATTTAAGGAGTTCTTATACATTTCCGGTGCAGCTGTTGCAGGATAAGTGGGCTAATTTCTGCCATCACTTTATAACAAGCGTTCTAAAGAAAGACTGAAAGTTATTTTCTCAAATGACTTCCAGAAAACACAGTCAATATGGGGTTTGTTAAAAAAATTTTTCTTGTATACACGCTAGTTGTCTAATGAAGAAAAGGCCTCTTGGACATAAGGACAGTTTTGCATCAGCACTCTGGGTGTAGCCTGAGGTCTGTGGTTGATGACTCCTGGTCGAGACTTCTTTTCAACGTAAAGCCACAGTCAACTTTTTTGAGTATTTTGTGTTGTGAGATGTCTGAGTGGATTTTTGGCTGTAATTACACGCAGATGTCTGTCTGAAAGAGCCCATATTTTGCCTTTTCTTGTTCATATACTCATTTTTCGATGACTGATAGACTATGTTCACAATTGCTAATATAAAAAAAAACTCTAGTTCTCACTCTAACAGAGCCTCTGCCACTTGAAGACACTCCTCCCCATGTGGACCCTGTCTGCTCTGATCGGTCTGCTGGTGTACTCTGCAGTAATTAGTCAGTTTAATGCTCCTTTGTCTATGCTCAGCACTGGGCTTTCAGCTCTGAGCTGGTAAGCTCAAATTGCTGGCAAAACAATGGTAGGTTGCACACCATACAGAGTGGGAGAGGGAGAAGTCCTGATGCTGTGGACTTTTTTGTCATGTGCGTAGATGTACTCCATCATGCAGAGAAGACGTAAAACACACTAAAGGGCTTATAAAACTCAAAAAGCATACCTTGGTCTCTTTCAGACTTAATTTAAAGAGGTCATGTTCTGCCTTTTCAGGTTTTATACACCTCTGTATTTAATGTCTCCCCTGCATGACATAGTTCCCTTTTTTTTTGTATATCACTTTTTATTGCTTTTTGAACATCAAAACATTAGAACAACAAAACAAGTATATACATGAATTGGACCTAGGAACCAGTCCCTTAAAACTACAAAATAATATTACAGAAAAAAATTAATAAATAAATAAAAATAATTAGATACATAAAAATTATGAAATAAAATAATATTAATATAATAACATAATAATAATAACAATAATAATAATAATGTAAGAAATACTTATACACCACATGTCCAAGGTCTATGTTCCCCAAATCATCTACTCCCACAGTCACCACCCCACTTTATTTTTTTCACAACCAAACCCTTAATACAAAAATAAATAATTCATTGTTCACCTTAACATCAGTCTATTATATTTCTCCCATCACTCATTTCGCAAATAATTCAGGAAAGGACCCCATAATTTCAAAAATACCTCCTCTCGATTGTTCAACCTAAATGTCAATCGTTCATAATTGGCTGTTTTAGTCATTTCCTCCAACTATTCATTAAATGTGATGACATTTTTGGATTTCCAGTGTCGAAGAGCAATCCTGCACCCTGTTGTGAGGGCCAGCTTACACCATAGCGTCTGTTGATAGGACAATCCCATTTCATTTGTTATCAACCCCAGAATGCACAAGGCAGGGCTCTGAGATATATCTGTCTCAAGTACTTTGTTAACAAATAAGATTATCTTTTTCCAAAGGCTCTGCGCCATTTCACACTCATACAGCATGTGTACAAGTGTTCCCTCGGATCTTACTGGGGGTCCAATATATTCTGTGTATAATTTTATACATAATTAAGCGTGTCTGTGTCTCTCTTGATATCTTATAACAGGACTGAGTAATTTCCTCCCACTTCCCTATAGCAATGACATAGTTCTTTTAAGTAAAAGGCAACAAAGTCTTCAGCGTGGTGTCTTCTCCCTGTCCTGTGCCTGAAACAGCTTATTTCACCAGCCCGGACTACCACTGTTACGCCAGTAGTCCTAGCCCACTGGTCAAGTTGGCAAGCCCAGTGCAGAGTTGTACAAAGGTTAAATCCATTGAAAATGATGCTACACTGGGCTGAACTTACCAAGAGTAGACCAGTCAAACTATCAGAATAGACTGAGCTCAAGTGGGTAAGGGGACCTTAAAGGGGCAGGAGCTCTTCCAGGGCATTTCAGACCGAGTGAGAATAGAGGTGGATCAGGGGTACTCAGTATGTAACAACGGGCAGGATTTTTGATCATAAGCGATTGTCAATCAATCAATCAATCAAGGGTGCATTATACCCTTTCTGTTCTCCATATAAACTGTCCTGTGAGCAATTCATGAACACTGACATGAAAGTAGATGTAAAAACTTACACTGCAAATGGAAACTGGGAGTAAAGATTTTGTCAAACCTCTACAGATTCTACGACGAAGAACAAAATGTGTTAATAAAGTTTTTCAAGCAACAGATGACATCAAGCTGGCTTTAATTTGGGGAGCCATTCATTAGAATGGACGGCTGTAGAGACCAAAAATGTGGAGAGGAGAGAGAACAAATGACACCCATCAGCTGTTTGCAGGTTGGGACTAGGAATGGGAATTGATCAGATTTTATTGATAGCAGTGCTATCATCGATTCTGCTTTATCACCCAGTTCTTAATGTGTTGAAAATGTTTCAGCCCTCTCCTGGTGCTTCAAACTTTGCTTGAAATTACACAGACACAGTGATTTGTCATTGCACCGTTGGCATAATTTTGAGTAAATTCCAGCCACATTTCTGACGACCACTGTTGTTTGTGTTTACTTTCTTCTTGTGGGAGTATGACATCATTGTCCACAGGGAATGCAGAACTCAGTAAAAAGTAATGATACGCGCATAAAGGCAAATTATTTTGATTGCTCAAACTAGAGGGAACAAATTCTTCACTTGAACCATTTTAATCCTATCAACAACCACAATGTTATGATCCAGTGACTTGGGTCTCTCTATATGATGCTCCTGCTCTACCAGATGAGCTAAATTTGTGTCTAATCTTGTTTGATAGTCTTTGAGTTTGCCAATATGGCTGGTGCCATCACTTAATGAACAAGTGGTCATTTTTTAAGGACTGAATGTGTATTATTGGTTATGTCTCCTCTTTGGTTAACAGCCACTGCAGAAGTTATTTGGCAGTCTAAACAGCTTTGTCCTGTGCATACCACTTTACTCTACACTTTACTAAGGTATTGACTAAAGTGAGAATTTGGGTTGATCTTTTCACCAGCTTCACAGAATGAGACCCCTTTTGGAATTTTTGGTCCCTGGTCAGCAGGAAGCAAAGCAGTGAAATTAAATTCCCCAGATGTTCACCGTTGAATAACAATCTAAGTGGTTTGGAATTGAAGAAAATTTTGGACAAAATAAATGTTCACTGGGAGTCCTGTCACAGAAATGTTGTAATAATAATAATGTAACAGAGCCTGCCAGCTTTAAAAATTCTCCTGCTTATGTTGGATGCAGTTGATGTTGTTATTGTAATTTGTTCCCTTCAAAAGGAGTGAACAACTCATGATAGCTTGGCGTTTTGCTGCTTAGATTTTTCACCTTATCTCATTTATAACGCTCATTGACCTTTTCATAGTCAGCAGTGATATGTGGGAGACAACGGTACTGAGTCTTATCAACTACAATGAACTCCCATCTTTGCAAATGTGTGAACACATCAGGCTGATGACTCTATTTAGACTTTCACTCAACAAAATATCAAAATCATTCATGCTAAGACTAAAAGAAATAAGTAAGATGTCTTGTAATGCTTTTTGTAGTTAAGGTCATAGTGAAAGACAAACTTTTCCACAAATCAGAGACTTGTCCTTCCAGTTCAAGTTTTTGACAAGTGGTCTTAAATCAGTTATTAAACAGTTTTTATTTAATTTAACAGTTTTGAACCACTGTAGTTTGTGTTTCATATTAATCTCCACATAAACATTACTTACAAAACTCAATAAGGGCCTGTAATTGGTTGTAGCTTCAGAGTCAGCTTTGGTTTGGTGTTCTTTGAGCTTAGCATTTGACATGGAGAGGTCTGAAGTATTTAAGTCAATTGAAAACTAGTTTGGCTTCTAGGTTCAGATATTCTGCAGATCCTCCAAAAGTCTGAATCAATTAGATAATTGGATTTTTGAAAGTTAAGGCCATAGAAAGATCTTAAAGTAGTCTAAGTTTCAACCAGAAGGTTTTCGATTTTTAGATGGCAAGTTGACTTTGCTCAACTCTGTCAAAATTATTGTGGGCTGGAAAGAAGAACTTGCTGCATGTCATGTTATGCATCACAAAAATAAAAAGGATTTTTAACATCTGCTTATACCACTCACATGACTCTGTATTTTACTCCTGGGACAGCAATAGGACTTGATATCTTTTTATTAAATTTTTTTCAAGCACCATGGATTGTTATTCTGTCATAAAATAACATTCTCACCTTACACATCAGCATAGAAAAAATGGTTTTCATTACCCAGTTTGGGTCTTAATAAATCTTTTTAAATTGTGTAGGAAGCTTGAGGTTAAGAACTTAATTTGTTAAGATCTCATCTTTCATGAAAATCTCAACATGTGTTACATAACAATGTGCTCTTTGGCATGGAGTTCCACATGGGTTTGTCCAAGGTCCACTGATGTTTTACAGTTAATGTGAATAAATCCCACACAGATATATAAGTATAAGTAATGCTCGTCCACTCAGCATCTTTACATTTTGCTATCTATATGCAGACCCAGCTGAAAAGGTGCTTTCACACTACTCTGGTTCAGACAGATGTTGAACTAAACTGTTAACTTCTAATTGGTTGTCTCATGCTAATTTTTTTCATTTTTCCTTAAGAAGGACAGGTCATTGTGTAAAACCTGAACAACAGAAAAGATTTAAGCTGAGTTGAATACTCAGTACTTTTATTTATCAGACTCAACAATTATGTTATACTGAATGTCATAACGCAAGTGTATATTTCTCTAATTAAACACAGGCCCCTTGAATATCACTTCCTCTGAAAAACTGGTGGTACCTCAAAGCACTTTTGATTGGCCTGCCTTTTCTTTTTTTTTGTACAACTGGATGGTTGCAGAAAAGAGTCAAAAAAGACCAGAAGGGATAGGAGTATAACCCTTTGTGCCTGAAATCAGATTTTACTCCTTTTAAATATGTTAACATTGGTCTCAGATGTCCTCAGATGACATTTCTGAATTTTTTTTTGCTTTAAGTTCACTCAGATTTTGGATTTTTGGCACGTCCATAAACTCTTCTGTTTCTTACCTGCTTAGAACAGGCAGTTTTCGTATAGGTCTAATGATACGTGTCTGACCACTCCTCTCCCAAGTTGTTGTGACTTTTGCTGCTTGATGCTGTGCCTCTCATGTTTACTGTGTTTGCACAGACACAAACAGTCTCCTTCTATTTGAGCCGCTTGTGGGCTTAACACCTGGATTAAGTAGTGTCCTCAATTTGAGGGTGGCAGTGTATCCACCAATGAGAATAAATGGAGTACATTTTCAAACAAACTGAGCACACATTTGCTTAAAGACAGAGCAAGCAGTGAAGGGAGAGAGAAGATTTTTCTCATATTAAGCGTTTGTAGACTGGTCATTGACATATTAAAAAGTGTTTTCTGCAAAATACTGTATGTGGCATGCTGATCAGGTATGACAAATTTGTATGTCAAATATTTTGACCATTTCCCTATGGTATTTGTTTGTCAATAATTATTAAAATTACAGTGCCAAAAAAGCTTAATAAAGCTGTCTAACAGATACAGAAGCTCATCAGCTCTCACAGAATTAACAGTCTTGAATTTCTGTCATTTAGTGTATGTCCTAATACTCATGAAGGTGATGCCAAAATACAGGACAGGGCTTCTGCCAGAAAGTCCTAACCTGGCACACCTGCTTCACTAGTCCATCTGGGGAAGAGCCCATAGAAAGTGTTTGGGAATGGGCACAACCTTTTGAAGCATATGCGGCAGGTGATTGGACGATTGTTCCATCAGTCACATTCATTATGGGCCAATCAGATAATGTAGTAGGTGGGTACTACTGCTGCGCGTAAAGGACAGAGAGTAAGCCACTTCGTAAAACTAACTCTTGCCAAAATATGTTGGAAGTGGAGTGAAATTATCCTTTCTATATAGAGGTTTGTGTGTTTGTTTTTCATTTAAGAAAGAAATGCAGTCATGATCTGATAAAAGTCCTACTGAAGCTGTTAAAATCTCTGCCAATCTCTGAACATGCCGTTACTTCCTGCTTTCTTTTAGCTTATAGCTCACACCTCTTCCTGTTTCAAAGGGCGCTGATTGGACTGTCCTGATTTGGGCCACCCACAATCCTTGTAGATTGAAGCTTGGAAAGATGGATCTGCCAGTAACAGACATTTAATCAGGCTGATCCATCTGCATACAAGGTTAAGAAAGTCCCTCATTTGTTAAGGCCGTGTGGATACAGATAGATGGTCCTGTATCTCACTTACTTCCCAGAGCCTTTGAGTTTCCCTGAAGCTACGTTTGTGGCGTGGAAACAGTGCACAGAGGGCCTTCAAATGTCCTGGCCTGCTGGCTCCTGTCCACTTTCAGAGAAGTGTTCCCACGAGAGCCAGAAGAAACAGGGTGAGTGCTGTGCTGAGGTTTCAACTCTGTCTGTTTCTTCTGTAACTACTGAACAGCAGGAATTGATTTAAGTTTAATTCTGGGAAAAACATGGATCCTAGCTAGATGAAAGAAACCTGTAGTTTCTGGTGTCTGTTGAAAGTGTTTGGTGCCAGATTTAAGTCTGTGATGCAGCAGAGCAAACAGAATCTACAGTGACGGCAGACAACACAAAGGACTGGAGTGTGAGCTGGTTTTCAATAAACCTGGCTCTTTGGAAATGTCGCACTGCTTGGCCTGATCTCCAAAGTTTAAATGTTTCAGTCCTGTCCCTGCAGTTTCTGGTACTCAAGTCATTCTCATCAAGGTAGCATGAGTCCTTGAAGTCCTCTTTTTTAATGCCTCTGCATGGGGATAGCTAGGCCCTCAGGCGTTTTATTTTCATATTATCTGACTTGTGAATAACATACTTTAAAAATGTAGTCCAAGAAATTTCATTATGTCTACGTAGATATTATGCTTATACTTTCTTTTTAACAGACAAGCAAGGTTTTTAGCTCATACCTTTACATGTTTCGACAGAGCTCTTCGGCCTTTGTCAGAAGTACCATCAGATGACACTCTTCACGAAGGCCGAAGAGCTCTGTTGAAACATGTAAAGGTATGAGCTAAAAACCTTGCTTGTCTGTTAAAAAGAAAGTATAAGCATACTTTAAAAATGCTTTCAGGGATTTTCAATAAACTTTGCATAAATGTCCACTCTGACACAAGTATGGCATAATTAGTTATTGGTGGTCAAAGCAGTTAACAGAGGTTATTTAGGCTTACATTTCATTAAAAATATTCTTCTCATCTGCCCAAAAAGGTTTTGAAAAGCACATCCAAACTTTGTCTTATTGTTTGGAAATATTGATCTCGTGTTTAGGTCAATGTTAAAATTGTTACGATAAATCATAAATAACTCATTTCCCACAAGTGATCAGTTACAATAAGTTGTGTTCAAAGTTAGCCCAGATGTGATCAAGTGTGATTTCAAGAAAAATAAAATCAATTGTTAGTGAGAAGCTTAAAACTCAAAGATAAAAATGTTTGTTTTCCCTGTGATATTAAGTAGATATTAGAGCTATGAGAGGACAGATTTAAGAGGCACTTTTTCTTTTGGAAGTTTATTTTACGTTATTCATTTATTTTATATTATAAAACACTTCAAGAATATTAATCTTATATTTTTCTTTTTTCCCTTCGAGTGAAACAAGACATTTTTTGGAATAAGATTCAACTCATTGTTTGCGTAACAATCCCTCGAGGTTATAAAAAAATCAATGAAAATTGAGTGGAATGCAAGAGTGCACTTGGCTGAGCTCTGGACTTGTGCAGGAGGCCAAGGGTTAAATCCAGCATAATACCCATTTGTCGAATATCATCCTCTTCTCTCGCTTCCCCTTTCCAAGTCCATCCACTGTGTCTCCACTGTCAATAAATAGGCCTAAAAAAACAAATAACTATCTTAAGGGGGAAAAAGAAGAAAGAACTCTGGGGTTGTCAGAATCTAACCAAACTTTAATCCATAACCAAAAAATTGAGGTCCGTGCTGAACCATAGGCGATCAATCACACCACCACACAAAGTTATCCCGTCCCTTCTTAACTCACTGTTATACTAAGACTATTTTGTAGTTACATACCTCTCAGAAGCATAAAAGGCCAGGCAGTGGCTCTAGTTGTGTTTTATTTATAATGAAGTATGGCATTGGGACTTTTTTTTACTCCTGTAGGTCACAGGGAAAAGTAATATATTGATGTTTTAGAGAATAATGGAGCCTGTTCTGGCATCTTAGGGGACATTAATTACTGTGCAGTGTCAAGCTAATCCACCAGCTTAATGTGCCCATATGTCATGTGCATGAGACAGTGGCTTAAATCACTGTCTTAAGCTGAAGGTGAGCACAAAGCATCATGGACAGGAGACCATAAAACACTGCATACAGTCTGGTTGTTTGAGATGCAACATTTCTA
Organism: Cetoscarus ocellatus; assembly: GCA_037902135.1. NCBI lineage: Eukaryota > Metazoa > Chordata > Actinopteri > Labriformes > Labridae > Cetoscarus > Cetoscarus ocellatus. The sequence continues at coordinate 329,929 of JBAMNC010000142.1, forward strand.
TCTTATCGTCTCTGTACGACTAAAATGAAATGTTGAACTTTAAGTTGGGATTTCAGAGTCATTTTGATTTGCAAAGTTATATCTGTAGAGACGCTTCTACGCTATGAAAATTGCAGCATGAAGAGGAGAGATGACAGTAGCTAGTATGGTGTTGGTTTTGTGATCCTCTGCCAAAATAAATTTATTTGAAGAAGAGCAGCTGCATATGAGAGGACGTGCATGCATCCCAGTAAAAGACCATGACCGCTGTCTCCATGTGTGAACATCTGATTTCATACTGGAAGCAGCTGCAGGGCTCAACCCTGTATGACGTCAGTAGTCTTGTCTCCTCTGAGTTACTTAAGGACGAAAAGTTCAGAAACAAGGACCAGTTGGTTTTTTTTCTTGTTTTGTTTTTTTGTTTTTGTTTTTTTAAAGCACAGAGGGCTAAGGCACTAAGTCCGGGTGTACCATAGTCTCCTACCTGCTGCCACAACGCACACTTCTTCTACTCTCTCAGTGAGGCTGATGTTTCTCTTTCATGTCACAGATTTAACCTAATTACATTACAAAAATCAATTAATCAGGAGATCCCAGAAGACTCTATAACAGTCAGCTTTCTGAAATCCTGGCAGGAAATAGTCAAAATTTGCAGATTAAGAGACGCATCTAAAATTAGGAGGTGTTGTGCCTATGACTCAGACTTTACACCAAATTGAATCGACAGCAGATTTAAGATATGGGTAACAAAAGGATTAACTACCTATTATTCATTTGTCCACAAAGGAGCATTTAGGAGTTTTGAAGCTCTACAGAAAGATCATGGTCTGGGAAGAGATGATTTTTTTAGGTACCTGCAAGTGAGAAATTATTTGAACAAAAATCTTAAGGAGGTGTTAGAAAAAGGTGACTTAGGGTTCATGGAGGTATTTTTATCATTAACTAAGCCCAGATCATGTGACAAAATTATTTCCAAATTATATAAATCCATACAATTCTCTAAACAAGAGAATACAGAGTACATAACGAAGAACTGGGAGAAGGAATTAGGGGTAACAATCTCACAAGAGAGCTGGGAGAAAGTACACCAGTTGCAATGGTTCTCAACTGGGTCAAACACATGGCGGGAGTTTTGTTTTAAGAATATTGCAAGATACTTTATCACACCCATTCAGAAATGATGCCAAGGAAGCAGGGACGCTTGTTGGAGACTTTGTGGATCTAATGGAGCTAACCACTTCCATATTTTTTGGGACTGCCAGGTAATAAGACCGTACTGGGTAGAGATCCACAGACATATTAAAAATGTATTTAATGTAAACATTCCATTTAATTGTGAAACTATGTATTTAATCTAGTGATTGAAACATGGAACATTAAAGACAAAAAGCTGCTGGCTATATTATTGGCGGCCAGTAAGAAATCTGTTACAAGGAAATGGTTAAAAACAGAACCACCCACCATTGATGAATAGATAGGAATTGTCTATGAGATTTATATTATGGAGAAGACATCTTTTTCCCTCAAAGTTAAAAAAGAAGAATTTTATAAGATTTGGACCAAATGGACTGAGTATGTAAAGCCAATCAGATATGATTTTGTTTGACAGCGCCTTTGCCTTGGGTGAATGTGCTCTTTTTTTTGTATGTGATGTTTTGATTGTTTAGATGGTGCGCTCCCCTGTTTTGTTCTGTTTAATTGTTCTTAACTGTAACATTAAAAAAAAGAGACTATAAAAAAAAAATCAATTAATCAATAGTTATTCTTACTTGAGAGGTCTTGAGAGACACCTTCATTGATTAGGTCAAATGATAAAATAAGTCAAAACAGACAACACAGTTTGACAAAAAGAATTATAAAATACAGTTTTCAAGGCCAGACCATGTAGTCGATGTTAAAGTTTAACTAAAAAGTGAATTAATGAGTGAATAGATAAATGAATAAAAAGCTGAGGTTTTAATAACCCAGAGGTTTTTCCACACGACCTGTGTACAGGAGCTACTGTTCAGGAAGGACCCGGCTCAGGTTCAGATCTGGGGTGTGGCTCCATTCACTTTAGTGTCTCCTAAGTCCCTGACTCAATCCACACTGTCCATCAAATAAAGACATGAAATAACTTCAGAAATGAAACTAAAAAATAAACATGAAAGGATAAAGTAGGCATCTGTAAAACAGTCGGAAATAGAAGTTGGGGCTCCAAAATCTTGTTTCTAAAATTTACAAAAGGTAAAAGTGCATGAACCCAAAGGGATGTGCACTCACCTGCTGCTTTGTGACTTCACTGCACTCAAGGTTGCCAGAACGGGGTTGGAGTCGGGGGGTACAGTGAACTCATTGCATGATCAAGAAAGCAGTTTGAGATTATTTGAACTGTGACGTGATGCATTACCCTGCTGGAAGTAGCCATGAGAGGATGGGTACACTGTGGTAATGAGGGGATGGACATAGTCAGCGTGACACTCCGGTAAGCTGTGGTATTTAAACATTGTTTGATTGGCACTTACAGGCCCAGAGCGTGCCAAGGAAACATCCCCCACACCATTACACCACCAACACTGATGGATCCATGCGTCATGTTGTTACACCAAATCTGAACTTACCAGCCAATTGTTGCAGCAGAAATCCAGACTCAGACCAGGGGATTTTTCAATCTCCTGATGTCCATGCTTGGTGAACATGTGCAGACTGTAGTCTGTGTTTCCTGTTCGTACCTGACAGGAGTGGCACCTGGCGCGGTCTTGCTGCTACTGTAGCTTTAACATGTTTAACATCCAGAAATGGTCTGCATACCTTGATTGAGAGGTTACTTGAGTTTCTGTTGCCTTTCTGTTATCTTGAGCCTCACTGGCCATTCGCCTCTGACCTCTGGCATCAACAAGGCGTTTTTAAAGGAGAACTGCTGCTCATTGGATATTTTCTCTATTTTGGACCATTCTCTGTAAACCAAAGAGATGCATTGTTTGGTAACAAAAAAATGAATGATCATTTTCTGCAATCGTTTGACCTTGAGCAGGTTGTCATGACCGTGTCTGAATGTCAAAATGCATTGAGTTGCTCCCATGTGATTGACTCATTAACTGTTTGTATAAGCAGTTGGATAGATGTACCTAATAAAGTGGCTGTGAGTATATCTTTGTTCATATATTTTTTGTCATTTTAACCATTCCCCTCGTAGGAGAGCTTAACTTTCTCAGCTTTCTGTTTTATTTATTTTTTATTGTTTATTTCCATGCATTGAATCATTGGAGCGAACTCCTTAAATGTGATTATCCATTTAGCAGGAAATGTCTGAATTCAAAATGTAATACTGAAATCACATCAATCAAACATTCTGAAAAAAAATTACTTAGATTTTATACAACATGTACTGTGTGTATGTAGCCAAACTTTTGTACTGTAACTTACTGTTTTTCTGAAATAAAGCTTGGAATCCGTTTATGTGACGATCATCTGGTACATGGAGATACGATGAAGTTACAAATATGCACGTTTCACTCCTCTGATTCATGTCTGCACTGATTGCAGAACATTTGGGACGCAGTAAAGATTTTTGTTTTTCTTCCTGTCTTTACAGCCTGCACAGTCTCCTCTACTGCACCGTAGGCAGCTGGCAGCCAATACAAACAGCACTGTGATCATAGCTGATTTATGAACGCTGCTGCCTCATAGAGAAACAGCTCACACTTGTCTCTGCTCCTGACCTTTCTGCTCAGGTCATTCCAATCAAGCCATGACACATATTTGACTGTGATTTGCATGATTCTGTTGCAGGTAATGGGAGGCTCAGGACGATTGTACACCTGCTTTGTGTCCTGTCACTACTGTGCGTGTCCGGCCTTTGCCTACACCGTGCTCCGCAAGAATGAGGGCTTGCTGGTGAGTCTCAAACAAAGTCATACACACAATTTAGAATCTGTGTACAATCTCAGTGCAGTGCTTTGTAAAAACCACAACTGCAGTGCACAAATATAGGGACTAAATGATCACAACATGTTAGTTAACATTCAGTATCTAGATATGAAGAGAACACATTTTTCTGACTGATGCATACACCCTTTTTTTCACCAAGAAACAGATATTAAAATGACAGAACAACTTATGTGTCTACTATAGATTATGAACTTTTTTTTTTCAAAAACAGACATTTAGGAATTCAATGAAAAAATGTTTTCTGACTTCAGATTGCATGTACCTCTTATCAGAGTTGTTGAGAGTTGTCTTTATAAAAAGCTATCTGACTAAATAGTTTGCTAATTAAATTAAATAATAAATAAGTAATGATAAATTGATAAATAGATGATTAAGATGGTGAAGGTAGCCACGTAGGGTGTGTCTGCACACCCCATGTATCCAGATCAAGGTATGAGTGGCTCAAGTTTAAGTGCAGCCTGTGGCCTATTGTATCAACCCCAACTCTTCTGCCCCTCTTTCCAGCTTTATCCACAGTCTCTCCTCGAACAATAAAACACCAAAAGACTGATACATAGCTTTATAAATCTGATAAAGTAATGCTCTAAAAAATTAAGTTTTCTCTTTGGAACAATATAAGGCAGCAACCAAGTAAACTTTGCGTATTTAACATCATTTTTCAATAATTGATTGAAAAGGAAGTTTTTTTTAAGCAATTACTTCAATTTTTTTTTTTTTTTTGGTTTTAGTGTTTCTCCTATTTTTTCCATCACTCTGTGGACTGCTTCTATGAAACAAAGTTTTGATTATTCAGTTCATGATGTTTTGTTTTTTAATAATAACATGTTAAATAATGATTTATTAGTATATGTTGGCTATTTACACAAAACTTTAACTTAGCTGAGCTGTAAGGTGCTTGAAAAAGCTTCAAAAGGTGCTTAAAAAGTGATTGAATTTGACATTTGAAAAGGTATACTAACCCTGATAAACGCTAAATGTATTTTCAACAGAAACTGTAAATCAAAGGTTATTGGAAGTAGGGATGTACAATATTGGATTTTTGCCTGTATCCAAGATGCTATATTTCCAAAATGAATATCACTAAAATCAATATCGATATTAATTTTCTTTGTCAAGAACAAAAAACCTCCACTTAGCTAAAAGTGACCTGTTGACAGGAGCTCTAACAAGCATCTTAGATGTACTGAGAGTACAGCTAGATCAGGGGTTAAGCAACTTGGCTGCGTCAATGCAAAGGGTTTATATTTTGGAAGAATAAGCATTACAGTACATTACAACACCATGCACTTATGAGTTTTTTTGTCACCACGATGATGCCAACAGGTAGAAACCACTCCGATGGGTCTGTTGTAAATTCACATTTATAGTGTGAGAGTTGAAACAGAGATCTCTGACTGTCTCAGTTAACTTAGCTGACAGATCACCGTATCAGCATTTTTTGGTACCTTTAGGATTTGTTAGATAGGAAATGAACCGTATACACTGACGAGAGAAACAGATGTTCAGACAGAATTTCCCGCTGAAGGTAAACTCTGCGCACAAAGTGTCATGTTATTGCTCACAAAAGTGTGCACCGCAGCACATTCACAGCCTGACAGGAAAGCTGTCTCACTGAGATTGTGTCTTTTGAGTCAGGTGTGTATCCTGGTAAAAACTGGCACTGAAATGTGAGACAAAAACACATTAAAGTGTGTGTAACAGATGTATGTGGTCAGGTCACGTTCTTGTCTGGTCACCGAGCGGTGTCTCCACCCTGAAAAGATATTTTTATATCTAAATATACTCAAGCAAAAGGCCTGGATTGCTGTCTAAATATCGGGAAGCCTTGTCTCCCTGGAGGATGCTGCTAAAATCAGTGTGAGAAAAAGAGAGTCGCAATCAACTACAGAGACTCCCCATGAGCACTTCAGCTCTGCTGACATCATTCCCCATGAAAAAACACTGAACATAGAAAAATAAAAACACTATGTGCCTCATCAGGGTCTGTTTCAGCCTTTACAGCTCGCTAAGTGAAGCTGAGGCTGATGGTTTATCTTATGATGTCAGATGTATAGAGGGCCAAACAAGATGCAAAACACCCATGGTGGACCAGGTTTTGACTTAAATCTTAAATATCAAACTCAAAACCAAGCAATAATCTTGAGACTCTGTGAATCTGACCATGCTGTCTGCAGTCCTCCCCCTCTGGAGCCAGGCTGGTCATTCAGGGGGTCGGCAGACTCCAGCATGACTGGAAAAGGCCAAACCTTGCCAAAACTGCTCTGACATGTGGGTCAAAGGGCAGATAAAGGAGCTCTCCCACCCTCAGCAATCAGACACATGCTAATAAACAGTGGACAGGAGACACTGATGGAAGAACTGTGTCCTTTTACTCACAATGACTTTGACTCATTGTTTATGTGAAGCACTACATCACAGCTGTTCGTGTGGAGCACAGCTCATTGATAATGCATAGAACAGGCTGAGGGCGAAAACAAGTCAATGATTAACATGTTAATGTTGATAATAATGAGACGTGTGCAGCGAGTCAGCAACACATGCAAACAAACGAAGAGCTGGAGAGACTTTTTGTCTTTCAGCACAGCCACTGGAGTTACATCTTATTCATCACACAAACTTGCCGTTTGGAAAATAATGATCACATATTACCCCCGATTCACATGTGCTTTTCATTTTCAATCCATTTGGAGTTTTATACAAATACTGGAATTTTTTCTTCTGTTTTCTTTGTGACTCTCATTGAGGATTAGTCAGAGGGAACTTTCCATCCGGTTAGAGCTGGTCTGCTCTTAAATCTTTTTTAATTTCAGATATTTGTTTTAATGTAACTGGAGTGCCAGCAAGTCATCAAATCCCTGTCAGTAATCATATTGAGTATCTTTAAGTAGACTTAACGATCCCGCTCATGAGCTGTACTGATTTTGATCATACTCAGGATATGGTGTTTACATGAATAAAGATAAACCAAGTTGTTCATTTTCATTTAAACATGATAAATGCCAGAACCACAGTTAATAATCTCTGCATTGTGCAGAAATTCTGACTCCAGCTGAGCACCTCTGACTGCTGTCAGAGGACAAGAGAGCCACGGTGAAGATGTGCAGCTGTGTTTCGTTCTTTCTCCCATCTAAACCTCCGCTGCTATAAAGTTTCAGCTGTCCTCTTTCTTCACCTAAAGAGAGAGAAAAAAAAATCTTTTTCCCTTCATAGTGTTTTTGCCCACAGCAATGAAACAAAGCTTTGCCCGTAGCTACAACTATACCCATGGTCAGAGTATGTTTTGGTCATTGGATTTTCCGTTCAGAGAAGGATATTTAAAAACAAAAAATGAGTGGTTATTTGATTTTTATTTTAAAATTAAAAAATTAAATTGAAATTCAAGGCATTTTTCTTTTTCGGGGTGAAAAAGAGATAAACAAAATGTAAAAAAAACAGTTGATTTTCATTTTCTGTTTCTAAAACAAACAAAAAAAAAAATGCCAGAAGACAGAAACAAAAAACACATTTTTTTTCGTTATGTGCGACCAGAGGTTCCAGATATTGTAGTAAAAGCGCGTATGCAGACAGTGCTGCATTTCTGCTCTTGAAGGTGTTTTCCTCCTATTGAACTGCATCGATCCTTGTAGGCCATTTGCTGTCGTCGTCCACCGTAGAAACCACAGACAGAAGCCATATATTTTTCCGCTCTTGCCAAAAACACAGCACCGCTAACATGTGCGCTCTTACTTCGAAATCTGCAACTTCTGGTTGCACATAATGAAAAAAATTGTGTTTTGGGGGCCCTAATCAATCATTTTTTATTTATCAATCAATCTTTATTTGTATAGGACCAAATCATAACAAATGTCATCTCAATTCACTTACAAAGGAGAGGGTTGATGCCACAGTCTTCATTGTATTAATATTTTTCCATTGACTTTTATTTATAATTATTTTATATATCTACTTTAATTCATATATTTATTTTATATTTTCATTCCAAACCAAATATGAATCTGTCATTGGTGCAGCACTTTGCCACATTTAGAAACGGTTACAGTGGCAATGAAAAAAAACATAGTTAAAGGATAAGTTCGGTTTTTTGACACCTGGACCTTATTTTTTGGATTAAATACGCTCGTAGACTCACCCAGACAATTTTGGCAGAGCTCGGAGCCATTTTCGAGCAATTTAGATCCATCCGACGGCATTTTTCCTCATGCCGTAGTAGCAGACGGGGCCAGAAATCGAAGCCCCTAAATTAGACATTATCTGCTGCGAAACTCACTCATTTCAGCTACATTTTATAAATGAATGGCCAGTGTTATCACCATGTCAGCTCAACTTTGTTGTTATGGTCATCCGGGGCTTTACAAGGACGGGTAACTTTTGGTGACGTCATAGACAAGAACATGAGTAGAGCCGTTGTTGTTGCTAGGCTACACGGCTACACGGCTATTTTTGTGCAACATGGCGGAATATTTATCCGATGTAGAAGTGTCTGACGACGACTTTGAGTATAATGGATGCCCGTATCGTTTTGAGCCAGAATATACTGACGAGGAGCTATTTGAAAGGAGGATGCAGAGGGAAAGAGCCCAACAGCTGGTCAGAGAACAAGCAACCACTGCACGTCCATGAATGGGGGCTAACTGGTGGTGTTGTTGTGGACATTGCACGGCAAACACAACAGAGGAGGAGTGCCTTTGCTGCTCAGAGTGGGACCTGAGACCAGAGGAAACACGTATTGATGCCCCCCAAAATACGATTTCTGGCCCCGTCTGCTACTACGGCATGAGAGAAAAACGCCGTCGGATGGATCTAAATTGCTCAAAAACAGCTCCGAGCTCCGCCAAAATTGTCTGGGTGAGTCTACAAGCGTATTTAATCCTAAAAATAAGGTCCAGGTGTCAAAAAACCGAACTTATCCTTTAAGCAGCAGGAAATCTTTGGCAGAACCAGACTCATGTTGAGCAGCCATCCGCAGAGGTACAGGGTGGGCCGAGACAAATGGACTTAAGTCAACGTAAGTATAAGCTAGGAGCACATCAGCACTGTGTATCAAAATAAACTTAAATGCCAAACCTTTTTACTGTTAGCTTTAAAAAAGAAACAAAAAAACAATCTGTTAGTTCTGTTGTTGAAAGTATAATGCAGACTCAAAATGACCTCTACTGCAGCACAGTTATCTTCATATGCTTACAGTGACCATCACAAGCAGATCAAAGGTTTGATTTGGGTCGTGTTGGTTAGAAATATTGATCAAATCTGCAGGATAAAGGTTAATTCACCAACTTAAGAGCTGAAATATAATGACAGTATGATGCGTTCACGGTCCGCTGAGTTCAAATGACTAAACTGTCATCATAATGTGTTACATGCAACATGAAGTATTAAAGGGGCGTTTGTGGAGCAGCTCCTGAGTCCAGGACAAACATCCCTGAGTGGGACAATAAAGTATATTTGATTTGATTTGATGTATTTCAGGTTCTTGCTTGATAACTTGATAAGATACACTTGATTTGAGGTGGAATGTGTTCTCTTAGCTGTATTAAATAGTTATAACAGATTAAAATAAAGCCAGTGATTACTTAAACATACTACTTATACCACTTCTGTAAAAAATGTATCGTCTTCTTGTCTTTCCATCAAACAACAGAAAAGTTTTGACAGTTGTCTCAATAAGGACTCTGATTGTTCAGGAGTATCAATAGCTGATCTAAAACTCCTTATCTCCTCTCACTGGTGTTTATGTTTGCTCTAAATCTTTGTCTTTGCTCTTTTCCTCCAGTGTAAACACATCCTGGCCGTATACCTGTGTCAGGCCATGGGACTGACTCAGCAGGAGAGCGTGTCTGATCAGCAGATGACGATGCTCCTCTGTGGGACCACAGCCCTTTGACGTCCTGCTCCATTCAGTGCTGCAGGTGGACCAACACAGCCTCATGTACCCTTTTGGATTAGAGACAATGCTTTAAACAGACCCCAGAGAAGATAAGAGCACGGGAACATGATCATGACATCAGCTCCTTCATGCATCCCTCTGAGAGACACCAGATGTTGCTTTATCTATTTTTGCTTTTAGAAGAATCCTTCATCTGTTTCCAGGGCACTGGCATCTGTTTCTTTGCATGGGCGGCTTTATTTTTAGGTTCTTTTTAACCTAAGCTGCATCACTTTTGGGGAAACGGTAGACTTAACACACTCCTCAGAAATATTCTTCCCATGTGTTATTTGTAAATATCGTTTGTATCACCTAAAATCATCTTGGAATAAATACAGATAAATAACAATATAAACGTCGCCTTTATTAACAAAATAATTCACCATACATACAGAATGCATCATGTTCAACAGCAGAATCAGTCTGTCTTAGTTTTGTTGTGGAAATAGAGGAAATGGCCTCTGGAAAGGTTGAACTTCAGGTGAGCACAGTGGATGCTTGTCCTCATTTATAACATCACATTAATACACTAATGGGTCAATACTTGGGAATGACAGGCAGGAATGTTGACCAGATCAACACGTTATTGTCCATTTTTACCTTTTAAAAAAGCAAAAAGAAGGCAACAGTTTGACATCAATCCACAGCTCATAGAAAGCCAAACAGCTACAGTACTTGTTTTTGAACACATCAGTCAACAAAGACAACAACATAGCGTTACAGTGCATTTACAGTATAGATGTCTCCATTGGAATGTACTAAAGCTTTGGCACACTCCTGTGTTTAGCCCTTGGATTTATACAGAGGTGGACACAGCGACTGAAAGGAGGAAGAGTAACACATTTGTTAATCACAAACACAAGGTTCAACACCACTACAGAGGCGCAACAAACAGGAAACGAACCTAAAACATCAGTGCAACATATTTTTATTAGTGTAGTGATGGCTCTGAGGTGACCAAATCCAACCTGTTTCACATAAATTAGGACCATCCAGACAAATTTTTCATCTGTGATTAAATTAATGGACCTTGTTTTACTGATTTCTTAACTCTCAGCCTTAACTGTAGGTGTGAAATGCAACAGAAACATTCACCCCAATGCTTACCAGCTCACACCTGGGGGATAGACTCTGAAACCCTTCTCATATGTGTACAAAAACTCCTGAATTTATCGGCATGAGTTGCATGCGTGAATGCAACCAGGCTTTATTCTAAAATCTGATTGATTTTTCCTCATTCATTGCTTGACAAGAAATGTCTAGAAAATCAGGGTTGTGCATCTAAGTAGAGCTACATTTTAAAGAAAAAAGTTAGAAAATTATATTTTTGAGCTGTATGAACTTAAACAGCAGCGTTTTTCCACTCAGAATCCAGAGTGTTGTGGAAGATTTCACAGTTGCTTCCATGTAAAGGGCTTGTTTGCTGCAACAGTAAAAGACCGTGAAGACATAATTTGCAGACTTGTCACTGAAAATGTTTGGGGCTGCACCAGACTTCAATTATCAGCTCATTTCATTTATGGTGCTTGGGACATTGTGGAAGTGGTGGACAAGTAGGAAATGTGCCATAAGTTGGACATGGGCTGGACATGGGCAGGCCACTTAAAGGAATGAAGCCTCCTTATGTTGGGCACACTTTAACAGCTGTAAGCCGTTTCTGCCCCGATGAAGAATTTTATCTCACACATACACTAAAATAAAGTGTTAAATAGACGGCTTTGAATTTGGTGCATTTATTTGTTTAAATTCGGCATCATACTATGCTATTTTAGTTTACCTTCATTTGGTGTGCTCAAACAGTCTGTTTGAACTATTAACCCCTAATGATGTCATGAGAGGATCTGCCATCATCCCCAGATGAGTCAAGTGTTTATTCAGCCCTTATCTGGCTTCATTGGAAGGAACATGACTAGGCATGTCTGTTCAGCCACATTAAACACTAGAGCACTGCGCCAGCAATCCAAAGCCACATCCTCTCCTTGAAAGGTGCACTGACACCCACAAGAGGATTTACACTAAAACAGCCTGTTCTGAGCAGGGGTTGAAACAAAGGGGTTTACAGGCAGTCTAAAATCCAGTCACTGAGAGGACTGAAAATATGTTCATGGGGTATCTATGACAAAATTAACTTGTTGAAATGGAGTAAGATACATCCCATTTGAGCCCCAGGACTACATTACTGTCAGTTTCTTTTATTAATTTTTGGAATAAATTTGTCTTCATTGCAGACGCAACATGAAATTTTAGTGCATCATTTCTCAGTAGGAGTTTCAAAGAAACCAACAATTTCTCCATGAGTTTTGATAGGACGGGTTGAAATACCTTCAGCTAAGGGATTTCTTGGTTTTAAAAGTAAAGCTGCTGTCATTAAACTATTATTTGTCCTGCTTAAGAACTTGTGTTAGTAAAGTTAATCAGTGTCTCTCCTTGCAGCTCCTGAAGCCTTTCAGGCAAACAACTTAAAATGCTTGGGTCAGTTATTTCATACTTAAATCCTCGGATAGATGTGTTTTTGAGAGGATAAGAATTAAAGATCGGAACAATAAATGTTGATTTGGACTGAACAGGTTGTGTGTCCTGAAAAAAAGTTTAATATGATACATTTAACCAAAAAATTAGACTAATATATTTGCCTGCATTTGAGTTTTTGCAAACTGTTTTAAATAGACTCCAACTTCTGAAGAAATATGACATGTCAGCATGATCAGGCCCTCATTTGAGGCAAATCATGGGAACACATTTGCTTACATCTGAGTTTTCACAGTGTTGAGCCTTTGTGTGATGAATATGTAGCACTGCCGCAGGTGTATTATGCTGAAATACTTCCTAAGTCTAAGTTTGCATGACTGTGTCAGATGTTCCTGATCATGTCTAAACCACAAAAGCACTCCTGTTGGCTCTTAGCCACAAGAGTCACAAGATAATTTGTGACCCCAGTAGCTCTAGGTGATGATTCATGGGGTGAACATATTTTTTTTGTTTGTTTGAATTTCCCCTTTTTCTCCAGTTCAGCTGTTGACATTTTCTGATATGCATGAGTTTTTTTTCACCCTGTGTAGACGATTTCCCTACGCCTGTACATACATTCATATATGCAGTAACATATACTCCTAAAAAAACACCACTAGCGGCTCTGATCTAAATAAACATGTTGCATCCAGAGAAAAGAAAACCTGTTCCACTTTATGCATTCTGAGCACGTGATGGCCATTAGTATGAGTTCCTTTTTAAAGGATTTAAAAGCCACATTAATTAATACCTTGCATTAGCATCTGCTTTGGGCACAAGGATACCAAGTCAATCACACATTGTATCATCACTATGCTATGACATATCAGCTGACTGAGTTCCTGCAGTCAGAGCTCTTGTACAAAGTTCATACTTCATCCCCTGGTACTCAGGCTTTCTCTGGTCAACGAATGTCTGTCCTGTCACACTGATCACTTCTCATCTTTGATTTAGTTGTCTTTTTTTTTAATCTAACCAGAACTAGAACTAGAACTACACCAGGTTTATTGGCTGAATTCTAAACTGTAGTGAACCACTGTTTCATTGAGAAAATCAAGGACAAAAGCTGTTAAAGAGGCACTGCTAGCCTTGCATTGCATCACAGATGACTATGGGCCAATAAGCTATAACAGTTTCAAAGAGCCAGCTCTTCTGGGGGTTTCCATTTGTGGTATTGGCTCAACTTTGCTCCAATTAACACAGCTTCATCAATAGGCACTTTGTTTTCCATTTCTGATTGTACCTCCTTGGTGTATGCAGGGTTATCATCGGACACTTGTATGGATAAGCTGTGATGTCCTTTGAGGCAACAGTGTAGTGAGCTTTTGGTTTGTGGCCATTTTGTTGCAGTAAAATAACAAGTTCTTTTCTTTTTCCTGGGATGCCTGTGTGCAGAAAAGCAGCACACACCATGAAGGCAGGGGAGAGTTTTGCTTTACAGAGCTGACACAGGAGGCTTTTCATTGCCAGTTATCCCTGTCAAACTGTGGTGATACTCTTACTGTTCAGTGGTCAGCAGTGTCTTTGTGTCTCATGTTGAAATTGGCTCAACTCACTTGAAGCCTCACCTGAGGTGAAGTAGTCAAGTTAATTTAAGCCGATACCTTACTGTGGAAACACCCCATTTTATGTGAACCACTTTCCTTTTTTTCCATTTTTGTTGTTTGGTAGACCAAAATCAACCGAACAGAAATGGAGGAACTGTTTTTTGGGGCCAAAGAACCAACTTTTACTTCTTATCTGAACCAAAATATCTGCATTTCAGAAAAATCTCAGACCACGAGTTAGGCTGGAGTGATTTCAAAAGCCACAGCGTCTGCTCACTTGTGGACTCCCACAGATTGCATCTGTTTAAGAGGTCACAGATGCACGTCAGTACACGTTGAGTCTAAATTGACAAACCAAACTGGCTGAAGGCAACCCAGACAGCCTCCATCTGCAGTCTGAGCTGTTGAACTCACTACAGGTAAGTTGACAGTCTCCATTTAAACAAGGTATTCAATCAGGGTCTGTTTTTTTTTTTTTTTTGCATAAAAGATAAAAGATTCAATTGGATGATCCAACCAATGAGGGGACGGGCCCAATCTATACGTCTACAGAACCCCATCGCAGAGAGAAAACCAAGAGAGGGACAAAGTGAAATAATGTTGTTGGACACTGTCTAAAGATAGTAGCACTGAACAGACTTTTAATCCTGACAGAATGTTCTGGGTTGACTTAATCACAATACTTCACCCTTCAAAAAAATGAATCCCCCAAAAAACTGACCAAAAGTGACAGCTGACAGTGATCCTGATTCTACCAATAAATTACACCAATGACCCAATGTAAGATTATGACTCATTAATGTTTTGAAGAGAGATTTCTTGTTCCCCATTTCCCAAACAGCAGAATTATTGATCCATAAATACATAAAATCATCTATATAGCCCTTATCCAGACACTGGTGTAAGGGAAATGATTCTCCAATGTAACTATATAAACAAAGCTGAAGTGACAATTTGTTAAATGATTAACCATTAAAAGTGATATGAAATGAGTATTTTGTAAGTGCCCAATACACTTGATGTACATTAATATCTGATATTTTCTTATTTTCTGGATGTTAATATGCCATTATATAAAAAGGAAAAGTTAAAAAACTTGTGCTGCAGCTCCACACTGTGATGCAAGCTGAGGCTAGCAGCCCTCCGCTGTGATCAGGTGACTGAAAGCGATCTACTGGACATCAAGTCATTACAAGCACACATTAAGATATATCCACAACTAGCATTTATGTCTCCTTTCACTTTTTCACTGAGCAGAGTAAACCAGAAGTTCATTCATTTCTATGGAAATCAACTTGATCTCCAATTTGCCTGAGAAACTCCTGCCCATCCTGATGTGCAGTCTGTGGTGAATTTCAATGGTGCTGTTTAGCAGTGCGCTAACTTAACTGACATACTGCTAAGCAGCTAACAGGGTATTTATTCAATTTAGCTGCTAATGCTGATTGTTGAGTGAGTTTTCATATATAAAATAAACTTTTCAACCCATTTTTTACATTTGGATGCAAGTAATTTTATTTTTGCTAAATCAAATATAAGGTATGTGGTATGACTAATAAATAATGACACTGCACTTATGAGAGTAAAACCAAGTGGTTCACAGTCACACAGTGTTATACATCAAAGATTGGGTATCAACACACAACTACTGTCAGCTTACAATAAGTGACGTCTTTAGTTCACTGCTACCTACTGGTTGAAGTGCACATGTTTTTGCAAAAGTGTCTGAAAAGGGTCAGCCTTAAAGTTAAGCAATGCATTAACTTGAAATTTATGGTGAAATTGAAAGAAACAGCAGCTGAATCTTTTGGTGCTTTAGCTGAGGTGTATGTGAAACACTGCATGTCACGTGTGTTTGAATGGCACTATAGCAGAGAGGATGTCCAAGAAGATGAACATTCAGGTTGCTCATGTATATAAAAAACTTGATAACATTCAACAAACTGAACAAATCATCCAAAATGATTGACAACTCAGTGAATGAAAGCAGAAATGGTCTCCACTAATATTGACATTAATATAATTTTGCATGCAAATTTGGTCATTACAAAAGTGTGTGCTGAACTTGTCCCAAAACTTCTGACTCCTGATCAAAATGAAAAAGCAAGCAAATTTGTGGAGATATTTTGGAGAAGATAGAGTGATTGTTTTGTGTTTTGGGTCAATAATTTTCCAATGCCTCAGCAAAAACAGTAGGTGGCAGTGAACTAAAGATGTCACTGTAGTCTACAGCAGTTGTGTGTGAATACCCAACCTTAATATATAACACTCAGTGTGGCTGTGAACCACAAGTGCAGTCTCATTATTTTAAATCATTACTTGTAAAGATGGATTATAAATTAATGTGAGTACAGTTGGATTGTCTTAGCAGTTTAACATGGATTAATACAGCTAGGTGAAAATTAGCCAGACAGATTAGCTAGCACTTGTCAGGCATGTAACTTGTCCACCACACATGCGCTAATTTCAATTAAATTTTTAACATAACCACATTACTGGCAGGTCATCATCACCCTTCTCTATTTGCTGCAATACCAACTAAGCATTGTTTCTACATGCATTTTTCAGTACTGAATGGCAGAGAACAGGCTAAATTAGCCTCTTTCCAATGGCTGAAGGTATTCTTTATCAATCATTCTTCCATCCATCTGCAAGGAAATGCAGTTCATCTTGTTGCAAACCAGGAGGGATAATCCATATATTAAAAGAGTTACGGACACCAGTGTATGTAATGGAAAGGTGGTGCACGGACAACTCTTTGGTTTAAATATGTCTATATCAGATGATATTGCAAGGTATAAATGACCCGTGAAACCATTTGTACCTCTTCAGGTCCATGACTACAGCTCTATCCACACAGTATTTTGATCTTTACATTCTCACAGATATGGTCGTGTAACAAATAAATTAATAAACACTGGCACTGAATGATGACAGTATAAAATAGCAGGGCAATAAAGGAGTGTTTGGAGTTGTAGGGTCCATTCAGGATGATAAATAACAGAATGTAACAAAGTTTGGATCCTCTTCACAGTCCCACAAATCCAGTTAGATCAAAAATCCTTCACGATATAAAAGTTATTTAAGACTCTTTTTGTTGTCTCACTGTTGACCTCTGATACTCAGCACCATTCATAAATACATGTCCACATTCATCTTCATGGTCATACCCCTGTAAACACTGTAAACATCTGTGACAGTAAAATGACACATAATACTTGTGGTATGAGCTGCTCTGTCTATAGCAGAGGGTCGATGGTCATGTGGATCTGGTCTCTGATTTTTTTGCTGCCGTTGGAGCTTAAATACAGCTCCTCCCTGCGGCACAAGAAATGTCGGGCCAGGATTTTGCGGAAGGTGTTCCTGAAATCCTCGATGCGGTAGGCGTAGATGATGGGGTTAACTGCGGAGTTGGCGTGGGACAGTAAAATCGCCACATACATGATGAATGGCGGCCTGTACAGGTGTTCGTAAAACAGCTTGAGGCAGTTGAGGATGTGGACGGGCAGCCAGCAGACGGCAAATAGTCCCACGATGATGGAGAGCGACTTGGCGGCGCGGATCTCCTTCTGCAGCAGCCCGTGATGGTGGCTGTCCCCGTTTCCCACACACTTGAGCTCGATCTGTCTTAGCTGCTTCCTGGCCACAGTGAAGATCTTCACGTAGATGCCCAGCATGATGAGCAGCGGCAGCAGCACACACACAAAGAAATTAAAGTAGACCATGTAGTGCATGTCCACCACGCTCTCAAAGAAGCACTCGAGCCTGCAGCTCTGCACTAAGCCCCCCCCTGTCCTTGGACCCTCCATCAAACCAGCCTCTGTGCTGTTCCCTGGCCCTGAGCTGTTGCCAGATTCACAGCTCGAATACTTGTTCCACCCAAAGAAAGGGATAAGTCCAATGACAAAGGACAGGATCCATAAGATAGCTATGATTTCTCTGGCAGTCTTCCCTGTCATCAACTCCTTGTACCTGAAAAAAATAAAGCAGAGTGCCTGTTATAATCAAAAGGTGGAGATTAGAGATGCATGGACTGTAAAAAACAGGGTCGATGCCAAGATTGATGTTCAAAACAATGTCAGTACCAATGTTTTTACGTCTTTTGGTTTGATTCGACCTCAGAAGCAGCATCATGAAAACAGATCAGTTTGTACTACAGGTCATGTCTACTGCATGACTGATAAAACTTCTATGAATCTGCACAATATAAGAGGAAGACATCTGCAAATGACATCACATCGTGCCTGGTTATTTGCTGATGGCTTATGTTTAGCAAAATGGCCGACACTGGCCAGTACCTATGTTAAACAGATGTGTCTGTGCATCCCTAGTGAAAGTATTCAGCTGGGCATACACTGTGCGAATTCAACACCATTTTGACACTAATTGCATGACTGCCTTTAAACTGTCCTTAGGTGTGTGTGTGAGTGGTTGTCTGTCTCTCTGTGTCGGCCATGTGACTGGCTGGCCACCAGTCCAGGGTGTACCCCCCTCTCTGGGCCGAGGACACTGAGGATAGGCTCCAACCCCCCTGCAACCCCTAAAGAGATTACAGTATGATAAATATTTCACCTCATCCAAATGTATTTCAAGAAACAGTATGTATTAAAGAGCCCATGTTTTGTTTTAACTCTGGTTCATCTATTCATTTTTGATGACTGCTTGAGTACATTCACAATCACTAATGTTAAAAAAACGTCTAGTTTTCATATACTAAGTACCCCTGATCCAGCTGCATTCACTCTCTGAGATACCCTGTTGGAGCTCCTGTCACTTTAAGGCTTCCTTTCCTCACGTGGGCCTATGGTGCGTTCCAGTTGCTCTCCGAAGTCGAGTCTATGAGTTGCAAATAAGATACATCACTGGAAAAGCCCCCTTTGGTTGGAACTTCCTCCTGGGAAGTCTAATGATGTTCAGCTACCCCAATTTTACCGGCTTGTACAAGAAATGCAATTAAGTTGGATTTGACGTAATTTCTTCTTCTTAAGTCCAAGTTCTGATGGTGTGGCAGGTCAACTCTGTAGAACTGTGATTAGTCAGTCCAATGCTGTTTGGTACCATATTATCATCAACTCTGCATTCATTCTTCTGTCTCTGCTCTGCACTGGGCTTGCTATTGTACATTTAATGTGCTTAAACTGACAAAGAAACAATACTAGAACCTCACACTTTTGATCATTTATCATTACTTATTTACTTCGAAAAATGACTTTGTTCAAAATATATTTTGCCGAAAAAATGTTTCCATTGAAAATATATTCCACCCTCTGCAATAGTAAAGTTTTTCTTCTGCTTTCTTACAGAGTGGTCTCATGTCAGCCTACTTATGCATTGCTTGTGCTGCGGCCTTACTGACTCATAACATTATTCTCATGCATCTCTCTCCGTGCACCAGAATGCACATCAAACTAATAAGACCAAGAATCACACTGAAAAAAAAAAAAACAATGCTGCACGTTTTTTCCTCTGATGCAGAGCTTTCAGCTGTAGCAGGAAATGTGGCCTCGTTTTATTAAACTTTCTTTTTCGTTGACGTTACAAGAAGAGACAACATAAACACAAAAGCAACACAAACATCTGTTTGCTGACCAACAAACATAACAGCAACAAAAGAAGAGGAATATTAGAAACTCCACTCCTCACACATTACACCAATTTTCTAAAAATGTTGCTAATTGACGTCAAGCAATTCAGACAGTGTGGAGAATTTGACTGCATTTTGTAACCATTAAAAACAATAAATTACCATTTTTAGGTGTTTAAGACTCTGTATTGGTTGCTGTGGTATCTAGCAGGTATCAGTATTCTCTTAAATCAAATAAAACAAACAAAAATCTCCTCTTAGCCATAACATTTCAAACAGATCATCTTGCATATAGTAAGCTTATTACCATTAAAAGTTTTTACTGTACATTTTGTCTGAGCATTCAGCCTGATTTTAAAACATAACCAAGACATAAATGCACCACCAATAAATATGGAATATATACCCACAATATACACTCTTGCCAATGCTAGGTTTGACCCCTTTTGCCTTCATCCTTCATTGCGTAGATTCAGGAAGGTGATGGAAACATTCCTCACAGGCCTTTGGTCCTAAATGGCTAATACACAGAGTTGCTGCCTTGTGATGGGCTTGTTAGATATCTGCGTTGAACAGCAGATGACTGGATGTTCCTAATAATGTGGCCTGTGAGTATATATGCACCATCAAGACAGAGAGCTGTAACCCTTATTTCCCACCCAATATACTGTATTTACAGTTCATTTTACCTCACTAAATCCTGACAAATTCACCTTGGCTGTTATTCTGCTTCATTTTCATCTCAGTGCTTCTCTCCTCCTGACACATGCTTAGTAAGGATGGAAATCGTGTGGACTACATGTGATGTGTCTGCCCAGTGGAATCTACATTCCTCTCTTAACAACAAAAAAGCTGAATCGCTGAAGTTGGTTCCATCCAGTAATTCTTTCCATGTATCTTCCACTTTCTGTGGAAACTCAGAGTAACAGGACTATCAGCTGTAAAATGAAAACTGAAAGTCTGCTGCTATCTGACAGCATCTCACATCGTCTGCCTCTCAATTTTTTACAGCAAATGCATCACTAAAAGTGCACACAAACCATTTGGGTGTGAGACAGTTCACATGTTAATTACTGTAAATGCCATGGACTAACAGAGTATGACAACCTGAAGTGAAAGACACAATTTTGCATTTTGTCACCCTTACTTCTGCATTAGTTTAACCTTTTTTCATTTCACGGCTGTGGAGATGGTGGTGAGGTGCTGTGCTGAGATGGGGGATTTCTTAAATATAAATTCAATTCTCTTGGTGCTGAGGTGCCGTGCTGACTCACTAACAAGTGTCGTCCTGATCATCCCCATCATATGAACTCTGCTTGAAGCAAAATGAGCTGCTTCCTCAAAGTGAATCGGGCAAAGAGCCTCATGGCCATGACTCACACAAACAAACACAAACTGGAACGAGCCAGTCTCAGCTGGGAGTGCCAAGCCAATTAATTTGCACACTTGACATTGACGATGTAACTGGTTCATGTTTTGTTCTTTACAAGAAATCAGATGATATGTTTTACAGTGATGGCTCCAGTGAAAGATCCTCAATGGGGCACTACTAAATGCATAAAAAAAAATCTCAATAACCATTTCACACTGGATTATTGAATTGAAAAATAATCATAAACTGTCTCTGATTCTTATTACATTAAATGTAGCCTCAGTGTTTGCTTCTGAGCATAATTTTTACATCTTAAATCCTTATTAAAGTATATCCACTTTTTGGTTGGATCACATGTCTGTCTCATTGAGTTCATCCTCTAATTTTTATAAATATGGCCCTCGGCAAGTGAGAATAACGTCATTGTGGTCCTCAACATAATCAAAGTTGCTCATCCCTTGTATAAAGGATGGCCACTATAAAATGAGTACCATATTTTCAATTTGTACATTTGAAAGAAGTAAGATTAAGTTGATCTGCTTAGTAAGAAAAAGTAAGATGAAGTGCACGTCTTTGCAGATGGATGAAGGATTGATTGATAAGACAGTAAGATAAATGTAAAGTAAGAAAAGATAAATGAGCCATAAACAAAGGAAACAGAGGAAACAACCAATAAATCTTAAAAATCAAAATTCAGCTGTAATTCATTTCTTAGCCATTTTTAATCATGAATGAACTAATGGTGCACTCGCACTATGGGCAGTTTTTGTGTCACTATTAAGCACGATTGCCCCTCTACCCCCCTTTAGACCCCTCTGGCCCTCCACTCACACATCATACAACGCACACATTTTAAAAATGCACGTCATCACACTCAACAAAACACAATAACAGAAACACAAAAATCTTGAATGTTTTTGCAGCGTATTGTGAGTCATCGTGATTTAATACTCTGACATTATTCAAAATGATTACTGTGGGGAGCAGCACGTGAGCAGCTGTGTGCATAGAGCGAGTAAC
This sequence comes from Cetoscarus ocellatus, assembly GCA_037902135.1. Taxonomy (NCBI): domain Eukaryota; kingdom Metazoa; phylum Chordata; class Actinopteri; order Labriformes; family Labridae; genus Cetoscarus; species Cetoscarus ocellatus. Next base: position 351,792 of record JBAMNC010000142.1, read on the forward strand.
TTTGTCTCCTGTTAACTCAGGGGTAGACAGGGTGGATAGACTGGTAGTCGGTAGTTAGGGTTAGTAGGTCTGAGGGTGGGTCGGTAGATAGGAAGGTCGGTAAGACAGGTGGGTAAGTAGATGGACAAGACGGGTGGATAGGTCACTGTAAACCAGAACAGTACTGCTAAAAAAATTATATGTTTGGTATTAGGGGTGGGAAAAAATATCGATTCATCAATGCATTGCAATATTTCTCCTCCCAATTCAATATAGATTCAGCAAATCTTCTGAATTGATTCACCTCCTGGCCAGTGGGGGCGCTGTGCACTTTTTCAGTGTTTTTCTGACGTATTTCCCCGTGTTTTACCATCTTTTTTGTCATTGATCGTCTTTTTCATCATAGGTCATTTTTTATGGATTCCATAAATAGTACTTTTAGAAATATTGAAGGAAGAAATGTCGAGATCTCTGTCTCCAGCTGGACAGAAACTGCTTCAGGGACTAACATCAGTAAAAAAACACCTGGACATGGTTCAATATAACAGGCTGTAACATGGACACTAAATGCTGTAGGCAAACAAAAATGTTTGAGTTTATGTGAAATAGGTGAAGTTTATTTTTGATCATCTCAGAAAATTTCTACATGTTCATTTACAATTGTTAATGAAGAGAATCCTGTTGAAAATTCAAAGCCATTTTTATTCTTGTCTTGTAATTACACACTGTTTTAAGCGTTTATAACATCATGATGACAAATACTTGTAAGAATTGTTAACTTTTATTTCTCAAGAAAAAAAGGTGAAAATGTATTCAAAGGACAACTCCTGACACATCTATTGACAAAAAAGACCAAAAAGACCATGTGGACATTTATAATTATAGTGTTAACTGTCATGTTTTTACTTTTGTACTCCATATGCACAAATAAGTTATTACTGTGCAATTTTTTTCAGATGATTGCTCAAAAATGTGAGGTGACATACCACATATGTTCACCTTGGCCTCAAAATAAAAATTCTAAAATTTTCAACAGGTACTCTAATTATTTGTGTATTTCTACTTCTTACTGAATCGATACTGAATCGAATCGCCACCCAAAGAATCGATATTGAATCAAATCGTGAGGTTCTTAATAATACCCAGCCCTATTTGGTATGTAGGTGAATGAATCAATATTCCAGTTGATAAGTGGAAGGTTGAGTGGGTTGATGGATAGGTTGGTAGATAGGTAGATAGCTAGGTTGATAGGTGCATGGGTAGATAGATAAATCATCTGGTAAGTAGGTAGAAAGAAAGGAAAGTTGGTAGGTAGTGGCTTGTAGGTACATCTGTGAGTAGGTATGTAAAAATATGGGTGGTTGGTTTGAAACAAGATAAGTTGCAGGTAGTGGGTAAGAGGGAGTGAGGGAAGGTTTGTAACCAGGTGGGTAGATGGATATGTTGTTGACTATGTAGGTGGTTGAAAGGGTTGGTGAATAGGCTGGTGGGTAGGTTGGAGGTAGATGTGGAAGTTGGCAGGTAGGAGGGCAGTGAGATGCTGGGTATGTAAGTAGAAAGTTGGTTAAAAGATAAGTTGGTGGGTCAGTAGGTAGTATCATAGGGCTGATATCACATGAGGGAAAATTATACAATCAAAAACTAAACTAAACTAAAATTTGTGCTAAATTCTAAAATAAGAGAATTTGATTTTGAAAAGCATTTTAGTCTCAGCCTCTGCGTACCTGAAAAACTGGCCAGTACAGTTGGTTTTTAATGAATCATCTTAAAACTTAGAGAACAACCATAGTAAAATATGAAACCTGTTTTCTTCTTCTCATCACGTCTCTTTTTGTGTTCCTCTGACCACATTCACCACAAACAGCTTTTTCATACTGACACTCTGCATCACCTCCTCTGTTTCCCTTCACCTTTTTTGACACAGCAGTTGAGTACTGTGTGACCAAATGATGATGTACAAAACAAGCAGACAAACAAACACAGTCCACTGGCATCCTGTTAGCTGCCACTGTTCCTCTGCAGAGCATGTGATGGTCAATAAACCTTTCTTTTTGGCAGCAGAACTAACAGATGCACAAGGACGATGGGTCTGACAAACAATGGTACTTTCAGTTTCTCTTTAATGGTTTGGTATAATTACTGGATGCTGTCAGCTCCTGCAGATGTCCAAACAGTTCATCCTTAAGTTAAAGTGAACACGTGCCAAATTGAAGAAATTTACCCCCAGGGTCTTCCTGGGATATCTCCATTGATAGAGAGTTGAATGAAAGTACAGTTTGGCTTACGTAGTTTCTTAAATGGATAATTTAGGATTTTTGAAGTGGGGTTTTATGACGTACATGGCATTAGTCTGAAATCAGTCACAGTGGCAGAGATCAGCTCTGCATCTGTATAAAAAGAGCTGGCAAAATATTGCTCCAGGTGGGGCCACCCTGAATAATTCAAAGAGTTTAAGGTGAGAACAAGCCACAAAAGCAGCGTAAGGTGACTGTAAGCTATATTAAACACATTTACAACAACTTACTTTTCCAATGCCAAGCAGCTTTGCTTCTGTACACAACACAGGCAAAGTGTTCATCCTCCAGCAGCTCTGGCCAGCTACAGTCAGCAGGCTTCACAAGAGGAAACAATCACTACTAAACAAGTGAACAAGAGACTTTGTCACCTTAGCCATTTTCCTTTGATATTTGGGAATAATTGTGTGCAATGGAGTACACACGGGAGAAACTTTTGTAGATGGAGGGTCAACAGGTCTAATGAAATATAGGGGAAACTGAGATGGAAACTGGGAGATCAGAGAAACCCACTTTGCAGTCTGCAGCTGTAATACAGAGCCCCCCTTCACACTTTTACAAACCTTTTGGAAAAAAAACAGGAGGACTGAATGAAATTTTCAAAGTAAGTATTAAGCTTGTACTGATTACTGTGACAAAAAGCCACAGACAGGGAGCCAGCCCCTCCACCACCCTGATGTCCTCACCTGTTGTTATGATGGACATTGATGCAGTTCAATGCAACAATAACAGCTCTTATATGATAACATATATACACTGTGATGGAAATATAAGCACCCAGAACTCAAAGAGTAAAGTCATGGAAAAATCAACATAATTCCAGATAATGTTTGTCACAGCAAAAAAAATAAGTCAATGGTGTGGATGTGCTACCCTCATTTTTGACCGTTTTTAACAATGCCAAACAACAATGAGTTGTTGATGTGAGATCTAGATCACCGACTCAATGTTGTTTAGGGTATTTCATTAGATAAACATGGAGATAAGTCGATACACTGATGTCCCACAGTGCGTCACAAGGATGAGAGGGAAGTAAAGCCAAGAGGAAGTGAGTTAAACTGACATCATTACTGTTCAACTGTGTCTCTATCATCACTGTCCTGGTTTCAGGTGAAGAGAATTTGCCAGTAAAATTAAATTCTTAACATAGATTTCTAATCATTAGCCTGGCTGACACCAAGTCAGCATTAAAGTAAAAACAGACCTTTGTTAAGAAGAATTGGAATATTACCAGAAGTCAAATTTTAATCTGAGGTTTCTAAGCTTTGCCTCTGGCCTGCAGCAGCCTGCAGGGAGGTGAGTTGGTCCCACTGAAGACTTTGAATGATTAAACACTCAGCCCACAGAGAGGCATGCTTCAGAAGTCAGGATCATCAACAGTGTGATCCTCTGCTCAATAATCAGTGGTGACAGATCTTCATCTTTAGTACAAATCCTTGACTTTATGTCCCTCTGCACTTTAAGATGGTCAGCCCACACAAGCCTCATGGATTACCTGTTAGACAACGAACCTGTTTGAATCATGCATTTACATGGATTAACATCTGCTTTGGGTATTCAGATACAGAGATGACTGCCCTAACTTCATGTGCTCATGCATTAATAGCATGTCCTTATTGATGACCCAGAACTCCCTGCCTTTAACAGCCCATGCATTATTTCTGTGACTTGCTTTGGTTTATTTGTGTCCGTCGAGCCTCCACTAGTTGATCATTCCTGTATGCTATGTACACTGAAGGGAAATTAATGAGGATAAACAGACTTGAGCTGAATGGCTAGCGGCACTTTTTAATAGCTTTTCTCCTTAGATTGTAATAAAATCAGACATCAAACCTGACAGTGTTTTGAGATATAGAAAATAAGTTGGTTTAAAGTTATAGAAGTAGTAGATATGAAACCACATGCATTTATTCAAATCCCAATTCCAATAAAGTTGGGACATTGTGTGAAACGTGAATAAAAACAGAATATAATGATTTCCATATTCTTTTTGACCTACATTTAATTGGCAAGATAAACTGATAAACTTGACATGTAATTGATGGTGGAGCAATCTACCAGACTAAGTCACCAACTTGGGCTCTCCAGTTTTGTGCTCTAATATTTACTGTTACTGCACAAACATGCCTTGACATGTTTCTTCCTCTGCATCCATCTGTAAGCTGAATGAACACTTAGCTCAGGGAATGTTTCCCATCTGGAGGAGGTGGCATATTCCCTAATGACATCATTGAAAGCACATTATGGCTGTAAAGGTGTGTTTTTAGGCCATAAAAATGTCCATTTTCCACACACAACAATTTGGGGATCAGGTTTCTGCAGCCAGCTTCAAGTGGACACTTGGGGTACTAGAGCTTTTGGCACTTCCTAATGGATCTCCATTTTCGACCCCGGTGGTTGCCACCTAGACCGCCAAATGGCTGTTATTTTGCAGTGTGCTAGACCTGGCCAAGGTGATTCTGTGGCATGTGGCAACGGTTGTATTCCAGTGCATTACTGCTACCTACTGTGCTGAAGTGTGGGCTATAGCAAATATCTCTACAATATACGTATATATGTATATATCTATCTATCTATATCTTTATCTATATATGTATACATATATATGTATATATGTGTGTGTGTGTATATATTTTTTAAAAAATAACAAGGCTGTGTGCTTACCCCTCTCAATCCAGTAACTTAGACAATCACTGTTTATGATCCTGTAAACAACAGAAAAGAAAATGGCAAAAAAAAGTATCCATATATGGATTGAAAGAAAATTTTCACGCAATTTATTTGGATTTTCAAGATTTTCACAAGTTAACATTTACATTTAAAATGTATAACATCTATGTAAGAAGACAAAAAATGTGAACTTACTGAGACCTGATTAACTTCACTATTATTTAAATGTTACAGAATTAATGCTAATAATTAATCCATAAATGAACCCTCTTGCTGTCCACTTTGACCCCTGACCTGATCGCACTCTGCATTGCGGGAAACAGTTTGCGAGGTAGACTGGTCAATTATTCCCAAAGTGGTGTGACAAAGTGGTGTTTTTCACATAGGTCAGATCTGGCAAATGTTCACATACCGTATACTACATTTTGGCAAAATCAGCACACTGCTGGCGTAGTATGTGGTTTAAAATACAGCCACTAGTTTTTAACCTTGCAGAGCAGCTGGATCTGCCTGATTTAAAGTCTGTAATCAGGCAGATCCACCTTGCCAAGCTGCAATCTACAATGACTGTGAGTGGCTTAAAGCAGGACGGCCAAATCAGCGTCCTTTGGAGGAGGAAGAGGTGGGAGCTACGAGCAAGACACAAGCAGAAAGCTACTGCTCGTACAGACATTAGCATAGATGCTAATAGCTTCAGTAGTAGTTTTATCAAATCTGGACCACATTTCTGTAATGATAAACAAATAACACTACAAACTTCTCAATAGAAAGGATTTTTTCTTTGCTCCACTTCCGACATTTTTTGGCAAGCGTTTGTTTAACGAAGTGACTTACTTTCTGTCCTCTATACCACGCAGTAGTGCCCGCCTACTGCAATATCTGATTGGCCCATAATCCCATAATGAATGTGATTGATGGAACGATTGTCCAATTATCTGCCAGAAATGCTTTTGAGAGGTTCTGGCTTTTCCCAAACCCTTTCTATGGGCTCTTTCCCATGAAGTTGTGAAATATATTGAACTGTCCATCTGGTGTGCCAGGCTTACTGGTTTGAAACTTGGATAAAATGACTGCTCAAAATCGATATGGATAACTGACCTGCAGCAGAAGGAGCAGATAAGGTGTCTAGGTTTTTTAAGCTAACAGTTGAAGTTGTTGCATTTATTTTAATTCAATTGTTGATCCATTCTGGCTCACTGGCAATACACCTATACCTCTTACTAAAAACTCAAGTAAGGAAACTCCAGACCTGTATCCCTCTACATCTTCATGCCATTGCTGTCTTTCCCTCTCTCTCTCTCTTTATCAGCACACAAGAGACCATTTCCCAAAGGGTCCATCTTGCTTGCAGCCCCCTCCTCTTTTTCAGTTTGCAGGCAGGGAGCGGGTGAGCGGCTGAATGGATTAGTTCTGGCATGACGACAGCAGGCTGGCATCTATCTTTGTTTTCCTTTCTTCCCCTGCTTTATTCTCCATACATCCCTCCTCTTCTGTCTGTCCCTCAGCTTCCGCCCGGGGTCACAGACCTCAGCCAGCCCACACACACTCACCATACACCCACAACATCCGCCTAAATGCCCGCCAGTGTCCGCCGTCCAGCTACAAACACAATTCAACAGGTGGCTGTTCACACTGACAACACTGGGGGGATTTTTACACTCCACACTGACAGTACAAATGTGTGCAAACAAACTGGCAGAGCTGGGCAGTGTTTACATTATGAATTGTGGCTTTAAAAACAAGTTGTGTAACAAGGGCTGGTCCATGTTCCAACCCTGTAAACAGAGATTTGAATTTGTAAAGATTTTACAGTTCAGTAAAGACATGATCATGATTATAATGTTGAAAGAAGTATGTAAATAAAGAATCATCTGTCATGAGGACGACAAGACTCACTGTCCCATTGTGAAGCAGTATGTCAGACTGCACTTCTCTTTTTGTTGCTAAATTTAAGTTCCCCCTGAATCTATTTCTGACATATAAAACAGCCTCAGTGGGCTAAATAGGTACTGCTCTTCATCTCAGTAAATGGAGGCTGTGGTTGTATTGGTTTCACTACGACACACAAACAATTACAGGCAGCAGACAGCAGACAGACATCACTGCGGGTTTGTGTTACCTTCCAGCTCAGCTGCTCTCAGACAGACAAATTAGAGGACAAAGCTGCCTGAAAAGACATAACAAAAGCAGATTGGTCCTCTCAGGGAACAGTGGTTCACTACAGGGTTTAAAGATGGAACTTACATAATGCTTACGATGCTGCCATGACAGCCGGAGCTGAAGTTAAACAGAAGGTGCTGCCCATAATCACTGTGACACTAACATACAGCCACAAACACTCAAGCATTTTCAGACATGCTCCTGCAGCCCTGAGTGCAATGTCTCAAAAAGTATTAAAGAGATATTCTTTAAACTTCGACCACATTCAAGGATGAACTGATTATATTTGGGTGGGGGGGGGGGGGGGTCACAGGTCAAAGGTCAAGGCTCTGGAAAGTTGTGATCATCTTTGCTTGTGAACAAAATACCTAAAGAACATTAAAAATGATCCCAATCAAACTTTGCACAAACATCTGTTGAGACTAAGGAATGAATTCATTTGATTTTGGAGGTCATAGGCCAAAGGTCAAAGTCCCAGAGCCTCATGTTTTCCCATTGCTCTTGAAAGCAATTTTGTGAAAGTGTTAACACAAAAATGCTGTGAAGGGTATTCTTCAACTTTAAATATAAAATGTACTGGGGATGCAAAACACTGGAAATCATTACTGCTGATACAGATTCTCAGAGGACAAAGCCTTGGCTTAAAAAACTGACCCATTTCTAAAAATTGATAAGATACCAATACCATTAACAATTCTGCTTATCAATCCGATTCTTTAATGATTCCTTATTGATTCCTGTGGACTTTCTTTGGTAGGTTTTCAGTTGCAACAATGTCACTCCTGATATTAAATGCCATGCTGCATAGATAGTGCTATGCTGGTGTCTCCACTTTCTTAAAAACTGAGCAGTAAGCGTCTTTTTGCCAAAAGTTAATCCACAATTTTAACCACCTCTGCCTCCTTTCTGCAATGATTTTTTAATTCTTTGTCATCATGACTGCCTCTGATGATTTCAATTCCAACCCTTAAGTTTATTCCGATGAAGACGTTAATCCTTCACACCTGAATAAATGTTTATAGTGACTCATGTGCTCCAGTTGTTTTTTTTGGAACTGCCTGTAATTGAGAATCCACTGAAGTGTTTTTCGGACATTTTGGTCCTGTTCTCAGAGCACTGACTTCCATCTGTGGAGTGGCTGAAACACACAAGGCTTGTACAAAATCTTAGAGATAGTTTAATGGATAGATACTTTATTGCTCCTGAAGGAAATTCCAGGATCCAATATCAGTTCACATTGTCCACTCGACATAACAGGGAACACAAGATACATAGAATTTTAAAACTTTGCAAGAGTAAGAGTAAAAATGTGTATACAAAGAGTTACATACAACAAATAAAATACAGTAAAATGAAAATAAAATTAGATATGCTCTTTAGTGTACTTTAAAAGGCTAATTCTGTATTTTAAGTGGGGTTGTGTGAGCTAGGCTGTGCAGTGTATCAAAATAGTGCCTAATCAAAGCAGTGGTGTGGTGGAAAATTAAGTGCATACAAACAAATTGTTTGTAGCATGTAATGACCCCACGCCTTTTTTGTGGCTTGTTTTCTCCCACAATCCTTTTAATTAAGCGGAGATTGGAGCTGTGACACTGTGGCTCAGGCCATGTATCTCACACAACACTTCCAAAAATCAGAGATATCCCTTTAAGGGGAATTGTTAAACACTGGTGTAAACAACAAGTGGCATTCTTGAAACTGTACACTTGGTAGTTATGACCTCCACCAAAAGGTTATGTCTTTGCCGGTGTTTGTTTCTTTGTTTGTGTATTTGTTAGTTCATTAACAGGATAATTCAAAAAGTAATGAGGATTTCGTTTTCAGGGAATGTTGGTCATGGCACAAGTGGGAGGTGATTTGATTTTGCAGCTACAGGACGTGAAGGCAGATCTTGGAAGTTTTAGGATTTGTTTAACATTGCAAGATGTGTCAGTTTTTCACGTTTTCGCTAATAACTAAATCACTTCTCTTTATTTTGACGACATTTTCAGGGAATGTTGGTTGGGGCACAGGGGAGAAACGATTGGATTTTGGTGGTAGTCATAGTTTTTTAAAATGCCCCCCCTCACCCCACCCTAGAGGCACCTCTAGTTTGACATGTTATGGTCCGAGCTTGGATTAGGAATTGTACAAACATGTGACAGCAGTCTACCATTGAACACACTCCTCTGCTTGGTGAAGGTGCAGTGCAGAGGGTGGTGGGCACTGTCCAGGATAAAGAGGCGTCTGTCCAGGGTCCTTCTCTTTGCCAGTCACCAGAGTTCAGCTCTTCACCCACCACAGAGCCAGCCTCACCAGAGCCTTCCTCACTGGTCTGTCAAGCCCTGCTGTGTCCCTCTTCATGATGCTTCCTTCCCAGCAAATGACAGCATAGAGGAGGACACTGGCTACAGCAGGTCAGTAAAACATCTACAACAGCTTTTTGCAGACATTGGAGGACCCCAGCCTCCATTTTAGACAGTCAAGGTGACTGTTCAACCCGCTTCCAAAATCTCATTTGTTGTAAAATAAAATCATATGAATCTCTGATTATTTTACACAAATCCCTCATGACATGAGGGTGTTTCTGGAGTGTTTGATTTCAGATTTGCTCAGATGAAGATGGCTTCTGTACATGTGACGTGATGTTAGTGTTGAGTGTTAGTAACATCCTGTCTGTTTATCTTAAAAGTCCACAAAACTACACACAGTGATGTTGGCTTTCTTTATCAGACTTGCTGTACTCTATTGTTCTCTAGTTTCCACATCTGATCCTGTGTTATTTTAGGACAGTTTTTGTTGTGCTGTAGAGAGCATGCTTCACTGAAGTCTGCAGATGATGCATCTCTTCCTGCATGTCTGCATTTTGTGGCAGGAACATGTGCTCTGGTCATTTTCAGTAAAAAATGTGGATCGCTTGTTTGAAGTTCAGCCATCAACAAGCGCGATCATGTTTCTTTATCATAAATAAGTCATCTTTGGGACATTCGTCTCATTTGGGACATACTGGATCATCATTCAGAACGGCACTGCATCCTCACGTGAGGAAACAAAAACACATGGAGTGACTGATGAACCTGGAATCAGTTGGATCAGCAGTCTGATGTAAAACCATGTCGACCGTCTCTGACCACAGCGAGTGTTTCTGTGCTGCTGGCGTGGGCGTGGACGCTCCTTTCATGTGTTAAAGGTTATTTGAAAAGCTCCAACAGGACAGGGGGACAACACAGCCAGAGGGTCTTTTTTCCTGTAGTGGGCTAACAGGGGGAGACGGGGGCTTGAAGGGAGCACTGAGTGGGTGAGCAGCTCTGTCATCTCACGGGGTTTCAAACATCTGGCTCTGGCCTTTAACATCCACTAAAAACCATCTGTGAAAACGCTTTTATCTGAGAGAGCTGAGGCCCCAAAGATCTGCAGGCTGATCGCTGAGGACGTGTAAGCTGAGCACAAAATACACACACAGAAACACACACACTGGGGTCTTGTTATCACATGTGTGTGTTTGTCAGGGTGGGAACTTGGCTTCCAGGGGAAACTATAAAGTGCTGAAACTTTCTATAGACTGTTGTGAGCTTGTTTTGGTTTAAGAGCAGTTTGAGTCCTGTGGGAGGTGACAGAATGAGAAGTGTTAAGGCTTTGTTAGGGGATAAAGGATTTTAAACCTTTGACGACAGCCAATGTGCTGACACTTTTAAACTCAGTTTTACAAATACTGTTATATGATACGTGTATTTTTTTTCTTTGTAACTGTTTCATTGTTTAAAAAATTGAGAGCTACCATTTGGTGGTTAACAAGCAAGGTATGAAACCTTGAGCACTGAACTTCAGGCTAACCAGGTAAAAAATGAATCAGGTAGAATGTGTGTGCAGTTTGACAAAAATCTCTCAACGCTTTCTTGAGATGTCAGTCACAGGTAAGGGATCATCATGAAGTCTGATAACCTTTGGCCGATGACGTCCATATCTAGTTGTACCTAAAATAAGTTAAGCTCTCCTGGGACCCACAAGGAAAAAATGATGCATTTCTGCCCAAAATTAACCCTATAATGCCTGTTGTATCATATTTGATACATACTTTTATGATACTTATCTAACCAATATGATCAACAAATGACTAAAAAAACCAATCAGATAAATTATAAAAAAAATGTCCTCAAATGGATTATCAGTTGCCAAAAACACCTTATGTACAAATGAGATAAATATATATATATGTTTAATTTTATGGAAAATTTGACTTTTTAGGATTTCAGAAGAAAGTGAAATAATCATATCAGCTCCAAAAAGTTAGAATTTTCTGGCTATAATTTGTGTTTTCAGGCATTAAAGGGTTAACATAATTTTTAATGTTTTCTTCATCAATATAACCCTGACAGTATGGGCCTATACACGCTATCTTCTTAGGGGACCTTTAGGGAGGTACACATTGTGTGTTATTATTGATTTAGTCAATATAAATCAACCCATTCTGACAACATTAGAGCTGAAAAGGCAAAATGTCTTTAACTCCTTTGTTTTTGTTTGTGCTGACTGCCTCTCATGAGATCATGATGTCAGTGTTTTCCACGTGGAACTCAGCATAAGGCACTCACAGGAAATACTTAGACAAGATATTGATTCTTGTCAGTCTCCAAGCCTACCACCGAAGTTATCATCCCTCGTTTGTTTTTCCTCTGTGGGTCAAAAATAGAAGCACAAATACTTTTTTACAACCCACATGTAAATGGTGCTCCAAGACTGGTGTCAAGCTGTCCTTTCTTGCCAGAGTTTGAGCCTAATGGAAATGACAGCACATCCAAGGCCCGCAGCACTAACAGCCCTCCAAACCACATCCAGCGTTCACTTAAACCACTGCAGCGACTGTTGACTTAAAAGACATAAACCGACATCTCTGTGACAAAGTAAAACACCATAAAACTCCACGGCCTGACAGACAGACAGACGACCTGCCTCTGGTGATAAAGCTTTCAGTCTCCAATTCAGGGAAATATCCTGCGGCAGTGTGCTGCTTCTGCACGTTCTGTTTCCTCAGGCACTCGCACACAGACAGAAGAGCATGCTGGCCTTTTCCATCTGGATTAAGAGGAGTGACACACTGTGGTCAGGTATTGATCTGAGACCTCTCCTGCTGTGTCACATCAAACATCTGAGTGACACATCTGTGCAGCCTCCTGAGGGAACCGCTAGCTGTGAGCTTAAAGTACCACACTGTTCGTAAAGACAGCAGATAGACTGGACAAAAAGGACCTCCGACCAAACATCAGTGTGTGTTGGCTTAACGGTAATGTAACAATACACTTCTTTTCTGACCAGAATAACAAAACGGTTGTACCAATATCAGAATTAGTGACAAAGCGATCAATTAATCACGGCTCGTGCAGATTAACCTGGCACATCAGATCAACTGTTCCATATATTTCTGTACTTCATCTTGACAAAACCCATAGAAAGTGATGATGGGAAAGGGAATAAACTTTCAAAAGCATTTCCGGCAGGTGATTGGATGTTGGCTCTGTCAATCACATTGGTTATGGGCCAATCAGAGACTGTCGTAGACAGGTGCTGCTGCCACGGTGTAACGTACAAAGCATCACTTCATAGAACAAACTCTCACCAAAATGGATGAATATATCATTTTCTATAGAGATATACTTTCAGTTTTATTTCTTTTCTATTTAATAAAAAGATTTGGTCCAAATCTGAAGATCTTCACAGCCAGCAGCTAACATAAGTAAATAACAATAAGAAAACTTGAAGCTTTCAAGCTTTATTTAAATATTTTACTGTGGACTTCCCTCTTTGCCCTTTGACATACGCCGGAGCTTTGCATTTCACTCACTCACGCTGACTGTGACGTCATGAGCGTACCATCTATAATAAAATCTTTAAATCAGCATCACGTCAATCACAGCGTCAGCATTAAACTGGCTGACACAACAGATGAACATCTAAAACTGACATCTGCACTGAAGTCAGAAATTAATCAATCAAGACATTCAACCACTAAAAGTGTTTTTTCTTTTCAGGAATGCAAGAAAATAACTAATCTGTCAACTTAATCAAGACATAAAAAGGGGCTTTACTATTTTTTCTGTTTTTTTTTGTAAAACAGCTAATTTGAAAATGTATAGATTACGATAATGATTATATATTAGTATTTAAAATATAGTTTATATCAAAAATGACTCTGGTAATCGGGCAGCTGTGGCATAAACTAGCATTGGGTTGTGGTCTAATAAAATTGATGAACACTGTCCCTGCACTCCTTGGCAAAACATTACAGTAGGGCCCTCAAACTTGGGGATTTACAATATTTAAAGTAAGATTAACTAAAGAACAGGAGAAAGAAAATGAGCTTATTTGCATCTGAGGTTTTGACAAAGTAACTTGAAAGCTCATCTATCAGCTGTTGTATCGTTGAAGTATTAACTCATGGTTGCACAAATTCCTACAACACACCTTGTCTTGCCTGAAGGCACACCAGCGTGTCCTTTCACACCCATTGGTAGCAACTGCTGTGATTAATTTTCGTACTTAACACTAGATCTGACATCTAGGATTTATTATTTTAATAAAAAAATTAAGTATAAACAATACTGCCTCACTCTGTTGCTAATCTGAAAGTACATTCATATATCAGAAAGACTCAGTGTATTGTTCAGCCGCGGGTGCAGCACATAAAACCCTTTAATGTATTGAATGAAGGTTAAAACACTTCAGTATGTTTGTTTAGTCTGTCTGCGGTAGATTAAAACGGTGTTAGAGAGGTTTAATCTGATTATCATTCCAACTTTGGGCTATTTTTACACGGGGCATTAAGCTCCACAGGAAACCGATTCATGAGCTGATCTCCCTGAATTCAATTACCTCCAACCGCGGATTCACGTCAACGTTTAGAGACTTTACACTCAGCTCTTTTATGAAAACAGGGTAAAAGCTTATTTTTCTGCTTTCTCAGCACACATTGTGTATTAATAAGTGATTCAATAAGGGCTCTCAAAGTCCTGTTAAAAGATTTGTGGCTGCTTTCCAAACTAGGACGCAGACGACAAGGGTCAAAAGGTCACAGAGAGCAAAGACTTTCCTCAAATCTAATTAAGAAGAATAATGAGGAACAATAGGGTGGGATTTTCTTTCATCACCTTGATCTTTAAGATTTATCTTATCAGTAACACCAGTGGCTGTGTGCACCTCATCCTGTTTACAGTGTATCCCATGAACAGAGGGTCTGATGCCCGCGACAAGGTCAGCATGGGTTCAAATCAAGCCTAAGTCTTTATCTACATGTCTTTACCACTCTAACAGCCTGGTGTTGCACACTTCCCACTGTCTCTCCTTTATCTAACAGGGGCGAGAAAAACTCAAAAATAGACCTTAAAAAAATAAACATTTATAAATGATGAGCTGACTATTTACCAGTGTTTTAAATGGTAAAATGGTCATTGGACTTGAGCTTATTTGGCGCTTTTCTAGTCTCTTTGACCACTCAAAGCAGCTTTACACTGCAGGTCACATCCACACATTCACACCCACACACAGCCAGAGCTGGGCTCAAACTTGCAACCTTCTGATTACCAACTGATTACCACTATCAGACTGTGCCGTCGACTAAAGCATGAATAAAGCATTTATTATTACGTGTATAGCTAAAACTATTATGGTAAGTAACGCTTTATAGGTGACAAATGAAGTGTGTGCTCATGCTTTATACATGCATCAATAAAGTAGAAGTGCTCTGAGAGCACAAACCTCCACAAAGGTATTTCCAACATTGTCGGGTGAGTTATTGTCAAAAATGTGGAAAACTGCCCGATCTCACACTGTTAAGAATTCCTTAAAAAGATTCTCTGATCCACATCAGGGTTTAAATCATTACCTTGAGCCATTTGTGCCACTTCTTCCTTGTGCCAAGACCATCATTAACTGAGAATGTCATCAACATCTGTGAGGGAACTTACTGAGTTATTGGTGAAGATGTGGGAAACTACTTTATCTTCAATGTTAACACATCCTTTAAAAAAAAAAAAACATCCGTGGATCCACATCAGTCTTTGGATCACCAGTAATATCTAATCACTTTTTCCTTGTGCCATGACCAACATTCTCTAAAAATTTCTTAAGATCAGTTCATAAATTTTGGAGTTATCCTGCTCACCAACCAACAAACTAACTAACAAATGCCAGCAAAAACCTTTGTGGAGGTAAATATATAGAACTGTGTTCATGAATAATATATAGCTCATTGTCAATGCTTTATACATGAAGAGTCAAAGCAACAACAGGTTACTTTTTCCATTCTAAAGTAGTACTTCAATGTCATACGAATTATTCAATATCTTTAAACAGGAACAATGATGTCGTAAATTCAACAGTGCCCCTGCGGTCATGACAAGTCAGTTTGAACTTATGGCAACATTTCACACAGTTAGTCCGTCTCTGAACTGTTTGTTAAAGTTCTGCTGAGGCTGAGAGAGACAGAAGAAGGCTGTGACGGTTGATTTAAGAAGAGAAGAGGAGTAACTGGACCTGGCTGACCTGAAGTAAATACTGGACAGGCTGCACCACACAGCGTTCCTACATATTGTTTCCTTACAGGGTAATTAAATCCCAGAGTTTTGACCGAGATTCATCTCCCCTACAATTTCAAAAATGACATCCAGAACATCGTGGGCAGGGCTGAGGGGGTGGATGGATAAGACACACACTTACTCTTTGGCCTCTTCATCAACCGACTTACAGACTGTGCTGCCTTTTGTGATTGATTATTGGTCATCATGATAACATCCAAAGCATCCTGGGAGTAAAACAACAGTACATGCTCCTGTAAAGAACACGGGCTGTATTTTATCAATCTGTTTGAGAAATATGGGTCCTAACAGCCCTATAGTGTCACGGTAACATCCGTGATAAGTGGAGCCTAAAGTTCTGCATTTTGCTGCTATTTTTGAATGTAACGCTCTCGTAAACACTGTCAGTAAATTAAATGGAGAACTGTTGGTTCAGAGACCGAGAGAAGACAAGCATGTATCTTATCAACCACATCTGAGAAAAAACATGTCTCCCTTTTTTCTGTGACTTTGAGCAAACAAACAACACAACCCACTACCCTGGAGGGACATTAATGACTGGTGGTGCCCACACAGTTGCTGTTGAGATACAGCATGTGGTGATTATAGCTGGGACCACACTTGACCTATCTCAGAGGATCAGTCAACAGAAAAAACAACTGCAGTCACCTGTTTCAACCTATAAAGAGCAGCCACTATGCATATCTACAAGATTCAGACCATAACTAACCAGCATCACCTCTAAATAAAAATGTGTTGGCAAGAACTAACATTACACCTTAAGTTTCGGTGTAGGTCCAAGCTAAAGCCTACACTCAAACTAGTTAAGTTGTTATGTTTGTTGTGTCTGTTTGGTTGCACCACAGAGATGTCAGGTTCATCTTTACAAAGAGTGTAATATTCAAACTAAGTGAGATAATGTGGTAGATTTTAACTTCATCTGTCCCATAAACAAAAAGTATTTTTTTGACTTCTACAGTGCTGCCTTAAAATTCCACAGCTATAGGAACGCACCGTGTCTCTGGACAGACAGATAATGACTTTGGGTGGCTGATAAACTGTGATGAAAATGTATGGAAAATATGTCAAATCATGATGATAAGCCAATCACTTAAGCTCACAGCCTTGACCTACAGCCAGAATATAATAACGACAGTGATAACAAGCAGTGAATTAGCTTAGCTTAGCTTTGTTGAAGCTTGCTGATGTAAAACAAAAGTGGGACCAAGAGAACCAACATATGTTTCTGAGGGAAAGTTGTCTTCAGCAGGGATCACATGATTGACTCCAGGCGATTAAAACCCACTGCTGCGTCTCATCCTCTAAGTTATCCCACCTTTACGTCCACTTGTAGGTGAGTGTAGAATTTAAGTTGTAAATTATGCCTACAATGAAACCATCTCAGACGGTATAACACCTCAGATGTTCATAGAGTGAAACTCTGTCATAAGCTAAAACTTACACAGAGCTGTTTATAAGATGTATGTCATGACATGTAAATATTCACACTGTGATACCATAGACCATAAAATATCAGGATTTTATATCAAACTGTATTAACTAAATTGGCTATTTAAAAAAATTGATATCAAAAACCCAAAATATTTCATGACTGATTTATAGATTATTCTCAGTGTTATTTATAGAAATCATGGCCTCATCAACATAGATGAACTGTTTTGTCTGTCCCAGTGACAGAATAAATGACAATAAATATATATAAATATCACAGAGACAGATTGTTTGTTACCAAGTAACAGCTTGAGGCTGAATGAAAATACAAATCTTAAACTTACTGTTAATCAATATTGTGCTTTGGAATATCAATACAGTTTAACAATGCATAAAAAAAGGTTGGGTATTTCTATATGTTCTTTCTACAACTACATTCCTTTCAACAGAGAATTTACCTAAAAAAAAGTGGTCTAGGGTTTAGTTTCTCTTTAGGCATCAATGCATCAATAATATATAAGGCATATATATATGTATATATATAATAAGGCATTTACAACTGTGTTTATAACTGATTTCTGGATCATGCATCATAAATGGTGACCTGTTATAAATACACTTATGCTGATGACTTTTTTGCTGTTTTCCACATTTGTAAATGGACACTTTCATCACTGAGCCTCATTAGGTAATGAAGTGCATTTTATATGAAACTGCAAACATCTCTGATTTCTTGTGTTGCGTACGTACCTTTATCATTTCCAATGATATTCTGCACTTTGGTGCTTTATGCTTATTTCTGTTCCTGTTTTGAATTTAATCAAAATTCCATTAATTCTGGAATTTGTGCACAAAACCTCCTGTTACACACAAACCTTCACCTGGGGACTTATAAGGTATTTCTGATTCTAAAATAACATAAGGATGATGAATGTTTTATACATGATAATTCAGGTATTGATAATGCTTTACTTCTGCATCACTGAACCTTTTATGTCTGTTACAAACTGGCATTTAACAAATTTAGTGATACTGTTTACTAGAGGTGTCCGAAAATGTCTGCATTTTACATACTTCATACTTCAGTGTATCTATATTATCACAAATAAGTTGATACATACATGAACTGTATATCCTGAGCACATTTTATGAAGCATTGTTGTGTCGAATCACATCATCCAGCCTCTTGATGCACAGCAGGCAGAGGCTGATCCTTAAATAAACACTTTTTTTATAATAAACCGGGAAGGAATATCCGAATCAAAGTGAATTTTAATCCATTAAAGGATTTACACCCCTTCTGTATACACTTAACTACTGCTTAATGAGGTATGTTCTTCAGCTGCTCCTTAATGCAAACAGCTACTCAGCCAATCACATGGCAGCAACTCAACGCATTTAAGCATGTGGACTTTGTCAAGATGACCTGCTCCAGAGCACCAGAGTTGTGGTATAGCAAGGCTCTACCTAAGGAAGTGGCCAATGAGTCCAGATGATAAGTTAAGAATCTACTAACTTTACTTACATCCATACAGACAGACAGATGGATTGATGATGCTTTGAGGATGATGACTGACGTCCTTCACTGACGCTTGGTGGTGTTTTGTCTCTACAATGTGTTCCCACCTTAATCACCTTCTTTAAAACATTCCCCCTCACACAGCAGATGAATAAAAGACTCACCTCAGAGGTATTTTCACTGCCAGGTATCTGTCAATAGCAATCGCAAGCAGACTGAAGATGGAGCTTTGAGTCAGCACCAGGACGAAACAGGCCAAAAACAGGCATCCATAGAAGTCCAGCTTTAAACCGATGCTGATGGTGATGGCAAATGGGATGGCGAGACAACCCACCAGAATATCAGCCACAGCCAGGGACACCAGAAAGTAGTTAGTGGCGTTCTTCAGGGTGGTGTTGATCGCGACAGCCCAGCACACCAGCACGTTGCCGGATACGGAGAGAACAGCAATAATTACTTCAATGACGATGTAGAGGACGGGAATCATCTCAGCAAAGTATGATTTAGACTCCCGGAGAGGACGGCCACCCACAAACACTGATTTAATCCCAGAGCAGTAACGAAGTGTGTCTGCTGTAATCCAGAAATATTCCACAAGTGAGAGCTGCACAAACAGCCATCTGATGAGACAAAAGGACTTTTTTATTCACCTTATACAACTCTAGTTTCCTTTTCCTGCGCCATAAAGTTATTAACTGCTGCTGTAGCCGCGTAATTACGCACAAGCACAACATGAAACACAGTAAAGTCAGTGAACACTGCGGTGTCTCACCTTCATGAACCTGCTCATCGTCTCTGGATACTTTCACACCAACAGCCGCCGACGTGATGAGCGTTTCAGCAGCGTCTGTGGCTCTGTAGCGCAAGCACACTGTCATACAACTGAACCACGCACCAGTTTTCAAGAGCAGGGTGAAAAACCTAGTTCACAGAGAAGCCACGCCCCCAGAGAGCGCACACCAACCACACACTTTTGTGGGTACAACCAGTCTGATAAGGGAGGAATCCCAAGCGCGCGTCATCGGATTGCTGTGCGTAATTACGCGCCAATTAAAGTGCAGCCAGAGCCGACGCCTCCACGTGCTCTCTCTTTTAAGTCAATGCAGTTTTGTTTTCACTGTAAGCACAGACATGCGCGCGCCTTAACAGATATGTCACTGCATCTGTTTTCAATCAAGACTGCCCCCGCAGCAGGGACCACAGGGGGCAAAACCCAAATCAGTCACTCAGTCAAAAAAAAAACACGACATCATGCCAGGGGTGGTGTGAGTAATCTGGAGGCTTTAGGCAACGAGACACGTGGAGACCCTCCTCAGTTTACCGTAAACAAAAGTGGAGAGAGATATTAGTTACTCATTTCATTTACTGAAGTTACTGTAAGTAAGAAATATTTTAGGTTATGTACCTGTGCTTTTGGAGACGTTTTTAAAACCAGAACTTTCCATTAAAGCAAGTGTGTTTTTTAAGGATACATTGTTTCAAGGGTCCTGCAAGATCAAGTTTATTTGCTTTAAGTGATGTTAGAAGAGGGTTGGAGAACAGGATCATGATACATTTGACTGAACTATTATTTCACAGAGAAAAGCTCTACGCCTCCTTAAAGAAAATGCCCTAAAACACTGTTTTTTACTTCCTGGGGTGTATTATGTCATAGCTATACAGCCGCCACCTACATCTGCGTTTTCTGCTCATCACAGGCAGACACCATGACTG
This sequence comes from Cetoscarus ocellatus, assembly GCA_037902135.1. Lineage (NCBI taxonomy): Eukaryota > Metazoa > Chordata > Actinopteri > Labriformes > Labridae > Cetoscarus > Cetoscarus ocellatus. Next base: position 372,125 of record JBAMNC010000142.1, read on the forward strand.
TTTTGAAAGTCTAACCCTTGGCCTGTAACCCCTCCTCCCCTATCCAGTCAGGCATTGATTGATTGAATCAGCGTAGAGCTCATTATCACAGCCTCCCATGTGCCTGATCCCTTTGCCAAATCCTTGCTTAATAGATACCCAAGACACAATGACATGAAACTAACTAACACACTTAATTAAACTAACCAAACCAAACTAAGCCAACTAAACTTAACAAACAGAACTGAACTAAACTAAACTTACTAAACTAAACTAGACTAAACTATTAAATAACACTAGGTAAACTAGACGGGACTTATTAAACTGAACTGAGCTAACTAAACTAAAGTAAACTAAACTTACTAGCTTACTACACTAAGCTATGCTAAATAAATGAAAGTAACCCAAGCTAACTTAATTAAAGTAAACAAAGCTAACTTAACTAAGCTTACTAGGCTAACTTAACCACAGTATACATAGCTTACTAAAACAAAACTTTAATTAACTAAGCTAATTAAAATAATTAAACTAAGATAACTTAACTAAAGTAAAGTAAGCCCACTTAAGTGAACTAAGCTAACAAAGTAAGCTTAGTAATTACACTTGGGCCTGGCTAAACTAAATTAAGACAATTTAACTTAAGTAAACTAAGCTAACTTTACAAAAGGAAACTAAGCCAACTAAATTTAACTAAAATAAGTTAAGCTAAGTGTAATCTAAGATAACTAAACTAAAGCCAACTAACTTTACTTAACTTAATGAAACTAAACTAAGTAAACAAAACAAAACAGAACTCTAGCTGTTGTTCTTTCATGACACAGGGACGTGTATTCAAAATACTCAGTTTTATGGGTATATTTTTTTACTTTTACTGAGGTAAATTATAGAGAGACACTTTCATTTATACTAAGTTAAAAAACTAATCAGTTACTGTACGTTTACTTGAGCACAGTATGTGTGGATTTTTTCCAACTCTGTATAAGAGGGGAGATTTTTTTCTTTTTGAATTTTATGAAGAAAACTATGAATGTTGACTGGTCTTAATGTACAACTTAAAGAATAAACATTTCAACTTTAACTTTATTTAATGTCTAGTCCTATTTCTGCTTGATAGTGAAAAACTCTTCCTCCTCTAATTTTCATCCATCCCGTGCTGATGACTCAAACACTCCTCTGTATTTACAAAGTCATAGAGCTAGTTTGTACGAATCCTCAGGACATGAACGTTAGCAGATCTCTCTTTACTTTTTATGACTATATCAGCCTACACATCTCTTTATAGCCCAACATTAAGATTATAGTTTAACATGTGTAATAAATGTTTTTATACAACAAATCATGGTCTTTAAATTAACTTTATGTCATCACCAAAAAGCGATTCCCATGTCCTTTATTTAAGATCTACCTTGACATTATGTGATTTATATGACGACAATGTGGACATTTTTGAGGTCAGAGGGTCTGTTCTGGGGATCTTTTTTGGTTTATCAAGCTGAACTATGAACTCCTTTTTTTGGGCACTTCATAAACAAATATTTCTGCCAATATGACAACTAACTTTGGAAGCAATGATCTGCAGATACCAATAACACATCAACAATATTGTGCATCCTGTCCTTTGGCTGGATACCTCAGATCGAAGCTCACCATGAGCAAACTTATGCAGAAATTGTAAAGAAAACCTGATGGAGGCAAAACACATTTTGTGCTGAAATGAAGGTTAAGTGAAATGAAAAGGAATTCAGCACTCCCCTGTTCAGTGACTCCAATAGTTTTTTCAAGTATGATGATTCCAGTCATCACCTGCACAGCTTATGAGGACCGACAGGGCAGCAGCTTTTTGTTTGTTTGTGATGTTTGTTTCCATAATTGACTTTTTACTTTTGGACAGGTTCACCTGTTTAACTTTATTTCATGCACTCTGAGTATCTAATTAACTTCAAATACTCATCTTGATTTCTGAAATGCTTTATTAAATAAACTTCACGTCTGATGCTGACCTTTGCCCTCTCCTTGAGGCCCCTTCATGCACGAAGTCTCAGGTAAAACTTTCCTCATTTGTAAAACCACCTGACAGTTGGCATGGTCTTGTTTTTTATGAGCAGTGATGTACAGTGATCTATTACACTTAATTAATTATTAAAACAATATTTTGTTTTCAGTTTCTACTAATATAGAGAGGCATCACTTTAAGAAAGTAATAACATTACTCTTACAAATGCCCTTTTCACACATGCAACTTTTCTGGTAAATTTCAGGGTAGCTCACAAAGGAAACACCCTGACTTGTAAGTTCACACATGTCCCGTAAAGGGTCAGGGTGTTTTTTTTTTTTGCAGTTTGTTAGCTAATGGAGGGGTGGGACACTGGGAGCAAAGCTGGTAAAGTCAAGGTAGAGAAAATTCAGCTGTTTGTGTTCAAACATGCTGATCATCCGTGGGACTGTAGATAATTTTCCAGGATTTTTCTGGGATTAAAGTGATGCTGCGTATTAAGTTACTTATCAGGGCGATGTGAACATGCAGCAGGTCAGCCCGGACGCTGGAGCTCCCGAATGAGAGATGGAGAGCCGTTCTTTCAATCACTATAAACGTTATTTTGAGTTTGTGACTGTGAAAAAATACAAAGAACATTTTAGTCTGTTGTCAGCCTAATATGAGCAGAAAAACAATTTGACAGCTCAAGCAGCCAGAAACTTTGAAGTAAAATCCTTTGTTACTTTTATTACACCATAATGAATTTATTAAATTTCAAAGAATTAACCCTCACAGTGCTTTAGCATCGCCAGCGCCCCTAACTGGTAACACTCATATTGTTTTTATGTCTTCATAACTTTATAGTGAATCTTTTTGGGGTCTGTGCTCTGAAGATCACTCTCCTGTTAGCCTATGGAGGGCTGCAGGTCAAATACGTCCCATACTGATTTTTTTTATTCAACTGCAGTGCTTTTTTTCATTTTGTATCTGTGGATCTGTGTAAATTAATCCATGATTGGTGATTTTTCACCCAATTTTTTGAGTGAAAAGAGTAGAAGTGATGTTATAAAACCTCTATCAGACAAGGTAACAACTTCCTATCAATCAGACGTGCCCAGTGTCTTGTCTTCAACAAGGAGCAGGCAAAGGTCACAGACAAAATATTTACCTGCCGGTTCCTAAAACAGCTAAAGGGAAAGTGATGTTATGTGGCCCTTTGTGATATTTGAGACAGTCAGTTACCGTCAGAAGTGACAAGACTGACTAAATGAAGCAGAAAATGTCTGCAGGAAATAAGAGGGTTGCTTTTGCTGTGAGTGTAATAATGTATAGTGTTGTCCATATTCAAATGTCTTGATCACTGATCTGTGTGTGATTTGTGTAAATTAATTCAGATCTAAATTTTGCCACGTGTTTTGGTTTTCTATCTATGGTCATGCAGTTTTTGAAATATTATTCTAATAACATTTTGGCATAAAATATTCTGATAGTCTAGGTTGTCCTAAAAAAGGGGGGTTTGTCTCTGACTTGATTCTATTGAAATTATTGAGGCTCTACAAGCTCCATGGAGGACTGTTATTAGCAAAAAGTGGCCTGAAGCCACAAGGGTTAAAATGTAAAGTTAACATACTACAAGGTGAAAACTAACTAAAACAAATCAAATAAAGAACTAAATAACTCTGAATGTTGTCATCTACAGTTTATATCTTGTATCTGTTGATGTTACTTCTTGTTTACCTGCTGCCTGCCCTGAGAGTCTCTGCTCAGTTTCCCACAGACCATCATGTTTTACAGCCCTGGCACTGAACTTTAATGGCTGCAGCGGAAAAGCAGTTTAAGCTCCAGTACAGCAGCACAGGAGCTCACACTGAGAAGCAGCTGCATTCACTGAAGACATTTACTGTAAATAAACAATGAACAGCTTTGTTTTAAAACATGAACTAACAAAAATGAATCAAAAAAGTATTTTAACTTTATTATATCTTTTATTTAAGCTTAGTTCCTCTCACAGGCCCTGAATCTGACATCTTTATTATAAAACTTCAAACATTTGCATCCACATTTTCTCTTTTCAGGAAGCACATCTTCTAAATAAATAAATAACACTTTACTCTTTCAAAACACAAGTGCATTTTTAACTGGAGGCTTTTCTAAATCAGTGGTTCTCAACTGGAGGGTTAGGACCTTAAAGTGGCTCACGGAGTTTCTTTTAGTTGATCATGAATATGTGGCTGGAAAAAAAGTCTAAAATGTACGGAAGCCAAAAACAGACGATGACACATACATTTTACTGGACCCCATTTTTCCCAGAGTAAATTTTGTTGTTTTCTCAAAGGTTAGACTAATTGGTCTCCTTATCTTTAATGAAAAAGCTGTTTTTTGCACAATATGTTCATTTTTCGGATCTCCAGAAAACAAACTAAATTTAGGTGGTTTCATTGGAAAAAAAGTAAAATAAAATATGCATGCATGTCGTCCTAAAACTCCTGTATTAATTTGCTTTTTAAACTTGTTTGTCTTGTCTCAGCAAGTTGAGGTGGGCCCTTCCCCTCTAGCACTGTGCTCTAATGTTTACTGTGGCTGCACAGACATGCGTAGACATCGAGCTACCTGTAGGCAGAATGAATAACTATGGGGAATGCCTCCCATCTAGGGAGGTGGCTTATCGCCCTGATGACTTCGTCAGGGTAAATACTTAAAATGTACTGTTTGAACACTTTTCTAATAGTCTGAGCAAGCAACGGGGGGAAAGGAAAGATTTTTCATGTGAGGGGGATTTGTATACAGGCCATGATGGGGAGTGTTTTTTATCTAAAAATATGAGTCTGTGACCTGTCCTCAAGTCCATGAGCATGAGACAAAAGTCCTCTTCTTCTTCTGTTGCTTGTTCACATTTTTCGAAAATGTGTGCTTGTACAGTCCATTTGAGACATTTCCCCTGATGGTGTCATTAGAGGATATGCCACCTTCCAAAGATCAGAACTGCTCCATGAAGTGTTTGCAGCCAGCTCCATTTTGGTGCATGTCTGTGCAGCCACAGTAAACATAAGAGCACAGCGTGGGAAAGATGAAGTAACAAACCTTATGTGGAAAACAGTGGTCAGACACAGCTCGTGGGTATTTACACTAAAACAGAGCAGAGCTTCAACCAAGGGGATCACAGGCATACCAAAATCAAATATCTGAGAGGATATTTGGTGACCTGACACATCAGGTAGATGGTTCAGTAGATACCATAAAGGACAGATTTCACTGGCCCATCTAGGAAACAGCTAATATAAAGTATTTGGGAAGAACAGAACCTTTTAAAAACATATCTGGAAGATGACAGCATGATCACTCTGTCAATCACATTCATTAAGGGCCAGTCAGATGAAGTAGTAAGCAGGCGCTGCTGCAGAGGATGAAATCCATAACGTGAGGCAGTTTATAAGTCAAACTCCCACACTCCCAAACTTGTCTGAAGACACTTTAAAATATCATTTCCATTGTGAGATGTTTTTTTTTGGTCTTCATTTGGTGAAGAAATGTTGTCCAGCTCTGATAAAACTGCCGCTAAAGAAGGAGATGTCTTTGCTAATTTCGACATTAGCAGCCATTGCTTACAGACTTCAGCTGTTGTCACCTTTGTAACTCCCACTTATTTCTTAAGCTGTACTACGAGATCAGATGTTTAGACAAACATATATATATGCTAGTGAGTAAAATTATGCAACTTTTGACTGACAAAAAAGGTGTAGTCTGTCCTTGGCTTAAGGCCCACTAGCATAGTTTAACTTGTTGAATTTCTGTAGCAGTCTCTAATAGTCATCACAGAGGTGGTGGAGGGTCCTAATACTTGACCAGTTGAGAACCAAAGCTCTTAATCATACTACAGAGAGAAGTGCTGTGCCTCAGCTTCCATGTAAAATGACCCTTCTCCCTTATTCTGTACATGGCATGCCACCTTTAGTGTTTATTGCAAAGCAGCCACAGTACCATAATTAACAAGAGAGTCCTGAAGGAAACATTAAAAATCGACAAAGGAGGGCACAAAACCAAAGTCTGATTCAGCCAGTCCTTAATGTTGTAAACAATTCAGACAGAGAGATCAATCTGTTTTCATTAAAAATAGACCTACAAAACTAGTCAGCATCTCTTATAGTGTTAAATCATTTTAGTGTTGCATCACTGATGGCAGCAAAGTTTATCTTGGTCCTTTTTTTAATGGACACAAACAAATAAATGTGGAAAATATAGAAAAGCTTCAGTTCAACTCAAACATGTCAGCTCAAAATGTTTCCTGCTCTGCAAACTCCAGCATATGAACGCAAACTCAGAACAAGTGATCAAACTTTTCAGGAATAAGGACGAGGGTTCAGGAGAGTTGGGTTAGCATGAGTTTGATCATGATGATGACGGCAGGTTGTTCAGGGGGAGAAGACGTCACGCTCACACACAGGGTTACACTTTAACCATGCATAGATATAAGTGGCTTTTGGGGAAAATTTGGCACGTGGCAATGTGTTCCCTCGCTGCAGAAACTGACCCTCTGAAGAGATGAAAACAGCAGCTTTATGTGATAAAATTTCTCAAAAATGGAGAACGTCTTGATTATTTTTCATGTGTCAAACAGTGAGCAGGAGAGAGATGGAGACGGTGGCATTCAGTCCACCTGGAAGTTGGATCTATTGCTGCCGATGTGCTGAAGTGGCTCCTATCCATCACTCTCCGGCTCCTCTTTTCACTCCAGTCAGGTCTCAAAGTACTTATAGATCTGAGAGACATACTGCATGACACTCTGCCAGTCCGGTCTATCTGTCCTCATCAGCTCCTCCATGTCCTGTTTGGGAAAAGAGGAAGAAAGAAAAGTTAGATAAGAGTTTTGAGAAGGAAGAGGATTAAAGTCGAGGTGTAGGAGTTTTGGTATTCATGAGTTTGGATTAATCTTGTGTCTCATAAACAGGATCCCACCCCCACCCAAGGATGAGCAGTAAACAGTGTACAGCACGAATGCAGCATTCATCACAGTTTACTCGACACTGCACCATGAGTGTCTATGTTCTGATCACAGTGAAAATATTTACTAAAATCTGCAAATACAATCAAAGGAACATCACAAATAAAGAGAACTGGGTCTCTCTGGAAATAAACACTTGACAAAATGACACTCATGTGGACGAAGTACACATCTTCTTTTCAACAAACATGATTCAGCACTGGAATAACCGTGTAGAAGAAGCTTCAGAAAAATTAAGATCACACTACAAGATAATAGGCCAGTTTTACGGTCCAGATTCCCCCTCCAGACAAAAGCCACCAGGCCAAAGATTGTTTGGTACCTGGTCACAGAGAAATCAAAATAATTACTTTAATGACTAAAGGATTATTATTATTTTGACAGGATGGCTGGATTTTTGCACATATTAACTGCCCAGAGTATACACTCGGCCCCCTGACTCAATGTCAATGAAAAACACAACTTGAAGAGAACTCATGGTTAAAGCCCTCTGCTCGGGCATTCGTCCACCTGTGCTCTGGATGAAGCAGTTAATATATTCGACTCTGCACCAAGTGTGTAACTGGAGGACAGCCGGGGCACACAAGAATGATCAACTTCCTGATGTTGACGGAGACAATTCAAAGGTCAGAGCTAACACGACATGGGAGCTGATCTATCACAAAGGCCATAGTCCAGCCCAGTTTGACCCTGCAACCATCCCTTACCCCCTCCACCACCACCACTACCACATAGCCTACACACACACAAGAATTCTTTATCCCCATTTTATTTCAACTACCTTAGTTTATCCCTTTATATATATTTATTACATTTTATTATGTTATTTTTTCGTTTAGATTTGACTTTTTATTTCATTTTGTTTTCTTCCTCCTCTACTATGTTTTGGAACTTACTGTAATTTCTCGATTATAACACGTACCCTGTATTTTTACTATTTATGCCTGAAAAAAACACTGTACTCAAATATAACACGCACCCAAATGTTGCCCAAACCTCACTCTCTCAGACAACTCAAAAATTACCTTTATTCAAAGTTTTAATCAATGAAATTTCAGTATTTTCACAACAAATACCGTACACGATTTTCTCTCTCAAACGGATGTGGAAACACCTTTTGCTTCACGCATGCGCATTTACTCAATTTCTGTCCAAGCATGCTCAGCTGTAGTGTACCAAAAAATCAGAGAGCAGCTATCAACATGCTGATGTCCTCGACCACTCACAGCACAGTCCTTTTGCTCACAAGATGGCAGCGCCCTGTGTTCGCATGTGTTTTCGCGGAGAAAGAGAATATTTCAGCTTTTTGTATCAGATGTGTTGCAATCGCAAATTTGGCGAGACGAAATATATACGTTTTTTGCTTGTACTCGTGTATAATTCACACCCGAAAAATTAGAACTTATTTAAAAGCAAAAAAGGTGTGTTATAATCGAGAAATTACAGTAAATGATATTTTCATGTACTGGTGCTACTTCAGGCAAGATCGCTTGATCACTGTTACCCTTTTACAGAGAACTCAGAGGACTATGGATGAGAATGGGTGGGGTGATGAGGGGTGTCCTGTGACAAAACTATGCATATATGTTTGATGATACAATAGATGATGGATGGATGAATAGACATTTAATAACTAAGGCCATCTTCATGACACAAACAAATTAGACATGTCGAGATCAGGAATAAACATCTTATAAAAGTATGTAAAATCTAGACGCCTTCAAAATCTCCTTCTTTTCCTTCTTTCTTTCTTTATTCATCTCAAACTTAATAAAAAACAAAAACAACAAAGTCAAAATAATACATATGTACACCAAACAACTGTACATGTCCATCAAATAAATTTACACATGTGAAAACATACATATGTATGTCAACACAACAACCAGTTTGAGAAGGGACAGAATGAAGCAAAACACGTATCTGGTCCTGGCCCTTCCTTACAATTCAGATCCAATAATGAATTAAAATCATTATTCATTACCAGCTGTCAGTATTCATATGATAATATAAATACAAGGTAATTAGCCCCATTTTACAAACTACAGTAAATCTTAAGAGAAAAAATAAATCTCAACTCCAAAATTGCTTCTGCTTTGACTCAGTTAGAAAGATCTTGTAGACCAGCTACTCTGTAAAACCTTTCTCTTAGGAGGATAAGACCTGTGCAATCCACAAGAATGTGTTTTATTGTCAAGGGACATTGACAACACACACATTCAGGAAGAGGCTCTCCTTTTCGGAAAGAATGGGAGAGTCAGCCTCGAATGACCAATCTGACTTCTAGTAAAGACAACTTGATCCCTGTGGTTTTTCAGCCATGTTGGTCTTGGCCCGTTTATCAAAGGCAAAATTTCAGATAGCTTGTTGTTTGGGCAGTCACTCCATTCAGCTTTCCATTTGACAAAACAGTGATGTAACAGTGTGATGAAAGAAAGACATGATAAAAGTTTTTATGAAAAAAACACTCATGTCAGGGATATAAAGCTGTAGCCAGTTGCTCAAAGTAGGGCTGTAATCAATCAACCAAAGAATTTGTTGGTCGACTGACACACTGAAATTGCCGACCAAAAATCGACTAATGGGGGGGCGGCTTGGCGGGGGCGGGGTCCGACTCTGACGGGAAACCCTCCTGCGCAGGGACAGCTCAGCGCAGCTCGGCGGAGCGCGGATTGGCGGAGCACGACTTGGCGGGGTGGGGTCCAACTCTGATGGGAAACCCTCCTGCGTGGGGACGGCTTGGCTAGGCTCTGCAGAGCGCGTCTGCGGAGCGCTTCTTGGCGGGGCGAGGCCGACTCTGAGGGGAAACCCTCCTGCGCGGGGACGGCTCGGCGCAGCTTGGCGGAGCGCGTCTTGGCGGGGCGGGGTCCGACTCTGATGGCAAACCCTCCTGCGTGGGGATGGCTCGGCTCGGCTCGGCGCAGCTTGGCGGAGCGCGTCTTGGCGGGGGGGGAGGGCGTCCCACTCTGTCGGGAAACCCTCCTGTGCGGGGACAGCTCAGCTTGGCTCGGCGGAGCGTGTCTTGGAGGGGGTTAGAGAAGGATGCTCAAAATAAAAATAAATACTCAGCAAACCATCGGACGTTGAATAGGCTAACATAGACACTCTTCAATCCTCCTGTCTTCAGCCAGGTCTTCAGATGGTGGGCGAATCCAAAGTTGTGAAAACAAGGGGGTGTTCATAGACAGGCAAGTTACCTTTGAAAACGGGGTGGTCTGAAATTAGCACTTGGAATGTTCCTCCTGATGACTATAAATCGCCGAGGGAAAAAATAAATTGAAGTGAAAAAAAATAGGATTGGTCGACCAATCAGAGTTCTGGTCGGCCCCAGCACTTATCGACCAATGAGTCAACCAGTCGACTAACACATTACAGCCCTAGCTCAAAGACAAACTCTGTTCTGTTAGTTGATGGTGAGTCGATGAACCAGCATTTCACAAGACTCCGTATCAAGCCAGCGTCATCGCAGCTTCCCTTTGCTTGGACTCACCCAGAGGCTTTGGTACAGTCACTCTCATGACGTCTAACAGGAGGATGATGAGCTACTCTCTTGCTCTGCTGACGGTTTTTGTTTGTGAAGGATTAAACAGTGGAAGTCTATCTTAGTAACAGTTAAAGCTCTTTTTCATTTGTAGCTTCAATGACATGGGAAAAAGTTATCAGGAGCTAATCTTGAAGCCACAAAAACCTAAATGGAGGGCTAATTAGATACAGAAATGTGAACTTTGGTCTTGGTGAAATATTTATAACTGATCCAAGCTGTGGCTCTTCTTCCAGCTGGCTCCACCACAATGAGCTGTTGGACTGACTTGAACATTTTATTAAGTTATCTCAGAGCAGTTATTTGTTAGGCTTTAAGAGAGAACAAATAACCAGCTCTGTTCTCCGGCCTTATCCTGTTTCTCAAAACATGAAGCTGCCATGAAAAATAAAACTGAGTGATGTCAAAGATGGATCAAGAACAGTAAGGAAGTGGGGTCATATTGTTTTAACCCTCTCATGTCTCAGGCACTCTGCACAATGTCAAACACGTGTAGATTGATTTAAAAGGGTCAGGGGTATTTTTGGTATGTAGAATGTGTGTGGTATGCAGTATGAGAACATTTGACAAATCCACAGTGTGCCAGTCAAGCCCCAAAAGTCATACAACAGCAGCACAAATTGGACCAGTCTACCCTGCTCTATGTTTTCAATAACGCAAAGTGTCAAAAGGTCAGAAGTCAAAATGGCAGACAGCACTAGCATATACAGTGCTCAGCATAAATGAGTACTCTTCTTCAGATTTGTCAGAAAACCTTTAGTTTCCTTTCAAAATCAACATTTTCTATGGCATACTATACCACAAAATATGGCCCAAATGTGGGCCATTGATTGCAAACAAGATTTTTCAAGGTGCACACAAAAAAGTATTTTTCTCAACTTAAGATCAGGATGCAAAAAATGAGCACACCCCAATCAAAAGGGTGGGACTAAAGCTATTTTACATAACTTTGGAAATTGTTCTTTTGTTCTTTTAGATATTAATTAATACATTACTTTTAATAGGGGGGTGTATACATACACATATATATATATATATGTATACATATTTATATAGTGCTACTTTTACTTAAATAAAATTTCATCTAGGTAACTGTACTTTTACTTGAGCACAATATCTGTGTAATCTTCACATCCAACCTCTTTCTGTACACACTGACATACGAAGAAGGCAGAGTCCTGTGAACAGTGAGCGTGAAGCTTAACGTCAGAGCAGACCAAGCAGAAAGCTAAGACTGAATTTCATTTTTTCCCTTTCACAGACCAGTTATGTTTAATGACCCACCGCCAAAACAGATTAGGTTGAGCAAAGTCACCAGACAATGAAGAAGAACACCTGAATTTAGCTGCTGATAGGTGCTAATTTCCAACCCACAATAACACCATGGACTTATGAACTCCCTAAAATAAGAGGCTTTGGCATTGCATCACAGGAACTCCTGGTATTTCACACCTGTGCAAAATGCAGCTCTGTCTTTTAGCAACTACAGTAACTGTGCAGTTTACAGGAGATAAATGTAAAAGCACTTTGTATGAAAGTGCTCACTTAGTCTGAATATTTCAGTAGAGACGTTGGTTACTTAAATCTGAGGAGAGCTGCTAATGTCTCAACAAACTAACTCAGTTAATCAAAGTCCCATTATATCTGAATTATTTATAAGGTGAGTTTTTCTCTTGATTTGCAGCGCACAGCTTGAGGGAATCAAATGTATCCAACCTTCAGAGTTGTCCACAGGAAGGAAAAATAGTCCTGTAGATGGTTTTGGGGCATCTCAGTACTAAAACTTTACTTCCTAAAACAGCAAATCAAAGAGCAGTGTTTCAAAATGTCTTATCAGAAAGTTTTGCTTGAGTGTGTATTTTATGTCTGTAGCAGCTCAACTCACCAGCGAGGGTTTGATACCGACACTCTCGGCCGCCTGGAAAGCCAGGGTCAGATTGCGGACCTAAAGAAAAACAAAGATGATGGATGTTTAGAGATAGTGAACCCTCTGAAGAACACCCTGCAGTCAAACTTAAAACATAAAAGTGTCTCAGCTTGTTTGTGTGAGCATGTGAAGAATTTCTTATCTGATTAGTTTATTTGTCAAGTGTTAAATCTATACTGAACCTTATCTCCGTCCGTGTGACTAATGAAATTTCCATTAAACTGAGTCCCTGTAGAGATAGCCTAATTCTCCGTATATAGAGTTTCTTACAGTCATCCTTTCTCAGAAACAAAGTGAAAGATCAAAACATATGTAGGAAACGCACACTGTTCCTCTTATTACACACTGTTGATAGAAACCTGAACTTACCCAGATCATTTATTTATTAACTTTGCCAGGTCATTCTTAACCCTAAAATTGAGTCCTTATTCTTTTTAATTAAAGAATGAAAGTTTTCTAGGTGCTAATCAGGTCTCCAATGAGCACTTGAACTTCCATCAGTTGTTTCAGCAGAACAGCTGTGGTGATGAATAATATTTATTCTTGAGACTGGTTCTGTTCAACGTGAGTCTGATTCTGCCTGAGATTTCTTTTCTGTTGGTGGTGGTGGTGGGGGCAGGGGGGTCAAAGGGACTAAAAATAAAAGTTTATGACAGCAAGAAGAACCATAAATCTGTCATCACCATATCTGTCTCTGCTGAATATAATATTGTTTGAGGTTAGCCCCTTGAGATGTGGCATCTCGTTTTCAAGGGTCCTCATGTCTACATAGTTGTAACAGTATTAGTTATGGAGGTATTAACAACCTCATCATTAACAACCATGAGATCAATCTAATATTAATATTAACAACTATACTGATTATAAACTGGAGAGGAATGATGTTGATTAATATAGCAGCATCTAAAATGGGTTTAACTGGTCTAAAAGTATGAATATATGTCATTTCTGTTGATGGTTGATGCAGGATAGAGCACATGGAGTCGAGCAGGTCCACAGCAGCAGGTCATCCATGATTGTTTGTCACGCTCATACTGATATATGTGTGCTGTTTTCAGGAACTACCATGTATCTAATTTTGTAGATCTCTGAAGTTTTTATCATATCTGTTTGATATGTTTGCCTGTTGAACATGAGCTTGATTCTGCTAGAGGCTTTTCTGTCTGCTTACCATAAGTTTGTTTCTGTTAAAGGTATCTGACTATTTAACATGAGTCTGGTTCCAGTCTTAGTATGTGCATGTTCAGTCTGGTTCTATCTGAGATTTCTGCCTGTTCAATATGAGTCAAGTTTTGTTTCAGATTTCTGCATGTGCGGCATGAGTTTAGTTCTGTTTGAAATCTCAGCCTGTCTTACATTTGTCTGATTTTGCTAGAGCATTCTGCCTGTTCAACATGAGTCCGGTTCTGCTTGAAGATTCCTCTTGTTGAACGTGGGTCTGGTTCTGCTGGAGGCTTTTCTTCCTGTTCAACATGAGTTTGGGTCTGTTTGAAGTTTCTACTTGTTTGACATCAGCCTGGTTCTGTTTGATCTGTCTATCTGTTTAACAAGAATTTTTTTCTGTTTGACGTGTCTCCCTGTTTAGTTAAACTCTGGTTTTATTAAACATTTCAATCGGTTAAACATGATTCCTTTTCTGCTTGACATTTCCACTTCTTTAGCATGAGTCTGGCTCTGGTCTAGTGCTCTGGCTGTTGGATGTGTTTTGGCTTGTGTTTTAGGCACTCTCCTGTTCATAGAGTCTCTTTCTGTTTAGGGTTCTGTCTGTTCCATATCAGTCTTGTACTTTGGTTCTGCTCAAGGTTTCAACCTATAAAGGGTTTTTTTTCTGACCAATTTTTCTTTGCTTTATGCCACATTGTGCTGTGTAAATGGTGGCAGAATGTTTGGTCCATGTAATGATATACGTAAATATTTTGTAATTCAAGGTAACAGTGATCAGTACCTGATTCCTCCGTAATGATTCAGTTAATCTTCAAGTCAGAAAGGAAATTAGAGCATACATAAAAGAAAAGTGTTTGGTGGCACACAAACTAACTGTGGCACAAAGCGTAAGCTTAATGGTGTGGAAACTGAAGGAGTCTATGAAACAATATTTCTAGGAGTGATCACAGACCATAAACTTTGTTGGAAATCACATACAGAGTGCATTAAATGTAAATTATCCAAATCTGTTGCAATTCTTTATAAAAATAAGAATTTATTAAATAAAAAACCCGTAAGATACTGTACTATTCGCTTGTAATGCCTTATATGTCATACTGTGCCAAAACCTGCGGAAAAACATACAAAACAAATTAAGACTTAATAATTAAGCTACAGAAAAGAGGGTTGTTTGGTTATCTGAAACCCACTAATCAGTTTTTCATTGGATCTTCTATGTTAAAATTTAAAGACATAGTTTATTTTAAAACACTGGAGATATTTTTTTGTGCAGTAAATAATACTCTCCCTGCTTGTATTAAGAGAAGGAAAATTTGATTTACAAGGTGTGCTTATGTTTGAAACAAGTAAAGTTTGAAATATATTAAATACAGATGTGTTTCGGTGTTGGGGATAAAATTTTGGAATGAACTCAGTGATTAATTGAAATTATGTAAAACTCTCTTAAAGTTCAGAAAAACCTTAACGCATAAATTAAAAAATAAATAATTAATGCTTATAAGGTATAATGACTGTACAGTATTATGATTTAAAGAAGGATGTCTTGTATGTTTTTTTCGCTATATGTCCACTTTATATTGTATTTTACAGGATAGGCAAAAATAAGCCACAAGCTTCAGCCTATACCTTTTTTGGTTATTGACAAGTTTGCGTTAAATTATTGTACTCTATGTTTGTTCTGAACATTTATGTAACCAAAAGAAAAATATTCTTTCATTCAGACATCCATTCATTTAAAATCACATGAGATATTTGTCAGAGATTGCATTATTACGCAATGGATGAACATGTTTCTTTATGACCTTCACCTGTGAGCAAAGAAAGTTAACCTAATCATTATGACTCAGGATGGACATTAGTGCAAAAGTTTAAAGGACAGCTCAGAAGTATTCTTGAATATATTGCATTCATAAAAACGGCCCACACAGATGTATGTACAGACAACCTGAAAACATCACTCCTCGGGGCCTTGGTGTTGTCGGCAAGGAGGCACAACAAGACAGACAGTCAAAGGACTATTGTGCGCTGCATCAACTTTCTTCAAGTTGCAGTTAAAAACCTAAAATTACACTGAATTCAATAACGTGGAAGTGTTAATCCGACTCAAATGCAAATCTTTAACCAGAGGAAAATATGTTTTGCTGATCAACCTTTTGTTTACCCTGTAATGTAAGCAGCACATCTACACAGTCCTTTTCAAAAACATTTACCATAAATGGCAAAGGAGGGTAATAATGGGATTACAGGAAGGACAGATTATACTGAGGAGAGGTTTTGTGTTTGGGCCGCAGGGAAAGTCACTCAGCAAGACTTATTTAGCCAACACGGGTCTATTGAATTATTCAGAGTGATGGGCTGTGCAATGTCTCTGTCAGCGGCTCAGGGTTACACATTTACACGCACACGACCGCAAACACACGGCTCATTTGTTGAGGTGGGATGTGTCAGGTCTGGTTGGAGGTGTTTGTCTGCTGTTGTGTTAATATATATGTGGCTGAAAGACCCGCAGCACCAGAGAGGAACATATTGTTACTGTATATACCACCTGCATGTTCGCACATTATTACTTTCAACACTTAAATAAACAGTCCCTGCTGCCCTTTACACAAGATCACTTACAGTCATAATTCATCTTCAGGCTGTCATTAAATGCTGTGTCAACAATACAGAAGAACTATAAAATGTATACAACTCCTAACAGGAAGCCAGTAATGTGCAGCTTAATGGTGGAAAACCTGACTCCTGGAAAATGGCTTCAAAGCTTAACTGAAGTTTTTATTTTCCTCTTGGCGAATGTGCATCTCTTGAACCTTCACAAAGTAAGCAGAGAATTTTTCACACTTCACAAGTTCCCATTCTCCAGAAATGAGGTAGTATGTCTTTATGAGTGACCTTACTCTGGAGTCACATCTCTGCAAGACTTGATGAGGGGACCAAAACGCTGAACAAGCAGTTTGCTTACTTCTCGAAAATATCTACTGTGGGCCAGAATGATACTATACTCCTGAATTTTTGGAAACGCCACTTCAGTCGATTATTTCTCCCCTTTAATAAAACTAACTGGTACTGCATTTTCTATCATCGTAAAGTCTGATTAGTCACTTTTACAATGAGGCACAACTTGTTAGGATTTGTGGAATGAGTAACATTATTTGCATTATTTGGGTTCAGCCCCGCTATGTACCATTTCCAAACTTAGGACCAAGTTTCACGAGACTGGTGAAGTAAAAGACAGACTGTGAACTGGGCCTCCCAGGAAGACAACATCCAAAGAAGACTAGCATACATACACACATTCACACACACATAAATATACAATACATGTGCATGGATATATCTACTGAAGAATAACAGGGAATGCAGCCAAAAACTAAACATTTTATGAGCTTGTGTGAATTATCTGTGTGTGCGCTTCGTGTGATTTCCTGTTCTTTTTACCTTATCTTGACTGATGAGTTCCTGGTAGGGGATGTGGGCAGGCAGATACGTGTGCAGGAGGGCACAGAAAGCCAAGCCATCACTCCAGCTGCTGCTGAAGTTGGTCACATCAATATTCTGCAGATAAAAAAAGAGGCAAAGGGTGAACAGGAAAACCAAATATCCATCACAGAAAGTCAATATCACAAAATAATAATGAGCCCTAAGTACTCGTAAGATCAGTTGGAAAGCTAATAGGCTGCTGGCGACATGCACACACCATGAAAAAAAAGCCATTAACTCATTGAATCACAGGAAACTGAAAGTCAATTAAAATATAATTTCATTACATGTTGGTCTGGGTCTTTCAAAGTCCATTAATGCCTGCTTGTGTTTCCTTTAGAGGATATTAGAAAGACCTTTTTAGGTCCCACTTAAGCCTCTAAGGCTCTCTCTGATCTCTCCTCTGGATGAGGAACGTGCATCACAGCACGTCCAGTTTGTTGTGTTTGTGTGTGTGTATCACAGAGCATCGTCACCTTACACACTGCACGCAGCACATTCAGAGTGTGATAAGGGGGACAGTTTGGAAGAAAGACTTCCTCTGGACTATTGTTTGGTGTTACAGGCTCCCTCAAGGAAAGATAAGTTATTTCCGGTGTCTTCCTCTTTTATCCCTCTTGTGATTTTCAGGATTGATTCCAGAGATCTCATGGGTCAAGTGTGTCTGTGAGTCTTTGTAGGCCCTTAAAAACACCAGACAAATGTCTATTTACAGAGAGAAGCTGGGAAAGTTTCTGAGCAAGGGTTGTATATGCAAATCTTATGTGTCTGATAAATAGGAATTTAAGATCCACCACCTCAGTCTTAAGGAAATAAGAATCATTGTTTTAGCTGAACACTAAAATGAACAATATGTAAATTCCCTTCAAGTAACAAAAGAGGTCATCAAGGTTTGTGGGGAACCATGTGAGGGTTTCCCTGCTGCTTCATTCCTCAGTTTGATGACAAAATGCATCATGACCTCATTGAAATAGTTGAGGTCCATCACAAGTAAGCATCACAAAACATGAAAGAGATACATCAACAGCACAGCAGCTTCCAGAGGCAGAAACCCATCCAGGCTGTCAATGGACACGTGAAATGCTGATTTCTCTGATTTTGAAAAATGTTGGAAAATTTGGGGTATGGTATTTATTTAACTTAGAAAATATAGAACAGTTTTTTTACGGACTAATGTTACAGTGTGGAAATTGTAAGTATAGTCCTGTTGTGAATACTTGAGGTACAAAGTATTAAAGGTATGATATGAGTATAAGCAGACAACAGCTTCAAAAATTAAATATCAGTATTGGGCACTGGGCAGATATCAAAATGTAGAAACTTCAGGTCTTATCACTGAATAATCCAAAAATCGACAGCATTATTTGTTAGACCATTAATTATTGTATTTTTTGTTTTACATCTATGTCTGACAAAACAAACTGTCATAAAGTAGGGAACAAGACAGAGACTGCACACTCCTGACCAAAATATTAAATCTGTGATAGTTAGGGATGGGAGTTGATAAAATTGTGTTGATACCAATTCCATTATTAATTTTGCTTAGCAGTTAAATTATTTATGATTCCCTGACTGATTCCTGTGGATTTTTTTGGGGGGGCAAAAGTCAGCTCAAACAGTTTTTCAGTATCAGCAATGTGAAACACGTCACTACAGATATTTAATTCCAGTCAACATAAACTAATGCTTCTGCAAGTTGTTGGTATTCCTAACCTCTAAACATGCAGTAAGCATCTTTTTTTTTATTTTAACTAAAATCAGGGCACAATTTTGACCAATTCTGCCCCCTGTTAGCCATGATCTTTGACTTCTTAGTTATTGTTTCTACTAACTGCCTCTGATGAGAGCAGGACGTCCTTGATTTGCAAAGCACCAAGAACAAAGTAAAAGGAATTGATTAGCAAAAAGACTTCAGATATTGATTCTTCAAAGGAGTTGTTATTGAATTCCAAACAGAATTGGTTTTTGAATCCCATCCCCAGTGATAACGAGATCAGAAATATCAGCATCCCTAATGAATACCATAGGTATTTAATGAAGCTTGTCACTCCATTAGCACTTCAGAGATCACTTGCAAATTATACAATGGCTTTCTTTTGATGAGTATAAATACAAATAATTATTTGTTTATTTCAGAGATATCTTCAGAAAAATTCACTCTTCTTTTTCCTTTTTTACACAAACATATGACCTTGTATAGGTTAAAAAGGGGGGCAGAGAAAACAAGGTGTTTTAGGTAGCTACTGATGCTATAAAAAGAGGGATGGGGAGAAATTCTGGTGTATCTTTCTGTCTTGTGCATAGAAATACTCTATCATAAATAGACGACATTTTAAACACACTAAATGCCATAGAAAACTAAACAAAGCATCATATGAGCTCTTTTAACTGTACAATAGCTGTTAATCTTACATCCTGGCATGTCCTGATGCTGTAGACTTTTGTCTGGTGTATAGAAGTGCCCTGTCTCATGGAGCAGACATGTAAAAGACACAAGAGGGCATAAAAATATTAAAAAAGGCAAATATGAGCTCTTTGTAAAAAGCAAAGTAATGCTGCCAATATGAAAAGAAAAGTTTTTGATTATAAAAGTGACTTTTCATAGTTAAGACCAAAATTTAATCTTTCCATACAAAATAAGATACTTGTTTTTTCTATTTTGGAAAGAACTTACGTATTGCATCTTTTTTTTACTTGGTTAGCTGTACGTACATATTTGTATCATATTTAATAAGCACTGTTTATATATGAATGACAACAAAAAGCCTTCTGCTTGTGATGTAAAAAAACCTTGGTCGCTAATATATGCTATTTGTATAAAATTACCTTCAACAAACAAGACATTAAATATTTTTTTCTTATAAATAATACAAGAAAAAGAGCTGCCGCAGTTTAACTTGGCAAGACATGTACAGTTAGAAAGCTGCCGTATGCAACTTCTATCCTCCTATCCTTTTCTGTTACTGCACAACAAAAAGAGAGAGATGACATTCAGATGAAGTATCTTTGGGTGCATCTACATATGTGACTGTACACACAGCATTAACTCTTGTGAGATGATAGCGATAAGGCATGAAGCCACATGTTTTTTCTATTGCTGCCCTGAGGACCAAAGCTTTACTAATTTTTATTCCATATAGCTATATAATCTATGAAACATGACAGAGCCATAAACATGAGGCAAGGTTAATCTAATCAACTACCTGGTGAACGAGAAATGAAATCTGGGTCCTGAGGACAGAAACTAAGCCTCATGTCACAGCAGTAACCAACCTCTTCCAGAAGCACAAGAGAAAGGAGGTGTAAACAAACAGCAGGAGCTTCACATACCACACTCAGACACATAAACTGTGGTTAGTGTTAAAATCCCTCTTAAACAGACTTTAAGAGGCCAGGAGGACTGTAATTTCAAGTTGAGCAGCTGATTAAATGTGGACTTCATATTTGTGAAGTTGAAACTAAAAACATATTTGTACACACATGAATGAAAAGTTTTGACAACTTTTCTTTAGGCTGTATGAGGCTTTCAGGTAGGATGTAGTGGGAGCAGAGCGTGGCTACAAAACCAACTCATGTTTTTTGTGGCGTAACGGGAGGAAAAATCTGCCAAGCTAAGCACAGCTCAAGACTTGCATTGCTACGCCCTGTGGTGCAGTTAAAGTCAATTTTGGTGAAGTGCTCAATAATGACACCTTAGCTCGACCAATAGGAGGGGGATCAGATCACAACAAGACAACTGATGGTAAATTCATTTCAGCTGTGTCCCTAATCCCTCTACAATGTGGGTTTAAGACTCACCATGACCTCAACAAGCTAGCTCTGAATTGAAAAGAAATCTTAGTTTGAGCTTACCAGGTGAATTTGAAATGTGACAGAAATGTCTGTATACTTAATTAAAGACTATGTTTTCCTCCCATTATATCCTACACAAATCAGCTGTCATACTGTGAAGGATTCATGAACACACTCCCTCTTATTCTTACTGCTGTTTTCCTCCTCAGCAGAAAATGCCAGGGTTATCCTCAGTTTAGAAGACAGAAATGATCTGCACATGAAAATATGTAAAAAAATATTACTTTTACTATCACTTTTCATTTACTTGGTTTTGTTCGGGTCACCTGGCAACTTCCCTGCTCTGTGCCCAAACTTTGCGGTGAGCGTGCACAAGAAGCAGCTAAACGTATGCAGCACTGGAGTCCAACTCAAAATTCCAATAGAAGATAAAAGTGTACAGTAGCATGCTGTATTGTATTATATCGCATCATGTTGTATTTTATTTTATTGCATTAGGCTGAATGTTATATAGACGTGGGTGTGCACAAGATTTGCACCTCAGGACATTCAACACCAGCAAATTGACCCAAGGCACATCCCTTTGCCATGTGTTTTGTTTGATGGAATCTAATACTGTAAGTTTTCTTGCTTCCTTGACTCATCTATAATTAAAGTCTGTCTGATATCACCTTCAAAAAGTCTAAAAACGGATCACTCTGCCTGCAGAGTCTATTTCCTCCCTCCATGTACCAGCTACAGGTAACACTGCTGCCTTTATAGATAAATCATTACGTCTTTAGTAAAAGTGCAAATAAATTGTTAAACATGGTGGATTAAATGGCACTGTGACACTGCAAAGTTAATGATGATACATGCTGGTTCCATCACCTTAGCTTAGTGTTTTTTCCAGGTGTGAGTGTGTGAGTTTGATTTGTCATTGTCAAAGGGCTGAGCCCTGCATGTAAAGACATGCAGGCAGTTCAGACTAAAGAGAAATTAGTCTAAACTAAAATATTGAAATGTAGGCTTTAGGCCCCTAGATCTTTTAAATGTCAGTTTTTTTAATTTAATGATATTATGATAATCAGTGAAATCTAAATTATGTTATTGCAGTCATGTTGCTTCTCTGAAACTGATGGAGTTGAAATATCACTTGCAACATGCCAGAGATAAACTGCACTGCTTCAACCTGCTGTGTAAAATCCAAGATGGAATAACTAAGGAAGTGAAGCCAATGACTGTTTTGCAACATGAGTCATCAGGGAAAGCCGACAAGCATCTGTGATCACAATGGGATCTGAAGAAGCAGCTGCTTCACCTCAATGAAGCCAAACAGGATGTAAAGTTCCCGACAGACTTTGATCATTTTGACCATTATTTCTCACTGAATACTCTCGATGGCGAATGAGAAGGAATCACTGATACACACACACTTATATAAAATCATTTACCAAAAATAAACCTAATTTTTCAGTACTTCTTGTAACTACTCTTGTTAATTTAATAATTAAAAGGTTTTCCCTGCATTTAAAATTAAGTGAGGCCACACAGCTCAATTCGTGCCACCACTGAAAACATTACACTTTTAATCTGCAAGAAACATGTACTAATGTAAGAAGTACAAACCCAATTTGGGCCTCTCTTAACATGAAATTATTTTTTTTTTTACAAAAAAAAGTTACTACAAATAAAGGCTTTGACCCACAAAATGGTCTGGAAAGAAGCTTTCCACCTCCCTGACTCAATGAAATAGATAACTTTCCATATGCTGTGTAAATACAGTATAAGTCTTCTCACTGAGAGCCACATACAGACTAATACAAAGATGATGAGTCTCTTTGAAATACCTCACCTTTAGTGCATTGCAGCTCAAATTTCTGGGCGGACAATCATATTTCATGGGCCCTGGTCAGCAAAACTTTGTTGGGGGGATGGTGCTTGAAGATGGTTAGTTCAAATGCTTTGTGCAATGCTTTTTCTCCTTAAACTGAAGCAGATAGTGTAGAAAATGAGCATGATCTGTGCTACTTGCTGGTTCAGTTTATTTGTCTTTTACATGGCCCACATTACGTTTTAATGTGGGCCATGTTTATTTCGATATGAAGTTCTTTGCTGTGGGACCACGGGCTGCAGTTTGGGCCATAGTTTGAATGCCCCAAGTGTAAATTAAAACTTGTGCTCTACTTTGTACCATATTTGATTTTAAGAAGCACATCTGTTTGTACAAACCACAGGCTTTAATATAAGAGTTATCTTCCTTGCAAAGTGTTGAGCAATTAGGCAAGGCATCCACGTGGATAGGGTAAAAAATGAACCTCCATTTTGCCAAAAAGACCCTGACCTGTACATCTAAAAGTGTTAAGGCTTCAAAAAAAACAAAAGTGCACCGGACAGGATGAATTACCAAAGTGTAGTGTTCATCATAACCATTATAAGTTTCAACATTACAATTACAAGTATATATTCTTGAAGATGGCATTTTATTCTAATTGCCATTGATGTGATTTTTCCTCAACCCTTCTTAAATAATTAATTTTGCACAATTATTTTCTTTTGAAACCAGGAATGATTGTCTATTGATAGAAATCTTATTCTCAAAGGATGAACATTAGGCCCAAAGATCTGACTTTTGACAACAGAAATCTAATCAGTTCATCCTGGAGTTAAAATGGACTTTTGAGTTAAAATTGACAGAGATCCATCACATCATTCTTGAGATTGTGCTCTCTAATAAGGGATGATCATGAAGCCTAATGTCCTTGTCCTTTGACCTCCAAAATAAATTCAGTTCATCTTTGGGTCACAGTGGATATTTCACTAAGCTAATTGAAATCTCTAGAAGCCTTTTTGAGATATTTAGTCTCAGAGTCTGACGGATGAACAACTAGGCACAAGAATGTTTTGATGGACTACCCAAAAACGTAATGCCTCAGGCCTCTGCTGTTGCGACTGCAGAAGCTTAAAATACAACATCAAGAAAACAGTCTGATTTTAAGTATTTACGATTTAATGGTTTTCATAACTGTACGTTTGAAACTAGATTTGGGCTTTTATTGATTTGTCTGATCAATACCAGTATCATAAAGTTTAAAATTCTAGTTTTATGACAACCCAACACCATTACAATGAAGAATAATGAATTATAGCCACATCTGATAGTACTCAGAATGTATGTATCAGTTCTCCAAATAGTAATCACAGCCTGCAGATAAAATTTAGGTGACCTAATTTAAACTATTGACTTTGGAACAGGCCACATGTGTCGCGGCTCTGTATTAGTCAGTGCCTGTCTATATGTCTGGAGGGCAGACCTGTGCAGTCATGTCAGCTTACATTCCTCTCATAACTCCCCCCAACCCCCTCCGTTAACTAGCTCAGCAGTCAAAATAAGTGTGTGTATGTGTGTGATGTATCTGCATGCACAGAGGGAGTGATAAAGGATTAATTAGAGCTCCTTTGTCTCTGAAAGCAAGTCAGGCATTAACATAAAAGGTGATAAGAGAGGTCGCAGAGGGCTTGTGGAAGTCTGGGTGATCTAAGGAGACCACATGTCCTTATCAATGCAAGGACAGTTGGGAATGATCCAGTTCAGGCTGGGAGATAAAGATACAGAGGAAGGGGCTTGAGGAATTTTACACAGAAAAGGAAAAAAAAGAAGAAGAAGAGGGAGAGCCCTGAACCCTGAATGCTAAAACAGCAGTGGACAACAACAGCTCTCTGGGAGCCGGCTCAGAAAAGCAAACACAGCATCAAGCGACAGGAAGCGTCTCGCTTGGCACAAAAGGCCGAGCCGTCGCTTTATACTGCTCAGAGAAAGAGAGAGAGAGGGAGCTGTGCTGAGAGGAAACGTGGGGTTGATCTGTGAGTATGTAGGTGGGAATAAGATACAACGTGTGGGCTTAAAGAGAAAGTAAGATGGATAAAAGAAGCAGACACTTGTGACATATTTTACAAGTGATTGAAATGAAAGGATCACAATGCTACACCAGACATTCTGAACCTTTAAGTAAATAATTGTTATATTTCACTCTGCATGAATATTTGGCAGTAGCAGTGATGGCAGTGGGAAGTTCATATGGTTTATAAAAGGATAATAACTTAGGCAGTTGCAAATATTTACTCCTCGTGGTTGAGTTAGAGAAAAGGAAAATCCCCAGAGCAGTTTCTAAAACCCAAACTTATGAAAAAGTAAATAATCAAATGGAAAAAAGAAAAGAAAGGGGCTTTCAGATGAGAGGCGGTGGGGGCAGTGCGCCTCTAACAAAGCTATTTATTGTCTATGTTTTGAGAGAAACAGAAAGAAAACTGAGCCAAGAGCAAAGTGAAAAGTTGAGTTTTCTGCCCATGTGTGCTGTGTAGAAGTCAAATGAAGTTTAGCTTTGGTGCAGAGCTCTGTGGCCACACCTGAGTGCGTCCAATTGGAGGAAAGATCAGAGGGATGTACTATAGGTCTGAAATAAATAGGAAAATCTAACATTGCAATACTTTTTTCTTACTCAATATATACTGTGAATTAAAAAAAAGGAGAAAAAATGAAACCACATAAGATAAATATGTGTTGATTTTATACACATTTATTAAATTACAGTGAATGTATATTAAATCGCAAGCATGACATGAGCTACAAAGTCTGGCAAAACTCTGGGGAAGAGCAAAAATGTTTTTCTCTATTGAGAAAAGCTTTCAGGGTTGTTCTTCCTGATTAAACTACCACCGAGGCAAAACAAGCAAAGCACAGAAGAAGTCCTTAAGGAAAATGGTAACAGTATCAAGTTAACTGTCAAGCATCTCATTTGGAAATATGGACTGCATTTATAGACAGATAACATTAACAAAGGCATTCAGTACTGTGGGTGATGGTCATCAGAGACACCCTCTTGCCCTTGCATTTACACTGTTGCCCTCCAGGCGGTGTTATTATGCTCCTCTGTTCACCAAAACAGATTAAAGTTTTCTTTTGTTCCACAAGCGATCAAGTTTTTAATTGAACAATGAGGGACAATCACATTAAAAAGGGCTAGGTGGTCGAGACACCTGTCTGTTCATCACTACAAGTTTTTTCTTTTCTCTTCTGTGTGAGTGCATTGTTTGAGTAAATGATGCTGATGTGTTTTTATTTATTCAATTTTAACAGTGTGTCAGTGGTGATATTGTACTTTGTTGCCAAATGTATGTGATTCCTGCCACATCCCAATTTCCCAGTGGGGACAAATTAACAAACTAACTGTCATCCAAAGACATGCAGGGGGTTAAGACTAAATCATCTGCCAGATTTGCTTTAGAAAGGTTCTTCCCATTTCCAAACACCCTCTATGGGCTTTTTCCTATATGGCCTATTGAATACATTGAGGGGACCATCAAGTTTCCACTACCGTACCACCAGACTGCAGAACAGTTTCTGGCTGTGAGATTGCTGAACACACCATCTGCACTCCCCCATGTCTAATGTTTTTGGGGTCTTGGACCCACAATTTAATTTCATTGTGCAACCTGTTGTGCAATGAGTATTGAAAATTTTCATTGCAAAATTGTGATCAGAGGAAAATCCTCAAAGCTGGAGCAAGTTTTAAGAAACTGATTAAAACAGTTTGGTAACAACTTAATTCATCAAAATTTATTTATAAAGTGCCAAATCATAACTAATACATCCAACAGCCTAGGGAAAAATTAGCAGGTATAGATGATAATTCTTGTTATGAAATCAAACACTGAGCATTAACCAATCTGAAAGCACTTGAAAATTATGAAATAAAATATGTCCTATTCAATGGGCAGAAATCTTGAGCTGCCAGACCAGCAACAAACAAAGAGGATGAGAAAAGGAGACGCAGAAAGAAGCTTAACAGATTGTGACTTTGCAGCAGTGCTGAGGTGAAATTTCTCATCATTATACCTTTGTACTAACAAATTTCATCAGTAACAATGGAATACTGGTAGCTGCACGTGGTTTTCGATGTGTCAAGTCATAAAGTGTGAAAAAAACAAGTTACAACTTTGATTTTGAAAAAAAATTAAAAAACTGCAGAATGTATAATGCTCAGGATTGAGTCAAATCCCTGAGCAATTTGTTCTCAACTGTTCACGATCAGACAGACACATTTAGTTTTTTATTCAATTTAAATCATCCCTGAGTCATGTGCACATGATGTCATTGTGTTTTTTTTCTTTTAGGGTGCAATCACACAGGTACACGTCCCTAAAAACACATAGCCATTACAACAACTGTTTTTCTATGTAACAGTGCGTCTACAAAGCATCTTTCTCTGCCGCTGTGTGATGCGTATTTTAAAACATTTTTTGAGCGCATAAGGTTGAAACATTTTCAACTTTTCAGTGGCAGACAAGGAGTGGCAGCATGCGTTAAAATCACTTTCAGACAAAGCAGACAACACATATAAAGATGGAAACTAGAATGGACAGCTGTGGACGGTTGGTGATGCCTTCAGTGAACCAACTGTAGGTTTTATCATCAATATTACAAATTATTCCAACTGAGAATTAAGGGGGAAGAAGAGTCCTTCACTCAAACTGCTGAATGACAACCCTATTAAAAAACTGTGTGTGTCTGAGCAAAGGCAAGAGCATTTCTTTGTTCACACCTATTTTCTGACTGCATGTGCATCAACACACAATTCTCTCCTTGCCTTTTTCCCCCCAAGTGGGTTTTTGATCCATCTGTGCCTCGAGTGACTCTGTGTGATCACCCCTCTTGAATGTACACAACATAAATGTGACGCTTTTGGTGTGAATGGAATAAGGCATGAAAAACATCACCTCCAAATATTTCTAATTTTATGCCATTTATTCACATCACCCTTGTTATGGTATTTTCAGGGTCAATAATTACACTTGATTACTGCTGAGTTACCCCCTCTTCCAAAAGAGCTTAACTAAAGCTCTGTCATACTGACCCATAAAGACACTCTGGCAGTGTTAATTTAACCACCTTGCAGTTTTCGCTGTGTACCATCATGAAAATAAATCTGCAAGTTAACTGTGCCTTGAGAATGAATGGCAATTCAGCCGTGGCACCTCAACTGGTGTTTCAGGATCTTAACAAGTGATGACAGAACACCTGAAATTTATGTAAGCCTCATCAATCAAACAAAAAATCTGTCAAACTCAGGCACACAATTATCTAGGTGTGTTCGTAGTTGAACGTCACATCAAGGCACCATGCTTTGGTCTCCTCAGTCGAACCATATAACATTCACTGCTCATTGCAAAGTACAGTAAGAGAGATATCTGTGCTTGTAACACACAAACAAACACGCACACACACACGTTTTGCTGAAAAGTAATCAACCTAAAGGGGAGAGCTGGAGACAGTCTCAACCTGACAGATGTCTGATTAATGAGCTCATCTCAGGACTTCTCCAGGCCTGGAGTCTTGCTGCCTCACCTTAACTCAACTAAATGAAAAGGTGACATGAAGACAAAGGCTGAAAATGACACGAGAGTACGAGGCAAAAATGAAAAAGGGCAAACATGATTAGAGGAGGAGTAGACTACAAACAAATGGATAAAAAAGCTCGGAAAGGCAGGATAAAGACAGATGGAAGAGAGAAGAGAGGAAAGGGAGAAAGTCCTAATGGACCTTGCAATGAATCATAGTCATGAGCAATGACAGGCTGAAAGCCCAGGCAGGCTGGCGGGACCCAGGAGATAAAGGCAGGGCAACAATGAAGGTCAGAGAGCTGGCAGAGCTGAGAGGAGCAGCTCTCTAAAGATCCAGTCTGTCTCTACATACATACAGGGATGTGACAGGATAAAGAGAGGGGAGGGTAACGTGTCACAGAGGGCACAGAAGTCAAACATACTGATGGCCTCTGTCAGATCTGCCTGTGATTGAAAATGTTCACCAGCCTGATAATAATGTAGGAGCTGACATGTACGGATATTCAGATTATGTAAGAGTACTCATTTATGACAGACTTTACTCAGACTATACTCATTTATTGTTCCACAGGGGTTGTATCCCTTTAAGGTTTTCGGATTAAATCTCTTTACGTGAGCTTTACTCTGTTATGGAGTCATGCTTTAACAGCTATGTGTAATTTTAATACTATGTATGATTATCTTAGCCACTACTGTCATACTTCTCTCCCGGAGGTGGTCTTTAACTAGTGCCAAAAGTCAGAACTAAAATGCACAGTAAGGGGTCTTGTCATTGTTGCAGCACTCAACTGTGGACCATGACCATCATTTTTTAATTTGGTTAGTAAAATTATTCAGAATTAGAGCATAAATAAAATTATTTGGCAATTTGTGTTTGGTTCAGAGTCAATGGTTTTACAACTGTTCATTTTAGGTTTACAGCAGGTACAATTACATGTTTTATGATAGGGCAATTTACATTTATAATGAGGTCTACTATCCTCACATCCTGTCTGACCATTCCTCTTCACCACCTGCTCATCGATGTCTTAGCTTAAGATGTGTATTTGTTTTAGCTTGGAAGAGTGGCTATAAAGCCAAAGTGCTCCATACACAATTTGGGAACAAACAGAAGTCCTCTCTCCAT
This sequence comes from Cetoscarus ocellatus, assembly GCA_037902135.1. Classification (NCBI taxonomy): domain Eukaryota; kingdom Metazoa; phylum Chordata; class Actinopteri; order Labriformes; family Labridae; genus Cetoscarus; species Cetoscarus ocellatus. The sequence continues at coordinate 401,488 of JBAMNC010000142.1, forward strand.
GCTGCTGATGTGCAGCAATGCTATGTAATAAATTAGATTTGACTCATCACACCAGTGTTTGTCAACTTTTTAAGAGTTTATTTTTTAGGGAGAATTTCCCATATAAACACTTAACCTAAAGACCCAAGGGCAGCATTATATGTTTATATTTCTAAAAGCAAACTCGGGACCTGATGTTTAAGCCTGGCTTTTAACTGAATTTTACTGTGCCATGTCAATTTGCTTTTATTCACAACTTTACTCTGCTACAAGATTATCCTGCAGATTTTAAATATCATATTTAAGCATATTCTACTAAATTAGCTTTTACTGGTTAGTTATCTTACCTAACCTTTCTGTTATAAGAATGAAACTAGAAGTTCTCTGAGTACTGTTATCTTGTTAACAAACTAGCAAAGCAAAAAACGCTGGCAAAAAGCTCTTTGTGAAAAACTCAGCACTGAGTATGTTGATGTTAATATGATGTTAATATCAATGACATGGGGACTTGATGATGTTTATGATGATGATGTTGATGGTGATGATATTGAGGTGCTGTCAAATGCTTCGTAGATTTCCTGGCATTACACAGTAGCACCTGTGTCCTGTGGACATCTGTGGACTTCAAGCAGTTTGTTGCACTTTCAACTGTTGTTCCCTCTGGTTTAGATTCTTGCTTGATTTGTTTTAACTCACAGATGCACATTGCTTTAGACAAAAGCGTCTGCTAAATTGAATTGTAACATTCTAACAAAAGTCAAACAGCTTGGCAGAAGTAATACACATGACATATAATATTTGATTTACCATGTTGCTTTGGTGAAGTTATCATTTGTGGTGACATTTAATGACCTACATTATATGGCATGCAATACATTTTACTGTGCAATTTTAGGCTATACGTCCAATTATATCCAGAAGTTTTTAAAACTTAAGACTGCACTTACAGTAGGTACTTAAAAAAATCTAACTCCTTATCTCCTTTTCAGCTTTTTTAGATAAATATTATGGATGGACATTTGTGCATATCCGTAGGTGATACATGTAAATGCAGCCTTCATAAAAACCAACCCATTTTTTAGGTTTAAGTTTGAAACTTTTGATCATCACTCATTTACTGTGACGATCTGCTGACAGTAATAATCTTTCCCCTAGTTTGTCAACAGAATCTCTTTTGTCCAGCAGTGACTCAATGTTTTGACCATGATATTGTGTTATTAATCATTTTCATAGTAGAGTTCAGGTATATAAAGAATAATGAACATTTTGTGCTGTATTACAGCTCTCTCCTGTTATTTCTCCTTACTTGTGCTCTAGCACAGTTATTCATTTAACTGTTCATCCTACAGTACGAGAAATAATATTAACTCTTTGAACTCCTGTAATCTCCCCTCTCATGATGTCTGACCTCCTTTACACTCACAGGGGGTCCGTTCCTTTCCCTTCAATAGCTCTCACTCTGTGTGTGTGTGTTTGTACGTGTGTGTGTTTTTGTGAGTTTGTGTGTGTGCTCACTCTTGTATGAGATTGTGTTTCCCAGACGAAGCCGGATGAGCTGTGCTCTGTCAGACCCAGCTGAGCCCAATGTCCAAAACCTTTGCTCATTGTTCCCACCCTGAACAAACAGCACATTTATTTTTGTTTGGCTTCTTTGGTTAATTGAGAAAAAAAAAAAGGTTATAAAAGTATCCAGGGCTGCTCTAAATTTGTACATCAAAGTGCCTGACAAATATACAACAGGCTAGGTTTTTTTCCAACCAAAAAGATCCTCAAGAAGACCTTTGCCTTAGAAATGTGTCCTTAAAAAAGCATAAATAGGACAAAAGCAAAATCAGACCTTTGACCAGGAAAGTGTTGACTGTGTGAGTCACAACTCAAGACCCCTGTTTCAGGACAAATGTGCACTGTTTATGGATCCAAAAGTCAATCCAAAGGTTAGGACCAGGGCTGAGCGTGTCCTCAAAATGTGCTTTAGTTACCACCACTCACTGAACAGGCAGTGTGCAAACCTGATCAAAACAACAGTCTGAATTTCTTTCCGTTGTACCTCCCTTCGAGATCAATACCTTTTCATACAACCCCCACCCCAACACACTCATGAAGTAACTAAAAGGGTAAAGGTTAAAAAATTTCATACAGCCAAGTATGTCAATTCTAACAATTATTCTGCCTTTATATATCTGCACATTGTATCCACTTCAAAAACTTGCACAAATTATGACATACAATCTGACCCTAATCCTATCCTACAAAGATTAAAAAAAAACAGTGTTAACTCCTGTACCTTTTAATTCAAAGGCTAAAAGAGAAGACTGAAGTCCAGAGTCTAAATTCATTTCAACAAAAGCAAAGCTGCCACACTTAAATACAAAAAAACTGGCAGCTGCCTGTTGTTACATTGTCCCTATTTACATTTACATAACTACCACCACCTGTGCCAATAGCCAGTCACGTGGTAGAATTTTGGATTGGCACCTACCTGCGATGGCCTATCAAAATGCTGGGAGGCCCAGGCCCCAATTTGGCCATACCCCTGCTTAGAAATGACAAACACACCCTTTAAGTGTTACTATGCCCCCTAGAGGATCAAGACCCTCAATTAAAAGAACACCGTCAGAACTGGAAGAACTGCTATGTTAGATGATGACATGCCCCCTTCCATCTAGTTATTTTTGGATGGACTTGTGGTTGATAATGTAGTTAAAGTAAGCAAGTAGCTAACTGGAAGGAAGCTGAACAGTAAACCATCAGCAGTTTTACAGCATACAATTAACCTTGTATGCCCAATACTTTACTTTTGGTATAAATGCTGAATGTTGTCATCTTAGCTTATGGAGATACCAAAAGGCAGATGACAGTAAAATTTCATGCTGTCTGGTTTCTACATCAAAGTCCAAGGTGGGCTGTGAATGTGTGGATTAATAACAAATCTTAGCTTTGATGAAGTTATTCCAATTAAGAGTGCATTGATCTGCAATCCCATTGTTTATGTTTGCAAGACTTTTAAGAGCCAAAACTATGCTTTTTTATGAGCTCCTCCGTGTGGCAGCTGGATCTGCCTCATTCAATATCCGCAATCAAAATAGCCATCATGCCAAGCTCCAGTCGACACTGATTGTGCACAGGCCAAAGCAGCATGGGCCATCAGCATCCTTTTGAGCAGGAGGAGGTGGGAGCTTTGAGTGCGACAACAGCAGGAAGTGACTACTTGTGGAGATTAACATAGATGCTAACAGCTTCAGTGGCATTTTTATCAGATCTGAACTGTATTTCTTTATTTAACGAAAAACAAATAACAACACTGAAAGTATTTTTCGTTAGAAATTACATGTTCCCTCCACTCCTGACATATTTTGGTAAAAGTTTGTTCTACAAATTGGCTTAGGTTTTGTACTGCACACTGTGGAAGTAGTACCTGCTACTTCATTGTCTAATTGGCCCATTATAAATGTGACTGATGGGACAACTGTCAAATCAAGGCACAGTCCTGCCCATTCCAAAACACTTTCTACAGGCTGTTGCCAAGATGCACTAGTGAAGCATATTGAACGGTCCATCTGGTGTGTCAGGTTACTTCTATGCACAAGACAAGAGGTCTGTGGCATCAGATCTTCTCCCTCTCCCCCTCTTTTCTGTGCCATGAGCTGCCTCAAACAGCTTGGTTCCCCTATCTCTCTCCGAATAGACCTACCAGTGTTACATCCATTACCATGGTTCCATCAGCAGTTTTAGCCCACTGGCTTATGGTAGCAAGCCCAGTGCAGAGCGTAGACTGTAAGCAGAATGCACAGCCGCTGAAAACATGGCACTGAATTGTGCTGAACTGACCAGTTACTACAGAGCAGACAGTTGACCAATCAGACCAGACTAGGACCCCGTGGGGAATGGGAGCTCCTGCAGAGTATCTCAGACAGAGTGAGCAGCAGGATCAGAGGTAGCCAGTACATGAAAATTAAAAAAAAAGTTTTTGGACATTTGCATTTGCGAACATACTCAAACCGTCATAAAAAATGAATGTATGACCCAGAGTTAATGTAAAACATGGCCTTTTTAAACAACACTGCTACTGTGTTAGTTACATGTAAACTCATCAGTCCAACATGCTTTTACCTTTTCAGTCAAACCAACACAATAATTACACTTTTTTTGAACTGCATGTAAACATACTGACTTTTTATTGGGCAGTGCTCAAGTGGACATTTTGGAGGTGAGGTCATATAAAAATTGCCTCGACAAAAAAATGAAATTAATGGAACTGCAAAGACTTAAACTTTATGAAAATGGCTTTTCTGATTCATATTCAAAGAGCCCTTTGAGAGTAATTAAAGAGACACTAGAGGTGACCTTTTGAAAAGCCACAATGTGCAGTGCAAGATTTTAACAGCAGAAAAGGTCAGCAGTGGTCCACCTGAGACTGTGCTGAACTTTGATTGTTAAGCCCTCGGTCTATTTACTTTGACTTGAACTTGTTTAAACCTTTACTTATTTTAATTTCTTTGCAGATCAGCTATCACATCTTCAAGGAGTCAAAAACATTTGTAACAACCCAACAGATTTAAGTTTATGATTGTAAACAGGTCTAAATGAGCAGCTTGTCAGGTTAGAAACTTGAAATTCTACTTAATCTCATTTCATTTGTAAATTTGTAACATAGATTGAGGCAGCCCCTTTTCAACCATTTTGGGGGGGCACTGTTTTTTTTTTATCTTTGATGATTGACATTCAATACAGAGATCTAGCTTTCACCTCCTCTAGACCCTCTAACTCCTCCCCATCTTCACAAACACTTGCTCTAAGATGATAAAGTTAACTTTCAAAGTGTTTAATAATACGTTTTGTGATGAGGTGTTGTATAATAACTTTAATGAGGTGTTGGACATCCTTGTCAATATGCCACATGTACAGAGCTGCCCTCCTACATCGAGAGATCATAATTTCGGTCAGGGGAGATGTTCAGCTGTTTGAAGATACTGACAGGCCTACTGACACCTCTTCATCTTGTGATGTAAGTCCTTTCTTAGGGTACAGGCCACCAACAAAGCCTCCCGACCCAGCTGAACAATATGTTCTGGAAAGGACAGTGAAGGATTGCTCTGCACGCTTGCAGTCATCCAAATGTATGTTTTGCTTTGACTGCCTTTCCACTTCAATGTGTTAACAGCAGCTTGTATTTTATTTTGGTTGATCACAGACCCATCTGGGGCCACTGACCAGCCTGCACAAAAAGTCCCTTTGGCTCCGCTAAAGTTACCCTTTATCTGTGACAAAGTTCTCTCTCTTTTGATGTCACAGATGGGATAGTATACAAGTGGTTCAGCAGTTCCTGCTGGTCTGTTCAGACTTGGATTTCTTCCCCTGAATGTCACACTGCGGATGGTTAGTGTCAGATCTCTTTGCAAAACATTTGACAGCTGTGTGTTATATTAATGCTTAAGGAGATTTGTTTGAGGAAAGTGTTTAGTTGTGACAGGCATGGCTGTTAGCCTTTGAGAAGAAGCAGGGGTAGTGCTGGTGCCAAACATTGTAGATTCTGAATTTGACTCTTGGCTTTCATTAACTTCACCGGTGGCTATAGAGAGGAGTTGAGTGCGGTGTAGGGATGTGACAATATACCAATATTGACTTAAAAAAAAAAAAAAAAAAGGAAATGTACTTGTGGACAGTCCGGTCTGTGGGACTGAATAATAGTGACCTGCAAAAAATGAGAACAGTACTAACCTGTTGACACACCTTTGCCTTCATCATGCTGTAGATTAAATCATGATATAGAGAGGGAGAGACCTGGAAGGCCCTATGGTCCTAAGGTCCTACCACTACCACAAGTGCTGGTTTAGAAAGACTATTAAGCTCCTCCAGTTACATTTATATGGTGAGTTCCCTTAAATTAGGACAAACCAAACAGGCATGTCTTCATTAGCAATAGAAAACCCCTCAAAGACTGAAACTGTGAATTTAGGCAGGTTCAAAGTGTATGACGTTATCCTATGGTTTCAGAGTAGTTTGTTGTCGTTTGTTAGCCCTATTATTAATTTCTGTATAAAAAAATTGGTCAAAGAGATCCACCATACACTTGTATTTGGTATCATTTCTGAGTTAATGTCAAACAAATAAACATTTTGTCCCTGTGTCAGCTAGTTATTTTTGATTTAGTATTGATATTAATACCAAATGTTAAGCCACTTCATCTGGATGCCTTTTTCAAAATTACTTAGCAGTGACTTCCACATATTTTGTACAGCCATGGTTGTAGACTTACTCTTCCTCTATGCTTGTTTTTAATGACTAATTTGGAAAAAAGAGACAAATAGTAAACCTCAAAATTAATTGGACTTCTTGTATTTTTATTCATATTTGCTAAAAAATATCCTGAAAATTGTGAATTCTTTTGGACACAAAAATCATGAGGTGAAAATCCCATTGTGACAGCCCTGATGTGGTGTATGTGTGGACAGTGTTAAGAGAATGACACAAGACACTGGAGAAAACGGGAGACTGAGCCAATGTTATTGTGCTAAAGACAGTTCTCTCCATAAATCTCTAGGAAAACAAGCTGGTTAAAGCTGCATAGTGGTGAATAAAACACACAAACGCCCTGTGGACAGGGTACATTTGATGTCATTTAGGAAAGCTTATGGTGCGTTCCAGTTGATCTTGGAAGCTGGATTCTATGAGCTGCAAATGAGATATGTCACTAGAAATGCCCCCTTTGGTTTGGCATTTCCTACTGGGAAGCTGGACATGTTTGGCTACCCTGATTTTACCAGCTCGCAACTGGAACCTGTTTAAGTGAAATTTGATGCAATTCCCTCTTCTCCAACGTAAATGGAATGCAACATTAGTTATCATTTCCATGTTCAGGGCATCACATCAGGAGAGACATTAGGTAGAAGCATTAACAACCCCAGAGTCAGACTGCACTCTAGGTATAAGGGGCAACACTGTCATTGATTGCAAGTAGCACAAGGGTTAAAAATAGTTAGAATAGTTACTTATGTTTTGGTGTTACTCTGGAGTGAGATACTATGAACTGCATATGGACTCGACTCTCATTGTCCTTATGAAAAGATGAGCTACTGCCCCAGGACATGAATGCTGTAAGTGCAGCTCTTGGAGTTGACCTGACCACGACTGAAGCATCTTCACGGTGAAATGTCAACTAAAGATCAATCCGTCACATTGACATGACTTCAGTAGACATTTTCTGTCACAGGGGCACTGTACCAGCACCAAGACTTCAGCAGCAGAGGTGTATGGGGTATGAATTTTAACAATAAAAGTTATTGTTTTGCAGTAACCCAGATTATGCAATGCATTTAGGGCTCTGCTTTACCCATGGGCAGTGCTTGAAAGACGGTCCAGCTTACATGTCCTAACTGCACACAAGTAGTAAATGTCCACCCACGTAATTCAGCATTACACACATACTGTTCACACTGCATGTATTAAATTTTAATTTTTAAGTTCTGAGTTCCCTCTTGTCAACAGTAAAAAGTGTTTTTAATTTACAATTGAAGAAACTTGAGTGTAGTACTTTGTGCCGCAAAGATGTTTACCCTAAAAAGCGTACACGATGAAGGTCTCAATTTTAAAGCCCTGCACAGTTTTCTTCTTTACTTATAACATTCAGTTTGCAGTAAAAGAGTTAGCAGCTTTTATTAAGTTAAAAATAAATTGTGAAGAATTTTGAGAGAATTGCCAGGAGGATGGACTTGATACTCATTTCTGCTTTTTTGTATCTGTTTTTCCATTCATATTTTGTGCTGCTTACTTTACTCTGGACGATAGTTTCTCTCTAGGTGCTCCCCGAAAAGACCCCATGTCACTTCCGACTGCCCTCACTAATCAATTATTTTTTCATTTTTTAATTAAAGTCCTATAAAATCATATTTCACAATGTATCTAGTAAATAGTCAAACTTTTTCATTTTGTAGACTACTTTTATGTAATGATGGAGAAAAGCTCATACAAGTGGACCTTCTGGTTTGTGCTGTGAGCAAACTCAAAATACTTTGCAAAAATAGCTCACAGCACAAATCAGGCACTTCACCTCAAGGTTGCTTTCACACCTAACTTGCTTGGTTCAGTATAAAAAAAATCTCTTGTTTGAACCCTGTTGCTAACCAAAGAACTGATTAGCTTGAAAACAACGGTTCTCGTGCACCAGAGCCCAGTTGTGAGATGTAAAAGGGATCGAATCAAATAAGGACCAAATAAGGGGAGACAACCATAAAGCAGTGCACTGTGGGTTAATATATTTTAGAATAAACAAAAGTAAGCAAGCTAATGTAGTTGAAACAATATCATAAGGGTTAGCAGTGTGGCAAACGCTAGCATTGCCTGCAACACCAGTCTTCAGTTCTCCTTGTAGATTAGGTCCACAAGTCTTAATGCCTTAATATAGTTGTAAAATGCTGAGGTTATTATGCCAGTTTGATCTGAAAAAGCCTACATTTAATGTTATCTTCATTTGATAGTTCAAAATAAGGCCTAACTACTTTGTAGTAGATGGTACAACTAGAGCCTCAGAGGACAGTTGTGTGTTTCTTGATCAGAAATGTTACATTTGAGATTCCTTGTTATTTTTGTAGTCATTGGCAGCAGTTTGAGGGCAACTGTCCTTTTAAAGAGGCAGAAACACACAGGTGGAGATATCCTAGATGGATTTCATGATGAAGAAGAAAAAAAAATCTTGTATGCATGTGTTCGCCATGGTCCTTTTATCAGACATGTATACACATAACCCAGAAATCCCATAGACTTTAAGACAAAGGAACTACAACTGCAAAAACACTAGCTCCTGTGTTTCAGGACTAACACTGCACCACCCTCTAAGTAGGAGTTGGCTACAATACACAACAGATGACAGGCTTTGGTCCGTTTGGCAGCTAGCAAACCAAATAAAATATGCTTCAATGTTACTCTTAACCACCTAGTGCGCTGAAATCTATTATCCACCCAAGAGCTTTTTTTCTGGCATTGTGTGAATTTTATTAATGAAAAGGAGACATTGGTTTGCCTCATAGAGTGCTGTTAATATTGAACAGCCCTAAATTCAAAACAAGAAGTAAATAGTGAAGGAAGGCGGAGATGACAGTGGGTCGATTTCTCTTCATTCATCTCTTGTCATGGTTTTGTTTGGGAGCCATTATCAAATTAATTTTACGTACAGTGCATTAACTGGAAAAAAGGTAATTCATGACTTATTTACAAATGTAAACCTACCCCATTTTGAGTTTCTGCACAAATACACAAATATATTAACTCACAGTAATATTTTATAAGTAACACTAAAAGTAGAATAGAAAAATATTTGTAGCCACAAAAATATTGGGCTCTTTACTAACTTGAAAAAGTCAAACTCCACCCAAAACCAATTTCCCTTAAACCTATCGCACCATTAAACAGCTTCATCAAGGCACGTATCCCTCCAGGGCAGAAACAAACAACACCCTCTAATGGTTCCAGGAACGTCAATGTGTCAACATCTTACCTCTGAAAACAAAGTCCCAGTTCTGTGAAATGTTTACTCTGGGTTAAGGATTCAGAGTGAGAAGGACATCAGAGAAATAGCTTTTAAACACAAAATTAGGCAAAAATAATTTTTACGACAGCAACTTTGTGTGAATGTTCCCAAAACTGTATGGAGAAGACGAAGTGTTATACAAAACAAAGATACATTTTCCAGTTCCAGTGCCTTGACACAAAGCTGCATCATTAGAGAGATCTTAACCACAATGAAAACCACTAAGCCAGAGGTTGTTTCGAAGTGGTTTTGATTTTCCAGTGTGCGTCCAGTCCTCTGTTGACATGCACAAGATCCCTCATGGATTCTAATTCCCTGTAAGAGGACTCTTCAGTTATTCCCATGGGGCAGAGTCAATCAGAGGCAGCTTAAGGTCTCCACTTATCGATCTGGGCTTCCAAGAATCTGACATTTGAGGTGTCAAAGAGCCTGTCTGGGCTTAAGTCTGATCCCCTGCTGAGAGTTTAACACAGGTCAGAAATCCAAATGTCCAACTTTGCCTTTTATAAGTAATTCATCCTTAGCTCTTTTGAGGCTCTAATGAATAGAAATATCATATCAATATCATATCAAATATCTTGCTTTTTGCAAGAGTGTCAATGATAAAGACCCCCCCCCCCCTTTCTCTCTGCAGCTATGTTTGTAATCACAGAGTCTCCAGAAATGAGATCCATATGGCAGACACATGTTCTTATCGACAGATCCCCATACATCCATAGTCACATATGCATATACCCTTCACCTGCAGCTGGACTTGATGCATGCTATATGGCACGTAGGCATGGTTAGTGCTTTCATCACGCTCTTTTGCCTCCATAACGGTGATAGCCAGGGCCAGAGGCACTGTGTTTTCTGACTGTCTATTCAGCCATGCTAATGCCTAAGACACTCCTGTGAATTTGATGTTTCAGAGACACTTTGAGAAATTTTCTTCAAATATGCACAACTGTCCACACCGGCAGAAAGATGAACTGATAGATTTATATAAGCTGTAGGTCAAAGATTAAGGGATTAATTTTTACATTACGCAATATTTCAAGAAGGCTTTGAGAGTTTTTTTTTTATTATTATTTTGCACAAATGTCTGCTCTGACTCAATGCATAAACATATTGAGGAGGTTGTAGGTCAAAGGTCAGAGTCACTGAGTCTCACTCTTTGCTTGTTAACATGATATCTCCAAAAACTTTTAGAGATATTCTTTATACTTCAGACAAATGTTTAACCTTGACTTAAGAATAAACAGATCCTATTTTGTGAGTTAAAGGTTAAAGGTCAAGGTCATTTTGCCTCAGGACCATTTCACACCGGATGCATTTGCTTACGTGACAAGAGCAGTGTGTGTGTGTTTTCATCTCTTCATATTATGTCGTATTTTTATTCTTTTTAGCTTCTTTAACCCATTTTTACTGTTTTATCTCCTCTTTATGTTTGTAGTTCTAATTGTAATGATTTTTGTAATGATCATTTTATAGCTTTTATTCTTTTGTTTATTTGTCTTACTGTTTATTTTGTTTATTCTCTCATCTTTTTTTTATTCTCCTGTCTTCTGCTTCTACCCCTTTTATTGCCTTTCTCTTCATTTTTTAAAAATGTTTTTATCTGTTAATTCTGGTCCTCATGGTCTCATTTATTGTTGCTGGGTTTTTGTATTATCTGGGTTCTTATGAGACAAGAACAGGTTCTTATTGTAGGGAAGGAGGAGGGAGCTGGGGGTCCAGGGAGTGGGCATGGGTGGTCTGGGTCGGGCCGCTTCGAGGCTATGGAGGCTCTTTGATTGGCATTGGGGACTGCTAAGTAGTGTTGGCTTCCGCTTTCTTTGGGGTAAAGTTGGACAGAGTGTGTTGCTGTGCCCTGGGGGGCACAGGCTGATGCCCGTTGGTGTGATCTCTGGTGTTTCTAGCCCTGTGGGTTGGGGCACATAGTTTGTGCTTTTTGTTGGTTACTTCCTTCAGTGCTTTACCTCCTGTGCTTGTCATCTGTATGTTTCTGTCTGCTTGTCAAAGCACTTTGTAAACCTTTGTTTTGAGAAGCGAAATACAAATAAAGGTTATTATCATTATTATGGACTGTAAACAATGAAAGCCCCAAATTCCTTGCAACTGAACGCTGAAAAATGTTTTTCTCAAACTGTTGGACTAAGTGGTGATACCCCTCCTTTACTTGTCAATGACTGAGCCAAATCATTGTGTACTATTTTTATTAACTTTTTACACAGTGTCTCAACTTCATTGGTAACATCCCTTGCCTGGAGAGATGACACCTCAAGACCACATTGAAGGATTAACCGATTAGGTTTTTTAGGTCAAGGTTCAATGCAACTTAAACTAATAATCTAGTTGATATACATTTTATACATGAATTTGACCCCTGTACACTAAACGAGTTCTAAAATCCAGAGCCATTTGCACCAATAACTTAATAAGATTTCTTTCAACCATACTACCATGAAACACACCCAAGCCTTCCCTCTGAACCTACCACCATTCTTGAACTGTCTGTATTTTGCATTGACCATTTGCAGACACAACATGAAATCACTCGTATCTTTAGGCATTGGAAATACTGCTGTTGTCAATAGACTATGATGCATTTTAGCCAATAATTACCATTCTGTTGCAAATGATAGTTTAAGCTTCATAAAATGACTTGGACATATAGAAAACTGGCATTTAAATCGTTGTTAAAATACTCCACCACACAGAAATAAATAATTAGGGTTGAACATGTAATTTAAAGTTCACCACGGGGAGATTAATTTTTATCTAGTGAATATATATCCATTAGGTAACATGTTAGACGGCATCAATTTTTACATCCAGCCAGAATGAAATTAGGTGTGCTGTCAAATGTAAATAGTCAAAACAACTTGGAGTTTCATAACCACCAGACGGTATTTTTGGTTTTCTTCTTTCTTCTGTATTTCAAGAAATCAGACAGAAAGTTAATTTGCAGAAACAATTACTTGATACAGAAATTATTACTTTAAGTTGAGCCTTATTAAGGGTTATTTTCCACATCACTCACTAACACTGAATTCAAATTTCATCTGCTCCTTTTGTTGATGACAGTCACCTCTGTCATCCTTTAATTGATCAAATTAGAGGGCTAACAGTGACATCAAGCTTTGTGTTTGGCTATAATCACAGAGCTTTACCATGCCCTCAGCAGCTGTTTGCACCTGATCATCAAATAATCTCCCTGCACACTTACAATAGCTCCCGTTTTATATTTCACTTTAATTATGCTGCCATTTGACCATAAGGTCCACAAACAATAGGACTGTAATAACAACAGGCACAGGGTTGACACTCCCATTGGCTTTGTACCCGTTTCACACAGCGGCTTTACTGGCTCTGCTCTGGCAGATGAACATGATATAAGAGCTTATTTCCTGACTGCACCATTTAACAAGTGACAGAGGACGAAAACTGTGGAGCGACTGTAAAGGCCGCCCCTTCAATGTGACCATTAATTATGTAGCCTGAGGAGAGCAGGCACAAATTACAACTTGGTGAATCTATACTAAAGACCCAATTAGTGTTGAGTGTTAGCCTTCTGACATTAATCCACAGCAGAGAAAAAGGGGAACCACAAAGTGCATGGGGGTTAATCAGTGAAACTAAACCACTACTATTCCTTATCATCGGGCTTCAAACTGTATGACAGATCAGTCAGTCTCTTTACATTAATCCCGTAATCAGTGACTTCAGTGTGATCACATACCTCTGTAGCAGTTAGACCTTTAACCACTAATATTATGCTCATCAAGCCCTCTGACATCAAGCTCACCATGACGCTAAAGGGAGGCCATTTAGTCATGTGTTCACGGGAAAAGCACTCAACTGGGCTGCAGTGACCATAAAGGATGCACACATGGGACTTCACACACAAACATACAGCATATATCCTGACATCCCTGAAAACAAATCCCTGTGGAAGTCAGTGGAATTCACCAGAAAACAGGAAAACACTGAAGAGATAGATAACAGCCAAGCTTTTACATTCCTCAGCGGAGTTATTGAATTTAATGACGAAACCAGAGGGTTTCAGGGAAGTTGTTTTGACCTAAAGTTCACTCACATTCTTCGTTCTTTACTGTGTCCAACCACATTTCAACCACAAAGTCCAATTTCTTTGTGTAGTGTGAGCCCTAAAATAAGTAAAGCTACAGCCATGCTCTGTTTTGCTCTGTTAGTGCCAACTCAGAGGGCGTATGTCTTTTAAACTGTGTGTGGAACAACTAGGTGATCTTGCTCCTTCCCAGATGTAGCTGAAGCCGAGTGTGTGAAGGCCAGCAGGGGAATGTGGAGCTGTGTTTGGTAGCTCTACGTTCAAAAACAATCCTTTCGATGCTGGTTTGGCAGAGTTATAGTGACTGCGCAACTGCCATACTGACTCTTATCCCCTATAAGTGGCCTGAGTTCGAAATCCAATCTGAAGCCCCTTAGCCATATGTCTTCCCTCCACTGTGCTTCCACTGTCAATAAAGGCTGAAAAAGTCCATAGATACCTCTAAGAAACACTCTGTGAAGTGACAGCATTACACACTAAGAAAAGTGATCTTTTAGTTAACCGTGATACAAAGTGAGAGGTAAAGCAGTAAAGTACTTCGCATTTCTGAACCAAGTTGACAGTAAACTTTGTTAACCCTTGAACTTGAGGACTCTATTATCATTCTACAGCTGACTTCATGGCCATTAACCCAAAACGTTGAACCCCGATGACAGATGATCAAAAGTGAGAACTTCTATAGCAATGGCTCTGGACTCCCTTCCTCAAAGAAACCCTGGTTTAACCTATGGAGTCACTCGCCTTCAGGGAGCTACACTTAAAAAACATTGATACAAAACTGCAAAATAAACATTACTTGTATTTGTTCTCATCAATAAAAATTAAAATCAAATAGGCTTAGACATACATTGTTGTGCAAAGACCTTTAAAAGAAGTATGTCCTTGGTGCGTTGTGTCTGTTTTAGATAATATATGTGAACCATTTTGGCAGCTCAAAGCTGAAACACTCTGGCCTTCCCCCTGGGGAAGCCCTAACCCCAGGTTAGGGACCAAGGCTCTACAGCACCTATCATGCTCACAATGTGACAATGAACAGTGCAGACACACCATAGCCCATTCATACTACCATTTTAAGGGGTAACATTGATCCCTCTGTGACGTTTTGCCTCCACTGTGAATGTCCTGGATTAGGAATGGGGAAACGAGTTGACCCCCCTCTTTGTTAAGACTCCAGAGGTAGTAACAGAGGCATGATATTGGAGAGATGGGGAACGAGGACTTAGCAAGAGAGAGACGCTGTGTGGGAGTGTATCTGCCTTTGAGTGTACGTGGGGGCATGCCCCTGTGTCGCGTGCATCCATGATATTGGAGCTGAACTGACACAGATATTACGGCCTCGCAGAATTAATTTAAATGTCTCGAGATGTAAATATAGCAGACCCTTGTTGTGGCACTGTGAACTGGCCTACTGTTTTATGTACATGTAAAACTGAGTTTCACTGAAATGACAGCTGTTTCGATGAAAAGATACACATTTTTAAACTTATATCTCTAACTATGTTTGGGGTTTTTTTGTTTATTGTTCTAAAATCTACCATAACAGGGATATTTCCAAACTGTTATGCCACCCCCTCTGTCATCTCAATAGCTGAATCTCCTATTTAATAATCCCACTCACCAGCTGTGTTTACTTCTGCTTGCACGCATGTCTATGCCTAAGTGACAGAAGTGCTATTGTGTTCCACAGTCACAAGGGGTAAGTCATAAAGGGATTTTGGTTCAGAAACAAGTTACCTCTATGCACTTTTAAGTAACCAATAATAGATTACTTGCATTACTTGCAATATTGCATCATCTATTATTCACATTGCCTGTTTTTCTCATATCATGCTGGGCTGCAAAAGCTGCATGATAATGACACAATGGGAGAAAAACTGTTGAAAAAGTAAATGTCCTGTGTGGTTGGTTTCTTTTTTAATGGCTAAATTACTTGGATACCCAATGACAATACCCAGTGGGTCTATTTACACATTTGCAACAGTTGTGCAGATGTCAAAGCTCCGTAGTTAATGCTGAAACTAGCTGACTTGAAACATACTATTCAATGCACCATGATCAGTTGTCATTTGAGGTAGCACAGCATAGATCAGCCACGATTACACCAAAAACATACATCTCTAAGGTTAACTGACTGAGGTTATCTCAACTGTACCAATCATAGTTAACTCAGGTATGGCAAATACCTGTACAAACATAAGTGGCATGGCTCAAATCAAGAACAGTTGCTCCTGGAGGGGGCAGATTATGCCACTGACTAAAAACACTCTAGCAGCCAAATCTTCTTATTGCATTCCTGATACTTACAAGTAACCAGACTGTGTTTCTAAGCCCTTTGTGAGAGGGGATCAAGAGCTACAGAGTTAAATAGAAACAAGGCTCAACAGAAGTTTGCATATTTTGGGACTAAACTGTCCTGAAATGAACTCAGATTACCTCTGATTGCACCCAGGTTACTATTTCACCACAGTCAACCCAAATATGGCATGCAATTTAAAGTGTATTATTTTTTCAAGTCACACATTAGTGTACAATTTTTATTTAACTTAAGGATTTTGATTTTATTGATATCTATGTGAATCAAAACAACTAATGTTTTGTCAGTCTGTCTGCAGGTCGGGCATCTTATCACCAGTCACCAGATAGTGTTTTGGTCAGCCACGGTTTTATCTCATCTCCTCAGATATTGCCATCACAGAGGATCATCACTGTGTGCAGCTAACACACACATGCCATGTGATCATTGAACGATCAACCCTAGATCAAGGAAGGGTGACTGAGGATACACCCAGGGTTTTGTTGCTGGGAAAAGGGAACTATTGATCCAAGAGTTTATACTGTTATGGCAGGAAAAGCTGGGTCTATTATTAGCAGTTGTCACCACAAACTTTTTTTTTTTTTTTAAGATTTTTTTGGGGCATTTTGTGCCTTTATTGATAGTAGCAAGAGAGACAGTGGAAAGGCTTGTGAAAGGGGGTGAGAGAGAGAGTAGTGAGGACACTCTGCAAACTGGCCACAGGCGGGATTTGAACCCAGGCTAGTAGAAACATGTATATGAGCCAGAGTCTCATGCACTAACGTTTACAATGATTGCAAAGATCTGACCAGACATGTTTCTTCCACTTGAGCCAGCTGTTGGTTGAACAGCACCTAGCTCTGGATAAGTCTTACATCTGAGGGAGGTGGTATGTTCCCTGAGGACATCATTAGGGGAAACTTTTTACACACATTGTTTGATATCTTATGACAATATGGCTCACCTGATGTGGCACCCACCCCAGGGAAAGTGAAAGTTGGTGACAGTAACACTCAGCGAACCCCACTGAAAAACAAGCCAGCACTGGACATGCTTAGCTTTCAAAGCTGCCTCCCAATTCTGAGCAAGCCTTGAAAAATGTTCAATCTATTGCTAACTTTATATGCAAAGATTCAAGGCCTCACCATGTTGTGGAAAACAGGGGCTTTTGTTACACAAAAGCCACAACGGAAATTGATTTTGACCAACTGCAGTTGACTGACATTTGAAATCTCTTCCAAGGTTTGAGGGAGGTTGGAGGCCTCATGTGGTCCCCTGTCCACCAGTTGTCCTCCTCTGCTCTAGCAGAATGATTCAAAGGTTAAAATGACTCCTTTAGCATTAATTAAAAAATGCATGCCTGGACCAGTCTGCTTAGTTGTAAGAGTTTTAGCATTAGCTAGCTGGCATGCTGGCACATAAACATGATGATTACACTGGCAAAATCAGTAATCCTCCTGGGTTTAATGGGATCCTTAAACTGGGTATTAAGGGGAGCAGCTAAGCCCGGTGATTGTCAGCACTTGGCTCCATGGAAGCAGGGAAAACAGATGGGGACACCACACAAAAACAATGCATAAACAAGTGGACATGCATTAAAGCAAGAGTGACTGTATTAATACACATATGAATAAATCCAGTGTGTCTGTAACACCCAGAGCTTTGCTTCAGTGTTTCCATTACCTCAGAGCTACCAACTAGATGTCCCCAGTGAGATGACAGGCAAGTGAATGGTGTGTCTGCTGAACACAGTTATGCACTACAACAGTCTAGCGCCTCACTGACCAATGAAAATATGGAGCAAGAGCCTGAGTCAACTTTATCAACAAAAACATGACTCAGAATGTCTGTAATTACCCTTTTCCATGACAAAATAAGACATTAACTACCTTAAAATGTATCTTTATTGTAAAAACTCTGACAATATGTATTCTAACTTTCATCAACCAGAGATGATGAGACTAAAATGTGAAGGATGGGCTGCCAGGACTCCAAAATCTTTGATGATGTAGTTTATTTGAGGAGAGGGTATGCTTGTTTTCTCAGCTCTATGAAAAAAGAGTAGGAGTTTTATTAGTTGGGTTTATTCTTGTCTTTTAGATTGAACCTTTATGGTCACAAGAGGTAATCACACATTCTCCATATCTCATATCACCTGTGGTGTACTGCAGGGTTCTGTCTTAGGTCCACTTTTATTTTCTATTTATATGCCTCCTCCTGGTGCAATCATTCAGCATCATAAGCTCTGCTATGCCGATAACTGAGTGATATGCCTCTCTCGTTGAGACCCAGTGACCAAAAATGCCTAGCTGGTTTGAATGGTCTGGAGAATATTAAAAGTTGGATGGCTCAAAGTGTACTTCAGCTAAATAAATCAAAATGAGAAAAGATATTTCTTAAATATCTCCCAAACATCAGCCAGATAAACAGTACTCTCGGTCAACTCTCCAACATCACAGCATCTGCAAGAAATGTTAGGTGTAATAATTGACTCGCACCTCAGCTCTGAACACCACATCAAGAAATTAGTCCAGTCATGCTTCATTCAAATTATTTCACTGATCACTTTTAAAGCCCTTACAGGTCTGACCCCAAATTATTTATCAGAACTGTTGACCCCTTATGAACCGGTCCACCGCCTCAGATCCTTGGTCGGGGGTCTCCTGGCTGTTCCAAAGTCAAAACTTAAGACTAAAAGTGATCGAGCCTTTTCTGTCAGAGCTCCTTGACTTTGGAACGACCTGCCCGAGGAGATAAGGTGTGCAGAGCCAGTAACATTCCTTAAATCACTTCTTTAAACTCACTTTTATAGACTTGCTTTCACAAGAGGCTATCTTTCTATATTCATTCATTTATTCATTCATTCATTTTTGATCTATGTCTTTATCTTAATTTTTTTAATTAAGTTATCTTTAATCTCTGCTGCTCTTACTCTGGTTTCCTATCCTTCTTAGTCCTGTTTACTAGCTTTCCATGTTTTAATCTACTCCCTTTATTATCTGTCCCTTATTTACCCCGGTCTTCTGATCTTCCTGATGTGTTGTCATCATCACATCATCTACAATGTCATCTATTTATAGTCCTATTATTTTCTTCTTATTTAAAATAAGAAAATCCTCTTTATCAATCTCATCAATCTCACGTGTACATGTTGATATATCAAATATCAAACTGCAGAGTCAACATCACCACAACATCAGTGCTTTATACCTAAAGAAAAGCCGGGTGTGAAAGTGGACCAAGCCTGACTTGTTTTGAGAGGTCTCTGGCCTTTGATCCTTACCGGATAGCCTTCTGTTTTCTTCTGGCACCACTTCAGTAAAGCGTTCCTCTTAGATCCTCCATACTCCCGTGCTAGTGCAGCCAAGGGGTCTTTTCTTTCCACACTGCCACCAGGGAAACAAAATCACACAGGGAGAAAGACAGAGAAAGAGAGGGACAGTTAGAGGTTGTAATTTGAACTTGAATGGGTAAAGTGTTATCACTCAATAAAACTAATACATCCTCACGCAACCTTCAGTTCATCCTTAGTTTTATTGGACTTAATTCCATAATTATTCAAGTTAGGTAAGTCTGATGACAGAAGAATTTGTTGAATTGGACAGGAAATTTTGCCAACAAAAAATTATTTGTATGAAATTATTTCACCATTGCTTAAAATAATTATTTAATAAACTTGTTTATAAATGGCACTGGTATAAAATATCACTTAAAAGCTATCTTAGAAATGTGACAGCTTCTGAGTGAGAAGAAAGAAGTATGATGATAGAAGTTACAAAAGAAAATCACATGGTGCTTCTGTTGTGACCAGACCAATAAGAACGCTTGAAATTTGCAAAAGATTTCAAACATCCTGAGTACACATACTCTAAATGAGACACTGGTGATACTATTATAACCTCTATTGCTTCACTTTACAACAGACATAAAAATTACTAAACTGACACACCAGAGGGACCGCTCAATATATTTTACTAATCCATCCATCTGAGAAAGCGCTCATGGAAGGTACTGGGGAGAGCAGAACCTTTCAAAAGCAGATCCAGCGGGTGATTGGAGGATCGTTCCATCAATCACATTCAATACAGGCCAATCAGATCATGTAGCAGCTGTGGTTTAAAGGGCAGAACAAAAGCCACTTTGTAAAACAAACTCTCTGCAAGCAAGTCGGACGTGGAGCAAAATTATCCTTCCAGTTGAGAAGTTTGTAGAATTTTTGTTTTTTCATTTTATATAGAAATGTGGTCTAGATCTGATAAAAATGCTACTGAAGCTGTTAGCATCTATGCTAATCTCTGTAGAGCAGTCACTTCCCACTTTTGGGTCACGACCCACCAGTTGAGAATCGCTGGATTAGAGGTTGGCAAGATGGATCTGCCTGATCACAGACATTGAATCAGGCAGATTTAGCTGCACAGCAAGTTCAAAAGATTACTGCTACAACTCTATAATGCCCTGAAAGGTTTGCATGGTTATTAAGAAAAAAAATCACACTCTGGTGATAATGTAAGCTTTAACACTTCCCTTCTTGAGTCCATATCCAGTCTGTGAGGAATAAGTCTTCTTACAAACTACATTACTATGCCACAGATTTAATAAGTGTATCACTAATTCAGTTGTTTTTAATCAATGCTCTTTAAGTTTGGTTAACTGTTTATCGTTATTAAAATACAGTTTTAGCACTCCTATGCCTTGATGCCTTTTTATCTCGTTATATATCTAGTGATACAGATACTTTATTTGGCCTTATTTGAATTTCGTAACATTTTCTCTCTGAAAAGAACCTCACAGAATTCATGCCATTAAATCATTAAAGATAGCTCAATAGCTTAATCTCTGTTATAATCTCAGATTGTAACCTTCTTTGAAGTCTGGTGTATTTGCATTAGGGTTCAGAGTTAACTCTGGATTACTCTGGAGATAAGCCAACAAAACAAAGCTCAGCATTCAGTCTGCCTGTAAGTGTGAGAGTTCAAGCTGAGGGATTTTTTCACCTCCAGCCTTATTAGGTTGATCTACCTCTTAACACACCAAACTGTAATATAAAGGATCAGATATACAGTCCGAGTGCTTTAACAGATCATCATGCCAATGTGTTGTTTCATTCAGAGAGTCCTCTCCCTTGGGTTTGTGCTGAGGCTGAGGCCATGGGAAGACCACGAGACCCCGGTCATTGCTCTGTGTATGGTAAACATTTCACATGTCGGCGGAGTCTGCTGTTAGATTCATTATTTCTCTGTCTTAGGAACCAAAGGGCCTTAGGCTCGAAGGTATGAGAAAATAAACGCTACAGAAAACAATCATTTTTTTTAGCCGTTGTGCTCCTGATGTTATAAACTATATATAGTGGCACAGTGAAAATGCTACCCAGAGAGACCAGCATTAGATGGGGCTGTGAGGGTAAAATTTTTTGTTTGTTTGTTCATGTCCACTTTGTGAACATGAAATGTGGCTAATCCAACTGCTTTGCAGGGTTAGTCTGTCAGTGTTTTGTGCTTTTTTGTAATCCTGGACCATCAGTGTGGGATCAAGTTTGGATGGAAAGGCTATAAACTCAGATGTAGATGGATAAGTGCCCAATATTGTCAGGGGACCGTATGAAAAACAGATCAGGCTGGACATACAGGTTTCCATGACTGACAGTATGGTGTATTAAAGTATACAACACATAATGTTGGTTGATAGTGGAGATGTGTGTCAAGTGTGACACTCGGGTTTCACCCTCCCACTCTGACAACATGTTAATATAAACAACAGAGCTATGTGGCTCCAGTATAACCTGCTGCAGTTGTCGTTTGTCCAAGCCAAACTACAAGATTAATTTTGTATGTACAAACCACAATTCCAATGAAGATGGGACATTGTGTACAACATAAATAAAAACAGAATACAATGATGAGCAAATCCTTTAAATCTACAGTCAGTGAGATACAGTATACTACAAAGTCAAGACATTTCATGTTCAAACTGATCAGTTTCATTGTTTTTTTTTTTAAATATTCACTCAGATTGATTTTGATTCCTTCAACATGTTCCAAAAAAGTTGAGACAGGGGCAACAAAAGACTGGAATGGTCAAAAACACCTTTTTGGAATATTGCACAAGTGATCAGGTTAATTGGAAACAGGTGAGTGTCATGATTGGGTAAAAAGGAGCATCCCCTTAAGGCTCAGTCATTCACAAAAAAAGACTTGGGCAAAGTTCACCACTTTGTAAAGAACTGTGTGCACAAACTGTACAACAGTTGAAGAAGGTTTCTGAATGTATGATTGCAAGGAATTTAGGGATTTTACCATCCACAGTCCATTAAATCAGAAAATTCAGAGAATCCCAAGAAACACTGAGTGCATACGACCTTCAAACCCTCAGGCAGTGCTGCATTAAAAACTGACCTCACTCTATGAAGGAAATTACCACACAGGCTCAGAAACACTTTGGAAAACCGTTGTCAGTTAATATAGTTCATTGCTACATCTACAAGTCCACATTTTAATTTGTTTTTGGACATCATGGACTTCGTGTCCTCGATACTAAAGAGGAAAAGGACCATCTAGATTGTTATCAGCACAAAGTTTAAAAGCCAGCATCTGTGATGTGGGGTGTGTTAGCGCCCATAGCATGAGCAACTTATCGCACATCTGAGAAGGCACCATTAATGCTGAGAGGCACATACAGGCTTTGGAGCAACATATGCTTATTTTAGCAAGACAATGCCAAGACACTTTCTGCACGTGTTACAACAGTGTGGCTTTAAAGTAAAAGAGTAAGGGTACTAGAGTGGCCTGCCTGCAGTCCAGACCTGTTTCCAACTGAACATGTGCAACACATTATGAAGCACTAAACAAGAAAGAAACAGACCCAAGTCTGTTGAGCAACTAAAGTTGTACATCAAGTAAGAATGGGAAAGTATTCCACCCACAAAGCTTCAACAATTAGTGTCCTCAGATCCTAAACACTTTTTGGGTGTTAAAAGGAAAGGTGATGTAACAGTGGTAAATATGTCCCTGTCCCAGCTTTTTGGAAAGTGCTGCAGGCACCAAATTCAAAATGAGTGAATATTTGCAAAAACAACAATGAAGCTTATCAGTTTAAACATTGAATATCTTGTCTTTTTAGCATATTCAATTGAATAGAGGTAGAAAAGGATTTGCAAATCTGCTTTTATTTACATTTTACAAAACATCCTGACTTCATTGAAAATGGGGTTTGTATGGTCATGAATCAGTTTGTATGGTCAGATGATAACCAGTGGAAACATGAGCTGAAGACTGTTAATCTGACATATTCATTTAGTTCATTAAACCAACTGACAACAAAAGTTATTTAGGTTATAAAATTATATACCTAAAACTTTATAACACAGAAAAGTTTCTTCTGTGTAAAAACACTGAGGACTGTTCCATAAACGCCAAAAGTTATATTCAGATGACTTCTGTTTCCCAAAAATGCAGACCTAAAACTGTTATGACTCATATATTTGAATACTACAGAAAAATGTTTGTGCATCTTTATCAATATTTCTACTCTTCTAAAATATATGGGGGGATTTTATTTGTGTTTCATAATCCTCAAAGACAAATCTGGAGCTGCACTGAAATATCTCACATTTTACAATCAGACAAGATCACTTGGCTAAGCCCACCTGAGTTTGCTGTTTCCCTGGTTGAAGCTGAACGGGGCTGTGCGGCTGCTGAATGAGGCTGGTGTTTTGATTACAGACTCTAAAGAGGGGCTCTTCCTCATTAGGCTGGTAGGTTTGAGGTCTTCACTGCAACCAGAAAACTTTTCTAGGAGAATGAGGGATGTAAGAAAAGAGAGAGGGGGATGCAAATGTCAGCAATAGTTAAGAAACAAATAAATTATAATGATGTATCAAGGCCCATTTGGACACACTGAATTATAATTGTGTTATGCATAAATTAAGCAGGACGGCAACAAAAGCAGGCCTATGGGTAGGTTAAAATGTTTAGGGCTGGTGCATTAAAACAGAAACGGCATGAATGTAAGCACAGGACAAATCCATGGGTGTAACGAGGTATTATTATTGGGAAATATTGAGTAAAATTATAGTCTTTCAGGGGATTATGATTGAGAATACCCCGTAATCTAATGTTTCGACGTAGTCCTCACAAATCTTAAAATAACTCTGCCTGGAGGTTTTGTCATGTCTGAACAAGCCTTCTCTTCTGTGATTTCTGTCTATGACCAAAAGACCCAGAAAGAAATGAGTGTTCAACTTTCTGTTTCAGGAATGTCTGGCAGTGAAACAAGAGGACTGTATGAAACAAAAAGATGTAATCTCATACACTGTTGTTAAACTAAAACATCATTTAACTCTAAAAATACTACTAACCAATGTTTATGTGCTCATTTCACCGTATGTTTCATAGTCTTCTATATGACACAGGAGAGGAAACATCGGTTCACTTTGGCTGCACTCAGTTTAAGAGCTGACTCACCTTATTAGTATTTTCTTGGTCATAACTTATCATAAGGTTCAGGTTCAGGGAACTTTGAGTAAAACTGTTTTGCAGCCATAGAGTTAGAGACATCTATCAAGACACATTACTCACAAAACAGGTGCAACACAACAGGGGAAAGTTAAAATACACTAACCTTTACTTAAAAACACAAACTCTGCTAAAAAAAACCCCATAAAAACAGGAAAAACCATAAACTAAAACGGTAAAAAAGTGCTTTAGGCTCCTCAAATAAAGGCAAGAAACACACTTTAACAAATAAAATCATTTAGAATTACAAGTCAACAACTTCACGAGTAAAGTCAAGGCAAAAACAAATAAGGACTTGAATAAATAAATACATATGTACAAATATGGCTACAGCTTGTTCATCCCAATGACAGCAGGAACAAAGCTGTTTTTGTACAGTCAAGTTCTGCAACTTGGGCCAAAAATCCCCCTTCCAGAGGTTAGAAGCTGAAAGTGGCTGTGCAGAGGGTGGGAGTATTCATTTAATAGATTTAGCTACCTGCTGTACCTGTTTACTGTGCAGGGAAGCTGGGTGAAGTTGTGGCTCACCAATCAGAGCAGTAACATTTAACCAATCTGATTCAAGGAACTTTTCTGTCTTTAGAAGACACATGACCGAACCACGACACCAAAGAAAAGCAGAAATAAAATTGCCAACAAAAACAAGAACAGGCTAGTGTTCTTCTGAAGAAGCGTTACTTCTAATTCACCTTCACTCATGCCTCTCAAAAGACTCCTGTTATAGTTTTGTTGGGTACAGTGTGACTTGTGCCAGTGGTATCACATGCTTCAATATGACTGACATCAAATACTGATATCTCTCATAATGTTCAAGTAAATTCATACTCATGAATTCTTCCTTGGAAAGAGTTTTGTGTGACATACCATACTGATGAGAGAATTCCCCATTGTTAAACCTTTTCTCCAGAGTCTTTGAAAGAGGCTTTATGAATGACTGTCTCTGGAGGAGCAGAAAACAGAAAATGAGTGTCAGACTATCAGAGGATTTTGGGAGTTTTAATTAAAACAAGTGTATTTTGAGTTTTAATAAATGATTAATGGCAAACCTGGATAGGAGACACAGCAGCTGCAGGTGCAGTCCGTACAGGGATCCCACTCAATGGGCTTCTTTGGGATGAATGCATCTGAATTGTATGGGCTGGTCCATCTGAAAGATCACATAATGCAACCACTGTTAACTGCACTGAAACAACATCAAATATAAAATATATTTGTTGTTAATTGTAACAACAGTTTAGTTAAAAGAGATATAATCTTTAAAAGTTTAGTATGATCACAGCAAATAATAATTTTGCAGATAAAAGACGTCCTTCATGTAGTTCCTCTAAAGCACCTAAAGAGGCTGTTTTTGGATGTTAAAAGAGAGATCTTTGGTGTGCACACTTTTCCTTAGTTGATCCTTGTTATATGACTCTATTTTAATTTGTATCTTTTTTAAAAGTCATTTTTTTAATTGTTTAAGGATCTTAATGTGTTTCATTGGCTCATAATTTCATCTTGGGTTAGGGCACAACATTTGCCATGATTATG
Source organism: Cetoscarus ocellatus (assembly GCA_037902135.1). NCBI lineage: Eukaryota > Metazoa > Chordata > Actinopteri > Labriformes > Labridae > Cetoscarus > Cetoscarus ocellatus. The sequence continues at coordinate 427,395 of JBAMNC010000142.1, forward strand.
TTATGGAGAGTGTCATATTATAAATGCATATTAAGCTACTTTTCCTACCTTCTTATATACTTATGTAAAAGTTAAACATTTGGTTTGTGTACATTTCTTTAAAGGCACAGCTATTTAGGTATCCTTTAGTACCTAGAAACAACTATGCCACAAACAAACAAAGAAAACAAAAGGCAGTAAAAAATTAAAATCAGTGTTGATTGTATTTATTGACAAAATCCAGGAAGATTGGGAATGCTCACCTGTTATGGTAAGACACTTTAAGAAATAAACAGTAAGCGAGTTATAATTGTTTTGTTTAATATACAAAAAACCTTATTCTGAACCCTCATAGCAGACAGAGCCTCTGCTTGTACCAGTATCATTTTTTTAAAAGGTACCTAATAAACCGGCCATTTTAAAATTCAAATAGTTATCCAGGGATCATATGATTGTATTCATGTGTTGTGGTATTGGTTTGGCTGGAAGATGTGGTAATTCTTTAGTCAATGGATCATTCTAATTAGAGTGGCTACGTAACAAAGCAACCTATTAATAAAAATAATCAATTAAAAGGCATTTTGAGAGCATAATTAAACCAACTGTACCATTCTGTCATGTTGTTTTCACAACTGAGACTTTTAATGGGCCAGTTATGCTGTTAAACACATCAAATTATAAACTTGTGTGTTTTGTGTGTCTCTCACTTAACAAATGTTACTAAAATGAACTCTTCTGTGTCACAATTTGAGTTAGAAATATTAATTCATTTTTTTATATAACCATTGTAGATACCTTTTCACCCACCTCCACAGGTCCTGCCCCAACCATACAAGACTGATGCAAACAGATGCCGCTAAACAATTTTCTAGATTACACTCCACAGACTGACCATATTACACCAACCATACATTCATTACACTGGATTTCATTAAAATTGATAATTATTTAAATAACTTATTTTTGCTACAAGATGTGCTATTTCAAACATACTCTGTCCATACATTACCAGTTGAACTGTCTGGACCTCTGACCAAGTTTTTTTGCCCCTTAGGTCTGTCAGATAATATAAGGTGATTGTAATTTTTAATTAGTGGCCCCAAATCTCAGAAAAACCCTTTATATTAAGGGAGACTGCAGGTTTAACTGAACAATTTGAAATTCAACTTGAACTTTTTTTTTCAAATTGACTTTTTCCTAACTGATATAATGATGTTTTTTTTGTGTTGATCAGTTAATTTACCCCCACCAAGGAGCTTGTGCTTTGCTGGCATTTGTCTGTTTGTTGGTGTGTCTGTCTATGAGCTTGACAAATCAAAAAGCTCTTGAGTGATTTTGATAAAAATTTCAGGGAATGTCATGGCACAAGAAAGAAGTGATTGGAATTTGGGTTGATCCAAATTTGGATGCGGACCCAGGACTTTTGTTACTGATTTGTTAACACTGTGAGATAGGGAAGTTTCCATAATTTCACAAATAACTCAAAAGGTTCTTTCCAGATTTTGATGATATTTTCAGGGGATGTTGGTCACCACGGCACAAGAAAGAGGAAATTTGATTTTGATGGTCATCAGAATGCGGATGTGGTTTCAGGATTTTTCTTACAGGATTTGTTAAAGACCCTGGTCCTCCATGCGGGTGTTTTTATTCTGGTCTTTTTAATATTGCGCCATCGGGCAGCTTCCACATTTTCCAGAATAAGTTGGCTTAGCATGTAAGTGAGGCCTTGGCAGAGGTTTGTGCTTTTGGACAACTTCTAGTTTTATGACTATAGTTTTTCTTACTGTTAATCCAATGGTTGATGAAGAAATGTGTGACTTCACTCTGTTTTTGTCCCTCATCAAGTAGATTTACACTCTTAAACAAGGGAAGAACTTTTGAAAAACTATTTCAGAGTTCAGCTGTAACTGGAGCATATACAGCAGCGTACCTCAACATCAGTCAGATTTATTAAACTTATAATTTTCTATGAGCGACAAATGATTTAAACAACAAAAGTGAATAAACCCTTCATCCTGTCTGTGGTCTATAAGAGCCGGACAGTCCTGTAAATCTGCACATGACTCTGCTGAGGAAAAAATGACAGATATTCAAGCTGCAGATCTCACCAGCTGTTGCCCTCTACAGTTACAGTGCTGTGTTTGGACCCCCCTGTCTGTGTCTGCCAAAGTGTATGTGTGTGTATACGTGTACATGTGTGAGTATGCAGGTGCTGGATGCTCACTCTGTCCAGTATCAAAGGACTTTATGAGGGATTTGACAGTAGCTCCAGGCTCTGAGTCGGCATCTGTGCTGGCGTCTGTGGGTGCGGTCGGGATCATGGAGATGCCGCACCAGTGACGGCTGTTATCGGAGTCGGACAGCCTCACCTCATCACCTTGGGACCTGACGGACACAATGGAGAGGGGTTGCTGTGTGGAGACATTTGCAATAGATACACCAAGGCAGATCAGAACCAAAGACTTCACTATGATGTTTACTCTTGTCAGATTACCTGACAGGATCACATGTTTGAAGTTAGAAGTTTAACACCCAAATCTAGCAAGCTGGAGATAAGCACAGTCCTAATTTGGCACAACAAATCCAATCTGCAAAAAAAACTTTCAACCCATTGCTCCTGGTGAACCTTGGACTTCATACAAATAAGAGACAGATTTGGACTAACTTTATCAGCAGTGAAAAGAGAATGGGTTACGAGAAAGGTGTTCCTGACTTACACATTAAACCCAATTTACCTCAAGAGAGCAGACTTAAAGAGAAACACAGTCAAACTTGAACTGTTGTAATATCATTTATTCATCTGTCTAATGAACAATAGTCAAACAAACATACAATACACTTCATTGTTTTCCTTCACAGACATAAAAAGTCCCAAGACTTTAAAGTCTTACTTTGCAGAATAAATAAACAGCACATTCACTGTATTTTTCATTAAAGGGCTTTTCTCCAGACATTAATAATAATAATAATACAAACCAAGTGTCCATGATGGCGTATTAAGGCAACTCTAAAAGATAGAAAAATTGAAAAGATTTATACATTTTCACGAAGAAAGCTCAAATTTATAGAAAACTTACAGTCATGAATAAAACCAAACACAGAACTTATCAAGTTTCAAACGGTCAGAATTTAGGAGAAACCAAATTCTATTTTTTTTATTATAAGGTTTCACATAGCTTATGTATAGAAGAAAGTCATAATAGATATGCATCTTGTCTTTTATGCCTGCAGCTGAGAGCCAGATTAAATTCTAATTTTACTTAGCCTGAGTAAATATAAATATTTGTGGTTTAGCCCATAAATAATCACATTTCCGTCAGCATTCAGACTTTACAAAGACATCGTCATTAATTAGGGCTATTCAGAAGAAAACAAGACACTAATGTGGAACAGAAGGCTATGTTTTTTTTCCCCAGAACTACAGTGCACTGAGTTTGGTTTCTCATAAATGTGTGACTGTATCATTAAAAAAAGTTTTTCCAAAGAAATTAACAGATACAATGGATATTTTGTTTTCTTTCAAAACAGCCTATAATACGCCATCCTAGATATCACACTAATACTGTGCCATCTCTACATGGATCAGCAGGTTTTCATTTTGAAACCCAGTACCTTTATTTCTGGTACACAAAAATGGCTTTTACAGTGCACAGATGTATCTTGGTAAAACAGGTGTTACGCAGAACCTGAGATCCTGTTACAAATCAATAAAACACAACAGTAAGAATTACTGTTTGATAGTTTGGCCCAAAAGAACAAAAAGTGACATTTCTCTGTAAAATGACATCAGAGAGGGATACATGAGAGCAGGGATGGGCAACTTATAATACAAAGAGGGCCACATTGATTTTCTTCCAACTGCCAGCGGACCAATCCTTTATGAACTGTAGGGCACTCTTCATTAGACTGTCCATAATCTTATAAAGGAGCAATTACTTAACTTTTATCATAATTCAGTAAAACGGCTTTTATTTTCTAATTGTAGAAGAAAGAAAGATCAATTTTAAGCACTTCATCACTGTACAAAGCATAGAATACATGACATTAGTTTTTCTTTTTTGCCATGTAAAAAGTTAACAGGAACAAGTGCAGAGGAGCTCAGGTTGCTTCCTGGGTTATGTCAATACACCCTGTATATGGAGGGTTTTGTCGCAACTCAGTGACGCCAGAGTGATTCCAGCCAATGGCCTCTTTACTGTGAGTCTCTCCAGCCCAACTCTCTGATTCTTTCCACTGTCTCCTCTCTAAAATTAAGGTCAAAATGCCCAAAACAACTTTTAAGAGGCAAATACAACCACTTACATCATAATTTAAATTAAAGAAGGCAAAGATTACTTACTACTTATTACTATAATTATTTCAGTTCGTTGGGTAAACACTGTTGGTCTATATGCTTAGGGCTGTACTGGTTACTTTTATCGAAACACCAGGTCTGTCTCTGTGTGTTTGAGGTCACAGTTCCTTGATTTTTTTAAACTGACCCACGAGTCACTGTGAGTGTAATGGAGGGACAGATGTGAACCCTGAGTGACGTGTTGCCCACCCCTGTTACCCCTGCATTAAAGGTTGGTCAAAAATTCTCTGAAGTTTTTTAACTACAGTGATTCAATAGTGGCTAGCAAGAAGTATCAGAGTCGCTGATATTGTAAGATCTGATTGAACATCAGTGACAGGAAAAACAATTAAGCTCATCATCTCACAGTGCTGCTTCATGAGAACAATACATCTGAAGCACTGGGTTCTCTGCCTTTGTGATAAAATGGACCACTGTTTTTTTGGTATGTCTATAGAGAGTAAAAAAAACTTACTGAGGTACATCCATCAGTGTCAGGCCCAAACATAACTTTGGCAGTGCTGTGGTTCAGCCAGAATGGCTCTAATTAAGTGTGTTTATATTAACAGAAAAAAACTGAATATTTTGTGAGGTACACCTTTTTTTGCAGTCGTTGCAAATACAATACAAATAGGACAGACGATGAAAGAGTGTACATATGAACGTAAACCTGCATCACAAATGGATATTCCACAGTGCCATCTACTGGCTAAACATGGCACTGCATTCAGACCAGTTTCAACTACAGGACCTTTGACCAGATAGCAGTCCTACAGCGGGTTTTTATAAAAGTCAAGACTTAGATTTAACAAAGAGAAAAAGATTTAGGCAGGTGTGAATGTTAACAAGTAATCAAGAATGCTTTCACAAATACAAATGTTTTTTATTCCTTATTTAATCAATGAACAAATGCTAATTTAGAACATCCTAAAACCCCAGTCTGCTTTAAAATCTTTGCCAGCGAGAGACCTTGATGATGTACTATAATGACATTATGTCTTGTTGATGTGCTCAGTCTTGTTGTGGTGTATGAGCTGTGACATGAAAATATCTTCCACAACCCCACCTTGGTAGCAGAGTTTGGCTATTCCCCTTCCAGTTTGGTAAAACCAGTTCATCGTACGCCCGACTATAACCCTACAAAACCCTGGCTTTACAAGTATACCTATAAATACTGATGCTGGTTTGAAGGGAAAAGGGTAGTCCCACCAAATGTTGATTTTTCTTTTTTTCCTTCACTTTGCATTTTTTCATAAGCTGTTATAATTCATCATTCCTTTACAGTATTTCTTCCACACCCCCTTAAAACTATCAAAGTACTGCAGGTCTCCAAGTTTCCATATTAGTACATGATCAGTTTAACTGATTTTGCCTTCTTGAGAGTAAAATCAAGCAGGCAAGTTCTGCTTCATTCTTTTATACTTAATGGTAGAAACTGACTACCAGGACTCATATGTTTTGCAGATTTGCCTCAAGTTTTGAATTGAGGAAGTAATACTACTACATGTTGTTATTTTTTCTTGAAAACAGGCCCCTACTCTCTACTAACTCAACTAGAAAAAGGCACAAATCTGTTCCACACAGTGTGACAAAGACTCGTTACGACATATGGCGTATTTTTAAACAGAGGTTGAGAAAATTACAAGGACATAATACATTCATTAAGAAATAAAATACAGAGCTATAACTGTACAAAAATGGAAGCCAGGCTGTACGTCACATGACTTTGTGTACTGCATCTACACTGGTTTACAGTGGCTAACAAAGAGACATTTGAATGATACAAAGGTAATAAGTGCAACAATAACACTGTCTTCACATGGTGCTGAGGTGGGGTGATTCTCTAGTGCCCTTCCACTGCTGTCTTGGTATCAAAAGTGGCTCCAGTGCTTAATCTGAAAAGAAAAAACGAATCAAGGTGAAATAAGCACATGAACAATATGCTAAAAAATTAAATGTTCTTCGTAGATTTAATGCAAAAACTATAAGCTTTTATTTTGTCTGAGGATGTTATTTTGAAGCACACCTCTGGGCACATCTGGATTTTTTCAAACTCTAATCCATGCACACCTCATTGGATTAATAAAATCATTTAAACCTCTAGATTAAATAAATCACCCGGTAATGAAGTCTCTATGCAAATGTATCTGAGTCAGATGATGCATTGCATGAGTTTAATCCAGTCATGCCGTGCAGACCATCCTGCTTTAAACTGAAACATTTCAGAGGTTATTCATTCACAGAACAGCAGATGGCACCAGATACATCTACTTGAACTGCAGTTGGCCAGCATACAGAGAGACAGACAGAGTCAGACAGGCTGAAGCAGCAACATGAAGCCAAACATAGACAAGAAGGTCAGTGAGCAGCAGCAGCAGCACACAGGGCAGGGAGAGGCAGGCTGGCTGACAGGGGAGGGGACTCACCTGGACTTTACAAAGGGAGGCTTGTCAGAGGGACATCTTTGACAGAGTCATCACAGGGAGCTGGTGGAGGTTGGGAGCGGACGCAGCATAACAGCTAATCTTTGGGGAGAATTCATTGATTCAGCCAAAATCTAAAACCAGTTATATAATGACTTTAATCCATAAAGACTGTGAAATATCCTCTAATCATATTTGGTGTTAAACCAAATATGTCACTATATCTTAGATACTGAAACTGCTCTTATGAGGTTTGTGTGGAGGTGACTGAGTAAAGAGTAGAGGTCATTAGTATTGCCTGAAGGATTACAACAAGCTGTGGACATTAGCTCAACAGAGTGTCTTATAGCCCCTAATTCACCAGTATTTGACCTGGCATGATAATGAAATGGAAAAAAAAACACAAAAAAAACACCATAGCTGTTGCACGCTCAAACACACTTAAATACAGCATACTTATATAAACAAGCACATCACGTGCTGAAGATACATCACCCATATACTGTAGAGTGGTGCAGAAATAAGTCCTTTAATGTGAATGTGAATTGACATTTTAGCATTTTTAATTCTATTGTCTTGTACCCAATGGATTGATTGAATGATTTTAGTGATGTTGAAGTTCAGGATTGATTTTAAATTATTAGTGACTATGTAGAGGTGTTATATGGCCTTGCCCCCACCTAAATTTTAGAGCTCTCGTCTCCCTTTCAGAGCATCATAATCATCTGACCAAGGCCCACTGTCCATGCAAATATCAACAAGGTGTTTTGGGGACATGGATTTTTCTACAGCTGGACCCAAACAATGGAATTCTTCCAAACATCCTTTTCTCACCCACAAATTAATTGAAATTATTAAGGCTCAGACTAAATAGTATGTCTTCCCAGTAAATCTGTGAACTCTGTTACAGGGTGTTTTAATTTTACCAGTTTTTATTCTTACTATTTTTTTGTTGCTGGTGTTGTGCTATAATGAAAATGTTTATATGTATGTTTAGTAATCTTTTCTAACTAGCAGTGAAACACTTTGGGTAAATTATGTTGTGTGTAAAGTACTGTGTAAATAAAGCTGAGTTGATTTCAGATCTTTTATTTTGTTAAACTCTAAAATAATCTCTGTGGTAGAAATGAGCTGAAGAGGTTAATGCTCTTACCAAAACATAATGTACAACTGGAAATTACCCACTTGAGAAACTGAAGCTGGCTAACAGGTACTACAGAGTTAGTACGGGACAATAATGCCATCATTTTTAATCCTCTTTGAAGACTAAAGTTATACTTATAATAGACCCAACCTTAAGCACTAACTTCATGAAGTCAAGCAAGAAAAAAGTATTTTATAGGAAGATATGGAAAAAATAAATACCAAGTTTGAAGCTCAGAGATGCTGACATTAAAGTCATATCACCAAGTTGTACCTCCTTCTGATCCTGACAATGGCTTTTAACTTTCACCATTTGTGTTTATGATTTAAAAATAGAAAAGAAGTGTTCAGTTATCTTTATTAACAAAATGGGTTAATGTTGTGTACTTTTTTCCACCACAGACCATAACTTTAGCAATGATAACAAAGTAACTAAAAATTTCCACAAGGTTTTTGTCTAGCAGGATTTTTAATTCTATTTAACATTTCATTTAACCAGAGAAGAAATCAAAATTTCATTCACAAGGCTGACCTAGCCAAGAAGTCAGCACCACATGTCATAATAATTCTACAGATTACAAACAATATGCTAAATTTGGATGCTAAAGAACTGGGGCCTCATTTATAAAGCTTGCTTACGCACAAAACAGGGCTTGAAAGTGGTGTACGCCACTTCTTACGCACAGAATGTGATACATAAAAATAAACTTGGTGGGAGAATGTGCGCACCGGTATGTCAACTTTGATGCTGGCACATGAACATTTTGGTGATGGGGGAAACTGGCGGTGCAGATGGTGAGGTGGTGAATTGAAGCCAGATTCATTTCATACATTTAATGTCATCACATATCAGACTTAGAGACCAGCATGATCATAAATACCTGAGTCTACAGTGTTATAGATGTGTCCCTTTAGTGAGTTCATATATCATACTTCCACCCTCAAATGATATAGAGCAGTGGATAGCACTGATCGATTAGTGTTAGTTGTGATAAGGTGTGTAAAAAACAGTGTAACTGCTGAGTAAGCATAAAAATAGTGCAGTGACACTTGTGCGTAATGCTGCACAATCGATGCGCTGGCACTGCTGGAAGATCACACAAATGGTAGGATCAGGATGGAGAGAGTCTTTAGGGACCACAAAGACTTCCTGGCCCATGATCATGACTGGCTAATAAGCCGATTTAGATTTCCTAGAGCAGAGCTCTTGGATCTATGCACTGAACTGGACCCAGTGCTCGACAAAACCACCCGCCGGAACCGCACCATCCTGGTGTGTATACAGGTGCTGCCCGGGGTTTCTGGCAACCGGCTCTTTCCAGCGGGAATTAGCTGACAGGTATGTGTTTGATATGATTAACGATATTATTATGTTACATTTTCTGTCAACTGCCCTTTTTGGGTATGGTATAATTTAAATTCTGTCCTTTGGTCTGGGATATCGCAGTCTTTCCTCAGCATAATAATGCCAGCCATTTTGGATAGTATTATAGACATGACCAGTCATACATAAGGGTTCCTTACACTGTGGGTTAACAGGCCAACATTTTTTTAGAAAAAGATAATTTTGGGGCATTTTGTGCCTTTATTGATAGGAGAGAGGGAGACAGTGTATAGGCTTGTGAAGAGGGATCAAGAGAAAATAGAAAATGACTATCTTCGAGCTGGATTTGAACCCGAGCTGGCAGAAGCATTTATATGGGTCGTGCCTGGTTGCTTACCACTCCGCCAAACCAGTACCCAAACAAGCCATTATTCAAAGGAAATTTTGAACAATGTCTAGTTTCCCAAATGTTATCAGCGCAACTGACTGCACTCACGTTGCTATAAAAGCTCAGAGTCAAAATTAATTTGTCTATGTGAACCGAAAAAAATGTGCATACAATCAATGTACAAATTATTTCTACCTCAAACATGGTTTTGACAAATTTAGTGTCACAGTGACCTGGGTCAACACAACTCATTCATCCTGACACAGCAGTGTAGGAACAGACTGCAGGCAGGCATGTGGGTGTGTAGAGGGCGGGATGTGAGGTGAATCCACCTGTGCAACCTTCCACGTGGACTGTGATTTATAAAGGGAAAAGTGCTTGCAGGTGTGCGCACGCATGATTTTATAAATCCGATTAATTTTTGGCGCACGCCATTTTCAGCTTTTGGGGGCACGTACACTTTCAGTATGGATCCTACGCAATGTTTTATAAATGAGCCCCCAGCCCACAGACTTGCTTCACCCCTGCACAGCTTTTAAGGTCGTCAAAATGTTTGATACTTTGGTACTTATTCAATAACATGTACCTTAGCAGATACAATATCCACTATTGCAATGCTCTATAGTACCAAAAGTACCAAATCATCAGAGACATAAACCAGATATACCATCTTGTCTTTACTCAAAACTGCTATGAGAGGAGAGCTAGAAAGACAGCATGCTGTGCTGGGCGAACGAGGGACAGAAGGAGTGTGAGTGAGATACAGACAAAGCTGTGATACCGAGAAATAAAACATCATTATATTGGGGTTTTACAGCAGTGATGCTCTGAAGAGATTAGAGAGGCACTGAAACTGTCACCTGAATGTGTAGGTTTTAGTATGTTTGATGCTGAAGTGGCACTTCTTCCTTCCTGCACTCTGTTTTCTTTGCTCTGTTGCAACCTTGCTCCCAAGATCTCTTTTCAGTATTCGGAAAATTCTTTGAATTGACTCCCTTAATCATCTCGCTAAATTGCACATGTTAACTTTAGTGCCTGCTGCAGACAGAGAGCTGAGAGAAACAGTGATGTCTCCTGGCCCGTGAAAGGTTATCTAAAAATCCCAACCTGCAGAGTGATGACAGCTTTTACAACACAAACACATCTATAGGACATCTAAAATAAGAAAAAAATACGGAGAGACAATACAGAGAGCAGAATCACTGCTTACACTTCCTCTTGACTGTAAGATAATTTAGAGGAAATAATTAATTTGGGATGTAAAGTTCTTTACATAAAAATCTATTTTGAGTTTCGTTATTATCAACAGTGTGTCTTATCTTAAGAGGGTTTGGTGATCCTTTGAAACATGTAGGGTGGAAATGAAAAAAAAAAAACCTTCCCAAACACTATCCGATGTTCATAATTACAACTATTATTGTATATCAAATTTACAAAACATGGTATCATAAAAACTTCACAACACTGCACAAATCTTAAACATGTAATAGTGTGAAATACTTTCATTGAAAAGTGCAGCGAAGATGATGTTCTCCTTTGTCAGTGCTGCATTGTCACATAACTGGATCAAAGCATCATCTGTATGGTAAGATTTATCACACCCTCTGTACTCTTACCTTACATCATAACAATAATCCCCTCTTTTTAAATGCTATAGTTCAGTGTTAAGTGTGAGGTTTGAATGTTACTCTGCAGTTATAGTCAGTGGTAGAGGAACACAGAGAGGGCAGCAGCAATAGAATACACAAAGGGAAGTACTGCAGGAGACTGCTAATTTACCAACAGAGTCTGCCAAATCCCAGGAACTTAAACTCTGAACTCTGAGGATTTAATCTTGCGAAATGCTCAGATATAAACCCTCTGTTGATGACAAATGAGAATTTTCTAAACCTCTTAAGAAAGAGATTCTTACAAGTTTTAATAATATGTATTAAATGTGTCAAACCCAGCATGGGATATGGCAAGACTCTGGCAGGTACATCATCCACATTGAGTTTGCAGAGAGAGGAACTGCAGCCCAGTGCTGAACAAGGATAGTGAGGGATTCAAGACAAGGAAAAACAGAAAAGACAAGAGTACAGTGAAGAGCGTACCTGACTCCCTGCAGGGCCTCGAGGTCTGATGAAAGCTTTGCACTGCGATCCTGCTCCTCCTGCAGCTGCCTCCGGAGTGTGCGCAGCTCCTGCTGAGCCTCCACCTTGATGTCATTGGCCACGACAACTGCAGTCTGAAGGTCTGCCTGGAACCGACGCCACTCCTCTTTTTCATCCTAAAAACACAAAGGGATAAACTAATCACAGTCTAGGCAGGTGAAGCTGCAAATGTGGACAGGAAAATGATCGGAAGGAGATATAACAGAAACTCTCTGTGTACGTATAAGATTTGGTTAAATTTCAACATTAAACAGTCCTTAAAATGCAAGCAAAATGGTAAATGGCACTGGTATCCTAATAGTATCCATGCAGTGAGTAGTGTTGTTGCCTTATGGAAAGAAGACTGCTGGTCCAGATCTAATCCCAGGTGTTTCTGTATTGAATATGCATGTTCTCTCTGAGCATGCTTGGGTTTTCTCCTGGTATTACAGTGTCCTTTCGTACACCGAAAACAAGCAAGGGCCTTTGAATTGCTGGTGTGGGTATTCTCTTTCTTCTATTAACCAAGGGTATACCTTACCTCCTGCCCAGAGACAGCCAGGACAGGTTCAATCCCAGAGTGACCCAAAGATAAAAAAGCTATGTAGAAAACAGAGTTAGGAAAGGGCAGAGCCTTTCAAAATATACCTGGCAGATGACTGGACGAGAGTTTAGAGCCCTCTACTGGTTAAATGTCCTCCATTATTGTTGTATTGGACTTCACGTGTACAGCTGTGCCATAATGACTTCATCTATGCCAAATAGGTGCAATCAAAATATTATTGTTATTGGAGACCTACCATAGCAGAGTAGAGTTAAGGCAAGTTGAGCTAGTACTACATATGGACATGCACCCCTGCAACCTCAAGGGCTTTGCAGGCAGCCTCAAATGGACCAAACAAGAACAAAGAACAAATGGCCAAACAACATGTGACCAAATGATCCAGGTAGTGCCCATCAGTCAAACCTGCAGGGGAACTCCCAGGTGACCATGCAGATCATTGGCATGTTTATGGTTGACAGATGCCTACATTTCACGTTCTTTCCCAGATAGAACTGAAGCCTTCCAAGGATCTGAACCAGTCCAGTTGCCAATTAGACCAGTGTTGGCTAATCATGACCTGACTGAGTGAGAAACTATACTGACAATTTAGGAACTGCATTTTTTTTCAGCAATAGCTTTATTTTTAACACTGGAGGTTGTGACTTGGATAAAAATAACACAACAAGCTTTGATAAAACTGTGAATTACTTTCACATGGCTCAAGGCAGAAGGTGGGAGACAGGACAAAAGGCATGAGGTTTTATTTTACAGGAGTTCCAAAAAGGAAGATCTGATTCCTCCTATCTGAAAAAATAGTTCAAGAGTCCTCTGGAAATATCCAGTTCAGAAAATTAAAAAGGTCTCTGTTATCATCTCCAAAACACTCTCAGCACAGATGTAACAGAAAGGAGCTTAATGGATCTGCATATTGGAGATTTCTTACCTTTATCTGACGATTCAGGACCTTTAGCTGTCTCTCTGCTTCCAGCTTTTGCTCCTCGAGCTTTTTCACAAGATCTGCAATGACAAAGTCAAGGTTACTGAGAGCCGCAGGTCTGTCTCAATGAACACTTGTGAGGGATCGCATTAATTCAACAGTGTTTGCAAGTAAACTGTTCAGTTTTCTGTTTTGCACATTATAATCAGTTACTGGCATTTCATTTCAAGGCCACATAAACAGTGAAAGTTGCTTGTGGCTGGTGTTTTGTGTATCTAGAGATGTTTCACCAATGCATTAATATCAGTATCAGACCCATCTCATCACATATGATTCATAACAGCTTGTGGAAACACAATTGATCCAGCAATGTCCTGAACACTTGCCAGCAGCTATAATGGCAAGTTAGAGACAGATGTGTTTCTCTGTCCTCATGTTGCATTTTATTTTCATCAACACTCAGATGTCAATTTAATATATAAGGTTACATAGTACATTTGGCTTGCTTTGATTGATGTGCAAAGATATTTTATTAATTGCAATTCAATATCTAATTTCTGATAGCTGAATGTAATAAACCACAGTTTTGATTCTATGTTTACATTTTTTATTAATATCTTAATTTTAAACTGACATTGTGAGGTAGGGTTAGGCAGTTTCTGGATAAGGAAATCAAATGAATGAAAAAATACTGCAGGATCCTGACTTTTAGACCTATAATTTTAACTAATATGAAGACATACACTGCCTGGCCAAAAAAAAAGTCGCCACCACAAAAAAAGGTCGCACACTCTAATATTTTGTTGGACCAACTTTAGCTTTGATTACAGCACGCATTCGTTGTGGCATTGTTTCAGTAAGCTTCTGCAATGTCACAAGATTTATTTCCATCCAGTGTTGCATTAATTTTTTCATCAAGAGCTTGTATTGATGATGGGACAGTCTGACCACTATGCAAAGCCTTCTCCAGCACATCCCAAAGATTCTCTATGAGGTTAAGGTCTGGACTCTGTGGTGGCCAATTCGTGTGTGAAAATGTCTCATGCTCCCTGAACCACTCTTTAACAATTTGAGCCCAATGAATCCTGGCATTGTCATCTTGGAATAGGGAAGAAAAAATCTATTGATGGAATAACCTGGTCATTCAGTACATTCAGGTAGTCAACTGACCTCATTCTTTGGACACATAATGTTGCTGAACCTAGACCTGACCAACTGCAGCAACCCCAGATCATAGCACTGCCCCCACAGGCTCGGACAGTAGGCACAAGGCATGATGGGTGCATAACTTCACCTACCTCTCTTCTTACCCTGATGTGCCCATCACTCTGGGACAGGGTAAATCTGGACTCATTAGACCACATTACCTTCCTCCAGGACAGTTCTTAATCCAATTTTAGTAGTTTCTGCAATCTCCTCAGATGTTTTCTCTTCTTGATGCATGCCAATGATTTGACCCTTCTTGAACAGACTAACATCTTTTCCATGAACACAGGATGTGTCTAACAAAAAGAAATTCTGATAGGTAGTAATGTAAGCTTAACCACTAAACAGAAACTTAAACTGAAAATACCTATAAGAAATGGCAAAAAAGCAAAAGTTGATATCTCAAAGTGCTATGACTTTTGACTTGTGAACTGGGCTGTCTCCAACTTTTTTAAATGAACTGATACACTCAGCATGAGCAGCAGTGTCCTTATTTTCCATCACTATGATGCTCCAGTGAATAGCTTTCAGCTTCTGATCCCCTATGTCAGTTCATCTATGGTGTATCCGTGTTTTAAAATATCTTACATTTAATGTAATTTCAAAATATCAAACATGTTCATGTTGTACCAAAATTCCTAACCTAATGATCATGTTAACACCAATAGCCCCGATGAGTTTATAAACAAGGGAAGTCTTAATATGGTAACTGACTGCCACATTCCTTTACATCATACACAGACGGGATAAATACAAACAACTAAAACAAACAAAAAAACAAACAAACAAAGAGCCTCTGAATAGCATGTTGCGAGCACATACTCTCCATGTCCAGCACAGCTTGGTTGGTGTGGCAGTTGACTGCCCTCTGCTGCTCCACCTGGTCCTCCAGCTCAAAGATGGTCTCCTTCAGCTCCTTAACCTGGTTCTCAGCCTGGATGCTGGTCTCCTCCAGAGAAGTTACTCTGCAGCTGAGCTCCTGCTCCCTCTTCTCTGCCCGCTCCTGTACCTGCTGGCATTTGGCCTCCACCTGTGCATGAGTGCACATTTGTGAGATTAAGACAGGCTGAGGAAAGAAATGGGTTTGGCATTGCTTGATGAATTGGATCAGTGTGCTTGTTAGATGGAAGCTCTCAAGTCGCCCTTGGCCTGAGACAGGACGATTTATGGTATCTTTCAGACATTACTGTGGAGCAGTTTTCCATTTAATCTTGAGGGTGTTCATTCTCAGAGGTAACGTTTGAAAAGAGCAAAGTTAAGGCACATTTCAGGGTTTCTACTGATATAGGGTGAATAAAGTAAATATACAATTGATAAATGCAATAGACACAGGTGATTGATAAACTCAGCATTTGGCCTTGTGGTTATGTCCAATGTCCCATATACATATGGTGCAATCCTTGAAGCAGATGTTCTGAGAGCAATTTTCTCTCTAATCTTCACGCGGTTCACTCTCAGACTAACTTCAAAAAGAAGTAAATAAAACAACATTTTTGCGTTACCATTGTACAGATTGAATGAAGTAAATGTGAAGAACAAAAAATAATATACATAGCAGAGATCTCCACAGAAACACACTGTACTTAGGCTGTAGCCGTGCCAGGTGGTGAGGTTAACTTGCCTTGCTTCATATCTTTAATTTCCACATACAAGGCCATACAAAACCAATTCAGCAACATCTCTTCAGTTTTGACATGATTTAAGCAATATTCTAAAATCACCATTAACTCACCATTTTAGTGTTGTTTTCACATAATCTGAGAAAGGCTGAAATGAAACAGTATTCATTTTTCATTATTTTAAATAAATTATATTAAATACAATATAATTAAATTAAAAACAAATCAAATTAAAAATAAGAACATACCTACAACTGTATGAGCAAATGAGTGTTACAACACACTTCTCATAATAAGAACATATAATAATTTTGTAAGTATTAGATAGGCATAGTCAATCTATGAATGCAGACCTAAAAGCACAGTATCATAATTTCTTCAAAAATATCAATACTTGGGGCTGGTGTGTTATAACTGTATTGCACATGAAGGAACAACAATATATCAGTATATTAATATTAGTTCTTACTCCCTCTATCAACTGGTACTCTCAGTTTTAGGGCAGTGACTTCGTGAAGGAAGTCATATTCTGATAAATAAGCACAACAATTGACATTGACATGACAATCTATTTGTTGCCACTGTCTTCATAACTTACAGACACAGTGGCACATCTGACTGCACTGAACTGTCATTTGCAACTATTTGAGATTTCTGCATGAGATGGCGCCCTGCAGAAGTATTTGGACTTGCCTCCTTGTCGGTAAGTGCTTTAAATTGTAAACATAACTTTCTTTGATTGAAAAATAAAGTTAAACAGATAAAAAAGTTGCTTTATATGCCTTCATGCTAAAACTTGAAACCAGAAATGAGAAATCAAGACAGAATATCTTGTCTCTGATAACAGAGGACTGCGCCGTCACATCAGCAGAAGAACTGCATCTTGTCTCTGATAAGTGAGGATTACGCCGTCATATCATCAGAAGAACTCACAGTTTCTGAATGAGAAAGATGACCACTGTTTGCGTAACTCTGAGCTGCAATATTGATGGTTGATTCTTGTTTCTGGATAAACACCCACTTGTGTAGCACTGCATATAAGTTTGAAGAGATGCTATGGATCTTTAGTGCAAGAGGAAGTTGCCCTGCTGTAAACTGCTCCACTCCTTGAAAGTAAAAGACTAAAAAGGTCCTTCTCCTGTCATTCTTTCCATCTGGGCTGTCAGTCAGGGGCAGTGTAGGAAATTTTCCTGACAAAAACATAAAGGTGATAACCAGCACCATCAACTTACAGATATTGTAAAACAGAGGAAAGCCTTTCTTGCCAGCCAGGAGTGTTATGAGAGTGTATGACCTCAGGTAAAAACTTTAAATAAAAACCATTTTTAAAGGAAAAAGGAAAAGGTATGTGTATTAGATAGGGTCCAAAAGTGAGCCTAATTTAGCCCACTTTAGCAAAGTGACTGGCGTGCATTAGCCAGACTGGCTTGTTGGCTTTCGGCATGGGATTCTTATTTTTGTTTATATGTTTATGAGATTTGTTGAATTTTATTTAGCTTATTCACTCATTTAGGCTTTACAACAGTGAGTTATTGTTGGTAACAGCTCATCCGGAGCTCTGCAGCCACAATTTTGACAAAAAAATAGGGCAGGAAATGAAATTACATCTGGCCAGGCTTCTCTGTGGCTCCATGTGCCTTTTTTGAATTGATTTAAGAAATTTATTACAAATTCACAAAGCACTGAAAGGCCTTAAGCCAAGCACTCATCAGATCTGCCTTTACCTCATGTCCCCTCCTGCACTGCTGATCCTCACACATACCCCCCTCCCGTTGTTAGCTGTCATTGTGTATATTTGTGTTTATATTCTTGATTTTACATGCTTTGTGCACCTTTATGTGGCAGGTGTTTATTGCTTTTGGGTTGTTTTATTGTCTTATTGTTTTTATGAGAGGATTTTACTGTAAAGCACTTGCCAACTTTGCTTAGAGAGGCGCTGTATAAATAAAGCTTTATCTTTGTTTTACTGTTACAGACTTAAACTGCTTGACTGAATGTTTCATCATAAACAAAGTCAAAACTCTCAACAAGAATTTTACAGTGCAAAAAAGCCTTTCGGAAAAATTCAAATGAGTGGTTGATAAAACCAATGAATCAAAGAAAAAAGCCCACTAAACCAAATGAAATATGAAAAACATGCAGAAGCATAAGGACAATAGTGTCACATTTGGAATATGCAAGACAGATTTAAACTCCAACTTCAGTCAACTTTGTTGAACGTCAGCAATGATTCATACTTATTTCTGTCTCTTTCAGGGAAAAATATGAAACTACACTCCCCTAGCTCTAGTATACACTTGTATGTAGTATATGTTTAATCATTTACAGTAATGGGACAGAATTGTAAGTTTAAAATGTCAACCAGCTTCAAAAACAAATTGGTCTGCAGGGATACAGAAAATATAGACATATATGTGCATTTAAACAGATTACACTGTGAATGTAAGAGCACCTCCATAACATATACATGACCAGCAGATATCCTTAGGATAAAACAAGGCAAGGAACTCTCTCTTGTCTCTTCTGACAAATGTGCTGGGGACTGAACAATGTTTTAATAAAGAGAAAATGGAATATTTATTCCCTGTCTGCTTTTAATATTGTGCCATGAAAAATGAAGTAATTCGACACCAATGCAATTAGTTTCTGAAGGTTCGATTGTAGACAATAGCTATTTTAATCTTATGGACAAATTTAGCAATCTTTAACTTAAAGGCTGTTTTTGTCTTTGAACGCTCTATATAAACAAGAAAAATAATGATGAATAATAATGAACTGTTTAAATTCTATTGATACCAATTCCATCAACAATCCTGTTGATCGATCCAACTCTTTGAATATTACCTTATTAATCCCTGTAGATTTTTTGGTGTGGTAAATAGTTTGCCGACATGAGTTTTCAGTGGGAACAATGTCAAACACTCTTGATAATCAGTGTTGTACTTCTTAGATAAATGCTTCTGCATGTTGTTGGTGTTTCTCTCTGAAAGATAAGCAGTCAGCGTCTTTTGTTAAAGATTAAGCCACAATTTTAACCAATTCTGCCTCATGTTTTATGATTACTGACTGATTGTTAGCATGAATGCCTCTGATGAGAACATAACCTCAATGGTTTTTTGAGCATGCAGAACAAAGTGGAAGAAATTGATAAGAAAATTGATAACCAAAAGAACCAATGACATTGATTCTTCTAGGAAGCTGTTATTGATTCTCAACTGCAATTGGTTTCCAATCCTATCCCTAATAGAAACCATATTAACTTTAGTTTAGCTCTTTGCAAATTGATTCTTATAAATCCAATAGAAATCAAGACTTTCTTTAATCAATGTACAAAAAATACTTATCTTTAAGTGCCTAGTTTGAGTTTGTTCTGATTGCATGAAAATGGGGTGAGAGTTAAATGACTGAATGACTATAACTGATATATGACTTGGAAAATCTATTAAATAATTATTGTGAGATATTGGCAGAACAGAATTTGGGCCAAGCATGAAGAAAAAAATAATGGGGGAGATTTTTTTTTCATCATGCACTATGAGAAAGTAAGCAGAAATACCATTTACAGAATAGCATAGCCATTATTGCCCAAATTTTTCCTCAAAATTTTTTGAGAATGTATTTAAATTTTAGACATTTTATCTAAACTTTTCCCACAAATTGTTTTACAACTTCGTTTTCAGCATTTCCATTTCAATCTCAACATTTCAACTATAAGTGCAACATAGGAAAACTTCCTCCCCACATTAGTTTTCCCCTATCTGAGCCCAATATTCCTCCTAAACAAAGAAAAACACAAAGTGGTTGAGCCCTACATCCTTGTTGCATCTCCATGTTTTAGCTTAGCTGTACAGTGGCATGTTGTTTAATGCTGTTTGCTTTGTTTATCAACAGAGCTAGCAAAACACTGAGATGCCAACACAAACACTAAAGAAATAAAAACTGTATCCCTTTAATACTGTATTTCTTTAAAGTGCCACGGTGAAGCTCTGCCATCATTCATCTGAATTTCTTTTAAAAATAAAATTAAATAAAAGGCAGTGTAATATTGGTGTTGATCTGCAGAGTGAGAAGATGTTGCTAAAAGGTAGGAGAGAATAGATCAGTTGGAGCTCTACATGCACACAAACAATCTAAAATGTACACATGTCCCTTGAGGGGTTAATGACCTAGGCAGTGTTTGGTGGTTTAAATGAAAGAGGACCTGGTTTTACTTTGTATTTTTGCTTCAACTATCATATCACAGTCAGGCTTCGTGGTGATTAAATTGGCCCTTATCACACTGTTAAGCAGTTTCCTGTGAGCATATTGTAATAAACTATGATCCTCATTGCTGACACCATGCAGCTATGATGGATTAGGATGTTTGTGAGATTATGAGGTGGCCTCTCCTTCACACTCATGTGGCGGAGGACAGGACTGTGACTCAGGGGCTCATGCACTGGACTGGTGGACCACCCTGCTGAGGGCACTGCAGTGACAACACCACTAAGCTGGTGGTGACACGCCTTACATTCTGGTCAACAACTACTTGCATGCCCACAAACCCACACTTCCTGAATCCCTCTGGTGTTTAAGGGGAAAACCAAACTGACAAGAGGGAAACATATGAAAGTCATTGAAGTGAATATGAGTTCAGGCTCTGTGGTGAAGAAAAAAAGTACCCAATACCAGCTGTAACACTTGATTAATGGACACCTTTGAACAACTGTGGAAAATGTTGGTCCTCGTGTTCTCATTAAAAAGGAGGTGACCGAGTCAAGAATTATTAATTATGTCATATTGGCTCATTTAACTTGCATTTTTCAATCATTAGCTTGTTTTTAAGATGGTACACATTTCACATTACAAGATTCACAGCTGTGCCATTGGTCCTCTTTGGATCTATTCATAACATCTAAACAAAAATAAATTAAATGTTTTCAGATGACTGAACTGATCCTTTTGCTTTTGTAGTTTACAGTAAATATAGATGAGATATTGTTCTATCAGGGCATTCCTGATCGCTTTGTCAAACTGAGCTCAACTAATGAGCTCAGCGAGAACACACTGAGTCACAAATAATTCAAGTCCTGGATTGTATGCACAACACTGAGAACAACACAATAGAAGCAACCAAGTGGAAAATGCTTCATCTGTGCACAGTCCCCTAACCTACATAAAATTGTCAAGTTAAATAGATTCATCTGAGCCTTTGCTCAGTACATTTGTTTTTAAAAGTTCTCTTAAGGTAACGCTATTCTGAGCTCAATATTCTGAGTAGTAATAAGCAGAATATTGGCTGATTTACCTACCCATTTGTGATTCTTCATAATCACAAAATACAGCTGGTAAGCCATGAAGTAAGGGTGTTCCTTTAATACCCTCTGATAGTAAGTTTAGCATTTTTAAAAACAGAACTTACACAGGAACTTTAAAAGCAACCAGAGAAATGTGTTGAAAAAGGAAGTTCAAAAACTTAAAACTCAAAGGAAGATATTCAGCAAGAATCATACCATACAAATTGAAATAATTTGGCCCTTTAGCAGTGAAAAATAAATCAAATGGCCCTTCATGTCAGTGGATTTTTAAGAAACAAACTTTAAAGATATATATGTACTAATAAGCTCTTATTGATGTTTACTAAGCAGCCCTTGCATATGACTAGTTAGCATGCTAATATGCAAGTGGTTAGCATGAGCATTGAGATCTCAAATAAAATGTTACCAAAATGAGTTTATTTGGTTACATACTTTTTAAGTTAGTTTTTCTGGTATCTAGCAGTTGCTGACGGAGGAAACAGTAGAGTTGAAAAGCAGGGCCTCGGGGGATGCAAGGACGTAGCTCACTAGGCTATCAGCCCCCCTGGGTACAGGCTTTACTTACTTAGAACCTGTGCACTTTTGTTGGTGCCATGATTGTTATATTCTGATAAGAGTATGTGTGTTATTGTTTTTCTCTTGTTCTGCACCATCATTTCTATGAACTGTGTCTGTGTTCTGATGCTTTTACACAGATGAAGTTACTGATAAAGTAATTTAAACTGAATTAAACTGTAGAGTCATTCAGTCATTCCTCCACTTCAACAACACATCCAACATGTTAACCTTTAAGTAAATCCTCGTTGAAACCATGCCCGCCTCCTCTTACCTTGGCCAGTGTTGCTTGCATGTGCTCCGTCTCGGCCTGGGCCTGCAGCAGCTCCTGCCTCATCTCGGTCAGCTCTGATTCCAGTCTATCTCTCTCACCATGGGCTGTCTTAAGCAAGTTCTGCACCTCACTGCTTTCACTGGCACTCTGCATGGCCTTCAGCTCACCCACTTTTTGCCTCTCGATGTCCACCTGTGCCTTCAGCCTGCTGTTCTCCAATCTCAGGCTGTCCGCTGTTGCCCTCTGCTCCTCTGCGGCCTGTGCTGCCCGACCCCGGTCCTCCAGCTCTCTCTCCAGCTGAGCCTGCAGTCTGTCCATCTCCTCTCTGAGACAGCGCACCTGGCCCTGGGCCTCCTGATGCTCTTCCTCCAGAGCCCGCAGGCTGCCGGTCAGCTGCTGCTGTATGTCAACCAACTTCTCCCGTTCGAATCGTGAGCTCTCTATCAGTTCGGCGTACCTCTGCTCCAGTTCGGCCAGCCGAGGCCCTTGGCTCCCCAGCTCCTCCTCCCTCTGGGCCTGAGCTTGAGCTTGTTCCTGAAGCCGAACAGCTAGTGCCTCATTCTTCTGGGTCATCATGTCAACACGCTCTCTCTGCTGTTGAAGTGAGGCCTGCAGGAGGCGCTTTGCCTCTGTCAGACGCTCATTCTCTGCCGTCAGCTCCTGCACCACCTGTTGCTGGTCAGCCAGCTCCTGCAGAGTTGCCTGCAGCTCCTCGGCCGTGCTGTGGTGGCTTTCCTCCATCTTATGAATCTGCTCTGTTAGGCTTTTTACTGAAACATCCTGCACCCTAGCACTGCTTACTGCCCCTGCTGTAATGGCGTCCCCGCTCACACCACTGCTCTCTGATTCTGAACGAGATGGGATCTTCTCAAACTCTGAGGAATCGGGTGATGGAGAGTCCTTGGTGACATCTGAGCTGGAAGACACAGAGGTTTTAAGAGGGCTGGTGGTTGAAGAGAGACTGTCCTGTTGTGGAGCAGAGGAGTTGGAGTCTGAAGGCAGGCCATTAACTAAATGTTTGGAGGGGCTGTTGGTGTTGGAACAGGACAGAGGGGAGTTCTCCAAACTGATCAGCTTCTCCTTTAGCACTTGGTTCTCTTCTCTGAGCGCTGCAAGCTCCCTCTGAAACTTCCCGTTCTTCTCCCTCAACTCCCCAACCAGCACGAGGGCCTCTGCCACCTGCCCCTGCTCTCTGTCTAAAGAGGGCTCCTGCCATGATGCAGAGCTGGGTGAAGTTTTTGGGGAGGCAGGGGAGGCTTTACCTCTGCAGCGTTGTAACTCCATCCTGAGATTGCTGATCTCTAAGTCTTTAGCCTTGGCCTCTGCCAGCAGCTCTTTCACCTGGCACTCCAGCAGGCCCCTTTCCTGGCCCTCTGCATCTCCACGGGACTTGGTCGATGCACGTGTCTGCTTTGCCAGGGTGGAGAGGCTGGAGGTGCTGGCACTGGACACCATCCTCTTGGTGCTGGAGCTCCTTAGCTGCTCTCTTAGTGAGGTGCGGTCTCTTGATATAGTGGAAGGTATTTCTCTTGGAGCTGGGATACCAGACTTCTTAGCTGTTTGTGCACCTGTGACACAGAAAAAAAATCAATTAAAAAAGGTTCAAGTCACTTTGTGATCATAAGAAGTATTTATTGTGGAGTGAGCACTTGTTAATGTGAAGAGGACAGTATTTTACAGTCTTCTTGATAAAATTATGAAACTATTGACACTGCTGAAGTTAAAACCTCCAAATTTTACATGCAAATAGGATTCCATTTGTACAACTTTGCACAACATGAGAAAAATGTGACAACATTGTTTAGTATTGTTTATGTGCTATTATTTAGTGTCCTAGCTTATGATATTCACACTGTTTTTACACAACACTTGCAACTGCAGCATGCTTTTTCTCAAGCTAAAAGAAATCCAAAAAACTTTTCCTCTATTGAACAGGCGCAAATTAATCTAGAAATAACTTATCTAGTTCTAGTTTTATCTGACTACATCAGAAGGTGTGAAATTGGGACAGTTACACCACGCAACTTTGTTTGAAGACATGAAAACATTTTATTTTATTACAAGAATTTCGAACTGTTGGAATGTGTTCATTTCAAAGGCTCATATCAAGACAATGATAAACCATGATTAATTGCGCAGCACCACATTGTACATTCCTGTGGATTTTCTATGCAACATAAGTTGTATTTTTGTGTCAACAATGTGAAACACATGGAACTTCTGATATTACATGCTAAGCTTTGTCTACAAAATGTTCAGCATTTGCTAGTGTTTTTGCTCTTGCTTGAATTCTTATAGTCACAGACAATGCACAATGAGCTGCTAGCATTAATTTTATAGATAACAAAATTACTGAGACGTATACTTTGGACTTTTTCCATTTTCTGCAAACAGTGATTTCTTACTCAACTCCTGTGTTGTCATTTGTGCTAATTGTCTCTGCATGAGCGTGACTCAATTGTTTGTCAAGTGAAACTGAGTGGAAGACAACAATTAAGGGACCGTTAAGCATAAAGACAAAGGATATTGTTACCAAAAACTACTTTGAACCAATTCTCAACTGAAACAAGTTCTGAAGTCCACTCCCCAATTAAGCCTAGCACCTTATTTTCTATTCCTTAATCAGCATCAACATAAATTTTATAGTTTTAAACAACTGTCTCACTCTATATCTTGTTTGGAAATATGTCAATTTTTTTGTAAGAACTCAGTATTTTGCCCAGCCTGAACTGACACAAGATTTTAGTTTACAGCGATGAAAGTCTTTATGGGTAACCTTCAAAGATGAGACTACACAGCAGGCCTGACACAGACAGAGGGAGGTTAATGCTGACACGCCGAGACAGTGAATTTGTTCCTATCATGTAATGACTAATTAAATCGACACTGTGTCTCATTCAGATGCTTGTATTATTCAGCAGTTTCATGCTGCTGGTCACTGTACTCTATTCATTTATTGTTCTGTGTTTGGATAGCAGATCATCTGCCTGGCACAGTCTGTCTGTTGATGTCAGTGGTCATTCATTGCTCAGCAGAGCTTAGCTGTGGCATTTCAAAAGGCATGAGCGTGGGTCGCAGGCACGAGCCCTTTCCAGTCCTCTCTCAAATATGAAGAGTATTTACTGATGCCCGGCGAAAGCAGGGTGCTGCCTGACAACGTTTTATTGTTTGTTTTCAGATCATCAGCAAACAGCGACGCAGACACAGGGGGGCTGTTTGTTTCAAATGATGACAAAGGTCCCTGTGCGCGTGGAGCATTCAGGCACAAAGCAGCTTAAGCAGTGCACTGACAAAGACAGGCCCTGTGTCTCTCACACGCACGCTCTGTCATCAAACCCAGTAACCCACAGAGCAGAGACGACACAGACAGCCTGTGTGCTGAGATAGACAGAGCATCACCCTGAGCTACACTTAACACTTAAACACACATAAACACAAAACCCACAAACAAATGGCCTAGTCTGGAAATCCTACACCCCTGTGGGTTCTTTAAGTACTCAACTTTTGATAGGTACTTTGCACAGACTATCCTCTTATTGAATAAACCAGAAACTGTTGCAGGACCTGCCAACACTGGCACAATTGCTGGGGTACAAAGCCGTTTAACATTCCCACAGTGTGCAGCTGTGTAGGAAAGAGAGGAGCGCCTTGAGCAGAGAGGTAAAGACAACATGATGCAAAGAGAAAACCATGAATGTATGGATCTTAAATGAAATTCAGCTCTTTAAAATATGAACTTTAGCTTCAGATTTTTGAGAGGGAGTTAGAAAAGGAAAAGGAGCAGCTGTGTCTGTTCTGAATGTCACTGAGATAAGACGCTTACTTAAAAGCGAGCCTTTGAGAAGGACACCATCCTGTTTATGTGTAGGAGATTCTGTCATTTAAATTCACATTAATAAGAAGTGTGCTTCTTATGTCAGTCAAGAGGAAAATGTGCCATTGAACCAACCTGCACCTAAAAAGACCCAAATTGTCACTGAAGGTCTACAGTCAGTTTTGTCAGCGCTTCACATGGGGTAAATCCATGAGTGACAGAATGAGGGCAGCATGCAATCCAAAATGATGTACTGTCACATGGAAGACGTTAACACAAAATCAGCACTGTGTGTTATAAATGACTATTTACTGTGCACTACAAGAAGCACTGTCCAGACAGGGCAGGGGGAGAAACAGGTACTTCAGAGCTCACACCTATTTCATGGGCACTTGTAATATTCTCATTAAAGGCAGCAGTAAAGAGGAGGACAGTCAGTCCCTGTTAAAGAGAGCGAGAGCAGTCTATGGTGATTAAAATCAGTCCTTTCCCATGAGGCTGAGTGATGCCAAGAGTTCCTTCATATTCTCCTCTGTCCTCTCACTGAATAAAACCCAGATGGTGCACATGAACTCACTCATCTTTAGATCGCCCACCTCTTTAACCATGACATCACCACAGCTGCTTAATGTGCACAGAGAAACGACACCACTCTGAATGCCAGGAGTCAGCACATGCAAGACAGAAGGATACAAAGAGTGGGTTAAGAATACAGCATGAGACCGTGCAGCTGCATGGTGCTGTCAAATCTGTCATTTCAATATTGTTTTCTGTGTTATTTATTGCCACAGGAAAAAACACAATAAGTGCTGTTTGTTTTTCTACTTAGTCCCATATAGTATTAAAAACAGTGTTGATATTGGCAGCTCCTTTAGATTTAGTGGCATAAATTCTTATAGTTAAGTCACATTTCAGTCATTTTTATCATTACAGTTTTAGTCTAGTGTTAGTCAACAAAAACTCATTGATCCAAAGGCAAAATGTTCCTTCTCTTTATTCAAACTTCATAAGCCAAATGTTAAATAAACTTAACTGTATTTCAATCTTGTCGCTGCATAATCAAAACTTTAATTAATCCAACATAAACTAATGAAAAAACTGTTATACCAGTTTTAATTAACAAGTTGTTTTTCCTTGGTAAGTTAGTTTTTATTGAAATTAATACCCTGATAAATATGACTTCATTGAAACCACTGTCAATAGTTCTTTATGTGAGATAATGAATTTCTGACTGATTTTTATTTTATATTAATAAGAAACAAACACATTTCTCTTAAAAAAAACGCAAATATCTTTCTTTTTGTCTGAAAGTTGACCTGTGCCTTTTAACAGGAGATTTTTTGCTCTTGCTTATTCAAAAGCTATATGTTGCTTTGTTATTGGTCTATTTGTTACTATGGAGGAAAATATTTAATATCTTTCTATCTGATTTGGTAAATTCTACGACTGTCATGACTCACAAGGCAGAGCCACCTTCCTTCCATCCTCACATTATCTTTACCCTTTATACCATTTGGAGTCCTGTAGGGGCGCAGACTATCCAGTGGTCAATGGGCAAGAGGTGGGGCACACCCATGACTGGTCACTAGCTGAACAGAGGGCTGATTTGTAAAGACAGCCAGGCACACTCACGCTTATCGTCAATTAAGAGTCAACCATTAATCTAACAATAGGGCTGAACGATGACATGGAACATTAATATGAGATTGATTAATACATCTTTTAATGTGCAACATTTTAAATTGGATCTTAACTCATTTAATACACACCCACTAGCTCTTCTGTAGCACACTGCGGCTCTCTCACACATGCAGACAAGTACAGTGACACATTTCTTCAGAGACTTAAATGAACTTGTGGGCTGAAACTGCATTACTAGCAGCCTATGTTCTAACTATTGCTGATGATGTTTAAAGTTAATTTGAGGTGCAGAACAGGTTGACCTTTTGTTTTACCCAATGTCACAGTTTTAAACAGTATGAATATATGGTAGAGACTAAAGTATCAGAAGTATCAGACTCCCAGTGAAAGAAACTATTTAAATGTCAAATTTGAACACTGGCGGTTGAAACAGTTTTGGATCCAAAACAATATTGTTGTATAAAGTTGATACTGGCTGACACTGACAGTGTATCTCTGTGTCTCTTCTCTCTGGGAGATTAAAAAATACCACCTCAGTGTGACAGCAAGAGTCCAAGACCAACACTGGCACTGCAGGGAGTATATTATTCAAGTTTTTACATCCTCAAGGGTCCACTTTGCCAGGCAGAGCCAGATAGAGGCATAACTAGACCAGGAGGGAAAGAAATTATTCTTATTACGACTCTCTGACAAAAATAGGGCAGGTGGAGACAAAAAACAGGCAAACCAAGACATTCATGACAGTGCCTGAAAAACAATTCAGTGATAAAAGCACTCTGGCAACCAGCCTTTAGTTGTACACACATCTGAAGTAGACATGATTGCTGTTTGTATCATTAGTTTTAGCCTCAGAGCTAGAAAAATTGTTGCCATGTTTGTATTTTACATCTCACACAACAGGTGTACACAGCCTAAGCTATCCTTTCATCGACTTACTGTATCCTCCAGTTGTGCATGTTGCATATGGGCAAGGATTAAATGCAATGACAAACAGCAAGTTTATCTCCATCCTTTGTCTCTCTCTTTGAAGCATTTTCCAGTTTGGCTGCTCCATTATTTAGAAAATAATAATATTGGTTGTTTTGATTGATATGGGGATCACGATTACTGAGTATTATGACTCATTAATTTTCCAACATCTGTGCAATTTTTCTAACAATTACATAAAACATATTGTCCTGAGAAGAAGTCACAAGTGTGTAACAAAGTCTGTAAGTTATTGTGAAGCATCCATAAAGCCTTGAAAATATGTATTTAAATATTGTAGGATTGATTCTATACGTGAAATAATGGAGAGCCATGTGCTAAACAAAATAAAATAATAAATATGAAATACAAATTGAATACTTCTTCATTTTATAGGCTGTTTGTCATACATGTACAGTGGTGCCTTAATTTGTTTTAAGGGTTCAAAATTCTTAAAAGATTTTGTTTTCATAAAAAATTGGTTCTTACGTGGCATACAGGCACACAAAACGCATGCAGAGAGAGGCAGAGAAGGAGGTCTGACAATTCTAAATATTATCTGTGATATTATTTTTTAAATCATTTATACATCTGAAAAAAACCTTTGTGATTTAAAATGTGTGTTTTTGGTAAAGAAATGTTCAAAAGACAAAGGGAACATGCACAACAACTTTGGAGGTCACATCAATAACTGGCCAAGTGACATATTCAGAATAAGAATACTGTGTGCAAACAATGATTAATCTCATCATTGAATAAATTAGACCAGGCTTTATTTTTGAAATGCCACCTATAAGTTACCAAGGCCAAGGACATATGAGCTTCAGTGAAGCTCACTTGGCACAAAGGTGTCTTAAAGCATAAACACTGTATTTTTAACTTAAACATGAACTACACTAATATTTCATTCATAACTTGAAAATTGAACAAGTTAATTCACTGTGTCCATTATTCCCCATCATTGCACTTTGGAATGCATTTTAAGTATGAAAAGAGTTATATAAATAAAGCTGAGTTTGAGTTTGTTCACCAAAACAGTAAGCTTGTTTATTCAACTCGCTCAGGCTCAACACAGCAGAGCGGACAAGGCTCAGTTGGATGTGAAATCAAGTGCTCATTTACCACACATGGCAGAATGAGGACAACACTGCATGTGGCAGCACGATCATCTTACAGATTATCTTCTTTTTATGATTGTAGGAGGTTAGAATGGTAATTATAATTAAACCCAATTAATCGCCCAGCATTAGTCACAAGGCTTCAAAAGACAACAGTCATCTTCATAACATCAACAGCAAATGTGGTCAAAAACAAGAAATATTGCTTGAATAAAATTTCAATGGCACATGTTGATTTAAAAAAAAGACCAAATTTAAGAGCTACTTGTAAAAAGGAACCATTATGTAATTAAGCATATTATCACCCAACTGATGAACTAATTGTTTAGGTAGTCTGTGACTACTCAATTATCAAAAAAAAAAAAAAAACATTAGTTGCATCTCTAATATTTATCTGGAAGGATGCTCTCTGTGCAAAAGTGCACACCTTTAATAGCTTCCTCTAAGAGGCACTTTATCAGTGAAAAGAAGCAGCATGGGCATTTATTAGATCACACTGGAGCTTCTCTCCTCTTACAAAAGATAAATCCTCATGCAGAGGCAGACAAGCTCCTTAAGTGCACAAACAGCAAAAGACCAGCTCAGAGGAAACAGAGGAAAATTATCCCCTGTAAAATAGATAGCTGTCTCTGTGTTTATTTACATTAACTGTTTCAGGATTCTGATTTTCTGACAGTGTTTAGACCGTATCTTCACTGATCCTCCTTGAAAAGACTGGACACATGAATGTGTTGTTTACATGATCCAATTATCTAAGTGAATCGCACAAACTGGCTTCCAGTAATCCAAAGTCTTTCAGTTATTTCATGGCAAGTCAGCTCCTTGATCACACTAACTCATTGTGCTGTCTTCTTTCTTTCTAATGAAGATAAGCTTTCAAATCACAGCAAGAGCCGTGTGGCTGGACTTCATCCAGCAGCAGCCAGTTAACTGCAGCCATCCAGCCTGCCAGCCAAGAGGTGACGGAGTGCACGGTGAGCAAAGTGCACAGCCTCTTTAATTTACAGAACAGGAGGGTCATGGGTGAGGAGTCATGACAAATTAATGTCTGCAGGTGGTCAAGTGGTCAGAGTGTTGGCACCTGAAATGATGCACTGGCTTTGTCACCATTAAACACAAACTATGGAGAGGAATCTCTTGTTGCCAGTCCTCTGTCCTCTCTTCCAGGAAATGTGGTGCGCAGATTTACAGTAAGGTGGAAGTGAAAAGGACAGACAGAAACATGGTCTGTGTCTCTGGCCTTCCTGTTGTCCAACTGACAGGGCATGAAATGGGTCAACAGGCGCCCCTTTGGACTTACAGGCATTCCTTTCCTCTTACTGGAGAGGGAGGCAGACAGAACAGAGGCACCATGACCGCCACTGTGATGGAGCAGAGATTAGATGTGACGCTGAGCTTCATCACAACAATGTGCCACTAAAATTAACTACAGCACCCACTGCTGAAGAACCACTTTTCCTGTCCCTAAATAGTGAGGTACATCAAGAGAATTTATTAGTCATCCAAGTAGTCATTCTTAGTTATAAAAATGTTTGTTATAAAGATATGTTAGTATGAACAGCACCAGGAACAATATCATATGCAAGCTCATAAAAAATAAACAAGGCAGACCAAAACTTCAGAGGTCCCTCTAAACAATGACATAAAACAGCAATATATTACACAAGAATTGTCTTTACGTGACTGAGTAAACCTTGGACTGAGTATACAGATATCACAGGGCTTTCCACATGCGCCAGCTGCCAGCCAAAAAGCCAACTTCTTGCTCAGTTGCATCCAAGAATATGTTGTCCATTTAGACTGTAAACTTCCTTTTTTTTTCACCATTTCCATACATCTTTTGGCAATTATGTAATAACGTTTTAAACATGTCATGAATAATTCATAGGCTTCTATAATTCATATTTTGTATGAAAGGTCTGAAACAGTAAAATAAGTAACTATACAAATAAAGTGACCTTATAGTCTAGCATTTTAAACAGTGACAATGCAAAGCCTCAATTTGTACTTCTGACAAATAACTGGACTCAGACCATCTAACATGTAAAATAATAAGTCAATTAATAAATATTCTGGATCCCCTGGACCCCCTGGCTAGCTACTTTTTCCCGTTGGCTGACTACTCCATTTGTCTTTAGAAAGCCTTTACCAGCACCAGAGATTTCCTGTAAGCTCACTGTAGGCTCATACCTGTTTTGGCTAGGAGATTAACCAATACTCATACCAGTATTAATGAGACATGTCCCTCTTCTGCCTCTTTTGTTTGCTTCAGAAGAAATGTCTTTAAGATGTTTTGAAAAAAAATCCCTCTATTGGAGTCATTCAGGATTTGCCACTTGCCCTATAAAAGAGACAGTCCCTCAGCTAGGTGCTTGTTACAGCTCTCAGTAAATCAAACATGTTCAGGAGTTTTCTTGCTGCCACAGCAAACATTGGAGCACAGCGTTGAAAGTTGAAAACAGATGTATTTCCTGAGAGGGGTGTGGCCAAACACAGCCACACACATTTACACCAAAATAGCTTTTTCTGCACAGGGCTTAAAATGGGGAGTTATATGCATGCCAACATCTGAGTAGGGCTGGGAGATATGGACCAACATGTACAACCCTGTATTTTTTAGCTCAGTGTTGAGATTTGGCATTCAATAATGGGATAATAATTAGGGAGGGCAAACACCAACAGTCAAGGGAATTACCCAAAGTTGCAGCTCTTAACATACTGCCTGTATCTTATATGCAGCCTTGTGATTGACTGACCACCAGTTCAGGTTTTAGCCCGCCTCTTTCCCAGTGACACCTGGGAAAGGCCTCAACCCCAAGCAAACCTCAACAGGATAAGCTGATTGATGGATGTTCTGTATGTGTTTGTTACGTAGTAGAAATAACCCAGCTTTTACTAATCATTCATAGGCTGTCTCAATTTCTTCCCCTCCATCTGTGTGCTCCTTAACCTCATTTTCTTGCTAGGGTTAATGAAAGTGGAAATAGCATTTGATTTTTGATTAAAAAATAATGAGCTGTGACTCTTCCATACATGACACAACAGATGATATATTTGACTTTGTTTTGCTATTATCTTCACAGAGGTACCCAAAATCTGAATGAACAGCCATTAACAAGGCAAAAAAATCCTCTTCCCTAAGATAAAAGTAAGCCTATTAGATCCGTAACACGAGCTGATAAGTTTGCAATTTGAAACCAAGTGTGTCATTAAAAAGTTGTGAATTCTTGCTTCAGTACAAACAATGTGAGTACAGCCAGCACCATGTTTCTTCACACAAAAGTGACATAATAGATGACAAGAACAAAACTTTCCCAATCCCCCTCTGAACAGTTCTGCTGTCTAATGCACCTAATCCACTGACCATTAACAAATGCAAATTCAAAGGATCACATAGAGGTGTAATAGGAAGAGCTAATATGAAACAATCAATGTCCTTACTGATGGTCTGGTTTCTTTTGCAGTGTCTGGGCATTGTGTTATTACTGTTTCAAGATCTTCTAACAAGCTGCTTTCACACTTGCACAAAGCTCTTGAAAAACTCCCTCTCTAGCCTCCAGTACAGTCTTATTTGCGCATTTGTTGGTGTTCTGATTTCAATAACATTTAAATATGATGATTATAGTGCTTTAAAGCTGCTGTGTCACCCACTACTTCTGTGCCATTGCATTTCATGTCATGTCTTGCATTAGAGACCACGATTTCTGCTGCTGTTAGGTGTATGTGTGAACTACCAGTTAAAGAGGATTTTAAAGTTAGTTTGGGATTTTTAAAGTGGGGTTGTATGAGGTACATGGCATTAGTATGAACATATGCCACAGTAACACAGTTCAGCTCTGCATCTGTGCAGAAACCGTTGGCACACAAAAGCTAGGGCTATACAATGCTGTAGGTGGTGCCAGTGACTAAATTTATAGAACTGTGAACGGTGAACAAGCCACAAAAACAGCATAGGGTGATTGCACGCTTTATAGATTACACCTACAACAACTTCCTTTTCCACTACCAAGCCTCTTTTGTTTTGGTACTTCTTTGCTACACGGCACAGTCAACGTATCTGTTTGCCAGCAGCTTACTGATCAAAATAAAGTCTTACTTTTATTTTGTTTAGTACTTAATTATCACAACATCTCAAAAATAGATTAGCTAAATATGCAAATATTAAAAGACTATCCTGCTGACTAAGCACAGTAATGTTCATTAAGAGTTATTTTAGCTTCCCTCCTTAACAATGAACGTACAATGTAATAATGGCTATAATGTAATGTAATAATAATGTAATAATGTAATAACTGAAGAAATGGCTTCTGTCTTAACAAAAGAAACAATCAGTAAAAGCTGAATACTTATGAAGATAAACTACCGGTATTGTTTGGCTGCTCTGGTTTTTCCTTCGAGTTTGTAAAACTCTGAATCAGATCTGTACAAATATAAATGTACAATACAGCAGGGAGGTTCTGCTTGATGACAGCTGCAGACAGCAGAGG
The DNA here is from genome assembly GCA_037902135.1 of Cetoscarus ocellatus. Taxonomy (NCBI): domain Eukaryota; kingdom Metazoa; phylum Chordata; class Actinopteri; order Labriformes; family Labridae; genus Cetoscarus; species Cetoscarus ocellatus. Next base: position 461,575 of record JBAMNC010000142.1, read on the forward strand.
CACATGTAAAAGCTGCAGGTATCCTCTGATCCTCAAACATCCTGAAGCGATTTCTGGTGGTCACTCTTACTTCATCCAGTTTGATGACATGAGCTTACAAGTAACAGACCTTTATCAACAGGTAACATGGGTTTTGTTGGTCCTCAAGTTCCCATAGCAGTTCCCTTGATGTTTTTATTCAGATCTGTTGCCTCTCTGTCTACGGCAGATTATACTTTGTTTACTCCAGCTCATACAAGTATTCCCAAGTGTCCAAAATAAACAGCTGTCATATTTGGAGGAAAAATCTCTCATTTATCCAGTTTGGTAGCAGTGATGTCCTCTTGTAAAGCAATGCTCAGCGTTGCTGGTGGAAGGACCATAGACTGTGCTATGTAGCGAAGTAGTACCAAAACAGAGCAGCTAGACTTCGTAAAAGAAAGCCATTGTTACATGGATTAAAGCAAAAAAAAATCTTTTGACTGAAATTTTTTTCAGGCCAAATCATATTCCCCCTTTCATTTATGTGCTATGACACACTTTGACAGCAGTTCCTTTTTTTTTTACCACACAGTTGCTTCCCAAAAGTGTTCATGTAAAAAGGAGTATAGTGTGTACATGCCCTTAGCCCAACAGACCTTCTGTTTTCTAATACAGCATTCAAATAGTAAGAAGGTTTTAATCTAAATAATTTCAATACTCTAGACCGTTATTAAAAGGAAAGGGCAATGTTGAACAAATTTCTATTGTCAGTTTGCTCTTATGTAATTTCAGTGTTTTCAATCTATTCAATAAAACTGATTCTTTGGGGGGGGGGGGGTGCTTTTCATGTCAGGGCTGGTGTTGGACCCTGCCGTGAAAAGCACCCACCCACCTTAATTTTTTTCTGTTGCTCCCAGCATCAACAGTATTTGAGGGAGAGAACATGGTGAGAACCACATGGAGGCCATGACATGTCTATCAGTCTATAAGTATATAGACCACATTACATTTTCCTTGAAAGTGATATTCTGGATCAGAAGGATATTGTTTCGACCTTCATGAGTAGCTTATATAGGCTATAAGTTAATCCAATTAAAAGCACATACCTTTGGACCTGGATATTGCAATGAAAGCAGGATTTAGCCTTGGTAAATGCAGGTCAAATACATTCAACTTGCTAAAAAAATCAGTTTAATTGATTTGGAATGATGGCTGGGGTATATTTTCACAGAATATATCGAAAGGTGTCGGTTTGCGTTCGCTATTATCCGATTCTGTGTGGAGAAGAACATCTGTTATTTACACTTTTTAGAGGAGCTTTAAAGACTGTAAGCAACCAATGTTTTTCTCTTGTATCTCCCTCATAAATAATTAAATCGTAAAGTAGTATTCTCCTCTGCGTTTGTCAGCGATATTAAGGGCAATCACTTCACTTTCCCAACAGCTGAGTGGTGCGTGCGCGCTCCCGCAAGGGCATGTATTTCACGGCAGGGCTGCTTTCTATGGCACAGCACCTGTATGCTTAGTTTTTAACCGCCCTAGCTAGCTGTACCGCGCTGTTCTTCTTCGTGGGAAAACAACAAAATAATGTCCAATCACAAGGAGATACACAAATGTAACGTAGCATTACCCATACCCTCAACATTAATTTATGTTAATAAGTAGTGAAGATGGACACTTACCGAAGAAGCCGCCGTCAGTGAAGCGTATCCATCATTTATCCATTTTGAGTTAGTGATATATATCCACACATAACGTCAGACCATCCAGACAAAACTTCAACAAGCCTCACCGTCGGCAAGACTTCTGACCCACCATGCTTTACTTCTGATTGGCTAACACTATGGCTCTGGCTAGCTTTATTGGTTGAGAGCAGCATCAGTTTAAAACGTGATGATTAGATCGGATAGCCTAACGAAACCACAACAAAAACTCATGTAGCCTTTTTTTTATATTATTATTATTTTACCTCTAATTTTTCTCATCGACAGAAATCCGTTGTAGTGACAGACAACTTTAATCCATGCATTGTAAATGCCCTGTTTATAGTGTGTGACCATCCTACACGTTTTGGTGACTTGTTTTCACCCACAAGACTTGGTGGCACCATATGCAGCAATGGATGGCCCTAGCTTCCATGCTTCCATTTCTGCCCAGATGCAGAGCTGAGCTGTGTCACTGTGGCTAATGTTCAGGCTAATACCATGTACCTCATTCAACCCCACTTCCAAAAATTCTGATATGTTTATTTTATTTATCTGAAATTCTGTCATTCTTTTCATGAGTGCATATGTGCCTACATGCTTCAAGAGTTTAACAATTTTTGAGAAATTTGAAGAGGAGACAACAGCTCTTACTTTGACACCCTTTGGTGACATTCATTTTCTGTTATATTATGTAATCTAACCACATAACAGCACCATTTTTGGCTAGTTCTCACCAAAAACAAAAAGTGGGTCAGAGAGCCTGTTGCAAAACTTCTTGCCCAAAATATCTTTTATAACAAAGGATTCTGGAGGTACAACAGAACAATATTCATCTGAAGGCTTGTAAATGCCACACATAATTACAAAACCTATGCTACATGACAGTTCAGGTTCAGAACGTCAAAAAACATTAACTTTAAAATAAAAACTGAAATAGGGTCAAAAAGTGGAGGTGTTTGTGTCAAGTTATATAATGAAGGTGGTTAGTGTAAGTGTGACTCTTTTAATGGCGTACTTGCCGGGGAAGGGAAAGAAGAGATTTCATGGCTAAAGAGAAAATATTTCTTTAGGGATGATGCAATAATCAGAATAAAAGTACAAGGCTTAGTCAAGCAAGGAACTATTCAGTTTGGGGTTAGACTGAAAATAAGAGACAGACATTATTAAAAGGCATGAAGTATCTTTGTTGAAATTGTTACATGTATTGATAGGCTGGTTACGGATAATTGGGGCCAATTAATTACAAAGAAACAGATGATATGATGAAACGAAAGGTAATGAAATGCTCATTTTCTGGCTGGCAGAGCCCTGAGCTGAACTGCTCTGTTTCAGCACAGGTGCAGTAAAACACCCATTAACCCTCTTTGTTTGGATTCATCACTGTGTCCCTTTTTCAGCAGGGGGGCATGTTCATTAATCAAGTCTTGAAATGATAAGGCAAACCAGTTACCCTTTCTTAAAAGAGATAAAGAACATGTATTTGTGTCACATTAAACTGAGATGTTTATTTCTGATGGTGAGCAGCTCTGTGCCTCCGTTAGAGCACAGCATGAAGGTTCAGCATGAGAGCTGGCAGGCCACAGAGGACCACTTGGCCTGAGTCCTTTTGGCTTCTTTAATCATTTTGATTGAATCATTTCAACTGGCCGGCATGCCAAGATTTCTACCCCGGCCTCCTCATGTTGATTCTCTCTGGTGTACAATGCTTATGGAGCCAATAACCTACAGAGATCCAACAGAAGGGACAGTGAGCCAGCCTTTCAAATGGAAAACAGTTTAACACAAGGCCTACCAAGGGAATAATAATACACCGTTTTATATGATTGCATGTTTACAGAATGAGTGTTTGTGATGTGTTGCAGGTTGTAATGAGTATTGTTACACTCACTTTTAAAGCTCTGATGATTTCAGAGGCTTTAAACCCTTGAAACAAATGTCACAGGAGTTAGCATGTTGTATGTTTTACTTTCATGGATTGACTGCAAATATGATCAAAATGCATATTCTGTGTATAGATTATGCTGAAAATACAGTACGGCAAAAAGACCAAGCATACTTCACCAATAATCTTAAGCCACACTTCAGCTCTCTTTGAACTGATTAAAGCTTAAGACAGAACCAACAAAAGAGCAATAAAGTCCACACAAAGCCTCCGATCAAAGTGCATTCGGCACACATAATATGAGAGAAATGTGAGCTATTCACTGTGATGCCAATATGTAGTGTTACTCAGTAGAACATAAAAGTCATGACTCACAGATTCTGTCCACCTATCCTCTTTGCTGTATATTCCACACATACCAACAAAACCCATGTCTGCGACCTGTTGTAGTAAACGTGAAGTGTAACTTAACCCCAGGGGTTTGAAAGCAGTGCAGCTTCTCTGAAAGAGAAAAATTTCCACAAGAACGTCACAGACAGGACTGGAATGAGGAAGAGAAGACCCTTTTTCATGTCCTCACCCTCAGACACATCTATAGTCCCTGCCTTTGTTTTTTTTCAGTTTGGTTCAAGAAATTCATGGTTTAATGTGATCTTAAACATACAAACTACATTACCCACAATCTGAAAGAGTTACAGTGACATTTGTCATGGTCAAAAACTACTGTCAGGGAGCAGCCTCCATCACTTTTATCCATCTTTTACTTACTCCAAAGGCTTTAAATACTTAAAGATGTACCCAAAAAGTGTAGTTACTTGAATTTTGTTAGGCTCTTTTGAGAAGAAAACAATGTACTTGCAGGAAAACTACACAACCCACTAGGTTTAAATAAGGGATAGGACAGTACTCCAAAAATTGTACATCTTCTCTTTTTGTGTGTCTCATTTTCATTTGCAAGCATGGGTGACAATATATCACAATATACTGTTATACTACAAGCAGAAAAAAATGCACAATCTTTCTAATAAAGAGTCAATTTTATTAAATTTTTTATTTAATTTTTTCATGAAAAAAGTGTGCTTCACCCTTGAGTTCTGTGGAGTCAACACATTGTCTGCCTCTGAAAATTAGCCAGTGGCAAAATTCACTTGCAATAGCAGGTTTCAACCTGTAGAGGAGAGCTGCTATGCATATTTTTAACACAACATTTAGATTTATAATTGTTTGGACTTTAATGTCAAATATCAGGTATCAATTTTAGCCATGAACAAATAACAAGTTTTTAATGTGAAAAATCTTCATTTTTTAATGTTTGGTAGACTCTGAGCTGCATTGACCTGCATAAAAACAGCCATCATGTCAGTTCCTTTGGCAATGTATACATCCTACATTTTTCCTGCAATAACTTCAGATTGATAAATAAAAATAATCACCTGTATCAATCCAGTCCAATCCAATCCACTATATTTGTGTAGCACATTTCAACAACAAAAATGTCTCCAAAGTGATGTACATAGAAGCAGTCTGCATGTATGATGATGATTATGGATTTACAATTAACTGCAAGGTCCTAATGTGCTTCTATAATGGCAGCCTCTAAAACAAGGCATGTGATCTTATTTGTGAAAAATAACATTTCCAGTGACTTTAAAATATTTTTTACACATTTTTTAGTTATCTTAACCCCAAGTTAAAAAGATATTGTATTAGTTGTGTAGTAAAACCCAAGAAATTTGACCATCTCACAAAGTTTGTTCAACCATTATCTGGATGGACTTTACAAGGACTCATAAATAGCAAGACAACACACCCTCCTCCTAACTTGACTTAAAGAGGGACGTTTTGACCCTTTGTTAGACAAAACCAGAGCAGGATAGCAGACTGTAAAATATCCATCAATGACCACAGCCAGCTACTGACAGATACACTACCCTTATCAAGAAAAGTTAAATTCTGCATGCAAAGAACACTTAATAAACTTTGCAATGTCATTTTAAACTTAAGAGTGCTAAACAAAACACATTTTTAGTTTTTATAGTGTTAATAACCAATGTTTGTGACATCAGGCCTTGAGGCAGTAATATAAGAAGAGTCTACTATCACCCAAACAGGAAATTTCAGCACACACCTCGCTGTGCAAACACAAACACTGTGGAGTGACTGCTGTGTTTACTGTACCTACTGCTAACTGCCATGGAAAGTATGACTGGTGTAGTTTCCTCTCAGTCTCCCAGCTATCAGGATTTAGACACTTTAGTTTCCTCATGTTGAATCCCTGCTCTACGTCAGTCTGTTCTGATAGTGTTGAGATGGCACAATCATCTACGCAGTTTCCAGTCTTTTGCTTTCTGCCCAGGACTGTGCCAAGTAGAGCTGACACATTACCAGAATTTTTAAAGGGAAACTGGGAAACTGGTCAGAAAATAAAACAATACTAAAACCTGTTTGACTCCACAGTAGCAGAACACTGAAGTTGTAAGTGCCTAATATTTGGTAATGTCTTGTTTTTATTTACTGGGAATTGTGGGCGAAATCCTGCTTGCCAACTCCTGCTTTCGGTTTTCTGTTTAGACAGAGGCACTTCTTTTGATCCGTGCGTGTTTGTAGGTGATACAGATCCCTCTTTTGAACTTATTAGGACTTAAACTCAGTTTTTGCAAACAAACATTTGAGAGGACTGCAGCTGCTATTGCTCTTTGACTTACTGCAAGGTTGAAATTTTACAGCAGGTTTGTATTTCTACAGAGCTTCTGCTTATTGTGATATATTTTGGATCAACTGAAACAATATGTATATTTTAAATGTCAAGCCCTAATTAGCAGCTGAACCCTTCCAGCAACATAAATTGGTGTATAGTAACAGACACTCAAGCACAGCTCTCTAATGTCAACACATGAGGAATTACTGCTTCTGGGTGGAAATGGTATCTTATTCTCACTGCAATGATTTCCAACTGATGATTAAGACAACAATTCACCAAATGCAATCTGCAAAACAGCCAAACTCACATTATTACTAAAGTGTACATCTGTGTCAGCCATTGACTTCATATAAGAAGTGAATTTATCCACCAACACCCTGGTTTGTGGACCATCATTCTGAAACCAACAGAATTAACAATTTTGGCTGTCATTCACTTGGTGTCATAGGGCAAGAAACAGCCACATTTGGACAGATATAGATAACTGTTAGAGGCAGTAAGAGAGCAAAATTGCACTGGAAGACAAGCACAGTTACAGTGAATACATTTTGAGTAAAGTAAAACAAACTGATGTAAAACCTAAAAGTTACCTCTTTTAAGGTTAATAAAAGTACTTAGATGTTTATACTTGATTGGTTGAGGTTAAAAAGTGAACTTGGACCAGGCCCTCGTGTGCAGAGCAAAAACGATAAGACATTCTGTGTGTTTGATTGGTGTCACATCTTCATTATGTGCTACTAAACATCTGGAAGAGTCAGCCAAACAGCTGAACAGCTTCATGTTGTTAATAGAAAGCTTTGATCTCTTTTGCTTTTTTACCTTTTATTTCATTTTTAGCAACAGATGCTAAAAATGATACGCCAGCTCAGCTGATATAAGCATTAGTAAACATTAAAATAATTATTCTTAAACAATTAAAAAGTGCATGTAGACAGAAAACTACTTTATGATAGATATGTCAGTAAACGTATTTGTTTCTTTCCACTTCTAAAAAAATACATCTGTTCTAAGGGAGACGATGATGTGACTAATAATGGAAATCACAGGCAGCCACACCCTGAGGCATTTACTTTTTTAGCTGTAAATGGTAAACGGCCCTATCTAATCACATCAGTATTTATTCAATGAGATATACAGCTTTTGATGTGTTACCACAGAATGAAGCACATCACGGTGGGATCAGAGTAACTTGTCTTCTGTATGAAAACAAAGTAAAGAGGGATTATATCACAAATAAATGGATTACATAAAAGTCACAAACTGGAAGCAGAACAACACAAACTGTTGACATTAGCCCAGGACACTATCTAACAGAAATAAGTAATGCATTTCATTTTGATTTACTGATCCCAAATTCTGCCATTAAAAGCTGTTTTATTTATTTTTATAACTTAGCACTAAAAATCACAAAATCAACAGAATTGTGCACTAAATTTTAGAAAAATGAAAAAATGTTAGTCAAAAATATTAAACTGAGAGGCAAGGTCATTTATTCCTTAAGGCTAACATACAAACAGACTTTCTTTGGCAACCAATAGATCCACCCCTGTGGCCACTGAAAGAGAGTTAAGAGGCTACATCCTTTTCTTTCTTACAATCTCAAATCTCAACATTACACAGTGTGTCAAAATTTGCTCAATAGCCTTTAAAAGCGACAGTCCAACATTCTTTTGTTTTCGTGACTTTCCTCTCTCCTGAGTCCACGACAAGCAGATAGACACCATTCTTTCGACTCTGCGTGCAGTAACAAGTAAGCGACTGACAAAGGTCACCCACCACTAACTAGCTTAGCTCAAATGGTTGGCAACTCTAAACAGTCCTGTGTGCCTGTAGTGACTTTTTTTACAGTGTTATGTCACGTTATCTTCTACTATATCATATTATCTTCTTCTACTCCTAAACAGAGGCTTTGCTTTGTTGACCTACTTTGCTTTGTTGTGCTGTTTCATGGATGAATTTCACAAAACACAGGAGAAGTGTTTTTATCAAGTAGTTTCCTCAGTCTAAAACAAGAAGTAAACAATGGAGACAAGCAGAGTTGACAGCAGGTCTATACTTGAGTGTTTCCAAGGCAACAACGAACATGCTGTGTCTGACGTCTTGGTCATTGGGGTTGCCACAACAACACGTCCTGTTACAACAACAAAAAATTAACCTCTGCTAATGTTCAGTTTTGAAGACACTATGATGGGAGGGAAGTGAGGTCACTAAACTTCACGAACCAATTAAAAAGGCACAAACTGTCTTAATCTAACAGAAGCAACAGAAGTGGCAGGACTATGAAGATGTTGATATATACAGTCTTTTCACTCACACAGCGATTCCTGATAGGGGCTGCTATCAGATAGATGCAGTGAGAAACTTTGTGGTAATGGTCTTCCCAATAAAATACTTTTAGGCAAATGTCATGTTAAAAATCAAACAATTCATGAAAAAATCAATGTCTGATCAGGGCTATGTTTCCATAAAATAAAACTTTCTGTTGCTGAGCTGCTGAGTGTGAACAAAGAGCGATGTTATTCCAGTGACAACACCCAAACTGTTCCATTGAAAGCATCCCCTACTATTAAAACCCACTGTGCTGTTCAGAGTGTTTGGCACTAACTGAGAACATTACCCAATCCTTCAACCATCCTGATCAAACTTCTGGAGAAACCACAGGTTTTTCAAATGTCCATTTTTGACCATGTAGAAGTCAAGATATCTGCCTGTTTTACCTCACTACACAAACATACATAAACTTTCCTTTGATTCTCAGCCCAAACGGGTACAACAGACTGAGTTGTAGCCCCAAAAATAGACCCCACTGTTATTGGACAATATTTCACCAACCATTCATCAGCAGCTGACAACATGCTGACCGCAGACTCTGCTCTTGGCTGCTCTCCTGTCAAGCCAGAGGGGAGACAGGAGGGCTTGCTGTAGTAGCCATCAGTATAATTCGGGTGTGATAACAACCCTCTTATCACTGCAGCAGACAGATTTCTCCAGAGCTTGCCACTTCAGAGATAACGCCATCAATCAAAATTGAGTGTTTCTTCAGTTCCCGCATTTCTCCCTCACCTCTGGCCTTTGGACTGTTATCATATTTTTCTAGTCCCATATCTAATAAACCTCAGTCCCTGTTTACCATCCAGGTTCCATCACGCTTATGTGAAGAGCACAAACTACTATTAACGGTATGCACATTACATTATTACATTCAGGGACAGTGGGTGGAATTCCAGCCACTAAGTGGCAAAGAGCACAAACTGACAACAGTAATTATATGAAAGTATGCAGTTAAATACTTTAATAAATTTTATAAAGACAGTTCCATTTCCAGTTCTAATTATTGAGGTTATTTTAGCATATTTTCCATGAAATTAAATGTTATGATCAGTTTGGGTGTAATATTAAAAGTAACTGTGGGAAACAACAGTAAAACAGATGTAAAAACCATTAACCTGCCGTTTGATCAGGGAAAAGTCTGAGTACGTTGATCTAATTTTTAACACACACAAAGTCACGCAGATACAGAAGGAAGGTCACAACAAGGCTTCATGCTGTAGCTCAGGTTTATAAATGCTGGATATTTTAGGGCAACTTCATGGCTCCAAAAGTTGTATTTACTAATTTTTAAACAGAAATGGGACTAGAATTTATATGCTCCAAAATAAGCATCATAAGAATTACTGAGGACTTATTACTAAAACACTGCACTTGACAGGTGAATTAAAGAGTTTCACTGTTTCTTACTGGCAATATCAACTACCAGACACTGAACTCTGCTACTCTGTGGCTGGAAATGCTAGCCTGGTACACAACTTGTGATATTAATGTACATCTTCTATTCTTGTCCATATAGTTCACCAAAGTCTTAGAAATACATTTTAAAAAGTAATTTTATTTAATGCTTAATTTGTGAAATTTGTGACTAGCAGATCAGAATTCATACTTCAAGTCACTGACAAAATCACTTGTTTTTAACCTTTCTTTGCTTGTCATTTACCACTGAGTACTTGTGGAGCATTGGTACCCCGCTCTTTAATTTTTCATCTTTTTAAATCATATGTTTACATACCATGGCAAACCTTGAGAAAACTGAGGTATAAATGTAATCGATCAGTTTTCAACTCTTTTGACCAAACACTTGGGTCACTATTTACATCACTAAAGGCATCAAAGTCCTCACTAGAATGCCAAATCAGTGATGTATACAACCCTTTTTAGTGAGAAGTCCCTCCTCTCACTGAGCAAACAGGTATAGAAAATAATCAAAAGCTGTGTGTATTTTATACCTGGGGTCTGCCACTTGGGGGAGTGAGTAACAATAAATTCTAAAGTGTTTAAATTATACCATTAGTTTGATAACTTTATTTATTTAATGAAAGTAAGTTGTCACTCTCAACCTGTATTCTTTGGCAGTAATTTTATATTAGGCACTCATATTTTGCTTAAATTAACACGATACTTAATAGCAGGACAAGGTGGAGTCTGTTTGAGGCAACAGTTTCTTGAAATCTAATGGGGCAGCAGATCTTCTCATAGCATTAATCTGCTATTTGCTCCTGTCCCAGTTTTCTTTGAGAGGATTCTTCATCAATATAAACCAGGAAAAAATAACTTTGGCTGCACAAAATAAATTTGTGGTTGTGGAAATAGTGCATGAATTACCTTTTATCTACTGGACTACTTTCACTGCTGTGCTTGAATGAAGTCCTGTTGCCCTACAAAGCTAGGAAGACTGCTTACCAAACTTTCAGACCCTTTTTATTTAAGTAATTTTATCAAGGCAAAACTCCTTCAGATGAATCATTTCGTTTTCAAGGGGGGCTTAGTTAAAGTTTGTTTGTATAAAGTGTTTTTAATGGGCTTTAGTTGGAGGGAAAATGATCCTCCTGTCACATTTGACAATGATGGCTAAAAATTTAATTTTAGCTTGTTTTAAAAACGGTGGTCTTTCTGACGTATCCTCTGGGACAAAGACTGTCACTTAAAAAATACCAGCAAAGACAACAGGCCAAATTTGACTTCCGAGTCCCTACATTCCCCCTTTAATTCTGGTGCCTAACAATTCTACAACACACCATTTTTTAGACTCCTTCTCACCTGTGGTGTCTGGTGTTCTCCCCTATTTTGCTTTGTTTTGCCTCCAATGAATGTCATGACATGACTCTGGATGTAGATTTAAAAAATGAAAATATATTAAAAAATATATATATCATGAGCAGCTAAAAAATGACTTAAGTATCTCTTATTAAAAGGCCCCGGTGCTCTTCGTCTTGGTTCTCTTGGCTCCATATCTGCATGACATAATGAAATATCAAGCCATTTGATGATCGATTCTTATTAAATAAAGAGGCCCTCTGGAGAAAATGAAAAGATGATTCATAGGAATATCAGGTTGATCAATTATCAATATGGCTAATAGCTTTATTTCATAATGAAGGTTCTTGTGGGAGGTTGGACACACAATCATGAAGCACTGTATAAAGCAGAGTTTAAATACTTTTCATAAGCATGAAAACATGATTGATTAAACACAACTATGACTGTGAAGGCACATTCTTCCTTTGGCTGAGTAAACATTTTCATGATTCATTTTTCACCCTTCACTCCTCTATTTACCATCCATGTGCAACAATCTCATAGTCATTCATACCAGAGCCAAACTTATAAAAAATAGGCTTTATATACTTTGCCAATAGAATAATATTCTTTAAAGTGAAAAAGTTGTGTTAGCCTCTAAAAATCATTCTTTTGGTCCAAACACTCATCAATCATTTGTTTTCAGTAAACTCTGTTAGCTGTACACTGTAAGCTTTCTGTTGGAGTGTGTGCATGATTGGAGAGGAAAATTACAAGCCTGCACGAATTTGTTCATATTAACTTCAAATGTGAGTATTTTTTTACTTTGTCATCAACAAAAACAACTTCAGGCTATGAAAGGAAGCAACTTTGACATCTGCTTCTTACAAAATTCCCTGTATTGTGTGTTTGTGTTTCAGGCAATGCGTGCTCTTATGGTATATGTCTATGCCACTGTAGTTTCAAAGAGCAACTGGTAGGAGTTATGTTGAAGAACTGATTGTGAAAAAGGGAAAAGGCTATTTGACAAGCCTTATTATCAGTAAAATGTAAGTATCTATTAAGAAATAAAAGAATTAGGCTTTTTAAACACAAGATGTTTTTAAGCCTAATTGACAAATGACTGTTTCATTCATTATACTTTATACTGGAAGATTTTGTATGATTGTAAAAAAAAAAACAATATTAATAAATCAAAAAGTAGTTTTTTTCTGATTTTATGTTAGCACAGAGGACATCAGATGTTGCCAGTGTGAGTAGAGTACAGTTTGTGCTGCTGCTTGTGTTTTGCTAACCTTACAAAGCACATAGATTTGCCAGATTTTACTGTTGTCATCATGCAGATCCATCTTGCTTTTCAGCATCCTTTAACCCTTTAAAGCCTGAAAACACAAATCAAAGCCAGAAAATTCTATTTTTTTGGAGATTAAATGTTTTTTTCACTTTCTACTGAAATCCAAAAAAATCTAAATTTCCATAAAATTTAACATGTATATTTTTTTGTATCTCATTTGATACATTAGGTGTTTTTGGCAACTGACAATCCACTTGAGGGCATTTTTATCATTTATCTGATTGTACTCAGATGTTTTTTTTCAGTAATTTGTTGATCATATTGATTAGGTAGAGGTATCATAAAAATCTGTATCAAATATGATACAACAGGCTTTAAGGGGTTAAAGGACAAAGAAGCAGTAGCTACTAATGAGGGTTAGCTGTTCTGAAAGTGTGAGGCAACCCTAAGCTTCTGACTGGCCCATGACAAACGCGAAGAACAAAACATTTGTTCAATTGGCCTCTAGTTTTTCCTGAAAGAATCTGCCCTTTCCAATCACTCTCTATGGGATGTTGCCCAGACATGCAAGTGAAATACTATACATCCAGTGGAACAGTCCATCTTGTGTGTCAGGTTAGGGGTTTGCAGTTAAAAAAGCAAATAAAAAAACTATTGTTGACTCTGTACAGCAACAATATCATAGTTTATGATTCATGCACTGTGACACACAGCCATCTATTACATTTTACAGGACAAAACATTTAACTATTTACACTCACTGGCCATTTTATTGGGTGTACCAATTTAACTGCTAGTTGACACAAAAGTCGATCAGTCAATCACAAAGCAGCCATACAACGCATTTAGGCATGTACAGTAGATATGGTCAAGACAATGATAAAACCAAGCAATAGAATGGGGAAAGGAAGAAAGGTGATTCGCATGACTTTGGCTGATAGTGCCAGATGGGCTGGTCAGAGTGTTTCAGAAACTGCTGATCTAAAGAGATTTACATGCACCACCACGTCCAGGGTTCACAGAGCATGGTGTGAAAAAGAGAAAATATCCAGTGAGCAACAGTTCTCTGGACGAATATGTCTTTTTGATGCAAGAGGTCGGAAGAGAATGGCCAGACTAGTTTGAGATGATAACAGAGCAACAATAACAAAAGTAACCAAGGTATGCAGAAGCCCATTTTTGAATGCACAACACACTGAACCTTAAACAGATGGGCTACAGCTGCAGAGCAGCAAACCATGTGCCACTCCTGTCAGCTAAGAACAGGAAACTTAGGCCACAACTCACAGACTCACTAAAATTGGACAAAGAAGATTGGAAAAATGTTGCCCGGTCTGATGAGTCCTGATTTTTGCTGCAACATTCAGATGAAAAGGTAAGAATTTGGCTTATACTTATCGTTTTGGCTTACACAACATATACACAACAAAGACCCATCCTGCCTTGCATCAATGGTTCAGGCCGGTAGTGATGGTGCAATGATATGGGGTTACTGAGCATTGTTTAAATGCCACAGCCTATTTGAGTATTGTTGCTGACCATGTCCATCCCCTTATGATCACAATGTACCCATTGTCCGATGGATACTCACAGTAGGATAAACACATCATGTCACAATGCTAAAAAAATCTTTAACCGGTTTAGAAAATGACAATAAATTCACTGAGCTCCTGTGGCCTCAGTCATCAGATCTAAATCCAATAGAGTCACCCTTTGGGATGTGGTGGGACTGGCAGAGATACGTCATGACTGTACAGCCGACAAATCTGCAGCAACTGTGTGATGCTATCATATCAATATGAACCAAATTCTTCGAGGAATGTTTCCAGCACCTTCATGAATCTGTGCCTTGAAAAATTAAAGCATATCTGAAGACAAAAAGGGTCCAACCTGGTATTGGCAAGGTGTACCTAATAAAGTGGTCGGTGAGTGTATAATTTACCAGAGCAAGCCACTTGACCCTGGTCTCTTCAGTGTTTATATTTGCAGGAAGAGAAACCAGGATATAAATTACATGTGAGCTCTGACAACATTTAAAACCTACATGATCAAAAATTTATGTGTAGAAATATGAGGGCATGCTGAGCTCATAAGCAAGTGCACAAATAATCAGGTCCAAATGTTCATTTTGCTAAAGGAATTCAATGGAATGAGGTTATATGGATGTGAAGGAGCTCCCTTGTCTCTGGATGAATGTGAAGTTGCTGCCGAGTGCAGTTCAGAGGGACTTTGAAATGGAAATCTCACGGAGGCGCAGTGAACTGGAGGCAGCCGAGGGATCTGAGTGGAAGACTGATGATACCATCATACTTCTCTGGCAGGTTCCCTCATGCTTACTGTCAGACTAGTCTCACTCAGCACTTTCCCCGACCTGAGTCCAAAATATATTCACACACAGATGCAAGGACAGACGCATATACAAGGAGCGCTAAATTCCCAAAATAAATAGACAAAGAAACGCATTCTTACACAATAATGGCACAAAAACAAAGCTTATTTCAAACCTGTTCAGACAGCTTAATAACTCCAGGGTGTATTAATCAGCACTCATCAGTTAATGCTCTGTTGGTGTGCATCTAAGTCAGCGCTCATTAGTCAAGACTTGTCGTCTCGGAGACATACTCAGACAGACATGACAGATTAGCTCACATCTGCTGTGTTTAGTTGATGTGTCTTTTTTTCTCACATATACAGACAGACACAGAAAGGACAAACAAGTGATGCTGAGACAAAACCACGACACAACAGCAGCAGACCTGACTCTGTTTCTTCTTGCCTCCCCGCCTGGTTCCCCATGTTGGTCCGCTCCGCGACTCCCACTCTCCACACCGGGGCGGACTAATCCAAGAATCCGTGGCTGCGGGGGAGAGGTGTGTGTGCGTGTGAGTGTCGGGACTGTTGTCTCTGCTCAGTAGCCACGACCAGCTCCGGTCAGTCACATTGGGAGCAAACAATGAGAGGCATAAAAATTCTTCTTCTCTCCTCTCCTCCTCTCTCTACTCCCTCCCAGGACTGTGTGTGTGCATGTGAGAGGAGGCAGGCTGTGTGTCCCGCCAGCGAGTGACTGTGAGTATGTGTGTGCAAAGTGTGTCCTCCAGAGCGGTGACAGTATGTCACACTGGCAGGCGGGCGGGCAGGCAGCGTTGTGTGCACTTCATTATTTCTCTGATGACTGGAATCAGCTCATAGGAGGAGTGGCTTCACTGGCCACACACACGTTAACACACCTCCTCCCACTACTGCCAACCAGTTTACTCTCACCAATACAAGCTGAACAATAGTGAGAACCATCCCTCTCATTGGTACTGAGATGAAGAGTGAGAATAAGGGAGAGAGGGAGAGAGAAAGTGGGTGGAGGGAAGAAGGAAGGAAAGAGAGAGAAGAGGGGAAAGGCATTACTTGTATTTTTGGCAGAGGATGACAGTGCAGCTCTTGTCAGTCTTGCTACAGGAACTTACAGTCTGAGACCTCACACAAAGTCAACTAAACCAACAAAATCAAAACTCCCAACATCAGGAGATGCTTGTTGGACAGATAAGGGGACATCCCAGCCTTCTACAGCACACCCACAAAGAATAAAAACATTCAGTATATGTGTATCACAACAAAAAGTAGACAAGCTAGTTTGTGTAGGCTCATTGTTTTCCTTTCACAAAAGCTACAGGGAAGAACAGAAGATAAAAATAAAGGGTAGCTTGAAGACTTGAGAAAAGGAAAGCGCTACATTAGCTGATTTAACAATATTAGTGAGATAATGCCATGTTCTAACTGAACACGATGAAAGCAAGCGTTAGCAACAAAATCAGTATTATTACATTCAATCATCATGTGTGTCCTAACTTCCCATGAGCGAATCTCACAATGTTTTTGGCTTGACACCCCATATCTAATTTCCTCTCATTTGCTTGCATAAACATGGAAGGAAGCAAGGAAGAGTTATTTACCTTAAGGATTTTCTTAAGCTTTTCTAAGAAATGCATGTTAGTGTATTTTGCCAATCTCCGATATACCAATATTTCCAAACTAATCAGGGCCAATACTAATATTTTTGTCAAGAGCACACAACCTTCACTCCTTTAATGTTTATCATTCATTTATGTTAGAAATAGATGTGAAACAACATTTCATTCTTTAATAAATGCATTTTTGATTTGTAAAAGTGGACACTTAGTGATGATGAGGTAAACCATTATGACATATTTATACATTCTGACAATATTTGGACAATTGGTATCTGAAAAATATATATAAGTAATTATCAGCAAAAGTTTTCATATTTGTGGATACCAGTAATCAACTTTTTAGGCAATTATCTCACTATACTGATATTGCACCGATAATGTTGTGCATCCCTAGTTTCTTTGACTTTCCTCACTCAACTAAGCTTGTTAATCTGTTTAACATAGCAGAGATAATGAATTACTCATCTATTTAAAGAGTGAAATTGTTAACTTTCACATCCAACACAGATGAAGAAACTTTATTCAGCTGACAGAGCTGTGTATTATTGACGAGCCTTTCAGTTGACTACTCATGCACTTGATGCACTGTGTACGAGGAGACGCATGGGGCATGGAATCACATTCTTAATGGGTGAAGTGTGGACAGCAGGCATTCGGCACTGCAGGATAAAGTACAACTTAATTTTTATCAAGAATACAGGCTATGTATGCTTGCTACAAGTTACAGGCTTCAGGAGCTATTTAGAGGAACAAAGTAAAAACAAAAGACTGGGGGAAATGGATGAGTCTGATTAGCCAACTAAATGATTAAAGTTGGTGTATGAAGTAGTTTACAACAGTTTTAAAAACAAGTTAAACTAATATTAGTATTTCTTCCAATACAGGCTTCAGATCCCAGTCAAACACTGTGTCTAAACAGTAACCAAGCTACGCCTTAGTGGCTACTGCCTTGTTGCAGGGATGCTCTACAACACAGATGTATACAAAAGACCTTGAACAACCATATAGCATTGATAGCATCTCACTGGTGCATTGCAGTTTGGCAATATCTTGATCTAGACGACTGAAAACAAAACAGCACCCTCCAGGATCAGCTTCCATGTGTTGAAGTCTTTGATATAACATTTCCGAAGAAAACCTTGTCATACTGTCACAGTGGACAGATAAATTGAGGTTTTCTTTGGCTTTGAAAATTATTTTTGAAGCCCATGATTGCCTAAACTCAGGTTCTGTATTCAATTTTGAGGACTATAAAAGAATGTTCACAATCAATAATGTTAAAAAATTGTATAATTTTCACATACTGAATGCCCTGATCCAGCTATATTCTCAGTCTGTCTGAGACACTCTGTGGAACTTCTGCCTCTATAAGGCCCACTTCCCCATGAGGTCCAGTCTACTCTAAATGTTCGACCTGTGGTAACTGGTCAGTTCAGCCCTGATCAGGGCCAAGCCATTTTAAGTAGCTACTGGCACGTTAAATAGGGGAGAGGGAGAAGTCCAGATGCCACAGAATTATTTTCTTATGCACAGCACTCTATCATTGGGGACATATGTGAAACACACTAAAGGTCGTACATGACTTAGTCTGGTAGTTTGCTCCACCATCAATTGGAGGGTTGAGGGCTTAAGCTCAGCTCTGGCTCTCACATGTTGATGTGTCCTGGGGCAATACACTTAACCCCAAATTGTTCCCACACATGAATCCACGCATGAACATGAAAGTGAATGGGTGGGAATGGGTAGATGTGACCTGAGGTGTAAAAGCACTTTGAAGACAAAAAAGTGCTTTTCAAGGTAAAGTACATAAACCATTTACCAGATAAAACTGTAAAAAGCATAATACGGGCTCTTTAAAAACTACAATTGTATCTTTAACTTCAAAGCTGAGCCAAAAGAGGCAGAAAAGAAAAAAAAAGGAAAAACACATCTGGGCTAAAAACACCTACACAGTGAAACATCTGCCCTGCTAAAAGAAAGGACAGGTTTTTAGATTTGTATTTATGTTTCTGACCTCTGCTGAAAGCCATATAATCCTATTAAAGTGTGTCACGAAATCAGTGTGTCTTTAATACACTAAGCAGTGCTATGCAAGTACAAAAATGGGCGCTGGTACAAGTCTGTATTAAAATTTATTCTCACAGCATCATCAATTTTTTAAAGCCATACTTGACACAGATAAGCTCAGATATTTCTAGTAGGATGAGCTTCTTTGTTGGATAAGCTCAGAGCTACTAGCTTTCATTTTTCTGTGTGCTGCCTAAAAAATAATCATGCAAACACAATTCTTACAAATAAAAAACTGAATTTTTAAACAAGGTTGTTTTTTCCTTGCCCACAATTCTCTGAATCTAGACAGAAGATCAAGTAGGAAATTCTCCTGTAGCTGTGAGCGAGGTGAAGTTTGCTGCATGATTCTGCCCACTTCAGACGGTAGCTCTTTGATGCAGCACAGTCTTCATACTGTAGCTGCTTCCAAGTCTTTTCCTATCTTATGAATGTTGCATAACTGTTGATACATTTTCTGTTCCTTTTCACAGAATTCTCTCCCCTCTTCTTGTCTCAGAGCAACATATCTACTTTGGTAAACAAACATGCCTCTAATCCAGCAAAGAATGTACTCCTCACAGCAGGACATCCATCTCTGTAGGCCCAACAGGCCTCCTTTAGGATTTGGCAAGACCTTTTACGCCCAGTCTTTCATTTTTGGGGGACGTGCAGAGGTCATAAGCTTCTCAAGGGAGGAATTTCTGTCTTGATGCCAAAACCATGGCCAAAAAACCCACAATATTTAAAGCGGGTTTGTGTTTGATTTGGTGACCAATGTGTTGATGCAGCGAATATTCTGGAGTTTGGATAAAATGTGGTGAGTGGGCTTCAAGCTGTTTTATTCACTCCTTCTCACTCTGAATTTCGGAGATAATCATGATGAATATGCACTGGGATGTATGTATAGACCAGAGTGGGGGACATTAAACATAAATGTGTGGGTAGTTTTAATGCATATTTGTGTCTAACTGCATTGTATGCACACATGTCAATCTGCTGCTTGTGTCAGTGTGTGTCGGTCATGGCTGAGTGCTTGTGCAGTGTCAGACCCCCCAGTGGACTTGGGCGTGTCTGATTAATTCATCTGATGGATATATGCAGCTCAAGAACCATACCTTTCTTTTCTCCTGCCAAGCAAACATAGACAGACAAAGACCTGCTGGGACCACATTTCCCTGGACTATGCTGTCTTAGTCCATGCTATAGCTTTACCATTGTGAGTATGAGTGTGTTTGCAATAAGCTAGCCAATTTATATAAGATAAATAACCAAGGAGTTGTTACCCAATTTACAAGCCAGCTGAACTAATTTTTTTTTCTTTTTTCTTATCAAACATGCAAATACCCTGGTCAAATTCTGTCCAATTAGCCAGTAGCAGAGACTGTTGATTTAGTTCATTTCTAAGCTGCATGCTGCTAAAATTTCTTTCAGATCCGGATATGAATAAAAAAAAAAAGCAACACAATCTGGCAGTGTTTTGTTATAAAAATGACGATAAAGTGTTATGTGTCATGTAACTCTTGTGTCTAACTCCTTGATCAAAGCAAGTGTAACTAGAATGCTCAGAGAGCACAAACTTTTGGCTATGACCAGTATTTGTTGTCATCAGAATCTATTCAGAACTTTTTTAGTTATCTTGCTTAAAGACGGAAAGACAAACACGCAGACAAACTCTGGAAAAAAACAAACCTCAAAGTAATCATTCTGATATGCAAGATCAACTGTTTCACATATCCATCCATATCCATTTTACTGGCTTATCTGAGCAACAGACCATAGACTATGTTTGAGGAGGGCAGGACCTCTGAAAAAACACAGACGGTGGGTGGAGGCAGGTTCTGTCAGTGACATTCATTAAAAACCTCTCACATTATATAGTGGGTGGGGGCTGCTGCTGAGGACTACACAACATAACAAGACTCAGTTGATGAATTTCCAGCCAAGAGAAGAGCATGAACATTTTTCTTTTAGGAGATACTTTCAGTAACGCCTATGGCTACCTCCGTTTTCTCTTCAAGGGATGTTGATTGGTGTGGTCATTTTCTACTCGGTTGATTGATCGAGATCAAGATTGAGCTGCCTGATGACTTACATGGACTCAGATGAATTCAGCTGCTTTAGTAGATCATAAGTAGACTTTAACTTGCAAATACGACCAAAAAAGAGCAGTGAAAGAACTGCTAACATTAGTCACACTCCACTCTGCAAACCAGCTTCACATTGATTATTACCTGATGTTGCAACCTCATGTTAAAAATGTGCCTTATTTTTATGTTTTCTGAGAGTTTTCTGATCCTAAAATAAGCAGATTGACTGCTACTTAAATGTATTTTAAGATGAATCTTAATTGGGAATGCACAACATTATCAATACAACGTCAGTACCAGCAGATGACAGCTTAAAAGGTTGAATATTGGTATCTGTAGATATGAGCATTTCTGCCAACATTTACCACTAATCTATTGGCCAAACATATTGGCCACGTATATTCCTTGTATCCCCTGAAATATTAGCAGAATGTATGAATGCACCTTAAAGCTTTACCTTGTTATCACTAAATGTCTAAGTTTAAGAAACAACAGTATAATTTTTAGAGAATGAAATGGGTTTAATTTTGTTTCCCATCTGTTTTTGATGCAAATAAACCAGTAACCATTAACCAGAGACTGTGTACTTTTGTCCAAAAATATTGGTATTGGAACAGGTATCAGCAATAATAAGTTCTGAATTATCAACATATTGGCAAAAATCCAATATCGTACGTCCCTAATTTAATTTATCTGTCATAAGCAATAAACACTTGTGTGTTGATGCACTGTATAGGTCTGTAACACTCTGCCTAAGAACTCTGCACCAGATTTCTATGATAGCTCTGTTGCCAGTTTAACATCTTGACAAAGTCTCTGCTTGTTTTTGTACACGGTTAAGAGTAGCAACTGAAAACTGTGGCAGTATGTTGGAGTTGAAACTGATTTAAACTGAACAACAGTGGGTTTCACTGCATTTGTTGCAAATAAAATAAGAGGAGACATTGGCAAAGATGGTATATATTGCCACTGAATCAGCTGTGGCAAAGAAGAGGTTAAATTCTGCTGCGTGTTCAGCCACTGAGAGACATAGGTGTGCTCATCAACAGCTGTTTATCTCCCATGTCACAGAATATGCCTGTTCACATTACTTGTGCAAAAGCAGTCACCCAGTGCTTACCAGCTGACCCATCACAGGACGTGCTGGTACATTTTCAAGTAGAATAGGTCTATGGCCATACTCAGACCTACAGGGACTGCTAGACTGTAGGTTTGATAAAGAAATATAAATCAGGCTTAACACAGACACATTCTAGTTTCTATGTCAATCTTTTGTTACAGCTATCAACAGAGGAAATCTAACTCTTGAAACTAACAGGACATCCAACTTTTGTCTCTCCTACCAGAGTCCCCATGCCCTGGACAAGATCCTTAGCTAGGAGCTGATTATAATGTACTAGGAAATTAATTCATCAAGTGGAGCTAACAAATATCATACATTGTGAAAAATCTGAGAGCACCCTCATCATCACTCAGAGACCGCAGACCTTTCAAACAGCAGAGGTAGGAGAGTAATGACAGCCTGTCCTGCACTCTGGCAGATGGATATATGGGAAATGACACAGCAAAAATCCTACTAAGTCTTCAGTAAACAGTCAGCATGCTGCAGCAGGAAAACCCATGCAACATGTGATTAAACTTAGAGTCCCATGTAACAATGTTCTTCTGTTATTCTGCTCTTTCAATGTAGAAGAATGTCAATTATAGTCACGAGGACAGAACCGTGAAAGCTCTGCCTTAAGAGCTTCTGGTGCTATTTGGTGATGGCAAGCACATCCTGGTTATTTATTTTTATCTGAATGCTGAGTGAGATTTATGAGGTGACTGCGAGAAAACAAAAGCAGGAGCACAATAGAGTAATCTGCATTTACAAAAACTGGTCTAATCTTTTGTGGCTTCAGCATACGGATGTACATAAGGACGATTGAGGTCTATCTCCCTCTCTTGTACTACATTGAGGCAAAACACTCTTATGACAGGTGCTGACATAAGGCACATATGCTGTCATTTTAAGCCAATACGCACAGATAGGATAGAGCTAGTGGAACATCATATATGATACAAAGACCATTCTGCTTGCCAAAGAAGACTTGACTTACTGATAAAATGTACAAAACTCCTCAGGTTGGTGCAGATTCTTGCATCTATTTGCGAGGGTTGTGTTTGAGTTGGTTTTGATTAAGTCAGTATGTATCTGTTTGTTAGTCACTTAGAGACCATGTACAGTAATATATGTTGTTTTGTCTCTCATGTTTTCTCCTCTGTTCTGCTAACCTGGTTGAGAACTCTGCAAAGGACAACATTTGTAACAGAACTGTCAATCATGACCTTACACTTGGTCTTTTTTAGATAAAAAAAAAAAAACAAAATTAATGCTCCGACATAATCAGCATGATTTGACTTTCTCAATAGCTTTTGTGTTCATTTTTTAAGATTCATATTTTTGAACATTTCTGCCTTTTTGTTTTTTTTTCATACACTTTTTTGGGGGTATAACAACACAATTAACATTTCAAGAATTAAATATGCCGGAGAGAGCTGGTTTAACCCCTTCAATACAAATCTCATTACTCATTTCACAGTTACCTCCAGTACCTGTGGCTGAGGATATAGTGACCTCAAGGGGACAGAGGACTGACACCCATCATGTCATTATGCTATAAGATATGTCTTTACTGCAGCTTTCGTTATTGCTTTTAAGCAAAGTTTAGCCAAACTTTTGGCTATCACGCTTCACTACAGTGCTCTTATTACAACTTTACTGACATACTGTGTCGCACTGACGTATTGCTACATTGGCACAACAGGTCCTCAGAGATTTATACAACTTTTATGGACCGCAGTATTCTCACTGAGGTGTACACCTAACATATGTATGTACCTGTTTGGAACAGAAAAGCAGAACTGATCTCACATGCCTTGTTAAATCAACAAATCTTATAAATCAAAGCCTGTTCCAAACAGGAACCTGTCTTTGTATCCAAGCCACGAATTGGGAGTGACATGTGGTAAAAAGGCTCTTGGTCAGATTTAAATCCTGATCATTCACATTAAGGATAACAGTTTCTATTAACAGGGTATGTATAACTACTAGGCCATCAATTCCCTGACAAAATTAATACTTAATTTTAGTCCCATCTGTGAATATAAAGGAGTCATGGTTTATGACAGATACTGCAGCCAGTCAGCAGGGGAATCCCTAAATGTGTTGGCCTCACGCCCAGGCAGCTGGTGCTTTGTCCATTTTGATATGCATTGCAGCTCTAACGTGAGTAGAAAAAAAGTGGCCACTGTCTTTATGTAATGTCTTTATGTAAATTGAGTAAGAGTCAGTTGGGACGGGGAGTGCAAGGTGGAAAAAATTATCGGAGACTCACCAGACCTCATTAGCCTGTTTTCCCATCTATTCTTCAGGCAGGACAAGGCTACAGTAGCTGCTTCTGGATTAAAACCCGTTAATCTCTATTGTGAGCAATGCTAAAAATGTGAACAACTCCAAACAACCCCAAGTAATGTGGTTGCAAAATGCTGTGAAAGGCTTAGGAACCATTACAGCTGGATTAAAGCTGAAACAGTACATCTGGGACTCTTAAGGTGCTAGAAAGTGTAAGTGTCCTTCAGTGAATCAAACGAGACTCAAAGAGGAGACATTTATGTTCAGCTCATCTCTCCTCAGCCAAACATTAACAATCAGTGTGAAAGCATTGATTGAATAGAGGTGAAGGAAAGTGTCTGCATGTGAAGTGTCCATTTGTAAAGTTATGCCCTGCAGTCACCCCTACCAGCCTGTTATTTATAGAGCCGACAATCTTATCTCCTTCTGTCTCTTCTCCTTGCTCGCTCCACAGGGACTCTTCTCCTTCTGAAAGCTTTGCTGAATTATTGATGAAGTGTTTTAAATAAGTCATCAGGTTGAGGCTGGTTTTTAACCCATTGTCTGACAGTACGTTGAGTCTTTTCAGTCCCAAACGGGATTGATGGGACTCCATTTGCAAAAACAACAGCTTTGACTCATCATGCTGTGAGGGCGGGATCAGCTCAACCTTTAAGCCAGTACCATCCATGTGTGCGTGTGTGTGTGTGTGTGTGTGTGTGTGTGTGTGTGTGTGTGTGTGTGTGTGTGTGTGTGTGGTGGGGTGGTGGTGGTGGTGGTGGGAGGGGTCATTTAAAGTTGTGCAGATATAATGCTTTTTCAAGAGAGACTGTGGGATGGTTTGATAGCCTTCAAATCTAATGTGATTTTGTTAAAAAACGATAAAAGCAGTAAAACTGTGACTGGATCTTGTTTTTAATTCTTGATAATACTTTAAAATCTTTCACATAGACACAAGTCCTTTATACTGAGTACTACCTGTGATTTGTAATTCAAACCTAACAGCTCTATGAAGGAAGGAGATAAAAGAGTAACATTTTAGACAGCCATATTATGCTTTTCCAAGTTTCATGTGCCCTTTGGTGTGTTCTCCATCAGGTAATAGACTACTTCAATGCAAGAAACAAAAAATCTGCAGCATCTGGACTTCTCTTTACAGCACGAGTAGCTGTCTGAAACTGCTCATCCCCGCCCCCAATAAACCTAACATTGTTTTGCCGGCAATTCAAACCCACTGGCCTAGGTTGGTGAGCCCAGTGTGGATCAAAGACCACTCTAGAGAGGTGCGTACACCTTTATTGTTCATTGCTCACTTTGTACTGAATATTTTGTCAAGCCAATACACCAGTCCACACACAAGGTTTCAGCTAAACGGAGGCCAGCCTCAAAACTGTTACATAAAATGTCTGAGGCTAAGAAATAGGAGGAAAGTGACCAAGAAAGAGGCGAGACAGAAAAAATAGAGGGCACTGTTCAATATACTTTCACTATTCCCAGTTGAAAAAATGTTGCATACTGTTGCTTTATGTCATATTTAGACCCATAAAGTGCCTTTCAGACAAGAGGCTTAAGGTGTAGTTTGCTGCTGCCAATCCTATTCATTGTCTGTGTTGTGGAAGGTGGAGCCAAACTGAGCTAACTGTAGCACAAGGCTGCACTTGTGCATTGTGTGAAGATTAAAAAAAGGTTAAACTTCAGAGAGGTGACAACATCTCAGCATGTCCAACAGAGGGAAGATCAGATCACTACAAGAAAAATGGAGGAGAAAAGTCATTTCTGCTGTGTCCCCCTGTCCTCTACAATGAGAGTTTAGAGACCTATTGGGACTTCAATAAGAAACATCTGATTTGGAAAATAAATTCCCACAAGTGTTGCTTACATAGGTGTGATCAAAAAGTGACCAAAATGTCAAGGCTTAAGTTTTCCTCACATTGTATCCTCATATAGAGATTGACTATTTAGCTTTGAGGGTTTCATGAACACACCCTCTTTTCCTCACTGCTCTACTCCTCCTCAGCAGAAATGCCAGGGGTTTCTACTGATAAGTGGAAAATTATGCTGAGATCCAAAAATATGACGAAAAATGAATTATTTTAAAACTATTATCACCAACCCTTGAGGTGAGCCCGGCACAAACCGCGCCCTATCTGAAAGCCTCTTCATATTGTTACAAAAAGCTCATATTGCTTCTAAGTACTAGTGAGTAGCTAAATCTAAGTACTTGAATTAGGTTAAAAAAAGTGGAATGTACAGGTTCATCTTTGTAAATGTTGCACACTCACTCCAATTAAGAAAGTCCTTCCATTAACACTTTCTTCACAAAGTTCACAATCATTTGATGGGATGTAGATACTTCATAATCAAGTATGTGTCTTGTTGAACAGACATGGAGTTTGATATCCCTCAGTCTCTCACGTTGGTTTGTGGATTTTATTATTTTTGACTCAAATAAGTAAACATTTGTGTTCATAGCCAACAAGGACTCTGTCATAAATCTTTTGTCTTGCCATAAAATATGCTTGAATGGCCTCTGAGAAAAGACTCAGTTACTGCCTGACGGGTATGATGACAGCTCTGCTGTGCTGTGCCTTGGAGCCCAGACAGTCCTAATTGCTTTTCATCAGTGTGTAATGTCACACATCAGGTACAGGCAAGCTTATCTGTTATGACCAACCTGACAACATAAGAGGGTGACATTATCATGAAGAAAACCTGGAGACACATTTTTGTATTCCAGTGAACATGTTTATCACAGTGTGGCACAAAGCCAACTCCATCTTTTTGCTTTTTTTTGGTTAAGTCTAAACTTCAGGAACATTCCTTTCCCTTCAGTGACCTCTTATGTTTATCATATTTCCGGGCTTTGCCTCTTATCATCACTGAGTTTGAAATACCATAGATCACCACCCTGATCAATATTCAAATCACGGCATTTCTCCTGTGTGGATGTTTCATCAGAGGTCTCAGGTCAGGATTGAGAGTGACAGTCTAAATGATGATTGTCACTGCCTCTGCACATAGTTAACCATCACTGCTCTTTCAGGCATCAGAATTGATTTTCCACTTGATGATTAGCTCAATTTATGAGACCTGTTTGACATGTCCATCCTTTGTCTCTTGTCATATGTCTTGATGTGCACTGGTGCAAAGTTCCAGCCCCAGTGCAAAAAACACAGAGTAAAAGATGGGATATTAGAGTGAAAGCCATCGCTCTTGTTGTTTGTGTCCCAAACTTACAAACACATTTAAAACATGCTAGCTAGACTATGTTATTTGATGTCAGTTTCCCGTAGAGCTGGTATCATCAACTACATTGTACAAGAGCAGTTATTTTCTAAACAAAGGCTGGGGAGGCCAGATTATTAAAAAAAATGCCGTCAAACCTTGATGTAAACAAGGGACAATAAAAAGTTTTGCTTTTAAATGAGTGGGTAGCACTGCTAGAGTCTAAATAAGCAGGACACTCTAGCAGAATGTTGTGTAACCTTGAGATGAAGCTGTGTCCTTTCACCACTGGACCAAAGCAGCAAGAGACCACATTTAACACAAAACTATTAATGAGGTCATATTATGCTTTTTTTTGTTTGATCTTCCCTTTAGTGTGTTTAATATGTCTCCTACACATGATGAAGCACTTTAATGAATAACACAAAAAGTCGGTAGCATTAAGACCTCTTCCTTTCCCCCTCTAAATAGACCTATCAGCGTGATGTTGTGCCATTGGTGCACTGTCAGTTTAAGTCCATGGGATTGTGGCAGCAAGTTGACTGGACTATAGAAGAATACAGCACTATCAGGGGTACTCTGTATATGAAAACAAAATTGTTTCTTGAACATTTGTGATCATGAACATATCCTGGCAGCCATTAAAAAAAACAACAAAAAAAAAAACGTTATGATCTTGATACACAAAGACTTTATTACCTTCGGGTGCTCTTTTAACTTGAGAATAATCAGACAAATCCAGTTGTCAATTACATCTGCCGAGATATTAAATGACCTAAATAGGGACCATCCCTAATTGATGCCAGTGCCATTATCAGTTCTGCCCAACAATCTGGTGCCTCATTGATTTCCTGATCTATTCTTAAGGATTTTCTGTGTGGATAAAAAGTCATCCTGCACAGGTTTTATCGTTCAGCAATGTCAAATACATGACACTGTAGCACTTAGTGCTGTGCTGTAACAGCAAGTGTTTTAGCATGCTGCTGGTGTTTCAATCCGTTAAATCTCACAGACTTAACATGTTATGTTGTTAGCCTCTTGTAAAATTAAGCCACATTTTAGACTGATTCTGTGTCCTGTCTGCCTTTATATAAGCATTATGTCAATGGCACATGGAACTAAGAGATTGTAATTGATGAGGGAATTATTAAACATTAAGGCGAATTATATCAGTTCCTCAAACAGGTTTGAACTGGTCTTTCACTGGAGCCAGTGCTTGATTTCCTAATGTTCATAAGCAAGCGCATTTTCTAGCAAAAAGGAATCCAAGACTGACAATTTTTCTTCTGCTGTCCACAAAAACCCTGTTAAATTCAGCACTCAGAATGCAAAAGAGGCCACATGCACACACACAAAAGGAATGTGTACTTCACATTTTGATTTTTATGATGCAAATAGTAGCAACAGCAGC
Source organism: Cetoscarus ocellatus (assembly GCA_037902135.1). Classification (NCBI taxonomy): domain Eukaryota; kingdom Metazoa; phylum Chordata; class Actinopteri; order Labriformes; family Labridae; genus Cetoscarus; species Cetoscarus ocellatus. Next base: position 490,296 of record JBAMNC010000142.1, read on the forward strand.
ACTGATGCAGCATCACACTCTGGCCTATTTTAAGATGCTTTTGTAGCCAAGTACTGCACTACAGATTAACGCTGGTTGGATTCCAGAAATTGGCAAACTAAACTCGGCCAGAAAAACATGCACTTAAGGAGTCATGAATTTATTATGAACAGCACAAAGTGGGAATCTCCTTTCCTTGGGTGTGAAAACATGCTGAAAACCAAACCAGGGTTAATTAGAGTCCCTTCCTGTGAAAGCTGATCATGGTCTAATTGTGCTTGAAAGAGCCCAGAGCCTCACTTGGCTGTGGTTTGTCTGCTCCTCTTTTGTCAAGTAGATTTCAATTATTTCTCTTCAGCACAACAGCTCTTTGAAGTAGAGTTCCTGTGTGTGGATGGCCAACTATAAACAAACACAGCATTATCCCACACAGAGGATTTTCCAAGGACGTGCTGCGGACAACATTAATTACTGCAAACAAATCCTTGTTATTATCTGCTGCCATATTTGTCCCACATGTTAGACTTGTTTTGCTTTTAGCTCTTCATGCAGGGCCTCTGTTTACCCCCTTACTAAATATAATTGCAGATAGATAAAAGACAAATATTATCACAAGTGTATCACAGCATGGTATCTTGTTTATCTGTGACTGGGAGAGCTAATAATAGAATGGTGTGATCAAAACAGAGCTACGGCCGGCAGGTTGTATGCCTCAGTCACATGAAAAGGTACCAAACAGTGAAATTACAGTGACAGGTCAAGAAGAAAGGCTGGAATGATTTTTAAGATAGTGTGATTTTTGTACAAACAAGTGATGAAAATTAGACCAAAAGATCTTGACCTTTGATGTCCACAATCAAATCAGTCCGCTCTAGAGCCAAAGAGTCTACAATGTTTCAGAAATATCCCTCAAAGTGCTCTTGAGATAATGCTTCACAAGCACGGGACGATCACAACCAGATGGACATTTTCACATATTCATGGGATATACTTCAAGTCCATCAGGGCAACATCCCATAACGTGAAACGGTAGGGCAGAACCCGAAAAATGAAGTTTATTGATTGAATGTTTAGTCCGTCAAAATCAGTATTGCACTCACTTCTTGGTTTTGAAACTATTAACTCACACTCAAAGCAACTGTTGCTTTGACCTTTAAATGATGCTAATAAGTCAGGGCATTTTTTGATAAGGAACAAACATTTCAGCATGAAGCTTTGCAAAAAAGGATCTCCCCGATGGCAGACATGGAATCTAGCATATCAGGCAGCTTTAGCAGTTTATGATCATGAGAGGTAACATCTGAATTTTGGCCGTGGAGATGTAATCAGTTCATCTTTCAATCAGAGAGAACAGTTATGCTAAGTTGGAAGAACATCCCTCACTGCTCATGAGATACTGGATTCATAAATTATAGACAAATATTAGGATCAATGACCTTGGCCTCTGATCTCCAAATACTGCCTGGTTCATCTTTCAGTCAGACTGGACATTAATGCAAAGTTTAAAACAAATCCCTTGAAATATTTTTGAGGTGAACAAAAGCACAGGAGAATGTACAAATGGTTAGAGAGCATTAATTATGGATAGATGGAGCGACAACCACTTAACACGAGGCCTCCAGCCTCTGCTGTTGCCTTAGCAGAGGCAAAAAAGAAAATATCACAAATTCCTTTCAAAAGATATACAAAAGTTTGCCCTGTTGGTGTCAAAATATCACTCCATGGGACATCATTTAATAGTACAAGTATGTCAGGAATGTCCACCCTTGCTTTTTATACTTCCTCTTCCAGCATTAGGGCCATATATAAAAAATATACACTCACATTAAAGAAATTAAGTAGTTAAGGAAGCTAAAACTCAGAATATAACAACCTTCAATTTCACTCTTAAGAAACCAACAAAACACAAGGTTAATTGGTTCTTGCTCATTGTCCCTCCTTACAGCACAAAAAAAGTTGTTCTTATTCCTGTGCTAAACTTGGAATTTTCCACGCATAAAAGTCATGATTTTAGATAAGATATCGCAGCAAAAATTTTGTTTCCTCAAAAAGAAAACTCTAAAACCCTAAAGAAACCCTAATAACAAGCATTATTTTCTTAACTAATTGTTCTCATGATGTCTATATTATTCTAAAACCATAATACAGCTGCTGCTTCTTAAAACTTTATTTTATATTATATGAGCTACCCTCTGACCTCACATGTGGTGGACAAGACTTGAAATATATAAGCATATAGACTCTAGAAGAAAAAATTGAATGGTTAAACTGAATTTTTAAAAATTTACACAAACATTAAAGCATATCTTTTTTTATATAGTTTATTCTGTATTCCTTTTACGTAAAAAAAAAAAAATAAAAAAAAAATTGCACAACAAAAATTATTGCAATGTTATTCTTTTCCAGAATCGTTCAGTCTTAATACTTTCGTCAGTTCTGCTTATCCATCCAATTCTTCATCTTACCCCTACTTGATTCCTGTGGATTTTCTGTGTAAAAAAAAGCAGGTCTATACAGGTTTTCAGGGTCAATAATATCAAACACAAGGCTCTCCTGATATGTAAGACTGCTCTCGACAAATGCCTCAGCAAGGTTCTGGTTTCCACCCTTGCTTGAAATCACACAGACACAGACACTTGTGTGCAGATAGCACTGTATAAAACTGAGCCACACTTTTGACTGATTCTATCCTCTATCTTCTGTCTACCGAGATCACATCTTTAATGTTATTCCTGTTGACTGTCTCTGATGATGAAGGCGTGCAGAACCAAGTGAAAGGCTTTAAGAGGAAACTATTGGGCAAAATGAGAAATGATATCAATTCTTATTTGTTATCAATGCTCAACTCTGCATTGGCTTTTGATTCCCATCCCTTGTCATGTTGAAGTACTATAAACAAAAATACATGAATCAATACTAACTCTGCCGTCTAGTTAGCTCACACAAACATGCACATACATGAAAGCAGAAAAAAAAAGAAAAACGAAAGAAGAAACATAACAAAAAATCTCAAATGAAATAACTGTTTACTGTGTCTTCAGTGAAAAAAGTTCATTTTTTCCTCATTGTTCATCCCAAACCAAACCTGCTGTTCTCACAGATGAGCAGATGTTGTCTGAGGAGCAGACGATGAATGCATCCAGTCTCTTCATTTTGGACCAAATACTGAGAACCACAGTGCTCGGCCACCTGCGCATCAGCAGTGCCAAGTAAACATGAAAAAGAAAAAAAGAGGCTAGAAAGATGGAGTGAGGGGTAAAGAGAGGCCCCCTCTTTGACCATGCGGCACTATCAGTACCTTTGAACTGAGGAGGCAGCTTTAGTGGTGTGCTGTGGCCCTCTAGTGGTCGCTTGGGGTTAGCTGCAGTATTTCTCTTGTGTTTTTTATGTCAAAAATCCAGACACAAATAAAGACCACCTTCAATATTAGAAGAGATTACAGCCCCTCCAATTTGTTTTGCTAACCTGTTGCTTCTCCATCAAAACAAAAGCCTGGAAATCAGAAATAAGTGAAAAGAGTGGTTGCTCCTTACCAGACTGGCTGCGAGGGCGAGCCTCAGCGAGGTCTGATATGGCTCCTGTGGTCACGGTCTTCTTCATCCGGGAACCAGAGGCAGCAGCTCCCAGCGCGGGCTTTGTCAAGGCATCATCACTGCTCGCCCTCTTCAGCTACAAGCACAGCCATTGTTAGTATCAACAAGTATCTATTGTAAGATCTTCAATGTTTGTTTTGTTTTGTGTTGTGTGGACCCAAAGAAAAAATGTTTCTTCAGTGTTAACAAGATCCTAAATAAATGGGTAAAGAACTAAAACAACATGGCTGCATTAAAACATCAATGGTGTTGCGCCTTCAGGCTAGACTAGGGGTCCTCTGCAACCATAAATCATTATTATTGGACAATGACAAGTTTTCAATTAATTTCCACAGACAGATACAAATTGTTTAATTTAAAAACAATCTTATAAACATCAGATGTGTGTTGCCAAATATACAAATTTAAGCAAAGTTTCAAATGTGTCCTTGCATGGTTTGTTAATGAATAGGGCACTTTTGTTAATATTTGGGGCAGAAGAAGTGTGAGTAAAGGCCAATCAGACAATGACTCATCAAAAAGAACGTTAAGAATGAATGGATATGGTCATGGTGTTCCTTGAGAAGATGGCAAAACTTTAGGTGTGGCTTTGGGAAAGAAAGTTTGAAAACCAGTAGTCTAAACATTATGATCTAAACAGTGATGACAGTAAATCATTCCAGAGTAATCTGTTAGGGCAGTGGTTTCAAAGTGTGAGGCAGGCCTACCCAGGGGGGCTCGAGAAGGGAGGCACTGAGTGAGGAAGCAAACCAGCAAGAATTTTTCTGCCAAGCCAAACACCGCTGTTTGTGGAGCAAATATCAAATGTTAGCCTTATGAATATAACCCATACATGTTTTTAAAGACACAGTTTCTGAATTTAATGTAAAAAAAAAAGAGCTTTTTGAAGCTTAGATTTTGGGAATTGGTTTTAAAAACATTCCATGGCCACAATCGGTAATTTGACAAGACTGGTCGTCTACATTGGACATTAGTTTTGTTATAACTCAAGATGTCCATTTTTGAGGTTGTTTTTTCTTTCTATGTTTGGTTTTAAATGACGCAAAGAATAAATGTTGACAAAAATGTCAAAATCCTAAAAAAAAGACAAGACAACTATGTGATGATTTACACAGAATCTTGACAACATTTTTTCTCCTTTACTATTGTTTTTTATTTGAGAAATCAAAATTCGATAGAAAAATGGAACATTTTGAACTCCCAAAGGATTGGACACAGATATTTAAACAAGGCTGTCTAAAGAGTGTGATATTTCACTTTAAATAATTATTGAAAATATTAATCAGTTATTATTTACAATATTCACTTTTGAAAATCTATTAATTGTGGGAGTGTAAGGGGTGGAGGTGGCATTAAGCTCTAAAGGGGGAGGCTCACACTTTTAGACTGATGCATGATGTATCATGCTCAAGTTATTAATCTGGCAATTCACTTTATCTTGTTGTTTATTTTTTTTCATTTAAGTTTTGTTGAACTAAAAAAAAATCCCCATTTCCCTAACCCTTTTTGCCACCACAAAAAAAAGCATAGTCTCCAAAGCACCTGCCCAGTTTTAGTTTTACTACAACTTTTGGGCTGGTAGTGATTTCCAGATGATGCCTGACCTGTATTTGTGCATGCATGAGCAGCCAGCTGATTTAACTAAACAGATAACCATGAAAAGCAATTAATTTGATGAAACTAGGTATGCCTGGATCAGGTTTTTTGCTGCTAAAGACATCACAAATAACCTACTGCTGAAATCAGCTGATATTGATACAAATCATGTCTAGAATTTTGTTACAAAAACTGACTGTGTTTTTGCTCTTTTAAAAGCTCTTTAGGAGCAATGAAAAACGTATTCTTTAGTGAACTCAATTCAATTGCACAATGTGATGATTTATGAGTAACATCTGTTCATTTATGTGAATTAATTGACACAACTACTGGCATACTAGAATAATTATTAGGTCAGTATAAAAGACCAAGCATTGCAAATGTACCATCAATAAGGGAGAATAAGTCTCTGAACATTAACTTGATTTCATTAAGTAACTGATACAATTATCTGATACTGCTGAGAAAACAGTCAAATTTCAGCTGCAAACAACATTATCTTATTAAGTTCCTTACCAAAACCTGAAGCTCCTCCTCTTGAAATGACATTTTAATTCATCTTATCTATTCTGGGTCAAATGGTCAATTTTTTGTTTCTTAACAAAAACAAGTCATAATTGCTCTGACTGGACCTCAGTCACATCACACCGGCCATTATTCAGATATGCCTTTAGTCCTGTCAGTCTCAGGATGGATTCTGACACAAATTTCGACACTGGATTAATATTTTCAACTAACAGGACCAGGAAGGGGGCAAACACTTTTTCACAGCACTGTAGTTATAATAATTCTCAATTGGACCTGGACTGAAATGCTCCCCCTAACAGATAGCAAAACAAAACCCTCATTTTGTCATGAGTGCTTATCACTGAGGCACAAGGCAGATATTTCAGTAGAAACAAAGCAAGAGTGAATGAGTTGTGTACTTTATCTGATGCAAGTAAAATTAAAAATAAAACATTAGCAAACCAACAAAAAACACTGATATACTGAGTGTGACAAAAAGAAAAATGTAAATCAAAAACAAAAACAACTTTGGATGATAAGGAATAATGATTTTGCTTCCCAGTCTTTTTTATACTTGTTAAAGGCTTTAGTTTTCACTGAATTAGTTTGTCTGCTTGTACACCTGTAGAAATATCCACAACATGTTGAATTTTGGACAAAATGGACAAGAATAGTATCAACCTTAAATGTTAGCTTCAGAGCCCATGCTGTTTTGTCTATGATCAAAGAGCTGCACATAACAGAATATCCCTCTGCTCAGTTCGTTGTCAGATTTTCAGCATAATTAGGAGCTGTGAGGGTTATTTAGTCTGTTATTCCTGTTATCAGGCTGCACAGTTATAAATTATGGGCTGTGAACTAGGATGTATAAAGATAGGACTGTCACCACACTTGTAGTCAGCCCCATTGCTATGTGCTGTTTTTTTATAACTAACATGTCGAACAAGTAGTTAAAGAGATTTCTATGTGAAAGTGCTCTAATGTGTTACTTTTCCTCTGAAAAGAAACTTTTTAATGTAAGCAGATAATTTTAAAGGGAACAAGTTAAACCTGAATCAGTTTTCTCTGTTTCATCTCTAATTTAAACAGATACTGCAGTGGTGCTCTGACTCACTCTGCTGAGGCGTTGGTCTGAGGCCAGCATGTTGGAGGATCTGGAGGTCTTCATGGCCGTAGAGGTGTTGGTGGAGGAGGAGGGAGTCAAGGAGGCTGGCTTGGCTCGCTCCTGGAGTCCCGGTTTGGGCAGCCCCACCTTGGTGGCGCCCGCTTTCATCATGGCTGTGCCTCTGCTATCTATACCTGTGAGGCATCAAATTTGGAGAGGGAATCGCTGAATTAGAGACTTCTGAATGAGACTTCTTATGTATGTTTTCACTGTGGTCCAGCAAAACATTCCCCTGGAGCTGGTAGGATGATCCTTTTAAAACAGATGCTCAGTGTTGTACCATGAGAGACCCCTCATTCCCGCACCTAGAGGCACCAGTAAGTACAGCTTAAAGAGGAACACATGATTTTCTATTGAATAAAGAGAGCTTTTAAATATTCAGGACTATTTTTCCAAAATAGGTGTCACTGGTAACAATTATGTAATGATTTTTTCATGAGACAAACAGAAGAGATGAATCTTGGCCGAAAGCTGTTTTTTTCCATCTGTCTTTGTGTGGGAGTAAGAATTCAAACCTTTGAGGAAATAATCGTCCTTGAAAAAATAAAAAAACAAAGAAAAATGTCTGTAATTCAACTACTTTTTTTTTTTTTTTTTTTTACCAATCATCATATTTTAAGTTAAATTATTTTCTTTTAAAAGCAGTTAGGGGTCAAAATTAAAACCTTTTTTAAAGTGTCACAGCCAAATTTAACTAATGACAAAGAATCATAGATAACTTTGGATTGTTGCTGCTACTGGGGACCTACATGAGTCTATACCTGGTTCAGCTGCCAATAATTAGACTTTTATGTATTTTTTTATTATCATTACAATAAAAAGTGATTAAAAGAGATGATATTAAAACAATTTGCTCACAATAATTAAGGTTGATTACTGATTTGGGCAGCCTGCTGCTGTGGCGCTACCAACATCAGCAACAACATAACTGACCTTTTTGTACAGTGGAGAGGGCTGACGAAACAGCTCGTCTCACATTAACACACAAACAATGGCAAACTTCACAAAGCTGCAAATATTAATAGAGGTGTTGATGCCTGAAGACTGTAAGTGCCTTGTTCTTTGGAAATCAGACCTTAAGATGGAGCAGGCAGTGGAGCAAATGAGCACAATTCAAGGTAAATATTTATACCTAGCGATTTACACCCATTCACGCTCACATTCACCCAATGGTGGAGTTCCTAATTAGGTTGTCCATCGGTTTAAGCTAACACATCCAAGCCCTTCCATACCATTTTATATGACCCTGATCCAGCAATGAGAACAATTAGGGGTTAAGTATCTTGCCCAAGGACACATCAACATGTAACAGCTGGAGCAAAGCAACCATCAACCTTCTGATTGATAGTAGAGCAAACTACCTGACTAAGCCACAGATGCCATTTAAGGTGGACCAAGGGCCACAGTTGACCCTGTGCCATACTTTTGACACCCCTGGAGTAGAAAACGATTTGCATGGCCACATGCCTGTGTTTGCCTTGCGAGGGCATATTGCTAAGACACAACAGATATCACACCAGACATTCAAGATAATCATAAAGAAAGTCATGAGCAAAGCATGTGGTTGCTTTTCAGTTTTAAATAGCTTCTGTGTTTAGTCATTTCGTGTGGCTCCTGCACCAGCCAGATCAGGACTTCCTGGTAAAATAAGTAATAAAAAAAGAATTCGGTACATTTGCTTCTTTCTCTCAAAATATGTGAGCGTTGCCCAGTGGCAATTTGGAGCTGTTCCAAGATATACAAGCCAAGAGATGCCTCTAAGGGCCAGCTGAGGTTATTCTAGTAGAAACACAATAGAAATATTTCCTGCAAAAGGGAGGAGAGAAAACAAAAATATTTTATCTGATCTGTTTAAACCAGCAACACTGACCAACACACGCACTATCTCCTTAGATCTAGTGAGAAGTATGCGGCCAGCTAGGGCCATAACTGTCATTCCTCTGTGAAGAAATATGGTTCAAAGCAGCACAATGATGGCTTTATTTTTCTGTGTCGAACAGGATGTGGTCACAGACACAGTTAAGGTGTGCATCTGAAGTCCAGAAGGGAATGTACTTATCCTGGAAAACAGTAGCTGCGGGAAATGGACGGAGGTGGAAGTGCACTTAACCAAGGAGAAAGAGAACTGGTCCACAGCTGTGCTCCTCCCACAGGACTCGCTAAGTCATTGATCAGTGTGGTGCAACTTGATCTTCTGTGTCTGAGAGTCACAGAACAGTTAATGTGGAAATTCTTAAGTTGCTGCAAACAGGGAATGTAAAAGCCCTTCCTGGGCTAATGGGAAGGGGACTTTTCCTGCCTCTAAACAATTAAAAGATATTTTATATTCTGGTTACTGAAATATTGCACACAGTTAGAGAGCATCTGTGGCAACTGACCATTTCCTGGCTCACTAATTAGTCCCTTGATCCACCAATCATACCATCCTAACTGCAATTGTTCTGGTTAGTCAAACTTTCACCTTTGTCAAGTCTCATTAGAGAATTAGAAACTAAAACCCAAAACCTTAACCCCATATTTATAATTATAAATAACAGGAAGGACAGCATGTAGACAATGGGTTATGTTTCCTCCCTGATGCCTGAGGCTGATTTGCTGTCAGCATTGATATTTATTCCACTATATCCACTGTATTTTGAAATGACCCGTGAACTCTTTGTGCATCTTTTGGGTTGATGTGCTTGCTGGAAATTGATGCAGAGTTGAAGTGGCTACTGCTGAAATTAGACTTGCGTATTTCCAGTGAACCAGTGCAGAGCTGCGCTGCTGGTAGGTGCTGCAGACAGATCAGGATCAACTGACTAAAGTGAATGGGGTGATTTGCTGCTGAGTGTGCTGTGTGTACAAAACACTATGTAGACAGACTATGTGGAAATTGAGGGTCAGAATCTGTGTTCACAGCTACTATTTTTTTGCATGGGAACTGCTCTGGACCCAAGTTTCAGAGAGTTTGTCACCAGTGCTTGATGTTACAAGCTCGGAAAAGTTGACTTGATTCAGATTTTCCTGTATTCATGGAAATATCTCCTAAAAACATGGAAAAAAGTCAGGGCATCATGTCAGACCACTGAAGACCAGGAAATGACTCCTTCAAAAATACAAGTTGGATAAGTTTCTTATTTCTCCTTCGCCATTTCTGTTGACAGCTTGGACATCAAAAGCCCATCCTGTCCTGATTTTTATTGGTCACTAAAGGAAAGGAGACATTGACAAGCACAGCACAGCATGTGTTCATGGCAGACAGGGGACCAAAGTGGTCAAAACGGTGACCTAATTTTCAACAAAATGACACTAACACAATGTTTGAAGGGTGGAAACACCAGCAACTTGCAGAGACGGTAATCTATCCAGCACAGCATTTCATATCATGCCATGTGTTTGCCACTGTTGCCACTGAAAACCTTCATGAGCCAAATTTTGACCACACAGAACATCTACATGAGTCAATAACAGAATCATTTAAGAATTGAACTGAAAAGCAGAATTGATAATGGCACTGGTATCAGTAAAATCTTATCAATTCCCATCCCTATTTACATTATACTACAACTTGATGCCAACCCTGATCTAGCAAATCTGATAACAAGGTATGGCATATATGACATCTTCTCTGTCAAAATAAGCACCCTGTTGATGAGATGATGTTAGACAGCTGAGATTAGTCAACATTATTAGCCTCTTTGTATTAATTTTTCAGTGATTAATAAAAGAAGTAAATCAATTAAATGTGCAAGTAGGTTGGCCAAAGGTTTCACTAATTATTTCAAATGGAAATGAGCCCTGTGAAGAAATTTTACCTGACCTAGGTAAATTAGCCACGGAGAGCAGGGCTTGACAAAGGGCCAGTTGTTTATACAGTGAAAATCTGCAGTGAGCAATAATGTGCGTTCCTTGGTAAAGTATTATATAATTCATTTATTACTGAAGCAGAGGGTGATCAAGGAAAACAGATATTCCACTGATAAAATAACAAAGGAAGAAATCAATCTGGGTACATTTTACACTTCTTTTTTTATAGCTGATTGCCTGGTGTGGGAAGTAACTAAAGGTGCTGATTTGTAGGTCTGTGACTTGCGGACTTTTTAAAGTAGTTTTAAAATCAGCTGTTTTACTTAAGTAATTTCTGTTGGAAATATTGGACTTGAATACATTTATGACAGAATCTGAGCACAGACTTAACAAAATAAATAAAAACTAAGGCTGAATTTTTTCTACCCACTATGTAAGACTGGCCAGCTGATAGGCTGTGGTCTACTTACTCATTACCAGACACCATTTTTCTGTTTAAATTCTGTTGAGCAGGGTTGGGCAACTGGCAGCCTGGGGGCCATATGTGGTGCTCAAACTCCCTTAATGCGGCCCGCCAGTCAAGTTAAAATATATTTAAAAAAAATGCATGTTACAGGGAGACTCTAGCAAATCTGATTAAAAATGGCAAAAACTCTAAGAAAACAACTTTCCCAGCTGGGAAAATTGACTGCATTTTTTTCTGAGAAACTCAATTTTATGTATTTTGCAAAATATAATAATCACTTATCACTAATTGTATTTCAGTTTATATATATATAAATATACTGATAACAGTAAGAACAGCCACCTGGCAATGAAGATTATTTCAATGTGGCACAAGTTGCCCATGCCTTCTACTGAGTATTGTGCTGCTGTTGGGCCAAAACCTCCTAAGTCCAAAATCGCTGCTTTGTTTTTGCATTGCAATTCATTTAATACGGGTTCTAATCTAATTACCATAAACGATACACCTTAGTTATAAATTGATGTCTTTTTGTCCCATTTTCACACACAGAAAAATGTATACAAAACACTCAAAAGTACACTTCAATCAATTGTTACTTTTACATGAGCAGATTTTTAGATAGACGCTTTAACTTGTACCAGCGACTGTACTTTTGCCGAAGTATAAATTGTGTGTATTCCCACCCCTGCAGGCTGCTGTGGTTGCTGAGATAATTGCCTGATTTAGATCACACTGTCTGCATTTAGTTTCTCACCCATTTGAGCGTGTGTCTCTCTGCTGGGCCATCATATGACACTGAGACCTCCCTGGGCCAGGTCCTGTGACTTACTCCTGCCTGGCCTGGCAGTCAAACACCTCAGCTGTGGTTGCTCACCTTCATTTATATCAGTTTACAAGGCAGCATTCATTGCCTAGTGCCAATATGACTTGCTTTTCTCAGATTTCTGTGCAGGCTGAATGGAGAAGTGAGGCCAGTATTGAGGAAGTTACTGAGGACTTGTTTTCTTTGAACAAAAAATGAGGAAACTTGACAACACAAATGCAAACACAAAGCAACACTGGGTGAAACATATATCCTGTGTTATCATATGGTCAATATTAAGGAATGTTGGGTTATTGTTTTTTTATTTACTGTACACCACCTTTTGACTGATGATTAAGCCCGATAACTGTTTTTTAAATTAACATCATTATACACTATATCAATAAAAACGATACTGTCTTTGGATAAAGCCCTGATGCACCTCCCCTGGCTGCAACACAATGAACCACCTTGAAGATTAAGGTGTCCTTTCATATAAAAACTACCCTTCATAATTTACTTATCAGTAATACATCATTCCAGTTTTATGACTTAATTTCTTACACCTTGAGAGAAAACTGCGTTGAAAAGAGATGACTCTTCCTTGCCACAAGCCATTCTCAAAGCCTTCTAGACACACTGGCAGCGAGGGACAGGAAAATGTTGTCTCTTTCAAAGTACTTTTCTCCTTAAATGTTAAAATAATTCAAGAAACCAGAACAAAAGTTTATAGATTTGTGAATAAACCTTATGTAGTGCAGCTTTTGTTAAAAAGGCTCCTTTGTACAAATAAGAAAGATGGTGTTGAGGTAGATGAAACTAGGTGGTGCGTCATGGCCTTTGCAGGGAGAAGCATGGTGGAGCTGCACTATAACGCTATATCTTGTTTAAAAAATAATATGATAAGTGCCTGCCTGTGTCCATAGCTGTTGTTTTAACTCTGGCAAGCACTCCTTTTCAATTTCAAACCAATGTCATCCACGACTTCAGCGCCCAGCTGAAAAACCTGGATTAACAGATAAGAAAGGATTATTACTTACATTTTCTAAGGAAATATTTCCAAGTCCACAGCTGTTGCTAATGTGAGGACTTTATGTTTCTTGGGTAATATTTACATGAATAAAGATAAATGTAAAGCCCTTAAAGCTATACGAAAGAAACATTACAATTGAGGGAAGCAGAAGTCAACACTCAAAAGTAGCAATGCACCAATTATGAAAAGCAGATGCTGATGCTTAAAATAACAACTGAGTTAATACCAATATGGATGCTGATACCAATGTTTTTAGTACAACTTGTTTTTGCATAACCCCCCTTAAAAAAACCAATATTTTCTCTCATGTCTGATGATGAAAACAGATCAGTTCAAATCTAATAGATCACTTCTACTGCCCAATAAAAAATATTTTCTGAATCAGAAGGTCAAATAACACTGGTATAACACAACAGACAAAAATTTGAATCTGATATCTGTTTATCCCACATTCATTTGCAGATGGCTAATGTTTGTAAAAAGAGCTGGTATTGGCCAGTACCAATGTTAAACCAATAGTGATGTGCACCCATATCAAAACTAAAGGTCCCATTGTTTTACACTTTAACAGGTTTACTCTGGTCAACGATGTCCCAAGAACATTTTCAAAAAATTATTTGTTTTGGTTTGAAGACTCATGAGCTGTCATCGATAGCCATCTGCTTTTGCTTTCTATGTGTGGTGTCAAGTGAGGTGAGACGTGTTTTCACGGTATTTCATTCTCGTACGTCACTTCTTGCAAATCCTGTATGCCATGTCTCTCTCTTACATCCCCTCCTTGTTTAGAAATCCAAAGTAAGTCCACACAATTGATTCAAATGCTGATGGTAAATTCCTTTTGTCTCTCTCCATGTTTGATTTACCAACTATATCCTGCACTGTAGTGTCAACTCTGCTGATCTCAACTGCAAAATAGCTCAACAGCACCACCGTGTAGACTTACAAAGTAATCAAGTTTTATTTCCTCAGAACCAAAAGCTTTATCAAATGTTGGAAAGTAACACACTAAAAACTAGAAAGCACTCCAAGAGCTCAACCTATGCCAACATAGCTCGCATATTGCTGTTACATCTATAAACAATAGTTCCATGATAAAGTTACCATCACAATATGATTCCTTGTCACTGAAAACCAACACTCAGAATCATGTTGATATCATTATTAGTTAGACAGTTATTGAGCAAAAACAATCGTTTGCTAATGGCGGTTATCTGGATCACCACCAAAATCTAATCATTTTTAAGTTGGGCCATTACCAATATCTTCTGAAATTTCAGCAAAATACTTCGAGCAGTTTTTGTGTAATCTTGCTAACAAACAAACAAATGGACAAAAAAACAAACAAACATACACTGACAAAAACATAACCTCCTTGGCGGAGGTAAATACCCATAGCTGAATATACTATCCCCATGCCATAAATCATGACACTATGGTGTGTCAATTTTTTCCAGAACCCTAACAGACATATTGTTTCAAATGAAGTCAGCTTTGAGCCAACAAACACCTGAGTAAGGGAGTGTCTTCCAACTGAGGAAGTTGGTATATCATCTTATTACATCATCAGGGAAAATTTAAAAATGGACTGTTTCAGCAAACATTACTGGAAAGGTGGAGCAAAGAATAGAGGGAGTGGAGGGACCTCTCATGTGCGGGATGTAGGACACAGGTCGATAGTCTATGGACAAATTTTTTACATAAAAACCATTGAAAACTTGCAACTTTTGGTGTTGCTAGTGTGGTGGAGCGGGTTGCAATGTCATTTACCATATGATCCGGCTCTTGTCTCATGTGGGAGGCCTTGGTTTGGATCCATTTTGAGGATCACTTGTCCTCAACATGGATGAAAGTAGGGGAATACTTTTGATCCTCCGTTTTCAAAGCCTGTCCACTGTCTCCACTGTGTCCACAATCAATAAAAGCCTAAATTTATCAAAATATAGACTGTATTTTGCACCATATGAGACTTTTAAGTGCTGGAGAGAAGCACTCTGAGGTCCTGAGTACTGCCAGGGGCTGTGAACACACCCTTTATCTTAAAAACTCAGCATGCTGCCCAGTCCTAGAACTAACCACAACACAGTTGTGGAAAAACATTAATATAATGTTAGCATGCATCAGCCATTGACAGAGCAAATGTGCCGTAGAGGAAAAAGCCCACACAGCAGTCTGTTTCATTTCACCTTCTGCGTACCTCTGCAGGTCTAAATTCAAACATGACCTCTCCATATTCCTCTGCAGAGATATGATTCTCGGGTGCCAGAACTGCGTCCCACTTCTTCGTATTGGCCTAGTTAGAAAACCAAATGTCTCAGAGAGACAGCCAGCTCGATGTATTTTAGACTTGGGCAAGCTAAGAGTAAAGACACAAGAGCTGGGTATGGTCCTGTAAAAGCTACACACCCTCTGATGACAGAGGTATAGTGTTTTTTACAACTCTGTAGCCTGCATGGTCTGACTAAACAAACATAAAGGGGCATGGCATCATGAGTTAAACTGGTGAGAAGGCTGGTATGAAGATAAATATGGACTTTGCTCTACAAAATACCAAATAAGGAAACCAAATATAATTTGTAGTCACTGCAGGCATAAGTAATAGGTAGCTCATGCCTTAATTATATTGCTGCCAAAACTAGCAAGATGAATGTAAAGTCTGAATAAGGCACAGGGTGGAGGAGAAGTGGGAGACGGTTGCTGTTTGACTGAACTGCTGAGAAAGATAAGGAGGAGGCACTTTGATTCATTAGACAGTGGACTACTTATCAGTTTGGTCCTGGATGAAACTATCTCACACACACCATCTGATCTGATACAACCCCGAGGGAGAGGACAACATGCTCCCATCACATGGAGCAGATAAACATTCTTACATAATGTAGGATTATTTTCCAAGACATAAATTAGACTAATCAGTCCATCTGATAGTTTAATAAACTTCACAATAACATATTAGTCCACAGTTACCTCTTTATTTAATTTTTCTATTTCCATTTATCTTGAGTTAAACTCTTTTTTATATGATCCACTGATTCAGCAGCTGCACCAAGGGTGTTTAATATTACATAAAAGTGTTGTTTATATCTTCGCCAAAAATGATCCACATGTATTACCATTCCAAGGTTCAACCTGCAGTACCGCAGTTCGACAAAACTGGGCACAGGTATTCAGACAAACCAATAATTAGACCTCACAAGCCTATGACAATATGTTCCAAGGGAAATACCACACAGCATACACATTCAGAGCAGGAACAAAAAACTTGGCTGACTTGGCTGCCTTAACCACAAAGCGCCTTAGATCATGGGGGGAAATCCACGCTCACCACTCCTGACCATTCTCTGACCTCAGATTCAGGTTTCCTCACAGTGATGGACACATACACCGTGTACTACACTTCAGTGCCCTGTTACCCCAGCTATGCTTAAGAACCACCTAATATTAAAGTGAAAGGTCCACACTCAACCCTGCATTAAAAATAGCCAGGCTGTAACTAAAGTTGTGTCATTGCTTGGCTGCGCCACAGAGACACTGAGTTTATCTTAATTCGTCAACACTATCATGCATACTAACCAAAACATTGTAAGAGGTACACAGTTTTCACTTAATTTGACCAATTACTGCTAAGATTTTTTCTACATGCATTCTTTGTTTTGTGCTTAAATGCTAGTTATTGAAATCAAGCACAATTAACTTCAGTTGATCAATTATCAATCAATTTGTTTATTCTCAAAAATAAATTAAAACAGGTGCATACAATCATAATTTCACACTAAATAGTAATCTCTGAAATTGGACTCCTCAAAGGCTAGCCAGAGCATGTAAGTAGGGGCCCAGACATAGAAAATGTGAGTGGAATATGACAAAACATGATTAGGTGTTAAATGATCGGCAAGTCCACCAAAAAGGAGGGAGAAAAGGACAACACTATGGCAACCACTTGTTTATGCGCCTTATGGATATGCTGTGCTGCTACTATGGATATTTTCACTATTTTTGTGAGGACAACAATAACCCTCTTCCTACTTCTACATCAACTCTGCAGCTCAGAGGAGGAAATGTACCAGTGCTGGACAAATAATATAAATAAAATAACAATAAAATGACTTCACAACTGTACACGGTGATGACTGAGTGCCCACCAGCTGTATACTGAGAACCCAGATTTTTTTAATTATTATTATTAATTTTATTGTAATCATGTGTAATCCAGTGCAACACATACTTTGATCAAAAATTACATGAATTGCATTTTATTTGTCAATACTTTCTGAACCTAATGAAGACACCAAGAGGGTGCTACTAAAAACAAAACTGACTGATGAAACTGGTAAGAAGGGGAAAATGGAAAAAATCTTTTGACCTTAGATACTCTAGGTGAAAAAAAGAAAAAAGTTAATACTACAGAACAAAAAGTTAAAAAGAACAAATATATATATATAAAGTAATTAAAAGCTCCTGTGTATGCGTGAGTTTATGTACATGTACATGAATGTGTGTGTTTCATTATACAAATGTTTAATTTGAATATATCTATCACCACTTCCCCAAGATCTACCTTCAAAGAAAGATTGTTTTATAGCTTATTTAAACATTTTAAAAGTATTGATTTCAACCCATCCGTTTTTTAGTGTCAGTAATTCATTAAGTAAGTCAAATCCTCATATCTGGCCCATTTATATCATTGCCTTTAAGACACTATTTCCTCATTTCTAATTCTATATTTTATTCCCTCCATTCCTGTTATTTCCTGTACAGTTACCTTCCATTTTCCTACCAATGGGCTGATGGGTTTTAGGCAACACCGAGTGATTTGTTTCACGGTTGCTGGTCTAAAAATCCTGTAGAGGTATCTGTCTGTTTCCTGAGTTGGTTTGTGGAGGTGACTTCTAAGAATAATATTCACAGGGTTGATCTGGTTTTTAAAATCAGACATGATAAAAGTTGTTATGAAGGAGTGACAAAATGAATACTGAACAGAAGAGGAAGGTGTGTGCATATTTTGTTTTTTTTCCCCCCACATTTACTTCAGTAGTTTAATTTCACTGGTGGATTCATTTTTGAGAGTATGTCTGGAGTCATAAAGAATCTTCAATACAATTCCCATACAAATTCTCTCTAATGTTTTAAATATTTTCAGAGAGTGAGTTTCTAATTACTCTCTGATGATTTTCAGTTAGGAAACAAATAAGAGGGTGCACTTCATAAACTCTGTAGATATTTAAAAAAGCTAACTTGTGCCAAACTGTCTTAAGAGGCCAGAGACTGAAACGACATAATAGCATTTTTTTTTAAATCATCTGTAAAACATTTTTAAACCTTTCAAAGCCCAAATTTGTAATATTTTGTGATCTCTGTTTGGTTCAAACCTAGGATCCCATGTCAGTTCTCTGAAAACAAACAGGTCCTCATCTAGTTTTTGAAGTTTGTTTTTCCAGTTGTTAAGAGTGTTATCCACCTATATATTTAACCCTTTGGGTTTGGGGCACAGTCTGATAGTGTGCTTGGTCGATAATCAGGTTGCAGATTCAAGCCCAGCTCTGGCTGTCACATGGCGATGTGTCCTTGGGCAAGACACTTATCCTCAAGTTGCTCAGTGGTGTGTAAATGGGCATGAAAGGGCATGAATGTGTTAGCTGATACTGATGGATAACTAACATAGAAACTTGGAACCATCAGTGAGTGAATGTGAGAGTGAATGGGTGTGAATAGGTAGATGTGACCTGCGGTGTAAAGCTGCTTTGAGAAGCCAAAGAGATTAGAAAAGCGCTACATAAGATCAAGTCCATTTACCATTTACCATTACCTTTGATATGTAAATAGTCTATTAGAATTGTGACCTTCAATACCACTGAAAATTAAAAAAAAACATGGATGCCTGTTTCAAAAGTCTACAAAAGTATGTGTCAGATGGTATCACTTCAAAGCATTTGGTATGAAATAGCACTCAAAATGTTGACGATGAAAATAACAACTGAGATGTATACTTCAACCACAGAAGTAAGTCTTCAGAAGAACAAACATCCTGTCACTGCCACATACCCTGACCTAAAAAAACTAATGAACAGATGAGGAAACAGCAGCAGTGTGAAGAAGCTGCTATGAGAGGTGCTGCCTCCTTGTAGTGGCACCTAATTAAGCAAGAGGTATTCAAGTATGACTGCATGGCCTTACTAAAGTCAGTTTTTTTAGAATCTAATCCATTAAAAGCTTCAAGCACTACAAAACACAACAACTGAGTACAATAAAGAGGATATGGAGTTCTAGGTTAAATATTTCAGTGAGAATGCCATCATATCCTCTTTGCTTTTTTCCTGTGTGGCTCGTACGTCACAGATTTATTCTAAAAAGTCTGATTTTAACCCTGACATAACATACTGTAAGCATACCATAAGCCTAAATACAGAATCATCTGGTTAGCCACTGTTGTAAAACCTTGTTTAAATACTACTCTAGCATAAAGAGCATCACAGGCTCCAAGAATGAGCCCAGGCCACATTTTCCCTTAAAAGCTGTGCCTACAGTGGTTGACCAAAATGTGAAAAATGTGAGAAACCTGGATGAAATCATTACAGCACATGTTCTCAGTCCTTTCCTCCTGCCTAATTATATGAAATAGGTTCAGTTTTCCCAAAGCAAATCATTTTTACCAACCCTGTAAGCTATCAGCCACATATTCAAACAACAAAAAAATAAACTCCATTGTCTCAATAAAGACACAAAACAATGACTGCATATTACATTACTGATTCCATTTCCACCTGAGTGCTTACAAAAGTGAGTCATGAGAGGGAGGGTGAGACAGAGAGAATAAAAAAACAGTGGTGCAGCTCACTCACGTGTTCTGGATGCTGTCCTCCAGCCTGCCCTCTGCCTCACAGCCCTCAAGCACAACTGACCAAAATAAACGTCCTTTCCTGAGCTCTCAGACAGACTGTGAGGGCAGAAGTAAAGCGATAGGAGCTTTCTGTCTCAATACAAAAGCCAGTAAGAGGAAGTACCTCAGTCCACCAACCGCTCCACGAGGTGTGCTGTTGCCTCTTTCACTTTAACACACAAAAAGAAAAAGTCAGAGCCTGAGCCATGTGTGTGTTTTTCTCCTTTCTCAGTTTTTCCAGAGTTTTTCTCACCCCTGAGGAACAGACAGCAAGAACTGGAGGACGCTGAAGAAAGAGGAGGCGGAGGAACAAACCTCCAACATGTGGCATTTAAACCAAGCCAAACACTGGTGGAAAATGTTTTGGAAAATCTAAAAGATCTTTTGGGAAATTTAGCTCAAGAAATGCACATGTATGAGTGTCATCATCCACTCCTGTTATGCAAGTGCTATGGGTCAAATGGTTGACCAGTAGGTGGCACTACTTATGATAAAAGGGAAAAAAAACACTACAGGTAATGAGGACCAATGCTTGCCAAAATGTAGTATGTAGTTAGCAGTTTGTGAACATCTGTGAACATCTGCAGTATGCCAAAATTACCCATATATCACATAATTTGGTAAAAAAAAAAAAATAGCAGGATGTATCAGATCAGTCTACCTCACCTACTGTTGCCCACAATGCTAGGCACCAACAGGTCTGGAGACAAAATGGCAGACAGCCACCCTTAGCAATATTAGCATCAATTCTGTTACATTTATATAACAATAAAGTGCATCAAACCTGGTTAATATTCAAGTCATTGCATGGATGTTAAACACTTGTTACGTGTGAGTTCAGTTGTGAAAATCATGAAAAACCAAAAAAGAAATCACTTGTAAAAATGATCTGCTCCACCAATGAATGTTAATTTAATGGCGCTACTTGTAAGCTAAGCTCCAATTTACTTTAATTTTCATGAAACAGAAATAAGCCAAATTATTGGTTTAGGGAGGGAAATCACATACCTACATTTGCGTAATTCAAAGAAGCACAACTGTTTAATTTTTGTTTGCTATACTTTTATATTGTGGAAATAGTTTTTTCCCTGTCAATTTCCTTTCAGTGCCTCTATTCTTAAAGGTGAGGTAATGATTGAGGAGCCCACCAGAGAGCCAGAACCAGCCATGGTACCACCTCTAAAACCTTGTGCTACCCTTTCAGCAGAAAAGGTTCGGTGTGAAGGTGCGTTCACATCGAACGCGACTTTGGAGACCAAGATCGCGTCGCAAACCCAAGTCCTGTCACCTGTTCATAGCTCATTTTGTCACCGTTGCCGTTGCTCAGTGACGTCATGCCTGCAGCAGCATCTCCTGTGAGTTCAATGCGGTCCATCTAGGCGGAACTAATTTACCCACCAACTAATGTTCCCCACAAGGACATAGATTGTCACTCTGTGGACCAGAATAAAAACCGTCTGTCACGGGTGTCAATCATGCACCCACACAACGCTGATTGGCTCTCACTGCGCGAAATCGCCTGAAAAGTTCAAATATCTCAACTTTGGCGATGGAGCACAGCAACCTGCTCCGCATCCAAAGCAACCACAGAGTTCCCATCTGCAGCAACAGGGGCGCTGCCCCCATGTCTCCAAAGATGCGACCAAGTCGCCCAGAACGCGTCCATCGCATCGCGTGAGATCTGGTCGCGTGTTGTTGTGGCTGATCGTGGCTGTACATTGACTCTGCATGGAGAGTGGCCGCCAAGGTCGCCCAAGTCGCGTTCGGTGTGAACGCACCTTAAGGCTCTAGGTTTTGACCAAGGACTTGCTGTGGAACCATCTACAACCATACGGGCTGATAGATCCCTGGAGGACGGTGATATGAGTGAGGAGTCCACCATAGAACCATAACTTGATGTGGTTCTAGCTCCAACCCTGCTGATTTAAGTGTCCATCGATGCCTCAGTCTTGACCTCATCCTTAGGGACTGAGCCATCGATGGACACCTAAATCAGCTGGCTGGAGCTAGATACCTGATGGAGTAAATCCAGAACTCAAGCACAATTTTTTTATATGGTTATGAATAAAACAGCAGGTTTAAATGTACATGCAGGGAGGCCTGCATGTACATTTAGTCCAATGCAAATGATCCAGAATGCAGCAGCATTCATGTCTGAATGCAGTACACGTCACTCCACTGTTAATCTCTCTTCATTGGCTTTCAGTTAAAGCTCAAATCAAATTCAAAGCTCTACTTCTGGCTTACAAAACAGAAACAAGAAGAGCAACTGCCTACCTGGAATCCCTCATCCAGGTCTTCACTCCCTTTCACCCACTACGCTCTGCCAGTGAAAGATGCCTGATGTTCCCATCTCAGCATGGCTCAAAATCACTCACTAGACTCTTCTCCTCTACCTTTCCCAAAGTCGTGGAATGAATTACCCAGCACTATTCAATAGGGGTGTAATGATCCATCGATCTGGATCGATACATCGATTGGTTAAGCAATAATCCAATCAAATCGATGGAAACTCAAAACATCGATCAACATCGTCATTTCAACGCCTTTATTTTGAAATTCTGACCGGATATCCGTTTCACCGCTTCCGCCCAATAGCACCTCGTTCTTAAGTTTCAACTTTACAGGGCTCTCAAATCTCACGTATTCAGCGTATGAGACACGCACCTTTTTGCTGTCTCACACACCACACCCGGTATTTGTCCTGCATTAAAATGTACTGTGTAGCGCCCACCGAGTAACACCGCTATATGCTAACGCGTAGCAACACGCTCTTAGCATCACAGAGCTAAACGGGAGCTTGACATGTCAGCCAATCAGAAAATAGCACTGCTGTATTCGCGTAAGATACGGTCGATCTGACAGCAGAGGATGCATACTGCACACACACGACAGGAGTAATCACACGAGTACAGTAAGTTATCTCATCATTTGATTTTGTCGCGCACTGATTAATGAAATTACTTATTGTATGAAAGGAAAACAGTGAGAGCTTATTCTTATTCTTCCTCCGCACCTACCATTAAACAATGAAGCAAAGTCTAAAAACACCTGACTACTAATTAACCCAATTTTAATTTTAAACACGATTAGATCATACAGATGGTTATAATCCTCTATAACCTATCATACCCTAAGGTCAGCACATCATTTCACATTTCAGTAATAAAACTGTCAAAACTTAGAAATTGCTTTGTATTTCTTTCTTGCTTTAGGTGAAATGTAGCTGATTGTGTTCAATGAGTACACAACATCGTCTTAAATCGATCGAAGGTCCCTGAATCATATCAAATCGAAATCGAATCGTGGCAAACTTTGTGATATCGGCAAATATCGTATCGTTGTCCAAAGAATCGATATCGTATCGTATCGTCATGAAACTGATGATTTACACCCCTACTATTCAATCCGCAAGTCCCTTTCTACGTTTAAGAGAAAGCTGAAGACTCAACTGTTGAGGGAGCACTTATGGAACTAAGTTTGACTCTTCAACTAAGCACCGAATTTGTTGATGCTTACTTTTACGTCTGTGTCAGGGACATAAGGACATGGTGATGATGGTGGTGATGATGAAGATGGTGGTGATGATATTGGGGTGACTAGATAAGGTTTTCTGTGATTGGTTAAAACAAAAGTTACTGCCTCTAGCACTACATGACCGCACCTATGTCCAAATGAACTTGAAGCAGTTTGTTGCACTTACTAATGTTGTTACCTCTGATCTAGATTATTGCTTGTATTGTACTTACTCTCAGATGTACGTTGCTTTGGATAAAAGCGTCATATTTTGTATATGAAATTGTAACATTAGGACAGCATCAAATACCTTTGCTTATTTCATTTGGCCCACATAATTCAGTAAAGTCCATGACATTCCTGGTTTACATTTTAACGTGCAATTAATGGCACCCTGAAAGGGTAAAACAAAGTCCATTTTAATATTACTGGATACCATTTCTTAACTCTTTACAAGGTTTGAATCAGTCAATTTAGTAAAAAGTTAATAATAAATACATTTCCAATTTTACATACTTTGTGTCTAAATATTAAGTTGTGCATTATAACTGGTGGGTGGAAAACCTTTTACAGTCAGAACCAGGGAAACATTTTTCCCTCAGATAACCCTGAGCAGTTTGTTTGAAATGCAGGTGTGTCTATTTTGTTTTCAGGACAGTTGCTTGTCTTTGAATTTAACCTGAGACCATGTGTGTTTGTAGTTTGTGGCTGAGGCTCGACTGCTCCATTGTGTTCCTCAGTTAAAAACCAAAGCTGTGCAAAGCAAAGCAACTGTGCTATGTCAAAAAAAACAAGTTGTGCATTATATCCCTCCAACTTATGGTTGACCTTCTGCAGTAGAGTCAGAAAAATAAAGAGTGATTAATGACCTTGTTTTGAGTATTTGTTAACAAAGTGATCTGTGGGCTGTCTGGGAACAAACAGAAGTCAGCATCACTGACAAAGCCACTCTTTGTCTCACAAACACTTCTTAATGTGAGGGTGGATCATTTGTGGAGGGGTCTGCATTTTATAGTCCACCATACTGGTCTAATTTGGTTCCCACAGTGTATGGCATGCCGAGGCCGTGGAGCATGTGGGTAGGGAGAGAACTGCTCCCTGGTCCTACATGAAACAGGCTCCAGTTTGTGGTAGGCGGTTTACTGAGGAACTTGATTTGACCACACCCCTGCACCACCACAGAAACTGCTTTTTAAAAGGATGCTGGTGAGGGTTGAGAAACGGTTCAGAAGACGTTTATTGGCACCACATGTTGTTTCACATAAGCTGCAGATACAGATAGAGTGTGACTTGTGCTGTTTTTATAAAGCTACTTAAAGTAGTCATGTAATAAAAAGTTTTTTTTCCTTCTAATACACATAAACAATGGTCATCTCCAGTCCAGCAGCCCTGAGAATATGTGAGTGAATAAGTCCCTGAAATTTAGGTGAGGCCCAAATGACCAGAAGTCCCACTGAAGATATGTTGGTCTGATTCATTTCACTTCTTACGCAACCAGCTTGAAGCCTATCTGTATGCTTATCTGTGCGGAGGGTCACTTTATCTCCTCTCTGCTCAAGTCTGCGCTAGCTCCAGTCTGCCATGTTTGTTTTGCTCTGGTGCTGCTTTGAGCTATGCCGGGTATTAGAGCCAAACAGGCTACCTGCTTCTGCTGTTGGTTCCTCTTAAAAACATCTACACAGTTTGGGACGAACAACAGCAGCTACACCACCGGTGTTACAGAACAATATTTGTTAGAGTTTAATATAAAATGTTAGTAGTGCAGTTAGCTCAGATCATTACCATGTGCTGTGCTAGTGTGTAATGAGCTTGTTAGCTTGTGTATTTCCTTTGTGATCCCAATGAAAACCGTGCAACTTTGTAGTCAAATCTGTTGACCTGTGTAGAGGGACAGACAGACAGGTACAGTAGGGTTTGTGAGACTAATAATTGTACCAAGTCAGTTAAAGCAACAGACTATCTCTGATGTAGGGTTTAACTTGAGACCGTGCTAAATGGTGTCCTGTGACGTTCTCTCTGTGGTTTTTCTATGAGGCACACTCGGTGAGCTTTTGTTGATGTTACAAACAAGTCAATAAGATGAAGCCTTGCTTCAATGCAACATAAGATTCAGGCCACCATAAGTCACCAGATAGCACGGTCACTCAGTAAACTGGCACACCTGAGTGTCTTCAGCTTGCTTTCTCCATGGGCTTCCTTGTTTAAAGGAAGCAGCTGCTACAGGAAAAACATAGATGTGGTTAAGTTAAATGTGTGCAGCCAGAGTGTTTGGAGCCAGAACAATGCTCCTAAACTTGTTTCATTGATACCAAAGTGAAGTACTGGTGTAATAATCCCAGATGCTGAAGTTAAGCTTCAGAGCCTGTCCCTGGTCAGAGATACAGGATCCAGACTAATGAGGATGAGCTAATGCAATCTTTGGAATAAACCGTTGAGGTAGACACAGTTTAGACCATAAAGGTGACACTTTTATAATCAAATCATTAGAGAGCTTGTTATTTTTTTCTATGCAAATTCTGCTGTTATTATCCATTTTCAATATTTGTCAAAACATCTCTCATAGAAATATTAATTTATTACCTGTTATTCTTCTCAAGACTGCCCCTGTCTGCCATAAATTAAACTGATAAAACTAACTGCCCATAAAAGCGGGTAGTCAGCTGCTCCTCAAGGTCCAATTCACCAAGTCTGAGGACCAGAGCACAGCCAAGCTAAAGAAGGCAGATCTGTCCTTCAACAGTAAGCATCTCTGTTCCAAGCACAAAACATTAACATATAATCAGACTAACAATTAAAATATAAAGCTGTAAAGAAAAGTATAATGAATGCATAAAATACAATTGAACATTTGGTATTTTCATGGTTTAAACCTATTTTTTCACATATGACCATCATCACAGGATGTTACAGAAAATAAAGAACACCTCTCTGCTCTTCTGAACTGTATTCTCTCTCGGCATCTCACTCAGCATTTTGCTCATTACGCACAGCCTGGGACAGGTTACAGCAAAAGAAATATAATGGAGGGTTTATATAAAAGAGGGGCTCTAAATAGAACAGGTAGGAAAAAGGTTTAACTTGATGATGGAGAGAGAGAGATGAGGTAGAGACAGAGGCCCTGTTTACATGGAGACGCTCTCACCTGAAACACAAAGGTTTTTCCTTTGCGTCTTCAAAAATGATCTGCGTTCAGGTGGACACTTGAGAACAACTGAAAACACTGTAGCGTGCATGCCAGTCCAGTAGATGGTGATGTAGGTTTGCAAAGAAACAGCGCTGTCACAACACACGTACAAAGAAGAAAAACTTTTCACAAACAACAATGGCGAGTGGACGCATGAAGACGCAGGAGTTTCTTGTCTGGACAACAAATCTGTCGGGACAACAAATCTGTCTGGATAGTTTTGTCTGGATAACAAACCGAACACAGTAATTATCACACGTTACTTGGTAGATGGCCGAAGCTGTTGTTGTTCCTGGTATGCGCGTGCAGCCTTCATGTAAAAGAGTACTGTGCATGCGTAGACGTCAGCGTTTCCCCCTGAAACGATGAATCCTGTTTACATGGGGCCGGGTGGCGATGCGTTTTGAAAACTCTCCGCCTTGGACCCTGGTTTCAAAAGTTTGAGGATTCAAGCACTCCGGGCACTGGTCTCATGAAAACAGGAGGCTAAAACGCAATCAAAACTCTTCGGATTCTGCCTAAAACGGAGTCATGTAAACAGGGCCAGAGACTGGATATAGTTGAAAAGTTGCAGCTCCCCACTGTATCAATGAGAAGTGTCCCAAGAGTCTATTTTACTGAGGAAATCACATCACTTTTAATAATGCCTATATTACTACAACTACGTTAATATCCTCCACTACTGGGGTTTTTTGTTTTAGTAAGGGCACGTCAAAACTACAGCATGGACATGTTGACAGAGACAAAATGTAATATCACATTATTCTAGCTGAATTGTAATGCACAATATACACTTGCCTCAGCTAGGTACACCTTGCCAAACCAATCTGAGATTATTTTAGCTTTGTGACATGGAGTGTTATCCCGCTGGAAGAAGCCATCAGCAGATGGGTACACTGTGGTCATAAAGGGATGGATACGTTCAGGCAACATACTCAGGTAGGCTATGGCATTTAAACGGTGCTCGATTGGAACTAAAGGGCCCAAAGTGTGTCAAAAAAATACCTCCAACACCATTACACCACCAACACGAGCCTGATCTGTTGATCTCGGACAAGATGGATCCATGCTTGCCTGGGTTTGATTACTCCTGCAGCCTCTCTTCCACGTGTCTCCCCCCCTCTCATCCCTCTGTCTGACTCTACCTACAGTCTCTCCTCAACCAATCCAGGGGAAAGAGCCAAAAAGCCCTCCAAAAAACAAAACACAAACTTTCCCACCAAAGAAAGGTGTGAAAGCCCCCAGCAATTCACAAAATCTGATATTTCAATGCTACTATAATTCCAATAAAAATCTAAACAATGTCAGTATCTGTTTTGATACCATGGCATTGAACATTCAGGGCCTAGGTAACTAAGTTTTGTTTGCCAAAAAAAAAAAATCCAATAAATAATTGAAATAAATGGGATCTAAACTTTTAAAGCCTGTAATAAGGATACAGAAGACGGAACAAAACCAGCGTCCCTTACTATTCTTTTTCACTAATGACTAACTGTTGAAGTCCTAAAATAGAGCTGGACTTTGGAGGAAAAGCTAAAAACCACTTCAGTCACCTCATGTTCACTCACAAACCCTGCACTGACAGACCAATAATTACCAGAAAACTGACCTTTTCTCTCCATAAAAAAGCCATGTTATGTATGAGGACATGTCTGAGAATTTCCAACTGGAAAAAATCCTACACACTGCCAAGATCGTCAGCAGAAATAAATGTCCAGCTCTAACAGTAAAGATTTAATACAAAACAGGAAACAGGCAACAACACAGAACCAAGACTATCTTCAATAAATAATGACAGAGCATTAAGCCATGAGGACGGACGGTTAGTAGTCAAGGTGGACCTCCAGGGATTTCTGCCTTTGTGTAATATAAGAGGCTCAGTGGAAGCAACACTAACCGCTACACTTCTTAAGACAATACAACAGCACTCTGGAGCTCTGGTCTGAGGTGCTGCCTGCTTCTGAAACTCTTTCCTTTTCCTCACTCCTCAGGAAATAGCAGTGAGTCAGACTCACCACACACACACACACACACAAATGCACTGGATGAATGTCAAAAAAGGAACCTGTTCAATAATGGTGATTCAAATGAGCTAGAGACTCAAAATACAGCTTTTCCATGATCTTTCAGCTTGGCTTGACTAAGTCAAGTAAACAAGTAAACAAGTAAAATCAACTCAGTGATTACTGTTTCACATATCATGTTGGGCTTGTTTGGTTTGTTAAACTGTCCTTTCTGTTTATCATTCTCAGAAATGATTTTTTCACTTATTGTATTTTTATTAATTGTTTTCAACGTTACGAATGTTCAAGGGTTTTTAAGCTCAATAAAAGCATGTTATGTAGATTTGATAAATCAACATAGTAGGGTTTAATAACAATGATATAAATTTCATTTAAAAAAATAAGCTATTTCAATTTCTGCCATGATAAAGCAGCCGGTGTTTTTTTTACTATCATGCACCCAACAACCATATGAGTTTCAGCTATTAAGTAAAGACACTGTGCTCATGAGGGTAAATTCACGTGGTGTTACATATTAAAGGCTGGTATTCATACACAACTGCTGTAAGTTTACAATAAGTGACTTTAATTCACTGCTAGCTACTGGTGAACGTGCACATTTTTGCTAAGGTGCTCGAAAAGGATTAGCTGAAAAGTTGAGCAATGCATTAATTTTGTCAGTTTATTTTTTGTACATTCATGTTTCATGTCTTGTCCTTCCTGTTTTATTTTGAAATCGCTAACCTGTCTCTATTTCACATCAGTTCCTGTCTGCCCTGCCCCCGTCTTGTTGCACCTGCTTCCTGAGTGTTTCCCCCGGCCTGTTTCCCATCACCCCTCATTACCTCTTGTATTTCTTTAACCTCATGTTTCTCACTGTCTTATTGCCAGTTTGTCGTACTTCACAGTCTTCGTCCCAGCGTTATCATAGTCTTGTCTTGCTGTGTACTACCTCGTCTGTTTTTTTACCTTGCCTTTTGCCTCACGTTTTCTGGATACTGCTGCCTCAATCGGACTGCCTTCTCATGTATCGACTCTTGCCTGTCTTTGATTGAACCTTTTTGCCTATTTGAACTTCTGTGTTGGTGTTGTGAGTTTGTGTCCACCATTAGTGTCTTTTTTCATGACAAACCTGAAATTTACGGTGAAATTGAACATGACAGCAGCAGACTCTTTTGTACTTTAGCTGAGGTGTACGAGAAACTGTCATGCACCAGAACAATGAGCTCTCAAATGCAGACGACTGAGTCCATGAGGCAAAAAGACAGAGTTTATTAAGCAGTCCAAGTCGATACACAAAAAGCAGGCAAAAACAGGCAAAGGTATCCAAATAAATGTGAGGCAAGAGGCAGGGTCCAAAAGCAAAGGTCATGATCAGAGCTTCTTTACGACTCCAAAAGAAGAAAGGAGATGAATATTGGAAAAAATGGGATTTGCTCAATTCTTAAAAATAAAAAAGACTCTTGACTTTTTGACATCAGAATGTATCTATTAACTCCATGTACTGTATATATATGTCCTTTGTCCTCATTTGTTCTATGTTTCTGTAAAAAAGAAAAAAAAAAAAAAAAGGGAAAACGCAAGCAAATTTGTGGAGAAATTTTAGATCAAATTAGAGGAAACCAAAAGGGGGTGATTTCATGCAATGAAACTTGTGTCTTCCAATATCATCCCGAGACAAAATGGCAGTCAGTGCATTTAAAAATACTATCATCCCCAAAGAAGAAGAATGCAGGACAAAGCAAGTCCAAATTCAAGGCCATGTTGATTGTCTTCATTGACATTAAGGGTATAATTCTGGAGGAGTGGGTTTCAGAAGGGTAAACAGTGAATCAACACTATTACAAAAAGGTTCTAGAAAAAAATTTAGGGGAAAAGTCTGAAGAAGGAGACCACAACTGTGAAAAAAAAGTTTCATTCTTCATTGAGACAACAACAGAGCCTCAGAGACAACTGTATGAAGAAGACCTACTGCACTATTGTGATCAGTGGAAGACCCGAAAGCAGCCGTGTGTTGATGTAGATGAAGAGGATGTTGAAGGAGAACACTAAACAAAGTTAAAGATCAATAAAATTGATCAGCTTTTACATATTTCCATATCTCACAGCTACCCATTCATGTCTGGTCCCTCTCAAATTCACTCACTGATGGTTCTCCATTAAATAAGCTTGATTTATAAATATGATGTCTGATTATACATCCTGTACTATTGTTTCAAGGAAAAAAATTGGATAGTAAAATAATGAAATTCTTCTGAAAACACTGCAGAAAGTAATCAACAACAATAAACACAAAAAAACGTGCAAAGAATAGCGATGTTTTGACAGACCATTGGTGTTTTTGGCCCATTCTGTACTTATTGAATTGGTAGTAAAGCAATATTTATGCCCAATTAAATATCACAGATTATTATAAATCTATAAAAAAGGCTTCATATGTTTGGAAGAAAGAAGTTTTTTGTTTGTTTAAAAAGTCCATATTATGCTGTCTCCAGTTTTACATTCCACCTCCTCATGATAGAGCACATCATTGCACAAGATCAACTATCTGCAGCGTCAACTATCTACCATTCTTTCTTCCACAGGTCAAGGCTGTTGTCTTAGAGTGCCAAGCCTAGTGCAGAGCAGAGGTCAGTAGACTGAGTGCAGAGTCACTGACATTGAGAAGCACTGAAGTGACCAGTCAATACAGAGTAGTCTGGTTAATCAAGCAGAGTGGCCGGGGCCCATTTGGTAAAGGGACCCTTAAAATCGCAGGAGCTCCAACACAACCTTTCAGACTATGTCCACATAGAAGCGGGTATTTTTGAGAATCCAGCTTTTTATGTGCTTTTTGGGTTGCTGAAAATTGTGAAAGACTCCTGCCAGGGTAAAGATAAAAAACTCTGTTTGCAGTGTTCCCGCAGGGACAGGATAAACTGCATTTTAGGCCTAACAAACAGTATGTCGTACTCTGCACCAACCTCTCTTAGTGTCAAAAATTTCTAAAGTCAGCTGACAGCAGATTTTGCTAAACTTTCCTTATTTTAGTGTTACTGACTGGAATTTTTACATGATTACACACATTCAATTGCCTCTCACTATGATGCTGCTTCAAACAACAACACATTTCTAAAACCTCTGCCAGTTTTTTGGACGAGACCCAGTTAATTGAAAGCACAAACAAATCCTTTGTGATAGGGAAAATGCATTATTTCTAACTAGTAAGAGAGCCTTTTTTCCATTTCCTAAAAAGTAGCAATTTTGGAGATAAGAAGTCTCCACCCAAGAACGACGATTTTCTAAAATCTGCCAATATCAAGAAACGGGTTCACCATTTACACCGTAACACCGGTCAGACACAAGGTTGAAAAAGATTTGAAAATGAAGCCTCATTTGCAGAAAAAAACTGTGGAAATGTAGCATGTCACAGAAGTTGCTACATGCTAACAAACAGCATTTATCAGTGCACTCGTGTTTTTGTGTTTTCATGTGGACAAAGATGTTTTTGAAAACTTCCCATGTGTGGACAGGATTGATTTTTTGTTTGTTTTAGGGGAAAGAAAGCCTCTCTTTTAAAAAATACCTGTTGACATGTGGACATAGCCTCAGACTGGCTGGGTTACCCATAGATAAAGGGTACTGAGTAGATAAAAACTAGAAGGTTTTATTGAACAAAAGCAAACATATTCTAGTATTCATCAAAACTGATTATATAAACCTAAATCAAGGCAAAGCGGCACATGGTGCAGCAGGTAGTGCATGTGCCTCACCTCAAGATGGTCGCCGGTCCAATCCCCGGGTCAGGGGACCTTTCTGTGTGGAGTTTGCATGTTCTTCCTGTGCATACATGGGTTCTCTCTGGGCACTCTGGCTTCCTCCCACAGACCAAAAACATGCTCATTAAGTTGATTAGCGACTCCAAATTGCCCTTACTTATGAGTGTGAGCATGAATGGTTGTCTGTCTCCCTATGTGGCCCTGTGATTGGCTGGCAACCAGTTCAGGGTGTACCCCGCTTCTCGCCCAATGACAGCTGGGATAGGTTTCAGTCCCCTGTGACCCCAAAAAGGATAAGCAGTGTAGAAAATGACTGAATGAATGAATAAATCAAGGCAAAATGATCTCTTTAAGAGTGAGTTTTGGTGACCTGTCAGATCATGTCTGATTATATAACAAGATGAGCAGACCTTGGAAAAAACAAAGTAGAAAATTAAGAAAACTTTACTTTCACAGATTATGCCTGCTGCATCTTGGGATTAGATGGCAGCAGCAAAGCATATTTACAGCCTCACTCTCCCCTTAAAGACTTTCAATAGTCCCTTTTAGCAACCTTTCTGGGAAGATGTTTTTGAACATAAGAAAGAAAGAAGCCAACTTTTTTTTACCTAAACCTCATTTTAGTTTATATCAAGTAAAAACAACATTCTTATTAAAGCTTTTGAACCACAGGGATAAATGTAACCCACATCAGACCAGATTAGAGTTGTCTTTTGGCCTAGCACATCAACCAAAGTGGAACTTCAGCTTTATTACATTAAAATCATTTTAAAGAGATTTATTTTCTCAGACATATTTCAACAAAAAGCACTGGTCACATTTGAAACAAAAGGATGCATCTGGTGGTACTGTATGTGCAGTACTGACAACGTGAGCTCGAGTGCCTGAACACATTCATCAATTAACTGTGCCTGACCACGTCTGCAGCTCTGAACCATCTGTAAGGCACCTGTTTTTTTTAAACCACGTTTGAAAAGTCTTTATCTCAGCTGAAGTGAAACAGGAAGTGTGTGGGATAAATCTGTGTCCCATGCTGTGAGACAGTCTCTGTTCTCCCAGTGGGTTTCCCCCTTTAGTCTTCAGGGATCTGAAACCAAAGCGCAACAGGGTGAAAAAAAGAACTCTCCATAACTTGTATGGAAGTAGCAGCCTTGTTTTGCAAAAAAACTGCAGTAAATGTGGCACTTTCAGCCGTGAGTAGAAAAGTGTGAGAGATGCCAAACACACTAGTGCCTACAGCTGTACAAATATGAACTGGGTCTGACTGCTCTCCTGGAAAAAGAAGAACCCTGAAACTAGGATGCGATATTTCACAAATGAGTCCATTGATTACAGGATAGACTGGTCTTATATGGTGAAGCTGGACTTACATATTGCCAGAAAAGTCAAAAAGAAACTGTAACCAGAACTTGTGTGATCACTTAACCAAACTACAGAAGAACTATATCTCAGCATCTGAATAAGAAATAACCTGAAGATGAGGACTGTTGCATAAATCAGCACATTTTTATGCAAGTTATGAAAGAAAAGCTGGTGAGAAAGTGCTGAGCTATTGATCTCCTTTGATCTGCTCAGAGATCAATAGATTTTTTGGCTTGCTTTATGTTACACGCAGCGAAGGCTCTCAAACTTTGAAAATTAAAGTGCTTACTCAGCGCTCATCACTCATTATTATTGGTGGTTCATCCTCTACATCACAGGCTGGTAAAAGTTCACTTCCTCATTTACACATTTACTCACAGCAGAGCTTCAGAATGATGTTTTGCTCTGCACCAATAACATCATAAACCAGAAAATGGATTAGAGTAAGATGTAAGTAAACAGGAATAAAAAGAATGATGTTTTCATTTTAAATACTTCATCAAATTTAAAAAATAAGTTTTCTTCTTGTAGAAGCATGATGAAAAATACATCAGAGGCCAGAAGTTGTTTATCTCCTTTTATAAACTGGAGCTACTATATGACTGTTGTTCTTCTGCAAGGCTCAAAGTAGTCAGGCAGTGAAAATCAATGAAGTGTCAGGAAGAGGGGCATGGTTTAGCAATACTGTGATCTTATCACATTAACACAAGATAGACAGCAGTGACCTTCACCTTCAAATTTGTTACAGTTAACCCTGGAGCTCCAATGGACATTTCCTCAAAGTTTAAAGAAAATGCCTCTGAGACATATCATTCTCACAAGCAAGAGTTGACCAAGAAGCCCGGGGCTTTGACTTTTGACCTAAAAATCGTAACTTCAGTTTTCAATCACAGTGGATGTCTGTACAAAGTCTGAAGACAATTCCTCTGATAATTCTTGAGCTATTGCATTTATAAACCCCAGTTCCAAAGATGTTGGGACATTGTGTAAAACCTAAATAAAAACAGAGAACAATGAGTTGCAAATTCTTCTTGACCTACATTTAATTTAATACACTACAAAGACAATATATTAAATTGTTAAACTGATAAACTTAACTGTTTTTCTGCAAATATTCTCTCATTTTGAAATTGATGCCTGTAACAAGTTCCAAAAAAACACCATGAATGACAGACTGGGAAGGTTGAGGATCCAGAGGAATCTCTGCATGTAAGCAGAAAGGCTGAAAAACCAACAACAAATTTTTGTGACCTTCGATCCCTCAGGCAGCACTACACTGAAAACTGGCATCATATTGTACAGGATATAAACATGTGGGATCAGGAGCACTTTGGAAAGCTAGTGTCACTTAACATAGTTTGTCGCTACACCTACAAGTGGAAGTTAAAACTCCACAGCACCTAGAACACTGCCAAGATGAACTGATGTAAAGTGAAAAAGTGTGCAGTGGTCTGAAGAGCACACATTTCAAACTGTTTTTGAAATTATGGGCCATGTTTCTGCAGGGATTAGGAGGAAAAGGACCATCCAGAATGTTATTAGGATGGTCCGTCACCGTTCGTTTACATTTGTTTACATTTTACACAACTTTAAGATAGGATAGCATAGGATAAGAAAGGAACGGTTCCCAATGCATGACAACGAAGCCATGAGTATCCCACTTTAAAAACAGCACCATAAAACTGTATCAGTCCTTCAGTAACTGATACCATGACAATCATACAGTGTTGAATCTTAATATTAGATTATTTTAATACAAAAAGCCTCTCAATATAAAAAAAAACGCTGGTTCGGTGTATTTGTTTGTAGTAAATTGCTGTTATTTTTCCTCTTATTGCTCTTCATTTTTATCACCTCCACTGCTGTCCCAACATTATCCAGCGTTTGATTCCTCTCTTGCCTGAAAGATCTGCATGGGGCATCATGTAAATATCAATTCCTAGCACTGGCATTTTTATGGCTCATATGAGCCAAGAAGACATTTGATGGTTACATATATTTCTAATATACCTTGTTGGGCTACAGCAAGTTATATTTTCTATTTGTGATCAATTTTTTATTTTATTTTTACAAAGGAAAATATATATTATATTATAAAAAAGTATATATATATATATATATATATATATATATATATATACACACACACACACACACACACATATATATATATATATATATAGACACACACACACACACACACACACATATATATATATATATAATGTATAGAGTTATAAAGACACAATTAAAATGATAGAAGTCATAAGCTTAAAAAAAAAAAATCCCTGGATCCAGAACTGGAGTCCTCAGTCACACATTACACCTGAAGCCCACGGAGGCTAATTAGGAGTGAGAACCAAGCCTTTATGGCAGAGTCTTTGGCTCTGTGGACTCTGGCTGTTGACAACTCCAAGTAAGCAATGTCCAAATAAATAAATCATAGTCCATGCTCGAAAAAAGAGTGAGAGTGGAGGTTTCAAACGTGTGGCGACTAGTTTTTTTCCAGCTGTAAGTCCTGCTAACAAAGCTCTTCTCCTGTCCAGGGTCAAACCCAGTTCTGGCAAATCATTTAAAATGAGTATAGCAGGCAAACAAGGCAATTTGATCTTAGACAACTTAGAAAGGTTAGAGGCAACCATCTTCCAGAACTTGGACACTGAGGTACACCCCCAGAACATGTGAAAGAAACTACCAATGGCTTTGGAAGAACAGAAAGTACATATAGGATTATTAATAACCTTCATCAGATGGAGCTTTCTAGGAGTTAGATATACCTTGTGTTAGGGCTGGACAATTAATCGAAAAATAATTGAAACCGACATTTAGACCCCCTAATCGAAGTAATTTTACTCATGTTGATTATATTGATTATTTTCCCTGTGTAAGTCACGTGACTGCCCCCCTCCATACAGTCTGCGTTCATTTTCGCTAAGAGCAAAGGATGCGCTGCCAACATGGAGGAGACAAGCGCCAATCTATCAGTGGACCTTGTAGCCAAGAAATATGTTGTCTCTGTTGTTTGGGCACATTTTGGATTCTGTGCAGAGGACATCGAGCAGAAAGAAGTTAAGTGTAAATACTGCAGGAAGACCAATTCGATGACCGCCGGTAACACCACCAATTTGTTCCAGCATAGCATAAAATAATTGTTCATTAATCGGAATTGAGGTAAGAGCTTCAATTAGTCGTGATACTGAGATTAGGTAATATCGCCCAGCCCTACCCTGTGTATATATTTAAAATGTATTTGCTGATGATCAGGATTTCTGGATGCTAATCCCACATCAACCCGAACTTTATCCCACTCAAATGTGGGTTTCAACTCTGGAATGTCTCTCCTCCCAAACATGTCTAATGCCAGGGGTCTATAAGAATGCTGCAACATGAACAAATAAAAGCGAGTTATATCTTTAACATACGTTTAAATATCATTTATTGAACTAATTAATTCAGTCACAATATGGGGAAACTGCCCTTTTTAGCGGCGTCACATTAAAAATAAAGTCTTTAAATTAAGAGAAAATATCAGGTCTTTGAGAAATATCAACTGATTAGCAAATAAAGGGTAGGAGTAGGAATCCCTCACAGTAATATGGTAATAAATCACAAATAAGTCTATTTCAAATGTTTCATCTAAATTATGAATCATAACTCATTTATTTATCTTTTTTAAAACTGTTTTTACAATTAGTTGGTTTATATTTTGAAATGTTCCATTAATGTTAAAAATGATGTAGCTTTCTGTTCATAGACACTTTAATAACCAAAGTCATTAGGGATGTCACAGCATAAACTAGACACAAAACAAACCAGAACTGAAGGGCAGACATACAGGCCACAGGCTGACAGGCAGGACAGAGGTCTAAAAATATCAGAATGTTATGCTGTTGGGTGCCAGGATAGTGGGATTAATCGTGATGGCTCAAAGCTGAACTTTGCATGACATGATCTGTTTTTGAGAGACATTTTTTTTTCCAAGTAACACTCAGTCTGATGAGTACAAAACCTCATATATTCAGAGAGACATGTGTTACACTTCCATCATTGTTGGAAACAAACCAAAAACAACTTTATGAGGATTATTTACGTCCAGCTAACCCCCCCCCCACAACAAAGTCATACTAAGGATGAGAACTGATACAATTTTACAAATACTGATGGCATTAACAATTCTGCTTATTTATTCGATTCTTAAGCAACTCTCTTTTTAATTCCAGATCCATTCTGTGAGGGCAAAAGTTGGTCTACATGGGTGTTTATTGGCAGCAATGTCAAACACATGGCACTCCTGATATTCAATGCTGTGCTGCATGGACAAATGCTCCTGCAAGTTGTTGGTGTTTCACCTACTGAAAATTGTGCAGTAAGCATCTTTGTGTTGAAAATTTAGACACAATTTTGACCACTTCTGCCCCCTGTCTGCCATGATTTTTGACCCCTTGGTTATTATCATTTTTGCCGACTGCCTCTGATGATTTATTTCCAAGGCATGCAGAACAAAGAGAAAGGAATTGCTAAGGGAATTGTTTAGCAAAAAGACTAATGATATCAATTCTCTGAGCAAGCTGTTAATGATTCTCAACTGAAATAGTTTTTTGATTCAAAACCGTAAGTCATACTGCTTAAAATCACTTAGAGGGTGTCGGTAGAAATGCCTGTGTAGCTTTATTGCGTTGGTGGCCAATGTCAATTTGGACTTTTCCTTTGTTTTATTGTGCTGAAGCACAAGAAGTGTTGTGTGCTTTGGCTTTGAAATGCAATTGTTTAAATCTGGTTTTGGATTTATGACCAAATAAACACAACTAAATCATTTTTTTGCAAACAAATGTGGCCAATAGCATTAGCAATACGACACACTTTGCTGCAGTCACAGCCTTCCATTATCCTCCAAAACAGGCCCTGTCCAGGCTTCAACAGACATACAGTAGCAGGAGCTGAAATAGATCCAGCCTTCATGCATATTTCATCTGCTTCATCCTCTGTTTCATCTTTCTCAGAGCCCTGCTCCCTCGAGGGCTAAACTTCCTGCTCTGATGGTGTCAAAGTTCTGATCTGATAAACAGTCAGTTGGAGGCACGTTTCAGAGACTTCCGCTTCTTTTCTGTCCATACAGTGAGTGGGCTGATTTCCATAGAAACACTGGCATAGCATCCATGATAACTGCAAGGGAATAAAGCTACAATACCTGACAAGAGCTCAGTGACTTTCCACAATAAGACAGAAAAGTCTCAGTGCTACTGAGCAAAATAACTGTTCAACCAAAAGGAACGGACCACTCCTTTGTGTAATTCGAGAGTGCAAAAGTACTCAGACTGGTATGAGAGCAATTTGATGTGCACTATG
The DNA here is from genome assembly GCA_037902135.1 of Cetoscarus ocellatus. NCBI lineage: Eukaryota > Metazoa > Chordata > Actinopteri > Labriformes > Labridae > Cetoscarus > Cetoscarus ocellatus. The sequence goes on from JBAMNC010000142.1 coordinate 529,269, forward strand.
GGTGTGTTTTATGTATGAAGAGACACTAGTAGAGATTACAAAGGGTCAGGCCTTTTAAAATAACCAAGCAAATATTTTAACAAAACTTTCAAGCACACTAAAACGTCACTCTAGACGACCTGATTATCCTGTTCTCCTAAATTAGATAGTATTTAGGTTAGTCCTGATGCTGACATGTACATCACACTTCTGTATGATTCTCTTGCTTTCAGGCTGCATTTGACACAGGAGTAGCCTGACATTCATATAAAAAGACAATATCTCTCCTTTCTACCTCATGGCCCAGATGACCCATTTACGGAAACACAAGTGCTCCTTGGAGCCACTGAGCTAGACTGTGATGCTTGTCAAGAATTCAGTCTGTTTCCTGGACGCTCCTTAATATAAGACAGGGCCAGAGGGAGAAAGATACTTGGAGTTATCCTTCTTCACAGCTAAATATACACCTCTCAAGAAGAAATCACTGCAGTTCCAGTGTTGTTTGTTTCCCCCCACTGGCCTTCTGGTAGATGATGCTTAAGGAGAAAACACTGATGGAAGCTATCTTGGCAATGATGTGGAGATTAGATGCCATCTGTGCCTTTGCATGACAGAAGTATGAGTCAAAATTGTCTTCAACCTGGTCCAAACTTACCGAACAGCCTCACTGTCTATCACAGATAAGGAGGCTTTTTTTATTCAACTGACTAGGTGCCAAGTCAGCACTCATTTCTTCTCAAATCAGTTATCTCTTATCTCCTCGATTAAAGCCTCTTCCAGGATGTGCCACTGCAACAGTATGCAGACAGGGCTTTGCCTTTTGAGGGGAGATAATTCTTTCTTTTGAAATCACGCTGAGGGCTCATCCCTGGAGGTTTGTCTAGAAATGTAAGAAAGTGAGCTGACAGGCACACCAGGCAGAAAAAAAGTGTCTGATCATTACACAAACATTTACGAGGGTGAAAGCTTATCCTCCTTCAAACAATAAAAGTTAACTAGATCTTTGACTAATGGGGCTGTTACTTTATACTCGATATTCCAACATCAGTTCGAGTATGGGGTAAAAATCCATATTCGAAATGTAAATAGACATTTGAATATGGGAATAGGGCCCAGAGCAGTGAACCAACTGATCCAGCAGATGGCACTCCCAGGACAACCTGACCGGCCTGTGCTTTTTTTAACCTCATCAACAGCTGCATCTTGTAAAGAAGAAGGGCTGGCAAAGAGCAGACAACAACACCAAAACATTTGAGGAGTGCCATGTGAAAGCACTTTGGATTTCTCAGTGTGTTGATTATGTGCAAAGCAGCTGGCCCTCAATGACAAATACGCGGGTCAATTTGTCCGTCTTTCACCCAACACAGTCTAGTGATGCCTTGTCAAGTGCTCAGCCCGGTATTTTTGAGTCCTCCATCACCGACAAGAACGCAAGCTTCAAATGAAAGGACATGTAGCCTATCAATGTGATCTCATGTGAATTAAATATTAAAATGATCTACAGGACACACCCTGTGAGTGTTGCAGGGGAGGGGGGGGTCAATAACAAATAGCTAAAGGAATCAATATTATTAGTCTTCTTGCTCAACAATTCCCTCTTTGTGCGGTGTCGAATTTGGAAATTTTTTCACCCTCTGGGGACCATGGCCAAAATGCAGACGGAAAAAGAACTGCTATAAAATCAACTTATATCAATATTTTTATTTATATTTTTACCATGTCAGTTCTGCTTAAAAACTAAGGGCGAGAGGTGGGGCACACCCTGAACCAGCCGCCAGCCGACCACAGGGCCACACAGCGAGACAGACAATCATTCACACTCACACTCGTACCTAAGCGCAATTTAGAGTCACCAATCAACTTAATGAGTATGTTTTTGGTCTGTGGGAGGAAGCCGGAGTGCCCAGAGAACACCCACGCATGCACGAGAAGAACATGCAAATTTCACACAGAAAGGCCCTCCCCGAACCGGCAACCTTCCTGCTGTGGGGCACGTGCACTACCTGCTGCGCCACTGTGCGCCACTGTGCCGCCCTAATAAGGCTTTTAACCATTTAAATACCTGTTTGAATACATGTTGCCTCTTGTTTTAAAAAAAACACAATAATTTGACATTTTTCATATAATACATGGTTTGAGGTTTTAAGGGATGTGTTTCATGTCTGTTTGACGTAGACAGATAAATAAACCTAAGTGAAGTCATGACCCTTGACCTAGCTGCACTCAAAGATATTCTTGACAATGTTTGGAGTAAACATCAAATGTTGGTGTGTTTTTGCACCTGGCTGCTTTTCACAGCAGTTACAAACTTGCTTTTATAATTTGCACATTTGACATATCCAAGATTCTAATCACCAGCAATTCCCTATCCCGACTATTCTTTATGTTAAAAAAATTTCATTTTTTCTATAAAGCAAGTGGCAACATCTATTTAAAATGATATTTAAAGGGTTAAAATGCTTGAGCTTGCTTGAGCTTACTTGAGCTTACGTTCCTCCTTGCAAGAACTGATCAATGTTTAGGCACCAGTGTTATGATACAATGATGGTATGTCACAGCTCAAGTGTGAAGCAATGATAAGTGTGACAACTTTAGGGCATTGTGATGGAAGAGGCTACTTTTATCACAATATACTGGCTCACAAACACAGCAGAGCCAAAAAAAGGTCAAAGTAAAACTAATTTTACTTGAAACTGAAAATACGGCAATGCAGGATGCTGATCAGTTTGGTTCCTCACTAAAAAATGCTGCACCTCTATTTAAGACAGATGAGAGTGCCAGACTGACCCCTGAGCACAAAACCATAACATCCATTCACTTCAGCTGCAGCACTAAGGTTCTCTGCTGTACCTCATCCCACTTGGCAAGGATTTAGATACATTTCATCAGCACCTCTGTCAGATACCGGACAAAAATGTACTCTGCCCAGGGGATATTTGCATATCAACTATTCACAGCTTGATTTAAATACACATTTACCCAGGCCTTATCTAGATATGATTCTTTGCAACACACCGCTGCATCTATTCATTCTTAATGGCTTTACCTGATGACCTACAGTATATGTCAGGGAATTTGTTGTAAAGTTGATCCCTTTATGTCCCAGCACCATGTAGGCTGTAGAAGATTTGCACTCATTGACCTAAACAGGCATCTTAATTATTCTACTCTGACGTACAACTGGCAGGAAATTCTCCACCTTATCAGGAGTTTGTTTAAAGATAAAGTTATCACCATCTTGTACTGCATTTCTGCAAATAAAAATGACTCCTTATCGTAACTTAGGACTTGGTTTAAAAACTTTTTGTATGTCAAGCCATTTGCTTATTAAGAAAGCAAGAAAAGTATCTCTGAGAAATTCGTTAAGTTTGTTTGCATAAACAATAAAAATCAAAATGAAGTTCAAGATCCACAACAAAGGGTAAAATTCAAGATTTAACAATTCACATTGAACCAGTTTGCAGAACATCTATGATTAAATGTGTTAACTATGTGAATTACCTTACAATTCTCTTGCAGAGCTTATGAATAACTTTCATGAATTATACTGTATTTATCTCTGTGCTAGGTCTGCTTTATATGTACATGTGAGTCAATGTGCAGGAATAAGGACACTCCGGCCAACAATTAAATAACCAATCAGAACTATCTGCGTGGTTGTGTGTGTATGTGTGCAGGAAAACAGATTGTTTGGCATTGATTAAAACCCATGCAACAATAGCATTTGAAGTTATGGATACTGTTATCAACCAGAATGCCCTACACCTCTTAGCTGATGGCTTGAAAACAAAATCTGCCAGGTGTGTTGCTATAAGTAGCTGCAAACACAGAACATTTGCCTCTGCTATGGAAAAATAATTCTTGCCTAACCAAAGCACTTGTAAAAACTTTACACAAAATTAAATTTGACATTTGTTTTATCTAAATTTACTGAGTCCATGTTTAAAACTTTTCTGTAGAAAAGTAACCTTTTTTCAAATATGTCCTTAAGTTCTCAAAGACAGAGAAATTCCGGATTTTATCAATGCCACAGGCTGGATAATGGCAACCGTTTATTTATCGCTGCCATGAGAATATGCTGTAATGCGTGAAAGGCTGCTGGGCAAGTAAGCAGTTTGTGCTGCTCATCTTTGACGGACCACCTTTTTTCTCTGCCTGCGGTCAATTCTGTCCCCCACACTTCCTTCTGTAACTCCATCCCACACCAGATGGACTGTTAAGTATATTTCACTGGTCCATCTGGGAAAGAGCCCATAGAAAGTGTGACAGAATGAAGCTTTCAAAAGTATATCCAACAGGTGACTGAACAACTGTTTTGTCAATCACATTCATTATGAATGTCATGAAGCAACAAAAATGTCACTTCATGAGGTGGATTCACTTTGCAGCAAACCAATGTTTCTTTTCACTGATAAATTTTATAAAATATGGAAAAAAATGCCTCTGAAAGTGGAGTTCCTAATTCCCGCCAAGCACACCCAAGAATACTTTGTGAATTTATAGCAAAAACTATGAATAACCAGGAGGTCCTTTTTTAAATATTTCTCTTTCTCATTATGCAAAGTTTTCTACAAAACTGAAAGGCCAGTTTTCTGTTTAGTATAGACCAATCCTAGGGCTGATCTGTGGGCACAGCCATTATAGGCGGCCGCCATTACTGCGGTGAAACAGCATGTCTACTACCACCCGCTGTCTGAGACAGCAGCAGAGATGTTTGTAATCAAAACATTACAGAACCACAAGAGGCAGAAACAGAGGACTAAAATTTTAGTTATATTTCACAGAGTAAGGATTTTACTCATGTCAAATATCTATTTAAAAAAAAAAGATGTGAAATTAGGTCCAGAGTTCACGCTAGACTCTCGTAGCTGGCCAACCTCCGGAATTCACTCAAAAACAACTATCAGGCATAAGCAGCGTCTAACAGCAACAAAACAGACAGAAACACAAACACTGATCCAGTATCATGTCTCACAAGAACAAGGCTGGAGCCACATATTTCAGTACAAAATTCACCTGAGTTCAAGACGATAACAAACCGAACCCAATCTCAGCCTGAGCTGACCATCCTGTTTGTACAGCCAGTCTTTGAATACAGATTACATGTGACCAGAACTCGAAAATGACTGGAAAACGACATAATTCCATCTATTTGCTTGCAAGTTGGATAGAATAGATCATTAAATATGACAGTCTGCTTCTTATCTGTCCTTTGTTTCATTTCACACATTAAGCAACCAGTAATTCAGTAAACTCCCAGTTAGCCCATAGCTTATTAGCTCTGATTAGCAGCTCACAGCCACATACCCTCCACAAAAAACTGGATTCATACATGTTGACTCATTGGCTGTTGTTTTGTGTACTTGAGAGGGCCCTTAGTGGAGGAATAATTGACACTGTGCCTTTAATCCAATATTGAAATTGGTAAGATGAACATCAGTGGACAAACTTAAAAGATGACAATTGAAAGTATGTACACAGAGCCGCTGCAGCCCACTGCAGGCCTTCACACAGACATATTCCTGCCACTCAACATTTCATTTAGAACAAGCAGAGGTTTGCCAAACAGAAAGCATAGGTAGAACTACAAAGCACTAGGAGAGCACAAACCTTCACCAAGGTAGCTCTCATATTGCTGTTACATCTATAAGCAATAGTTCCTTGATAAAGTTACCATCATAATGTGATTCCTTGACCCTGAAAACCCACAACTAGCACTCAGAATCATGTTGATATTGTTATTAGTTAGACAGTTATTGAGTAAAGACGGTTGCTTGCTAATGGTGGTTATATGGATCACCACCAAAATCTAATCATTTTTAAGTTGGGCCATTACCAACATTTCCTGAAAATTACAGCAAAATCCGTCCAGGAGTTTTTGTGTAATCTTGCTAACAAACAAAAAGACAAACGCCAGCAAAAACATAACCTCCATGGCGGAGGTAATAAACGATCTATTGAGGTTTGAACTTGAATTTAGAAGGGTCAACCCAAAACTCAGATTATGAAGTAACTAAATGTTCAAATTATTGTGTCCCTACAAAACCATATCACAGGCATGTTTTGCACATGAGGGCTGGTAGAATTTTGAAGGAGACACTTGAGTCTGTAATAAAATCCAAATCAAGTGGGAGAAGGTGTTCCCCAAAAACTGATCAAATACTGACAAAGACAAACAACTTGACAGATCTATGAACTACCGTTAGGTTTATAAAGGCATTCAAATAACATGAGATCAAATTATCTTCCAGGCTTACAGTATACTGGGCCTTCAGGTTCTAATGTTTTTCTCTAACATACTGAGAAACTTGAGAGCCAATTTGGCATCAGAGCTTTTTAAACGACTAATGCACATCTGCCACACAATGAGAAGGACTTAATCACTGCAGTATCTTCACCCCTCTTACAACAGCTGGACAAGGTCATTTCAAATGTGTTAGCCCACCCCCACCCTGGTATACTCTGTATGTCAGTAACAGCATTTTGGACCATGACTGGTGCTGCTGCTTATTTGGTATGCACAGTCCCTAGGTGACTGAAACAAGGTGTCACAGGTAGCAGATTTTTATGAATGTGTGGGGCTGCAATGACAGGATGACTTGAATTTCTTTTAGTGCATTACACATTCACATGACTGCCATGTTCCCATTAAGCAGATGAGAGGAAAGCTCCCCAGGTGTAATTTTCTGTCACACACCAAAAAAAAACAATAATCACTGCTGTGCAAAGGGTGCTCCCCACATAACCCTTAGCTATTTATAGCAAGCCAATGACAGGAACTGCCTGGATAATGCGTTGAACAGAGGATGAGAGCTGCTTCAGAGAAAAGGAGGAAGATTCACTGATCCATGCTCTTCAAGGACAAGTCAAGTATGAGTGTAGGCTAAGGGTAAATGGAATTGCCTCGTCAATGACAAACACAAAGACATGACTCCAGTACTAAAACCTGCTATCTGGCAAATTTTCCAATCCTGTTAATTTCTGCTGGGTATGCTGGTTCATATTTCCCACTCTCATTCAGTGTATAAACAGTCTTTACACGTAGCAAGGACAGAACGTCTATCACTAAATGGTACCAAAAATAAGCATTTAACCTTGACTCTACAAGTGTTCATACACCATGTTATCACCCACTAGTGTGGAGTTTAGTTAGTTTTCGCCTTCGTTTTATGACGCCAATTTGAACTAATGGACGATTCCCTGCTGCATCTTTATCCTGGTTGACAGGTTGCTATGAAAGTAAACAGGAAGCCACACCCAGAATCATATCACGGTCTTCTTACTTTGACCAGAGTAGGAAACAGGGCTGGAAATCAGCGCCAGTCACCATCCAAATGCTGGTGTTTTTGTTCAGAGTCAGGTCAATTTGATCAGCCAGCCACAAGCAGGTAAACAGGATAATGGTACAAAGTTAAGAGTGATCGAATCAAATTAGATTTTTCTACCTGCTTTTTACTCTAGATTTATGCTACACAGTGTGAACATGAATCGATCTAAAAGAAGAGCAAATGATGCAAAATTGTATAGTTTTTCAGCTGAATTGGAACAAAGCAACCAACCTAAATCTGCTTCTGTTTGTCAGCATCAACGTTTCAAGTAATAGTCGCTCCTTGGACTGAGTGACCTCACATATTTATCTAGACCTGAGGTATCTTTCAAAGCTGCACAACATTCAGCAAAAATCACATAAATTGAACAACATGTTTATATAACATACAGAATGTTTATTTTAATCCCCTATTTAGACTCGGCAGTTTGAAGAGATTATCTGGTGGTCAATAAGCTTGTACAATGGTGTCAATGATTCTGCATGAAAACAATCATTTTAATGGGCATTAGGCCTAGCATCTGTTGTTTTAAATCAACATAAACTTTTTTGATATTAACAATTTCATCATATTTTGTTTTAGTTTATTTAGTTTTATGGAAATTGCTGGTATACAAGATAGGTTTCTCAGCCATTAAGCCATTTTCATTGTACTGATGTCATTGAACAACAGCCCCTGTGAGACTGTGGTCAATGACCTCACCTTTGAGACCAAGAGGCTGCATACTTATTGCACCCAGTGCTACTATCTGACAGCTCAGCATTACAGTGGCACAAGGTGGACACCCCTTAATTTTTTTAGGTGTCTAGCAGAGACTATTGGAAACACAGACCAGAAAAAAGACAGATGTATGTTTCCTCTTTGGATGTCCAACCATAAATAAAACAAAATGTGTAATTAGTTACAAACAGCGTTTACTGGGACTGCCTCATAAAAGTCTGCTGTTCTGCTCATACTTGAAGTGTCTGTTTTTCTGAACATAATCAAAAGGAACAGATAGTAAAAGCTGTTATTTGTTGTCCTTTTGGTTTATATGCCCACTTTTTTATTGAAAGATCAACCTTTAAAATAAAGACAACAGCCTAAGCTCTTCAATTAAATTATGCAACTTTCCTTTCCCTTTATATCATTTCAGAGATTTTTTCTATGCCATACAATAACAGCAGGCTATGACAGAAAAAAACCCAATTCATTCACATTTAAGTGTTGCTTATTAGACCATGATCAACCTGAAGCACTCCAGCTTACAAGTAAATGTAACGTGGCAAGTGGAAGAACACAAGGCAGCTTAGTCAGGACTGTTTTCTATAATTAAGTATTTCAGGTTCTACGAAGGACCAACTACAAACTTTCAAAAATAACTACTCTGAACACAAGAAGGCCTTGTTTAACTGCTTCACATGGCACCCAGATAATGAGGAACAAATGGCTGGCTGATCATGTGAAGAAAAACTGCTTACGATGCACTGAAGTGTTTCCAAAGGCGACTTGCCTTTGGCAGGGAAAAAAGTAATTTTCATTAAAGATTAAAAAACTGAGGCAATACCATCAATATTGGCATTTTGTTTGTAACTCCATCTGCCAGTAAATTACCGTGCCTTATTTATGTCAGGGGGGGAAAGCCTAAAAGACCTGCAAATATGTCATGGCAGTGCAACGTGTGACTAGAACTAGAGTGCTCATGCCTATAAAGAAACTTTTCTTGGATTTAAATCCATGTTTTACATTCATGAAATAAAATAATTGTATTGGTGAAGGTGTCCAGGTTGAGGGATGTTTTACATTTCATAATCACAATCATCAATTTGTATTTTATAATGAGGCCAGTATTTTTGGAGTCAGTATATATTACTGTATAAAGCGTATTTAGTTAGGGCTGGAAATTGATGAAATTATGTTAATACCAATACCATAATCAATCGTTTATCAATACAAGTCTATACTGATTCCCTCATCAATTGTTTGCCTATTTTTGTGTTAAATTAATACTTTAGACCACTTCTGCCCCCTGTCCACCGTGATTACTTCCTTAAATCCTTAGTTGTTATTTGTAGGTGTGTGTATCTTCCAGTATGGCACAATTCTATTCAGTTTTGATTCTTAAGTGGTCATAATCTGATTCAAATAATCAAGAAACAATGCATTCCCGTTTTCTCGTTATAAAGAGGTGTTTATTTCTGGAACTATGAGGCTGCATAATGTGATTCTACATTTAAAAGGCACAATTAAATGTGTTAAAGATGTACAGCTTATATATTTGTGATATTTACTCTAGTGTAAGCAGTACAGCAACACACCAAGAGTGACACACCTCCTGCCAACATATAAAGATGGAGGAGAGAGAGGCTGCACAGAAGAAAATAACATCAGAAGGTTCCCTGCTTTGTTAATATATGAAATTCACTGAGAGAGATTTTTTATATCTCACCTTTGTTCTATTGCAGAAGCTAAAATTAACAGTACCAGTAAAATTAAGCTTTATCTTTAAAGAGCTACTAACAATGATTTACCACTCTCAGAAAATCAGCCCTATTCTGGGAGTTTTTACTGTCAAATAAAAAATTATGTGCAAAGGCTCAATGCTGATCTATAAGACTAAAATGTCTGCACTGATATCTGCTGAAAAATTCAAATGTGCTAATACTAATATTGGCTTTTAAAGCAATTATCTGTCAATACCAATATCAAACCAATAACATCTTGCATCCCTTAAATAAAGTTTTTTTCCCTTATCCCGGATAATGAATTGTTTGGCAATAACAGCTTCAAATTCATCAGTCAACTAAGATTGATTATTAGAAGTCTATTATTGTCTCTTTGTTGTCGGTCAGTCCTCTGAGAGTTTGACTGACTTTCATAGTATAACTCACGAATGTTACAGCAAGAAGAATACCTTAAATAAGGGATACATATTTAAATAAAAACTTAGATAGTTTTTAAGTTTAAATTAGGGAAACTCAACAGATATTCTACCACCTTGAAAAATATAAATGGTTGTCAGGTGAAATTTTGCTATGACAACGACAATTTCATTACTGGTTAAAGACTTTGAAAACATGACTGTGAATGTGAAAATAGTTGACAACTTTTCAGTAAGGAAGTCCACGGTATCCTGTTGAACACACGACTCTGCCTGCTGCATGGTACAGTAAAAATTTAAGGATGAATATTTCAAGCCACGATAATAGAAAAGGTCTCTGTTTTGGACTTAAAGCTGCAGTCATACAGTGACACGTCCAGTAACAGTCAAAACAACCAGTACCGTAGATAACTGTATGATGGGTGCTGTCGTAGGAGGAAAAACACGTCTGCTTGTGAGACATTACAGTAAATGAATAAACAGACACGATCACTGTCACCGCTCAAAACAAACAGGCTGCCTTCAGGGACGGTCCTGCCGTTGATGTCAACTGCCCCCAACTGATCCCACGCGACTCTCTCCGTCAGCCTCTTTAATGTCCACGACAACGGACAAGTGTGACCGCTAAAGTTTGACGTTTTAACCAAAGGCGCTGGTGATAACGACAAGTAAGACGGCATAAGCAGTCAGAATAAAGTGAGTGTTAGCGCCTAGCTTCAGCTTACCTGGACAGTATTGCGGCAGTGGTGCTGTTGTTTGATCAGGATGCTGCTGCTGCCGCCGCCTCACGCACGCGAGTCATTAAAGTGTCACCACCGGTCTAGGCTGGAGCCGGTAGGTGGAGCGCGCGGAGCGATTTTGGCGCAGTGCACAATGGCATTCTGGGAGATGTAGGCGAATAGGGAACACTGTTGTGGTACAGTATGGCTTAATTCAGGGGGTGCGCAAAAGGGGGAAAAGACTGGAAGATTCTAAAGGCCCATGACTGACGGGGGCCCCTGAAATTTAATATATTTCAACAATATTTGTCTATTAGGTTTTCGCCAAGTCTTCAAATAACTATTTTATCTTCGTACTAAAAAATACCAGGCTTGCTTGCCTTTCATAGTTAAAAAGTACAGATCTAGCACCTTTGCATCGGTTAACTCCCATAAAATAATATTTTACAAGTTCTTTTATAAAAAGCCCTTTTGAAAATTTATAAGAAGATATTAATCTCATTTAGGAGTTTGCTGTACCAAATAATATGTTCAAATGTTTGGGTCTTTAGAAAAAGACAGGATAAGCAAGACAAATGTATAACCTGTAAAAATAAGAGACATTAGATTTTTTTGCCAATATATCCAACTTCATTATTGCTGATATCAATAGTTTTCATCCAGAGCAAAAGTCTCTACTTTGCCAAAATTGGCTTGTTGCTTTCAACATGACAGTTTTTTTGTGTAAGAGAAAGTTATAAAACAAGAATAACAACATTTCACTCTTGAAATGTTTAAGTCTTGATTCCTGAATGTTGCCATGCAGTGAAGATAAGGTGAAGCATTGTGGTACATTTTTGTATTTTGCCAATATTACAGCTTGTATAAGGGATATATATGGCTGCACGTGGACAATATATACTGGTAAAAATGTCAATACCAGTCTATTGATATCCAAAATTTTAGGCCAATATCTGCCAAAAATAATATCATACTAATAATATTGTGCATCATCAATAATCCACACAAGTTTTTAATATTTCACAGGGTTGAGAGCAGGGATTCCCAAGAACTAGTTATATGATGAATGAAATCATTTTCATTTATTCTATAATTTCAAAAATTGTGTCTTTAAACAGAAACTTGGTTACGGTAATTATAAGTGGCCCATTAAGATATCTGTATCTGTCTATTGTATTTACTGATCACTTTGCTTTAAAGAAGCTTGGCCTGAGAAACTGCACAGAGCTGTTTGGGATAGGGCCAAATCTGATCTGATCAAATTTTCATGGGGCCCAACATTTCTAGAAGTGCCCCTGGCTTAGATACAAATAAAGTGCTCCACTTATTTTATTTTTGATCAAAGAAAAAAGCTTTTCAGACACTTCAGTTCATAATAATGTACAAGACATCAAAAAGCAAAACATTGACAACAACAGAGATCTACAGCTAAATTAAACAAATAGTTAAATGTATCAAATGCCATCTAAAGCTAGTCAGCTTTGCAAACTTGGTGTTCTACTGGTCATTGAAAATTTGTTGAATTTCTGTACAAGAAGCATTGCCTGAATGCAAAACAGAAAGAATGTAGATACATTTTGAGAATACTGGCACTGCAAAAGCATATACACATCAGACTAGAAAAAATAGCTGTTAAAAAACTTCCTAATAAGTAGCCTCACTGTCAAAAAAGGTAAAAAAAAAAACAAAAACAAAAACAACAAAAAAACAAAGTAGGCATACACTATGAAAAATACATATTTCAAACTTATTTAAGAAAAGAATGATTTTGTCACAGTTGCATAAATTAAATTGTTTTAGCTAAAATTGATGTGAACTTGAAAGACGGTATTAAAATATGGACAACGTACAGAAAGAATGGTCGCCTGAAAACCACTGCAATTTCTCACGGTTATCAGAAATTGGCCCTTTGTCGAATGTGCTGATACGGTTTTATACAAATAGTGATTATCATTATTTTGAAATATGTATACGTTTTCTTTCTTTTATCTGAGATTATATTATCAATCAGTTCATCGATTAAAACAAATGTTGATATTTTATTTGCTGTAACAGTGTATATTACAAACGTGACGAATCTACGGTTCTCTGTGTAAGCTTTTTCCGGAAGTAACTGTATTGCCAAGTTTGCTTATTATAAGTAACTCAGGCTTGTTCTTGCTCAAACTCGTTCATAAATATTATTTGCGGGGTGCGTTTTTCAGTCCTGTTGTTGGTGGAAGTTATTTAATGGAAATCATATATTTGCAAATGTAATGTAACCATTAGATAAAAGCACAACAATTCAAACCAGAAAAGCAACACATCCAGCTCTACATGGACTTAAAACACTGAAAGACAAGAAAACATTATTGGACACAATGAATTATCACCTCAGTTCTTTGCTCCTAAGTATATATATGTACACAGATACATGTTGATATCTTACGTCTGTAGTATTTATCTGTGTAATTGTATTTGTGTAATAGGTTTGTGATTGTATGGTCACATTCTGTCAGAGGAGAAAATGCTTCTAAATGGTGGTTTCTTATTTAACCTCGTTGCCAGCTGTTTTGCTTCCATCTTCCTCTTTACAATAAAGCAAAATCCAATAACATGTCCACAGAACTGAACCATTTGTCGAGCCATTATAACCTTAAGTTTTTGCTAATAAATCTTGGAAAGGAAAAACGTAATACTAAGGCATTACGTCTTAAGACCTCATTACTTGTTTCACTCTTGGAATCTGGCAACTCCAGAGAGCCCTGTCATTGAGAAACATGGCGGCCTCCACGGGTGCAGCAAGTGATGCTTCCTCCGACTTACAAGGTCCAGCTTCGAGCATGGACTCCTCCACGATTCAGTACAGTATGGTTCTGGACCACCTCATCGGGGACAAAAGGCCGATTAAAGACCTGAGCCCCGGGGTGATGGGGGGTCTGCCGGTGCCCCCTAAAAGCGACGAGCAGAAGATGATCGAGAGGGGCATGGAGAGCTGTGCCTTCAAAGCTGTGCTGGCATGTGTGGGAGGTAAGCAGTGACAAAACCCGGTGTTGTTGGTCAGTTCTGCTCTGGATGTGGATGTCCGCAGGTCCAGCTTCATGTGACAGCCCGACCCTCCACAGGATCTTATCTTCAAATACCTGAAACGAGGAAATGATTCACAATAGATCGATAGTTTCTAATATTAAGAGTAATAGAAGCGTCCTGTAGCACCTCAGAAAACACATGAAACACCTTTACATCCACAACATCCTCTACCCCTTCCTTTGTGCAAATCTATCTACATAAAGCTATAAAATCCAATGAAGACAAAGAGAGGAACAAACGGCATACTCAGGGGCCCTTTGAATGAGACCGATCCCAAGGGCCCATGACTGCTAGAGGCCCCTTAAATGTGATAGATAGTATGAAACACTTTGCTAGTTGTGTCTTATGATTATTGAGCTTTTTTTGTTGCAGAAAATTCAGGCATGTTCTGCTTTGCCAAACACCCATTCAATAACATCTGTACAGAAAAGAGGCTCTTAGAAGCTTCATATGAGCACATCAGTTTATGCTTGTTGATGTTTGTCCAAATATCTGAGCAGCTTGATAAAAGAAATTAGTCTTGAGAATAACAGGTTATGGAGTAGGACATATGAATCAAAGATTGAACAGGTCTAATTACATCTTAAAGTTAAATGATAAATCCTCACCCTGAAGGCATAAATGGTCCAAATGGCAGAAAGTCACTCGTACTGCGTTGTTAAATTGACCATTCATTGTATAATTTTAGCTGAAGAGTATTTTCCCCAATGTTTGAAGTGTTTTTGTGTCTTTAAACAGAGGAACTTGGTCATGACAATTTAAGCAGTCCATCTAAATAATAAATTACCTGCGTATTGATTTGCTTGACTTATATGTGGCTTGAGAGACAGTGCTTTGGTAAAGGGTCCTTATGACATATTTTCATTGGGTTCAGAACTTCTGGCAGCACCCCTGAGCATACTATCCCCAAAGACTGAAATTAAGAACTTTGCAGAAGTTAGATTTGAACTCGTATACTATTAAAATCATAAATGAATATTAGATTTGTACAAGGTTAAAGGAAAATCCATGCACTGTCCCTCTGGAGGTAGTGCTGTTCAGACTTTGGGGCACCTTTCTTAATTTATCAAAATTCAGGTCTTAAATGATATATTTGGATGCACAAACCAGATTGAGATGGTGAACCATTTTTATGTTGGTTAAGAATCTGTGTTGGCCTTTTCAGCATATATTTTGCATTGAGGGATCAAAATATATTGTTAATAGATTTTATGTTTGTCACCTCTTTACAGTACTCCATGTGTATTAATCTGCATCATCAACTATTTTAACTTTGCAGTGCAGATGGACCCGCCTGGTTAATGGGCAGAACAGCCACTGAAGTACAGGATATTAGCTCAACATTATACACTATCTGCTGCTGAACTGAAAGGAAATGTTTATTTCAAAGCGGCAAGAATGAAAAAAAAAGAAAAAAATGATCATAACAGCATAAATCAATATCAGCCATACAAAAAAACCCCTAAAATTACTCAAACCAATAATGTTGTGGTTTTCATGTGAGAAAACAAGTGCTAAGAACTACAAACTTATTTAATACTCCCTCATCTATAAGTTAGTAATAGTTGGTTATTTAGCTTTCTTTATAACATTAACATAAAGTAATAAATATTCTAACTTTTTTCAATGTTAAAAACCTGCTCACAGACATTAGGGGTGACCAAAAGTACTGGTGTATGAATAAAAGTAAAAATCATGAAAAGTGAAGGTTTTAGCTTGAGAGCAAATCATTGTGATCAACTGGTTTTCAAATGATTGAAAATTGTATTGTAAGTGAAACCAAACAGATGTACATGCATCTCAGTATGTATCGTTTTCATCAGTCATTTTTACCTGGTGTTGCTCCACATACAAACAAAATCAAAGTTATGCGACACACACAGCCGTGATCTTAATTACAGATCAAATTGTCATTTTAAAGGTGTCTACATCATAGATTCTCAGTAAGACTTTTACGCTAATCAAATGTAGGATGGTGTTTTCTGACTTGATCAGATACTGAATTATATTCATGTGATAGTTCTCAGTGAAAAATGACTCGGCTCAGTGCATGAATGCTTTTCTCCACAGGGTTTGTACTTGGAGGAGCTTTTGGTGTTTTCACGGCTGGGATTGATACCAATGTTGGCTTCGACCCCAAAGACCCTCTAAGAACCCCAACGGCAAGAGAGGTCCTCAAAGACATGGGCCAGAGGGGGATGTCCTATGCAAAGAACTTTGCGATCGTGGGAGCCATGTTCTCCTGCACAGAGTGCATCATAGAATCAGTAGGTCCCACCTCTTCCCTTCTTCATCTCTTCACTGTTTGAAGCCAGTGATGCCTGAGGGATGCATGATATATTATCGGTTTGATATCAGCCAAAAAAGTTAAGTATCGGAATCGGCAGATATTGAAATTTTTGCAGATATTTACAGCCGATATATTGGCCACACATATCAGCAGTAATATCGGCAAATTACACAAATGTACAATATTAATGCACCTTCTCATCACTGCATGGGTACATTTAAAAATCAAGTTGAATTTTTGCAAGAGTTAAAAGCTGTTTTTTTTTTGTTTTCCAACTGTTCCTCGCAAAAATATACTGCAACACCGAAATAAACAAGTCCTTTTTTTGTTAAATGCAGAGCTTGAGCTCTTGACCAGAAATATCGGTATCTCTATCGGCAGTAATGAATAAAAAAATATCAGCATATCGGATATCGGCAAAAATTCAATATCGTGCATCCCTAGTGATGATGTATTAGATACTGCAGTGTTGCCTAAAGGTCCCTGAAGTTTTGACTGAATGATGGTGGACATCAACACAGAGGTAGATGATGCAATGACTTTGCTTTGATTTTTAGCAAATAAAAATACACAAGCAAAAATAAATAAACCAAAACATGAAAAATAATGTAAGATAAAAGCAAAAGCACTGAAAGTGATTTTTTATATTTAAAGTTAGAACACTTCTCTGATGAGACATTATCTGACGACAGCCTCTACATATCCAATGTTTTCAGACAAATTTAAAAACATCGGAAAGAAGTTTAACCATTTCAGACATTAAAACAGCTGTTCACAAAGTGGGGATCGGGACTCCCTGAAGGGGTCACACAACACTATGTGGTTTCAAGAGGCTGTCCAAAAACAGTGAATCATCTTAAACAGTTTCAAAGTTTATATTTTGCTCATTAGTGTCATAATTTATTCCAAAAACAGTTGAATTGTAAAAAATTAAACATAATGAAGTTTTATAGGCTGTTGTGTTCTTTAATGATTTTCTTATTCTGTGTTGGAAAGGACCTTTAATGAAGAGGCCTGAAAAAAGATGTCTTTGTCTTGACTGTCTTTGGAGGGATCAAGATTCCACATGCATTATTATTAAAAAACATTCAGGCCGACTACAGCATTAGATGTACAAAATAACTCTTTAATGGGAAGAGCTGTAAAATGATGTAATAGCGCCATCTGGTGCTAAAAAGTGGGATCCGTTGTCTAAATAAAGCTTCATTTTATTTAAGCTTGAGGAAGTCCGTTAAAAAAATTGATTGTCCATTTACTGTATGACTAACCTGCTAAAATTGTATGTCTTGATTTTACTGAAAACAAACTTTTAAAATGAAAGGAAGAAGAGTGAAAGGGGAGATGAGGGCTGAGCAGTTGGTCAAGTTTCAGTTTTAATTTTATTTTTGGCTTCCCAGGAGTATGAAAACTGCATAAAGTGATTAAAAAGATTTTTACATGCTTGTTTGATCTGTAGGATTTTTTCATTTGTGATTAATTTTTCATTGTTTGTTACATTTTGGTCTCAAGAGTTCATCACTACTTTCCCTAAAGTTTGTATTTATCAACTGCTTTTCAATAACTTATTTTCATTTATTGACAGTTTTTCAGTATCCATTATTTTGAAGTGTTCAAACTGTTAACATTTAAATAAAACAAATTTAATGAAGATCTTGCAAATCAATAAATAATTGTGTTTTATAAAATTCATCTCAGTATCAGTAAGTAATTAAGCAGCTCAAGGGAAGTTCAGTTACTGCATCAGTTACTGACTTGATATGATATCGACTGCATAGCTTTGTCCTTTGGCTTCATAACATGGTTCTCAGCTGCTTGCAGTTGTCAGTGAGCGGTTTTAAAGCTTTCTTCTACTCACTGATCCATCCTACTTGTGGCTTTAACTGTGTGCTTCATTGTTTGCTTTACTCCCTCAAAGGTCTAACTCATTTTGCTCTTTGATTTTTAGCATAGAGGGAAATCTGACTGGAAGAATGCAGTGTACAGCGGTTGTCTGACTGGAGGAGCCATTGGATTTCGTGGTTTGTAAATCTGGTATACTTTAATGTTCAGAAATGCTGGTTGAATATTTTCCCCTCTCACATTTATTCTCTTTCTGTTCATAGCGGGTCTGAAGGCTGGTGTGTTGGGATGTGGAGGCTTTGCTGCATTCTCAGCTGCTATAGAGTATTATTTGCGATGAACTACAATAAATCGACACTGTGGACAAGGACATTATCACCACACATCGTGTTCAGGACTGTGGACAGCAGATTTATTCAAATGCTGGAACTTTTACATTTGATGGAGAGGAGAGGTTTTGTTTTGTGCTCAGTGGTGTCAAGAGATAAAGTAGGCTGAATGGACCTCATGTTTTTTGCCGTTGCCTAATCGTTTTTGTCTCATTGAAACTGAGCAAATGATACAACATCCTGCTTAAGATTTATAGAGGCCAAGAAGGGCAGTTCTGTTTTTTTGGGTGAAAGTAAATAACACAAATGCTGAAACACAAATGACTGCTGTTTTTACAGCATCACAGTCAAGAGTCACATCAAATAGAGTGATGCAGCGATAAGTCAGAAAACACAGAAGTGAGTTAGCGTTATAGTAAGTCAAGTTTCCTTGCTGCAAAGTCTGGGATTCTTTAAGTGGATTTTTTAAATACTTGCAATAAGGTCCATGTGTAAAACAAGCTTATGAGTCTTTAACTTTTTTTCTGTAACATAAGATACATCTACAGTGACCCCACTTGTGAATTTAAAAGAGTAATCACATCCCAAAAAAGGATAGTAACTAACAAATTGCTCACTGGGACCACAGAGCCTGATGGCCACATTAAATGTTAAATTATTTTGACCATCTTTGAAAAGAAAGATTACCATGACCAGCCGTGACCTCTTGATCAAGTTGCAGGAAGATGAAAGTCTTTTATAGGAAAGAGAGAAGATTTTGAGGCTTGGTAGTGGCTGAGTTAAAGTCAGTTGGCCATGTTGTTGTCCCACAATAGCGCTACATTAGCTTTTTAAAATCACAGGGAACGTTTATGTTTCAAAATGATGAAAGTCGTGTTAATGTGTACAAATCACCATGACAGACAGCTTCATTACCTGCAATGATCCAAAAACCTGTTAAAAAATACCAGAGTGATGCTAACTTGAAGTTTTCACATTTAGAAATATGTCATCCCTATGCCATTCTTGTTTTAGAGCATTGAAATAATGTGTCAGAAACTTATCTCTATGGAAATTATTTATATTAAAGATTTTTTCTTATCTTTGTGTCAGATGTCTTTTGTTCCCTGCAGTGTGAATACAGATCGTAAAACATATTTTATTTTAAAATGTCATTGCTGCATGAATTTGTGTAACCTAGGCTGGTATGTTGCTTTCATTCTAACCTTAATTGGTCTGTGTGATAAATTTGTGAACATAATACAGAGAAAAAATGTCACGGGTGTCCAAAATAAGAGCCACTTCGTCCATACCATGGATGCTTTTCTGTTCTCTGTGTAATTCACAAGCTGAAAGAAACACATTCAGGTATAATCACCTGTGATGAGCACAGGGTTATATTTTTCTGTCAGGTAGTTTGGTAAGTCTGCTTCAAGCTCCACATGTCAATTTTTTTCTGAAACATGTTGACTAAATCTAAATACCTGTTCTCGTGGCCCTTTTTAACAGCAAGAGCTTTCCCACTGGACAATGGACTTTTATAAGAACTTTCTATGTTTAAAGTACAGGGACTAGGATCTAAATTTAGTTCTGGGGTAGATGATCCCCCCTGCCCCCTGAAAAGCACCTGCTCAGGCAGTGGTACTTTTCAATAGTTCTGGAAGTTTAGGAGGAGGGTCTGAATGTTTCTGATTGACTGGGTGCTTGCAATTCTGGTTAAACTTCGGATTAACAGTCAACTCCAGTTATGACCTGTCATCCCAACTTGTACAACTAAGCAGCACATAGAAAGGATAATTTATCACAAAGTATTTAACAGTTTCCTTTGATTTAACTCAGATTTATATGTGCAAAGAATTCAGTTCTGAAAGCAAAAGGGGGTCCAACATGATATTAAAAAGGTGTACCTAATAAAGTGTCTTGCATAGTTTAATAAATACTCTAGTATTCAAGGTATACTTTTCAGTAGTGCAAAGAAGTACATATGAATGTGTTTTGACCCTCTAATGCCTGAAAACAAATTATGGCCAGAAAATTCTAATTTCTTGGAGCTGAAATGTTTATTTCAATTTCTACTGAAATCCTAAAAAATCAAAATTTCCATAAAAATTAACGTGTATTTTTTTTGTATCTCATTTGATACTTTAGGTGTTTTTTGGCAACTGATAATCCATTTGAGGACAATTTGTTATCATTTATCTGATTGTATTCAGATGTTTTTTTAGTAATTTGTTGATCATATTGATTAGGTAGAGGTATAACAAAAGTATGAAAGAAATAAGATTCAAAAGGCTTTAAAGGGATAAACCTTTAAGCAGTCATTATATTAATAACCTCTGCCAAGGAGCTTCTGTTTGCCAGCATTTGCTTGACAGTTTATTCGTTTATTAACAGGATAACTCAGAAAGTTATTTTGATAAAATTTTTGAGGAAGTGTTGGTCATGACACAAGGAAGAAGTGATTAGATTTTGGTGGGGATCGAAATCTGGATGCAGATCCAAGAATTTTTTCAAGGATTTCTTAAAATTGCAAGATAGGACACTTTTCCACATTTTTTCTAATTACTCCGTAAATTCTCTGTGGACTTTGATGTCATTTTCTGGGAGTGTTGTTAATAAGGAAGAAATTAATACATTTTAGTGATTTTTTTTTTCATAGATTTGTTAATAATGCAAAATAGGGCATTCTTTTACATTTTTAACAGTAACTTGGTCAACAATGTTGGAAATGCCTTGGCAGAGGTTTTTGCTCTTGGAGAACTTCTAGTCCATTTATGGAGAGACTATGCAATCTGGGAAAAATGGAAAATGCAGTTCTGTGTACGCCAGGGGTCGGCACCACAGTGCCCATGAGCACCTGGTAGCTCACAGGGAGCCCTTGAGGTGCCCACAAAGGCATTCTAAAAAATACAAATTCAATGTTTTAATGTTATTTTTTATGCTTGCAAATAAATCATACTTCAATCAATACAAAAAACAAACAACAACAAATGAAACGTGTCAAATTTTAAAACCACCCATTTTCTGTTAGATATTGACCTGGGCTAGGTCAAAGTTTACGATGATCTGCTGACTTGTGCAAGCCTGAGCCCCAACTGTGTCACTAATACAAAAAAATCATATGTGACTTGTGTTCATACCAGTTAAAAAAAAGGTTGCTGACCCTTTATGTCCACTTTGTAATTTGGTGACAATCACATTACATCAGATCAATTTTTATATGTGACTCAGCTGCTGTAAAATCAGAATGTTTGTGATAAGATAAGATAGTCCTTTATTGATCCCCAAAGGGGAAATTCTGGTATTGCAGCAGTACAGGGCAAGTACAGGGATAGTAGCATGCATAAGACATAGATCAAGGAATAGAAGATATTTACAATTATCAAAATTAACTAACATACTAAGCACTAAATTAACAGAGTAAGTGGCGTTCAATTATCAAATTAACTAACATACTAAAATAATAATTTAACACAGTACAAAACAGCTGAGCCTCCTGTGCAGTGCAGTAAAGATAAAAATAAAGTGACAGTGATATTAAAGTGACAATGTGAAATGTAGCAGCACTTACTGACCACACAGTAACAGTGCAAATTATTTACCTAGAGTAATGAACCATGATCAGGGATATGAATCAGTAACAGTACAGTATGGATAGAGGTGGTTTGGAGCATATGGAGGATTACTATAGATCTATTAAAGTGCAGTCCAGTGTCATATTGCTTGAGTACATCCATTGCTGTTTCGGGAGGGGGGGTCAGTGCAGTGACAGACTGTGGCCTCCGCTGCTGTTGTAAAGTCTGATGGTGGTGGGCACAAAGGAGCGCCTGAAGCGCTCAGTTCTGCTGCTGGGGGGGATGATGCGTTGGCTGAAGGAGCTTCCCATGTCCCACAGCTCGTCGTGGAGAGGGTGAGAGGGGTTGTCCAGGATCGACATGATTTTGTCCTTGATCCTCTTCTCAGCCACAGTCTGTAAAGTGTCCAATTGAAGGCCCACCACAGAACGGGCCTTCTTCACCAGTTTGTTGAGCCTGTTGACCTCACCAGTCTTGATGCTGCCCCACCAGCACACTACAGCAAAGAAGAGTGTGCTGGCCACCACAGACTGGTAGAAGGTCTTCAGGAGCCTGCTGCAGACACCAAACGACCTGAGTCTCCTCAGGAAGAACAGCCTGCTCTGTCCTTTCCTGAAGAGGGCATCTGTGTTGTGTGACCAGTCCAGTTTATCGTTAATGTGGACCCCAAGGTACCGGTATGAGTCCACCCTCTCCACTTCCTCCCCCTGGATGATGATGGGGGCAGGGGACCTCCTGCTCCTCCGGTAGTCCACCACCACCTCCTTGGTCTTGCTGATGTTGAGCTTCAGGTTGTTGCTGTCACACCATGTGACGAAGCTCTCGATCAGCCCTCTGTACTCCCCCTTGTTGTCGTCGGTGATACATCCAACAATGGAGGAGTCATCGAGAACTTCTGGAGGTGACAGGAACCAGAGTTGAACCGGAAGTCTGAAGTGAAGAGGGTGAAGAGGAAGGGCGCCAGAACAGTTCCTTGGGGCA
The DNA here is from genome assembly GCA_037902135.1 of Cetoscarus ocellatus. Lineage (NCBI taxonomy): Eukaryota > Metazoa > Chordata > Actinopteri > Labriformes > Labridae > Cetoscarus > Cetoscarus ocellatus. Next base: position 552,217 of record JBAMNC010000142.1, read on the forward strand.
CTCCGGTGTTGCTTGTGACCACCTCAGAGGCACAGCCATTCACCCTGACGTACTGCGGCCGGCCTGTGAGGTAGTCCAGTATCCAGGCTGTGGTGTCGGGGTGCAGTTGCATGTCCAGCAGCTTTTCCCCCAGGAGGCAGGGCCTGATGGTGTTGAAGGCACTAGAGAAGTCAAAGAACATGACTCTCACAGTGCCCCCTGGTCTCTCCAGGTGTGACAGGGCCCTGTGGGTGAGGAAGATGATGGCATCCTCCACGCCGATGTGCTGCTGGTATGCAAACTGCAGAGGATCCTGGAAAGCAGAGAGCAGAGTCCTCAGGTGCTGAAGAACCAGCCTCTCAAAGGTCTTCATGACATGTGACGTCAGTGCCACAGGTCTGTAGTCATTGAGAGCGCTGGAACGTCCTTTTTTTGGTACCAGGACGATGCAGGAGGTCTTCCACAGTTCGGGCACCTTCATCAACCTCAGGGAGAGGTTAAAGAGGTGCTGAAAGACCCCAGCGAGCTGCCCGGCACACACCCTGAGGACCCTGGGGCTGATGTTGTCTGGCCCACTGGCTTTGTTGGTGCGGAGTTTGGAGAGCTCCCTCTGTACCTGGCTGGACGTGAGTGTGAGGCAGGGAGAGAGGGAGGGGTGCTGGGTGCGGCTGGTGTCCCGGGGGGGTAGGTTGGGGGGGGGAGGGGGGCTGTCTGTTGGAGCCACTTGCAAGCTAGGGGAGGGGGATGAAGATGTGCCAGGGAGGGGGGCAGAGTCTCCTGCAGAGTTGTGAGTGGGGGCTGGGGTGGGGGTGGAAGACCCAGATCCATTCTCTGAGCTCACCGGGGTGGGGGTTGTGTCGAACCTTTTGAAGAATAGGTTCAGCTCAGAAGCAAACTCTGGGTCTCCCTCAGCTCTGGGTGCAGGTCTGTTGAAGCCTGTCATCCGTTTCATCCCACACCACAGCTTTCTGGAGTTTTCCTGCCCCATCTTGGCCTCAATCTTCTCCCTGTAGCTGTTCTTGGCCTCTTTCAGCTTCCTCTTCAGCTCCTTCTGGACAGCCCTGAGCCCGTCCCTATCCTTAGACATGAAGGCCCTCTTCTTCTTGTTGAGAAAGCCTTTAATGTCCTTATTAATCCAGGGTTTATTGTTTGGGAAGCAGCGGATCTTTTTTGTTTGGACAATGTTGTCCTCACAGAAACGGGTGTAGTCTGTGATGCAATGAGAGAGACCTTCATTGTCATCACCATAGTCCTCTTTAAAAAGATCCCAGTCTGTGACATTGAAGCACTCCTGCAGCGCCTCCTCTGTGTCCTTAGACCAAACCTTGACAGTCCTGATGGTGGCCGCCTGTTGTTCCACCAGCGGCCTGTAGGTGGTATCAAGGTAAATCAGGTTGTGGTCTGATTCCCCCAGAGGAGGGAGAGAAGAAGAGCTGCATGCTCCCTTCACGTTGACATACAGGAGGTCCAGGATTTTATTCCCTCTTGTAGCACAGTCCACATATTGTGTAAAGTTCGTCAGGACAGGAGAGAGAGGGACATGATTAAAGTCCCCACTGATCAGTATGAGGGCGCTGGGGTGCTGGGTTTGGAGTCCCGCGATCACAGCGTGGAGGACGTCACAGGCGCCGGCCGCTGCAGCTGACGGCAGGATGTAAACAACAACAGCAATGGCGTGTGAAAACTCCCGCGGCAGGTAATACGGACGTAATCCCACCGCTAAAAGTTCCACATCAGGGGTGCAGACAGTCTCCTTCACAGTCACATGTCCGGGACAACACCATTTAGAGTTCACAAAGACAGCAAGTCCCCCTCCTCTCTTCTTACCGCTCTGTGTCCCTCGGTCCGCTCTGACCAGCGTGAAGCCGGTCAGGTCGGTCACACTGTCCGGTGTTGTCCCCTGCAGCCATGTCTCCGTGAAGACAAGCAGGCTGCTTTCCCTGTAAGAACATTGTGTCGGAGCTGCTGCAACAGGCTGCCGTCTCCCAGCGCCCGGAAGTGACGTTATGAAAGTGAAAATGACGAGTGAAAATGGATAACTAGAGATTATAGTTTTTGAAGCGATAAACACTAATAAAAAAAGAGGAGGATAGGTTGAGGAAAGGATAATGGAAAAACTGACAGATAATCTACTGGATATTGACTTTTTATGTCTGATATAAAACCAATTGTCAGTATCTACAGTATGTATAGTGATATCTAGATATGAGACTGTATGCTAATGCGCTGAAGCAACCACAGTCTGGTCTGTTGTTGTGTGTCATTATTAAATACCCCAAAAGACGGAATGACTGATTTTCGTGGCCAACGGGTCCCAAACCTCTACAACTGTGGGGTCAGGCCATAATCATTCCTAAATCGTGTGTCTGACCCCGGCATTAGCTGGACTGGTTCATGATTGACCACCAGATGGTGCAATTGGCTCAAATGGAGTCTGTAATTGAAATGAGGTTCATGTTTTTAGAAAGGGCAAAACTTATTTAACTGTGGCTGTTTAGGGTAATGAAAGTAATGATAGGTGAACCAATTAGAGAAAGTGTCCATGGGAGGTGAGAACCAATTCAGCTGACCTGCCAATTCATAATCAGTATTGTAAAAGTATCAACCAGTGCATGACAAACTGCCATGTGCACAGATCAGGTTCTTCATAAATTGTTATAAATATGATTTTTTTTGCTCACAAACACACATAAACACACAAATAAAAATATATTTTATGTTTTGGCCAGAAATGCATTTGAGGATCTGATTATCTATAATTCAGATGCAAAGAATAACAATGTGATCAGCGTTCACATTATGACCTCCCCCCTACAAAATGTATGAACCATATGGAATTTTAATTTTCATGTTTACCACAAGTGCTGTTCTCTAATGCTTAAAAAGTACATTGATAAAATATACTATGATTTGGTAAATTCTAATCTTGAGCCTTTACATTATGATCGAGAGTTTCTAGAAAGACAAAAGGGATTAAGGAGTCTGCATGTTTTACCAGTTTGGGTATTTTGAAACAATTTTACTCAAGTAAAGGAAAAGCAGCTTTCTATGAACCTACTGAAAAGTTAAAAGTGCTTAATTTAAAATGTGCTCAAGAGCAAAGCATTTTGAGCATCTGTGTCATAATAAAAAAAACAAGAGTGTGATTAGTGATTCATTCATCAACCATTTTATAATCCATTCATCCATCAATGAATTATACCGCTTATCCCTCAGAGTCACAGGGGCTGGAGCCTTTCCCAGCTGACATGGAGCGAGAGGCGGGTACACCGTGAGCCAGTCACCAGCCAATCACAGAGCCACATAGAGAGACAAACAACCATTCACGCTCACACTCATTCTTAAGGGCAATTTGGAGTTACCAATCAACCTTATGAGCATTTTTCCTGGTCTGTGAGAGGAAGCCAGAGTGCACGGAGAGAACATGTGAACTACTCACCCAGATCAAAAACAGACAGAAAACAGTCTCAATGACACGTTTTCTGCAGAATACTGGAAAGTTTGTTTAGTTTATGTTGAAGTTTGCTGGCAAGAAGATCAGTGTAAGATTCAAATGGGAGTTTCTGATCAAGCCAGACATGGATATTAATAGTTTCAGTATGTCACAGAACAGTGTATGACAGCATTTGACCCAAATATTACAATATTACCATCAAGTGTTTTTAAGCTTAATTTTGCTACTTTCACATAGTTTAAAAGGTTTGTTTAGAGGGTCTGAAGAGCAACACAATATCTCCACACCATAAAAGAGAAGTATTTTATTATAGTATTTTATTATCCTGTTTACTAAACTAAAGGTTCATTAAGAAAACTGTCTTCTTTGGAGTTTTCTATTTGAGCAACCAGACAGATAATTCAATCCATCATCGATCATAAAAGTAGCAAGTCCCTACACAGCAATTTGAGAAGAGTTAAAATTTTTGCGTTGGCAAAATTTCAGCAAGTGCAGAGTTAATTATGCTCTGCGAGGAGTCAAATCTCTGAAACTTTACTCTCAAATGAAAGAGTTGGTGTTAAAAACTAGAGTAAAAATTATGCTTCAGTAAATCAAATCCACAGATGTCACTGTAGGATCTTTAACTCTGACCTTTCCACTCTGAACTCTAAACCTGTAACAGACACTTGTAGAGTCAATCACCCCACCTGTCCTGCATATACAGGCCTATGTCATGAAAACCACAGTTTAATGTTTTCTTTTAATGTATTTGCTTTAACCTAACACAGTATCTTTATTTAGCTAATTTCTCTCATTAATACACAGTAAATAAATCCATCTTTGTTTAAACTTTGCAGCATTAATATACACTGCCTGGCCAAAAAAAATAGTCACTACCTGGATTTAACTAAGCAAATAGGTACGAGCCTCCTATTGGATAATTACCGCATGGGCGATTGTCTTTCAGCTGGCAACAACTTATTAAACCCCAGCTGATGCAATGAGTAGCTTCTCATTTCTTAAACAACCATGTCGAAAGACACATCCTGTGTTCATGGAAAAGATGTTAGTCTGTTCAAAAAGGGTCAAATCATTGGCATGCATCAAGAAGAGAAAACATCTAAGGAGATTGCAGAAACTACTAAAATTGGATTAAGAACTGTCAAGGAGGAAGGTCAGGTGGTCTAATGAGTCCAGATTTACCCTGTTGCAGAGTGATGGGCACATCAGGGTAAGAAGAGAGGCAGGTGAAGTGATGCACCCATCATGCCTCGTGCTGACTGTACAAGCTTGTGGGGGCAGTACTATGATCTGGGGTTGCTGCAGTTGGTCAGGTCTAGGTTCAGCAACATTATGTGCCCAAAGAATGAGGTCAGCTGACTGCCTGAATGTACTGAATGACCAGGTTATTCCATCAATGGATTTTTTCTTCCCTATTCCAAGATGACAATGCCAGGATTCATCGGGCTCAAAATGTGAAAGAGTGGTTCAGGGAGCATGAGACATTTTCACACATGGATTGGCCACCACAGAGTCCAGACCTTAACCTCATAGAGAATCTTTGGGATGTGCTGGAGAAGGCTTTGCATAGTGGTCAGACTCTCTCATCATCAATACAAGATCTTGATGAAAAATTAATGCAACACTGGATGGAAATAAATCTTGTGACATTGCAGAAGCTTACTGAAACAATGCCACAACAAATGCGTGCTGTAATAAAAGCTAAAGTTGGTCCAACAAAATATTAGAGTGTGTGACCTTTTTTTGTGGTGGCGACTTTTTTTTTGGCCAGGCAGTGTAGAATAAACACTTAAGTTGTTAAAAAGTGTACTTGGAAAAGATGCATTCCTGACACCACCTAGAAGTGTTGATTAAAAGTCATGCTGTTAAGTGTTACAAAGTTTTAATCCCAAAAAGAGTCAATGATTACACCTGATAAGAGTTAACGTACCAACTCACTAAAAAGAACAACAATTATCTGTGGTGTAGACTAATATAGATACTTAAGAAGTGAAAATGAATCCTGAAAGTGTTAATTTGCCTCTGTGGATTTTGCTGTGTTTATATGGATTATGGAAATAGGAAATATTTTTATTAACACTCACAATAACTGATATTTGGTAATCAAATAGCAATAACATTACTCGATGGCAAACTTACGAGCAAAATTTAGTTTCAACAATCAGTGTCCTCAGTTCCCAAACGCTCGCTGAATGTTGTGTAAAGGTGATGTAACACTGAGGTAAACATGCCCCTGTCCCAGCTTCTTTGAAACATGCTGCAGACATCGAATTCAGATGAGGAATATTTGCAAAAAACAAAGTTTATCAGATTGAACATTAAATATGTTGTTGTTGTAGAGTATTCAATTGATTATGGCTCAATTTGATTTCATCATTGTAATTCTGTTTTTATTTGCTTTACAAAAATAAAAACAATTGAAATGCAGTAAAAACAGTACTAAACAGACAAAGTGAGAGTGTTTTGGTATCTTTTATTTTCCTAAAAAAGGGGGAAAAGTTCACATTAACATTTAGCCTCAATATTACAGTATATTGAAATTCTTCTCAAAGGAAGTAAAATACAACATTTTTTATTTGTATTTTAATCTTATATTAAAAATATCAAATAGTACTCATCTAGCAGTGCTTACAGTATTTTAAGATATGTCGCAGACTTGATAGCAGAAAGGTTGGCTTTGTACAGAGCGGTTGAGGGCGTTTGCCAGTTTAAACAACCTACCTTTGTGTTACCCCGCCTGGTTTGATTGACAAGCTGAACATGCAATGAGGGCAACTACACAAATCATCCTACCGATTATACAGGTGCAGTAAGACACTTGGAACAGGCTTGCAATAAAACAACAAGAAAAAAAAAGCTAATTGTTCCATTCAATGTGTTTTTTTTACCCAACAACCCTCATGTCACAGAGTGCCCTCTCTCCTCTACAAAGTGATCTGAAATTAAATGGCAGAATTTCTGGTGATCTTTCTCAGTACAGCTTACCAACCATAGACATGGTGAATGAGAAAATCAGACTAAAAATAACATCACTACCTGAATAAACTTCAAAAAACAGACTTCTTAGAGCATTTCTCTAGTTGCACAGAACTGTACAGGCACACATATTATATATATTCAAAATAAATAGGGCTAATTTGGCCAAGACTCACTGGGGAGGGCAGTTCTCTCTTTTTTAGTCAGCACAGAGAGACAAAAAACCAGCCAGTCACGAGGACGGCTCCCTCGCCTTTTCTGAACCTCACAAGTTCCCTTAAACACACACAAGAACACGCACTCCTCCTGGATCACTCAGGTACATCCACATCGTCACTCACTCATCCCATCAAACAAAAGACTGAAGAAAGAAGCGGCTGAACGTACTTATCAAACATATAAATGCCTTTTTTCTGGAATGCCTCTGATCAGGAAACAAAGCAGGAGGTCGAGTCCACTGGTTTCTCGTGTCATTAAAACCAGTATCTGAAAAGGAGTCCTCAATGACGCCATTACACACAGAGTGAGATCCCATGGCAGGCTGCGGACTCCAATGCCCCCAAGTCTCTCCCGCCGTGGTCCCAGAATGCCTTGTCGTCTCATCGGAGGGAGGCTCACCTCACTTTACAAACATGACGTGACATATGACACGCAAAGACAACCAGAGTTTCTCCCCGCCACCTCCCTTTGTGTTCAGCTCCATCTCTTTGGGACAGGGGAGGTGAGGTGGTTGTTATGAGGGTGTAGAAAGGAGGGGGTGTTAGGGGTGGGGGTGGGGGGGACTGTACAATTGAGATGAGCTGCCTGCTGGGAGCAGAGGTGAGGCAGGAGGACCGAGAGGCGGGGACTGTAGATTTGTTGGAGTCTCTCACTTCCTCATCTCCAGATGTGGCCCTGAGGGAGGTGGTGGAGATTAAACGTCGGTGGAGAAGTAGAGCGTGTTGCGCTTCAGCTCCGCGAAGGTGATGGGAGGATGCTGCAGGTAATACAGCAGCACCTGGACCTGAGGAGGGAGAAAGGGGATTTTTGGTTTAATGCAGCACTAAGTAAGTTTCCAGCTTTTTAGCTCTCTGGGGGCCTCTATGGTCGTTGAGTGTAACTGCACGGTTACAAAAACAGAGCGCCTCACACGAACGTGCATTTGTTGACATACAGAGGGAGGAGAAGCGAGCCGACGGGACGTCCCAAGAGACAAATAAACCATGTGGACTGATAAGGTACAGTCTGATCATGTTTTTTAGTTTGTAGTTTTTAGTGTGGAAGTGTTCCTACCATCCACATCGAAGTTACTTAGTGCCAGTGAAGGTGATACAGACCCCCTCAGACTATGACAGAGGTGTCATTCAACCTGTTGAAAGGTGATTCTAGAAATATTATATTAGGGGGGAAAAACTACGTAGTGTTGGTTTAAAAAAAATCAGTCTTTTCACAAATGTAATCCATTTATCCCTCTTACATTTCAACCTCTTGGACAAAGCACGGGCCACTTTCAGGTGGTCCATTTTGATTTTCCTGTCCCTGTTAGAAGTCTGTGAAGGTCCTCTGTCATCAGGTCATGGCTGTGCCTGTTTAAAGCTTTAGTTGTAATGAATAATTAGGGACACTCTTATTTCAACCTTTATTGTTGTAACAAACAAGAACAGAACTTAGGAAAGGATTATTCTAAAAACGTCTGAATCATCTGTCCTATGATGTAGTAGTTTCCAAACTGTGTACTGCTGCCACTTAGTGGGCTCCAGAGGTACTGCAAGTATGTCCATGTCATTAACAATTAATGAAAAAAACTTAGATGTTGGATCACTGCTGCATGTGCTTTGGCAGCTCTTAAAGTTTTTCATGTCTCAAATAAGGCTGACCTAGTTTTAAAAACGCTGCTCTAATGCATTTTGCTTTTGTGTCTGGCGTGGTTTTGATGTCAACTTGTCAATTCCTTCCTGACAGTTTTGACATTATTTCTCCACAGTTAAATGATAGTTCAAATCTACCTGGTGAGAAGGGGGGACCACATGTGGCCCTCAGGCCACCAGTTGCCCACCTCTATATCTAATGATCTTAAAGAAACCTTCAAAATGTAAACTGAAAAACACGTCTTGCAAACACCGCTGAGCCTTTGTGATGTCGAAATCTTAGCAATTGCAACATAGAAGCCATTTTTTAAGTAGTCTGTGTGGCTTGTGTTGTGATGCTTTTTTGCCCCAAAAAATCAGTTTAATAGTAAATTATGAATCCACAATACTCAGAAGAAACATAATGGGAAATAAGCAGAAAGTAAAGGTTTGATTCAAAATGCTACAAACTGCAAAGGTAGCTTGTGACCACTTTTGTTAATTCTTGATTTCATTACTGTTACGTGTCTAAAAAGCTGTAACAGCTGCCTAGTAAATGTTCACTGGATTATTATGATACAGAACATATAATTATCAGAAATGGACATCCTTTTCAGTTAAATTTTGCTTTCATATTTTAGATTAAAGGTAAGGAGAGAATAACAAAACTACAGAAAGTTTTTACTACCAACATAGCTTTATCTTTACGGTCACGTTGATTGTACTTTGATATATTTGTTTTGATAACACAAAGCACAACATATAAAGCAACAGATGGAGCACACATCCTCTTTTGACACCCTCTAAGTAAAATGTCCGAGACTGACTTGAAACAAAGACGACTTCTTCAGTAATCTATTACCTCTCACCTACCTGTAACTCCAGTTTGAGTACAGATTAAAGAAGAACAACCTCAACATGACAGTTCTGGGCATTCAGTTAAAACAAATCTGAAGCCATTTTTAATCACTGATGTAACATGAAGGACGAGCTGGTAGTTGCTTTACTTGTTTTGTTGCTCTAAAATCTGATTTATTGAAAGAGGGTGATCAGACTGATGTCCCGCCAGCACTGCTTAACAATGTCCCCCTAATCTCCTCTATAATCAGTTATGTCCCAAAATGTCAGGCGTATGTCTGGACTTTTAATTTGATTGACCCCGATCGTGGATGTTGTTTCCTGTTGCAAAAAGAGCTTAAAAGAAAAAAAGTGACTCATAGTTGAAACCTGACTTCACAAAATGCATTTTCTTAACTGAGGGATTTCGTGCACAGGAGTGGACAGCATTCCCTCAAACACTGCTGCTTTATGAAATTTTTCAACACTGCACCTCTTTTACCAAATAAGGGATAGTCCATTACATGTTTGTAAATGCAAATATGAAATAATATTCAGCATGTCGAGGAAGAGGCGTCATCTGTTTACAAACACGCAGATTTACTGCAATGGACAGGCAGGCCTTTTGCATTTATATGCTGCACAATTTATGATCAGCTTCTCTGGATGATGTTTATTCTGCTAAAAAAGTCGTTTGTGCACAGGAAACTCATCTCCAAGCAGACCTGAACAAACGGCCTGCAGCCTAAATACAGCTGGGAGAGCAGAGAGTTACATGTGGGAGTAAAATGAATCCAATCCAGGGGACTCTGAGTCTACACACCAGAGCGACGCCTGCTCCGCTCCGATGATTTAAACTGTTCGATGAAGTGACTGCACGGACATACCTGAGCCATGACGTCATGTGACCAGATGTCAGAGGCTGAGGTGATGTGCTGTCCCTTCGTGCTCTCTGACTCTGAGGGCCTGAGCAGAGTGGGGCCGAACACGGTGGCCAGGTTGTGGAGGGACATCTTGTTGATGGGCTCCTTCTCGGCCACCCTGCAGGAGCAAACAGAGACAGGCCTGTCATAACACATCAGCAGCTTCAGGTGAAGACACAACCTGGTCTGGGGACAGCAAGTGAAGCAGAGGGGTGGAAAGCTTTGAGTGTTTTCTTCTTGAAGCTTTGAAAGAAGAGTTTCAGAAGGTCCTACTTGAACAAAGAAACTTTTTGGGGGAAACGTTATCAGGACAGTTGGTGGAAGAACTTGAGGAAGTTCAACAATTTTCAAAGAAGACAAATTCATAAGTATCTCAAGTTGAATAGATGATTTAAATAAAGATGCAGGAACTTTGTTGGACCACAAAATGATCAAACTTAAAACAGTAATCCAGTCATTTTTTACAGACATGTGTCCATACTCTGATGAGTAGGTGTGTCAGGGTATGTCTGAGGGGTAATATGTGTTTGTGTGTACCGTTTGAGGTGCTCCAGCAGAGTGAGGAAGGTCATGAGGTTAGGGTCAGGCAGCGAGCGCAGGAGGTGCATCATACAGTTCTCCTTGGCCGCAGGGTCAGAGAGTGCTGGAGGGGAGACCGTAAAGATGTCAGAGCTGGTTACGCTGGGACAGATTTTTATCTTTATCTGAGCAAATTTAACTCCCCAGTTACACTTTAAGACATAAACACACACTTATGGGACTAAAGTTCACACACCTATGCCCTCCATGAAGGCAGGGTAGAGGCGGTCGGTGAGTAGAGGCTCGGGCAGCTCCCTGAAGTACAGCTTCAGTGTTCCTGCGATGGCGTTTATGTCCATGTCACTCAGCATCACCAGGATATCTTTGGTATCTGCAGGTCAGACACAAACACAGACAGATTAGAGTCCAAACGTCAAACACTGGGACAGACAATGCTGATCTAAGAAGCTACATTGTGGATTCATTCATTGTCTTGAAATGAAAATAGGCAGCTCATTTGTCATTTTAGCTCTCTGACGCTTTAGTCTAATTTTAGTTGACTAAGAGTCAAAAACATTCAAATCAGTGCTTTTAGTCAAAAATGTCCTGCTTCAAAGATTTCATATTTTACTCCTCTTACAAGTTTTCACTGGTCTCAGACTTCCCCAGTAAACATAATGAAGTTTTTTGCCTAAAAAAATCACTCAGATTGTGGATTTTGGCAAGTCTATAATCCACTCTGTTTCATTCCTGCTCCTAACAGGTCGTCATTGTTAAAATGCTCCTGAGCTGTGTCTGACCACACCCCTTCAAAAAACATGTCTTCAGCATTTCATGGCTGTACTCTCATGTTTACTGTGGCTGCACAGACATGTCTAGACATGTTTCTTCTTCTAAAGTTGGCCGATGGCCGAACAGACACCTGGCTCAGGGAGCGTCTCCAACCTGAGGGATGTTTTGGCATCACCTCTGCCAAGCAGGGTATGGTTTGAGTTTGTTTGTTTGTTAGTTTTTAAAATGGGATAACTCAAAAAGTTATGAATAGAATTTGATGACATTTTCAGGGAGTGTTGTTCATGGCACAATGAAGACCTGGTTCGATTTTAGTGGTGATACCAATCCGGATGCAGATCCAGGATTTTTTTTTTTTTAAGATTTGTTAACAGTGCAAGGTAGGGCAGTTTGCCAAATTTTTGACACTAACTCACCAGGTTTGTGTTCTTGGAGTTTTAATTGTTTATGACATCATTAGAGGTACATTTTCCAACAGCCTCTTTGAGCACAAATTTTCTGAAAGGTGGGCCAAACAACAGGGTGAGAGAAGGGATCTTTCTCACATTGGGGTGGTTTGGAGACATATGGTTTTGGCATTATATTTTTGAATTAATCCATTAAAAAGCAAAATTTCTATAATATGGGACCTTTAAACTAATTCAACAAGCAAAACTGTAAAGTTAATACAGAATAACTGAAAACACTCACATAAATACACAGCAAAATGCAATGATTCATCAGTTCTAAGAAAAACGTGAGAAGTACAGACATACCTGAAATAAAGGGGTGTAGAGGTGTTATTTTTCATGATAGTTTGGATTAAAATATAAACCCAGATTAGTACTCCTTTACAAACAAGTCTTAATTGATCACTATTATCAATACTTTTCAATCATTTGGGATAAAAAGAGGCAACATGTTCTGACAGAACTTTTATATTTATGATAAGTGCAAAAACAACATGTCTGAAAGCCAGACCACCTGGTTGATGAAGAGTAAAAACACATTTTGTCTGATTTATTGAACTTGATATTTTTGCTGGTGATCGTCTGTTTTTGTCAGCGACAAAAGGTGAACCAGCTGCTGCCCCTCGTCTTTCAGTCTCCAGGGTTACGGCATCTCTTAATTACCTCACACACAGACAGATGAAGATATGAAATCTAAATTGATACAGGGCTTTACTGGTTTGGATCTCAAATGAAGTGTAAGCAGCTGTGACCCACACTGTGAGACTGTTATGCAACATAGAACTTCAGCCCTTAACAGCTGCTGCTCCTGCCAGTTGTTTCAGTCATTTCCCACAAACAACTTTCTTCCACACTGTTCCAGCAAAGAGAAAAGGCTCTTCCGAGAGAGCTCTGCATTACTGTGAACATGATTACAGCTTCATGACTGATGCAGCATTATATAAATCAACTAAATGAAATATTCTGCTATGTCTTCACACTGTATCTTAGAAGTAAATTATGTTGATTTATACCAGAGAATTTACAGATAAAATGTTTCAAGCCTACACAACGTCAACTAGTCTTAATCTATTTATTGATATTTTATGATACTTACATTTGATTGTAATAACATCTCTGTTGTGTAATGTTATTGTTATATTCAAAACTGTAAATCTTATTCTGAACAACTATACAGTTTATTCATTACTCCTGCTACCACATACTTGTATTTTATTGCCCCATATTACTAGTGTTACAGTTTATTTAGTCTTTCTTACATAAAAGTTGGTCAATTCTACATAACAGATCTCTGATTGAGAGATACCTTATTGTCAAAATGTGTCAGGCTAGTAGAAAGGATAACGCCTTGAACTTCAAAAAGCCTTTATAAACAGTTTCATAGTAATTACACTGTAAATGTTGGAGGAAATAAACAAAGCAAACCATTCATTAATTCATTTTATATACCGCTTATCCCTTTCAGGGCCGCGGGGGGGCTGGAGGCTATCCCAGCTGACATTGGGCGAGAGGCGGCGTACACCCTGGACTGGTCGCCAGCCGATCACAGGGCCACATAGAGAGACAATAACCATTCATGCTCACACTCATAACTAAGGGCAATTTAGAGTCACCAATCAACCTAATCAGCATGTGTTTGGTCTGTGGGAGGAAGCCAGAGCGCCCAGAGAGAACCCACGCATGCACGGGAAGAACATGCACACTTGACACAGAAAAACCCTTCCCAACCCAGGGACTGAACCGGCAACCTTCTTGCTGTGAGGCTCGTGCACTACCTGCTGTGCCACCGAGCCAAACCAAAACAAATAAACAAACAAAAAAAACCCCCACAACATCCAAACTCCTAAATTTGTTCCATTTAAACATCATCTTTCTTTGTTTTCCTGTCAGATGATAAAATAAGAAGGATTTCAGATGCAGAAATGTTAGGAAGCGTCTTACTGGTGTCAAATGCTGTTTTAAGGGCCTGGATGTCTGTGGCCACCCCTGAGATCCTGTAGATTCCCACCTCATCTATCCCCCTCTTCTCCACCTCCTCAATGCACTGACGGACAATGTAAGGCACCTTGGAGCGCTCGCGCCTGTGGACACAGACAGAGGGACATGCTACTGTCATGATATGAGAGAGAGTACGATTCATAAAGTTTTTCTGATCAAGCCAGCGACATTTTGTTAAGTTACTCAACCAGTAACAAATATGTGTGAATTTGCAGAGTTTTACTTGAGTCAGTTGAGCTTTGAGGACAAAAACAGTTTTAGAAAAAACACACTCACTTTGTTACCACATTGATTTTGACTCCGAACACCCCGCTCTGTTTCTTGGACGGCGTCCTCTTTAAGCTGAGGTCTCGACTCGTGAACTTCATGGAGAATTCAACTTTGATCTAAGGATGAACAAAAACAACCTTTTGAGCAAGCGTTTGGGACTTGTAAACCACTGTGGACAAAGATACAAAACGTTTCAAATCCAACATATGTGCATTAAATGAAAAGCTTTTTTAAAAACACTTCACTCCTTGAACTGTGTGCTGAATTATGCTTAAAAGCCTGTATATTGAGGACACTGGATTTAATTTGATTTTGATTCTTTGCAGGAACAGAATGAAACACAGTGATGTTATAATGGTTGGCATAGAATATACACAATTGGAATTTTCTCCAGAGAAAAACCTTATTACACTATGGATGTGGAAGATCAATCAGTTAATCAATCAATCAAACTTTATTTGGAAGATTTCTAAATAATAGAATTTTAGAGCAAAGTTCATTACAAAAGAGCAGAAAAGTGACTAACAAACATGTAGTGTTTAACATTATCCACAGACCATGGTGAAATTGGATAATAAAGTAATGGGACAAGTAATAAAAGGCAAAGTAATGAATTATATGAATTATAAGAATATTTTAAAAAATATTTATTCAGATAATCTAAAATGTTTAAATGTAAATGAGAGCTGAAGACTAAAAAAGGTATGAAGAGAACAGTATATGAAAACTAAAAACTATGAATTAAGCACTAAATAAAACATGAATTTTACAGCATTTCAAGTAGAAACAGCATGGACATTAACTTATAACCATAAGCTTATCAAGAACTAAATAAAAGCAAAACTGAATATAATCTTTTTTATTTGTGTTGAAAAAAACTGTCACAGTCTCAGCTGAGAGTAGAATCACCAAAGTTTCGCTCTATAATGTGCAAAACTTAAAAAAAATCTACAGATCTGTGGGCAGTCCTAGTTAATAAACTTAAATCATCACTGACTGGCAGTCCGGTGTAAAGACACACAAAGCTTTATAACTAAAGAAGAAATGAAAAACAGTCGACAAATGTTGATGTCATATCTCAAACAGAACTCCAGGTCAGAGTGAACATGGTCTGTATCTCACCCCGTTCATCTCTATGACGTCCATGTGCCAGTTCTTGGACTGCACCGTCTGAGGATCCAGCTGAAAGACACAACAGAGACGGAGTAGAGATTAGATTAGGTGATGAGGTTTTTACAAACTCTACGAGATAAAGTCACATGATGGGATTCGTGCAGGGGTTTTTCCAGAGGACAAGACAAATCAAATCATGAAGATAATTAAGACACTTTTCTGCAAGGAAGCAATCTGATGATCCAGTCACCATCTGTGTGTTACTCTTGAAGATAATTGTGGATGACTGTGTGCTGAAGATTAATTTAAAAGTTTCCTCCACTGATTTAATCCTCATGAAAGTTTGTGCACTCTGACTGAACAAAATGTACTTTTAATATTTACACATCTGAACATTTCTTAGTTTCTCTTAACTCAACCCTTCTGTATATACTTACTCTTATTTAAGTTTTGACATCTACAATCCTATTTAAATGTTTAATTTCCCCTTTTGTCTTGACCACCCTTTCTCTTTGAGCTTTATCTTTATAATTCATAACTAACAAAAAACAAATTAATTAAAATCACAAAGGCCATATTAAAGTTCAGATAAAAATGCTTGAAATAAAACAAGAAATACAATTAAAGCCCTGTGAGCAACTTCATCTCTTTTCTGGTTAGTAATGCTTTCTTCCTTCAGTATTCAACAGTAAACAAACCATATCACTTCTTGCGAATCTTTGCATTATAACTGTCAGCAAAGTCTGTTACAGCATTGGCTTTATTAATTTGTCAGACACCTGCCGCCTCCTCCTAGAATGAGAGTTGAGGAAATAACTTTGTAAAATTTGTGGATCTTGTCTCTGATGGTTTGTTTACTTTCACTGTGGGTATTTATGTGGACGAGCATGCCCTTTGAACATGCTCATCCACCTACTGTAATCACAATATCCCTTGAATAATGCCCTTGCCCTTTGAACTTTAACCTCTTAAATGGATTTATCCTTGAGTATGAAGGGAAGAAAATCCCTCAAAGAAAGAAATCCAGAAATCTCAACATGAGGCTCCATGACCTTTATCTTTAACCAATCAAAAGTGAATCTGTTCATCCTTGAGTCAATGTGAACATTTGTAAAAAGCCCCAAGATAATCCATTATAGCATTGCACATACTGTGTTCAGAAGCAGCGGTGAACATGATGCCCCATAATGTGGTTCTTTGACCTATAACCCCCAAATGAAATCAAGTTATCCATAACTCAGAGTGGACATAAATGCAAAACATAAAGACAAATCCTTGAAGCCATTTAAAGTTACTGCATTCACAGGATTGCTTTCAGTAGCAAAGAATGAACATGAGTTGCCATGACCTTGACTGTTGACCTTTACAGAATCCTTCAGCCTCAGCTGTAATCAGCACAGAGGAAGAGCAAAGGGATTACTTGTTTGACTGTGTGCAACCTTTGAGCTTCTGGAGAAGACTGAACACGAACTAAAATAACTTCTGTACACAAGAGACTAACGAGTGCTTACACAGGGACCAATAAGTGTTCCCGCCCGGTTTCGAACCGAGGACCTTTCGCGTGTTAGGCGAACGTGATAACCACTACACTACGGGAACTGGCTACCCTGCTGTGTGAAATCCTCACTGAGGACGGGTCTGTCATGACGGCTGAAGGCAGGGCTGTGTTTCACAAAGTTTAAAGGTGATAAGAAGGTGAGAGTAAACTCACTGAAGCTGTGATAAATATTCATGAAGTCCAGAGTTCACTCTTCAGCTTTCCTATTTTTCAGACCAGATCAAAGTCAAGCTGTCTGCTCCAAAGCGCTGCACCTCAACAGAGACAACTTGGGAGAATAAAAATGCCACTTATGTTTCCCAAATTTGCTTTTGGCAGCCTTAAGGCATCCAGAAACTTCAGCCTGGTTCCCATACTTAGTCCCTAAGTCTGGATCATCACTCCCATCATGATCTGGAAGACTTAATAGGTGGCAGAATGTTTCTGAGGTCTCTGGCAGCCCCTGCCTGCTGTTTGAGGCCACACCAACTAATGTGTTTTTTATAGGCGTCTGCACTACACAGTCATGTCATTACTACAATGCATAGTGATGTGCTCAACTTAGAGGGGAATAATGGTGGTCTGGTGAGCACACTTCTCTTATTGTCAGCATTAGACTGCAGCCATTAAAAGTTCTCAGTGAGTGTATTTCATTACCTCGTAAAAAGGCCATTTGGCTTCACTTTCACGCATTCCTATTATCGTTAAAGCTTGTTTTCCCAGCAGGATTTAGGGTCTGAAGAGGGAGACAGGTAATCACTGCAGCAGGGTCTTTACACAGCTACTGCCAAGAAAGAGACTCGGGCAAAAACCTGGGACAGACTGCTGACTACTGATGGGAATCAAGAGTCAGGTCCAGCTGCGAACCAGTTCCCACTGGTTTGTCGCACTGATATAATTAGCTGTTATTTTTGTTTTTACATGTCTCAAAAAATAACGTCAGGTTTTTGCGAGAGGAAGTCAGCGTGAATGACATCAAAGGAGTAGAGGAAGTAATCAGAGTAAACGCATGATGAAGGCAGTCCAACGTTTCACACAAATGATGCTAACTGTGCAACTTGAAATTTCAGTTGCTGTGTGATAAAAACGTCAGTATATCAACAACAGCAACAATTTAAAGTGATTTGAGAAGCAAACCATACATTTTAAATTAGATCCATTAAGCACAAAAAGATCTTAATTATTCTTATTCTTCAGAATTATATATTTTATTGTTTATATTTGAATTTTTATCCCATGTTTTATTTGTTTCCCCAGTATTCATTATTCAACACCTCACCAACGTTTCCCTTTTATCAGTAATATATTCGTCTGGTTTTGTATTTGTCTGTATTACTTCATTTATTTATTAGTTACTTTATGTATTTGTCTCATTGTTAATAATTATATATGACGGGGCATTTAACATGCCCGTATGTTTTTCTAACCTCTTTGGCACATTTCAATTTGAAATTGCTTTGTTTTTTTCTTCCAAATTATTCTGTACTGCATTTGGTGTATTTTCTATACCTATCCATTTTTCTTTGTTTATGTGTGCGATAAAAGCAATACAGAATTAATCAAGAACCAACAAGAGAACTGACGAAAAACTGGATCAATTATCAGAATGGATGATGGCATTGGTACCAATTAAATTTTATTGGTTCCCATTCCTACTGCTGAGCCTCTAGTGACCCTATGAAGTCAGCTTCGCTAAAAAAAACAAAAAATGTTCCTCCAACTTATTTCTCTTCTAATTTCCCTTTGCTACTTTCTAAAATACGTGATTAAAAATGAATGAGCTGCAGCAGGGTCGTAAAAACAAAGAGGACCCTTCACGGGCAGTGAGTACACTCATTGACCTTTCTGGAAACTGTATCCTGGACTCTGCTCCTTTTTTATTAAAAAATATTTGGAGAAACCCCCCTCTTCCTTTCCTGGGAAATGAGCTGGTTTAGGGAATGACTACAAACAGTCTGACTCAAATCCAGACTTACTCAGTTTATACTAAATAAAACACTCATTATTGGGAGCAAAATGTCAGGTGGAGGTTTTCTCAAGAAAAAGTTTTAGGAATTCTTCTGAAGAATGAGTCTGGTCTGCTGGGTTTCCCGAAGCACAACGAGGATTTAAAGTCCAATCCTGAGTGATGACACACGCGTGAAACTGAGACGAAGCACGCAGTCAATGTCGAGTAATAAATGAAGGAAACACTGATTATCCTAAGTTTTCCATCAAAAACAAAGTTAAAGTGATACAGCAGGGAAGTCTACAGTAGACTTGATCAGATGCATTGAGTGGGTGAGGGTGGGTTGTGCTGTAAACAACGTAAAGTGTTATCTTTACTTTGAGTTTATGTCCATGAAAGAAGCAAGGACATAGCTGTCTGCTGTACAGTTTGTTTTAAACCAGTTTTTTAAAGAGGAAAAAGTAATAAGTCACTAACAGGAAAACCTACAAGCTAATTTTGATATAAGTAATAAGTAATGTAATAGTATAACTTTTTAGGGAGTAATGAACAACGATTCATTTATTCATTTTTGGGTAACTTGCCCCGCACTGTTCATTATAATGTCTTTAAGTACAATAAGTACAATAAGTGTTTTATAAAAACAAAACAAAAAAAACACAAACACGGCCATGAAGGCACCCAAGTGAAAGTTGTCAGTGTACAAAGTCACACACTCAACCAAACATGCTTTTGTTCCTATAGTTAAGTCAATTTTAATGTTGTCCTCTTAGAGTAAACTTATCTGTACCGAGCTAATTTGACAGGCATGCCAATCTTCATGCATTCTGATGGGGATAGTTGGTAACCTGGTTTGTCAGCTAGTCGTAAAAAAAAACATCCCACCATTGATGTGCAATGTCACATTAAAATCAAGCAGTAGTCTCCAGTGTTAAGAAACAAAGCCAATGCAGTGCAATAACCTGGAGTTCCTCAATTGTTCACTTGAGGCTCACTGCAGAAAAAACATCTAGTCACATTCACCACCCACGTCAAAAACCTGTTTTTACAGCAGAAATATAAATGTTTAAAGCCTGGTTAAAATGTGTTTTGATTGAAATGGCTTCTGTTTTGTGTCGCCACAGTGTCTTTTGTGTTTGCCCCTACACAGTACAATTTTTAAATCACTCATCTGTTTTGATTTGATCAGAAATCAGTTCCTGTCTCATAATCCCTTAGTGCTGTATATTAAAAATTGGCCTGGCTTTATTCAAAACCATGCTCCTTTAAAGTGTATGGAAATACATACCAGTCAAGATTTTCTACTTTTATCTCATTTCTAAAGATGACAAGCGCTTCTGTTCTTAAGAATGCTGAAGGGGAATCCAACACATGAGCGTATACAATTTGTGCATTCATGCATAAGTTTAGAAACAGTTAAAGCAGAAACTATCTGTTGTATTTTACACACAGGCTGACCCACATGCTGAGGGTCATGTGGTCTCAATTAGGTCCACATCCTCCAGTGTGAAGCTCTCTTTGTCGTAAAGTGAAAACTATCTGAGATAAATGACGGACAGGAGGACAGGACAGACTGTGTCCCAAAGCAGAGCACAGGGCGCTCTAAATCCACTGGACTGCAACACAATTTGATATGGATGCATTCCAGTAGGGGCACAGACTTTTTCCTTATTTAGAATACAGGAGTGTGTGTGTTGTGAGCCCTTCGGACGAGTGTTTGTAACACAGGAGCTTATTGTTCTGTGAGCAGCTCACATAAAAGATGTACCATGATCAAGGCTCAGCTGATTTCTGCTGCCCTTTACCTTTCCCTCACACCTGTGTGGCCCGCTAACCCTGACCCCTGCATGACCTTCACATGTACACATCACTCTTTGGAGTGCATGAGCCTCTACTGTAAGTCAGAATGTAACAGAAGCATGTGGCTGCCATGCAGCCCACTTGTAGGCCCTACAAAAGATGTATTTCTCCCTTCCTCCTCTTGCAGAACGCAGGAAGAAACATTATGGCCAACAATCAGAGCTTCAAAAGCAGAAAGAGACAGCTGTAAAACAGGACACATGCAGCATGCACAGCGCTGTGACTGATCTACAGGGACAGAACAAAGCAAATAAGACACGGCATATGGCTCTGCTGCCACATGGGGAAAAAGCAGACCTTATACAGAGTTTTACTAACAGAGAGTAGTTTGGCTAAACCTAAGTTCCTTTCTTTCTCTAATCTACTTAATTATGGTCTTTACTAGGGATGATAAACTGATTGATATCGATACATGGACACCCTCATTCACAAAGTGAGGGAATCGATGAAAAAGCTTTAAGAGGGTGCAATTTTAAAATTGAATCGAGATGCATCGATTGTTCAGTGTCTGTCGGTGAAACCTCATCTATGTACTCATCTGTTCCATCTGAACATTTTTATTTTTTTAGCTCTAAACGCACATTAATGTTTGTTGAATACGTACATACAGTATATGCTCAGTGGTTGTAAACTGCTGTAGCAGGGGTGTGTGAACAGTATCACATTTGTTGTTTTTTGTATATGTATCTTTCATGTATTGGACTGGAGGACAGTGCATCGAGATTTAAATCATATCGGCCTTACACCACAGATGCCCAACCCTAGTCTGCTCAATTGAGCAGTTTTTAGGGCTGGAAATTACAAGTAGCTCCTGATATAATACATGGTCTACAATATTGATAACATCACTGTAATACTGATATATCACAATATTTAAAAGATGAGGAATATTAAATGGCACTTTCTAAGTAAAATATAGGATTATTGTACTTACTTTATTTAGTCTCATTTTAACAGGATAGTACAAGTATTAGTATTTGACAAACATAACCAACTCATGTATGTTAACCTGTAAACAAAGTGCCACATTTTTGTTAAATAGTGATACTTGGAGCCCTTGAATGTATAACTTTATTGCATCTGCATGAATGGTGATATATCCTCATATCTATATTTCATCTCACAACTGATAGTTTTAAGCTACTTACAAATAGTATGCTTTTATTTTAGCATCTATATAATGTACATCCAGCACACAGTTTTAATGTAAATAAGGCCATTTGATAATGTCATTCTGGATGTTGTTTTAACTTTTTAGCTGTGCTCTAATGTTTACTATGGCTGCACAGCCATATCTAATCATCATTTGGAAAAGTTTTTTTAACAGCACATATTTTCTGAAAAGTGGAGCAAGCAAACGAGAGAGTAAAAGTATAATTGTCATGTTTGGGGGTTTGCTGATGGGCTGTGGACAAAAACAGTGTTTCTGCATAAAAAAACATGAACATAAACATACATATGTAATAATGCATGACCTTTAATACCTGTTTGACCAAGTATTGAATACCTGTAGTCTGTTTGCAACTGACTGACATTATCAAGGACCAGCTTCTTTAAGTTTATTAACCCTTCAACTGCTACTGAATGTAACTTGGAACAGCACTCACACTGCCACGACCCCCCAACATCTTGTGACCTTAAGCTCTTATACACTATATGTTAGCTTCTGATAAAGAAAAACTGCTGTTCCCGCCCGGTTTCGAACCGAGGACCTTTCGCGTGTTAGGCGAACGTGATAACCACTACACTACGGGAACTGGCTGCCTGCATATCTCCCCTTCTCTCTCCTAAGATAATCCTTCCCTCCTCCGCCAGCACGTGACATGAACTAAGCTGAGCTCCTGCAGCCCGTGTGAGACTGACAGCAACAACAGGCTGACACAGCAGGACGGTCAGAGGTCTGCAGCCCTCTGGAGCTGTTTACATTTCCTACAAAACACACAGGGGCTGTAGATACATGAGGGAGAACTGCAGCGGGAGAATAACATATACAGACTCTCAAGCAGACAGAAAAGCAGCACCTGCTCTGTCAAGAGGCAAGGCTCTACGTGAATGCTTTCCTAGATGGTAGAATTCATTTATCACCAGAATACTAAAGAAGATGTTTTTGTTTATGTTTCTGGCAAGTGAATGGAACAAAATTTAGCCAGAAGTATTTCAATTCTGCATATGAATGGATTCTGTCAATGTTAGAAATAAGAAGCAGATCTCTTGGGTAAACTCATGTAACAATACTATAAGATACATCGCAGTATGGCGCATAACAATAAGACATTTTTCTGTAGATGATATAATACACTGAGAGATGTTTCATGGAGTATGACAGTATCATACATTTTGTCATGATATACGATATGATTCTACACTACACAATATGACAAGATGTGGCAGGATTTTTTCGATCATGTAAAATTTGGGGGCCATTTCAGATGGAGGCCACGCTTGTCTAATTGTGTACCTATCCATCTCTACTTGGCATAATCAAGACCAATTCGAAATATAACACTTTCAGTCTTCTAAAGTATTTAAGATTTTTTTAATAAATTATCAGTTCTCTCTTTCCAAACTATGGATACTTTCTGACATAATGCTACACATAACATACAAATAACTAAATAAATAAAGCATTAGGTTTTCAAAATATGTAAGAGGATGACTTCCACACTACCAGAAACAATTTCCTGTTTAACTACGAATATTTACACTTTGGCTTTATTTTATGCTTTATTTAGTGTTGAAAAGAAAAATTGTCTTACAGTTAAAAAGGCTATAGTCCTCAAATGATCCTTTCTTCAGTTACTCAAGTATTAATTTCTAATGTTGCTTGTGCAGCATTTTGGTTAACCAGTATGCACACAAAATATTGACATGAACATGACAAGAAAGGCAGCCAACCACCAACTTCTTATCTCAAGCCGAGGTAAACCATGTATGAAATAGCCCATTATGATTCATGTGTCCATCCATTCATTATTTACTGCTTGTGCCTTTGGGGTCATATATTTGAATGAGTGGTCAGACATTTGGACATTTTGAAGCCTTCGACCTTTGATTAAGGAAAAGTTACAGAACCAGACCCAGCTAAGTTTTAATCAAAGACTCCTACATTGAAATAATAACAGTTATTAGAAACTTTATTTTCATGCATATAATATTGTGGGTTCTCATCAGATATTATTTTCAAAAAGTAAACAATATAGTCAAAAATATGTCACGTATCACCCTTCTTATAGTAACATGATATATTATATCATAACCTTTGTCTTGTGGTATATAAAACATATCCAGTCTCCCTGGCACACACCCCTATGAAGAGGTGAGGGCAGTCTACTAAAAAACAATATTTATAATATCTGACACTAGTGATTTGATAGCTCTACCACAAGATATACAACGTATTGGTTCTCTTATCAATTATCCTATATTTCCCAGATGTAATATTTCAAGTAGAATCTATGCAATGTTTTGATAGTTTTCTAGTCAGTTCTGCTGCTCGCATTACTTTATACACTTAATTGAAGTGTTGAGTGAGGAGTTCCTTAACAATAAATATTCATATAAGTGTGTTCTTTAACAGCAAATACATTATGCATAAAACTATGAAACTGAAATGACATCTAAGGCCCTTTTAATAGTTTAATCCCTACACACTTAATTAGCATGCAGCTCCTGTGCTGCAGAATAAGTTAACACTGTTGACAATATTCAAAACACAAGTTGATCTTTTGATATGCTAAACTGATGAATTATGTTTAATTTCTCCTTTGTGTTTCAACCAGTTTTCCATTGCTGCTCTGTGGTTGATTAAATATTCATTCAGCTGCTGAAAGCTTTTTATTAGTCCTTTAATTAGAGTGGAGCTGAAACTGCACGCCTCTTTGGTTTTAGCAGGATTACAGGAACTGTTTGTACAGTGACTGAGTCCCTTTTCCCCCGCTAACACAGCACGCTGCTGTATATATTTACTTCATAAAGATCAAACAACATCACTATTTTTAGACAACTAAGGCACATGAACATGAAGTTTATCTGCACATCTGTGACGACGAGGCTTTTTACTCTACAGCTGCTGATGTCACAGTGGCCATGTGAGCCCTTTGACTCGGTTGCCATGTTGCCTTCTTCCCACAATTCCTCATCTGAGCCAATCGCAGGGGTTTTCCAGGCGACACGGGGCTGTGATTTGCGGAGTGGTCCTGTATTCTCCAGGCAGTGTGTGACTCTTACAAAGCCTGTAAACAGCAGCACACAGATCTGTACAACACAATGATGCAACACAACTCTGCCTGCAGCCCATGCAGAATCATGAGTTATTCTGTACTGACAAGCACAGAAAGAGATTTTTTCTACTGATGCTCTGAAGTTCAGCAAAAAAAACAAGAAGATGCTTGAGTTCACAGTCCATTTATTCACCATAAACAAGCTGTTTACACCATAATTATTTATAACAAACATCCATTATTAAATTCTTTTTAGTCATTATTCTGCATCACCATATTCTAGTTAAAAGCTTTTAGGCAAATTTTCCTTTAATACTTCCTTTTCATTGGTAAGAAGGGAAGTTGCACACGATTCATGAACTTAATTAGCTTTTCTACAGCTAAGAATAGATGAGGTTTCTTAATTGGTCCATTCATGAAGCACATGTATCCAATTTTACACATTTTCATCATGATAATGGAACCTTTGCAACCATTAGAACTACATACCTTTTTCTTTTGTTGTTCTGTATTTTAGAATAAGAATCATTAATAAGTTGTATGCTATATTAGTATACTGTGCAAAGAAAAGGCGACTCTTCTCACTTTAGAATGGAGAACATTGTCTTAATTCAAAAATCTACATTGAGTTATGTAGACATCACTGAGACTACGATTTTTAAGATCTGTGACATGAAATTTTGTTACAGTAGAAGAGGTTTTAGTATCTTAGCAGGGTCGTATCAGGCAAAGCTAATAAAGATTATAATTGATGTACAACAACTTCCTAATTTATTCTTTACAAGCAGTGATTTAATTAAAGGAGAACTCTTACAAAATGGTCTACTAGCTCAATACATGGTTTTGCCATGCCAAGTACTATTAAGCTCTCACTATTGGGAAGTCAGTATGCTACCATGCTACTTGTTAGCATGTATAATCAGTTAGTATATGATGCAAATATGGACCCTTAAATTGAGTGTTACCACAAGCATTAAATGAGTTATGTTCCTCAAAATATTCTACAACGACAGATCAGATAAATTAACCAGTCCAGATTGGACTCTTGAATTTTCATGATTATTAATACTCTTTTTAATACTTTAACATACTTGGGGTCCTTTTAATACCATTACTTATAAATGTCTGTCCTTAGATTAGATTAGATTAGATTAGATTAGATAGAACTTTATTAGCCCCTTTGGAAGACTCCCTCAGGGAAATTAAGATTTTAGCAGCAGTTTTGTATAGCAGATAAAAAGATTTATAAAAAAGATAGATATAAACAAAAATATAAATATAAATAAATGTAATAAATTATGTCTACAGGCTGGCTACTGTTCCTTCCTGTCCTCAGTCTTCCTGTTACTCCTCCTCCCCCTGAGTGAAGTCTACAGTCTGATGGCTTGAGAGACAAAAGAGTTTCTCATTCTGTTTGTAGGAAAGTAGGAGGGATTTTATTTGCTGTCAATAAATCAGCACACAGTATCTTCTTTGTGCTGCTTAGAAACATATTTCCTACCCAAACACCTGTTTTTACTCAAGATTCATACAAAAAAACTTCATATTCTTTCAGGAAGTTATATTTGACCAAATCAGAAGAACATATTACTTACCCTCTCCTAATTGTCCTTTTAATGAGCTAACATCAAACACATTATGATGTGACTTATTATAACTCATTTACAATATAACTAGCTTTTTACCTAACTGATTTTAATACAGATTTTAATATTTTGACCAACAGGGCTTAAAGTTTGGTTAAGTTTACCATGGCTGCTTGACGTGGAGATTGATGATTTCCCTGCAGCAGCAGCAGACAAGTTGACTGATTTTTAAGATGACAGTTGGAGGTGTTGCATTTTGGTTCAATTTGATTTACCATTTATGTGTCCAATACTCCATTTCTAATTAAAAACTTTATTACACAATCCTTTGTGCACCAAGCTTGATTTATAAGATGTAAATGAACTCAACATACTGCAACATTGCAGGAAGCATAGGACTTGACAGTAGCGTTGGGTCCAAACAATAAATGCAGAGCTAGATCCTTATGGAACCAGGCTTTAATCCCAATATACCCCCTTCAACTAACAATACAGCACAAGTGATGTGATTGTATAAAATGAAGGTAAAACATAACAAAACCAGAGGCAAACATAAATCACCACCACAGGCTAGGTGACAGCAGAGGAGCCGAAAAGTCTATAGTAATGGCTCAAAGCTAGAATTCAGCCTTCATGCTCCCGTTCATTACCGTTGATTTTTTTAAGTCCCACACCTGGCCCTTGGGGATGAATAATCCGACATCTTCAGAGACCCAAATTATTCACTGTTATCAAAAACTTGCTGGGCAGTACTGGCTAACATGTCTGGCAGATTATGTTGCCTTTAGCTAAGCCTTGCCCATTTAAAAGCATCACACTTATAATCAAACAGGTCTATACATGAGCACCCACCACTGACTGACAAATTTATCTTAACTCATTACAATTTCATCTCTCAGCTACTACATAAAACCCACATGGTGAAGTCACAGATGTAAACACAGCTTTGTTCTTTTTTTTTAGACGTATTCCTGATTTGATTTCATGTCAAAATTAAAAAAAACTCCATCAAGAGACTAGGATCGCAGTAACATTTTAGCTCCTCCATTAACCCTCGTTTTTCTTGGACCAAACTACAGGAATGTTTTTATTACCCCTGAGCCTCGTCTGGGGACATTGCATTGCTGTGGTGTAGTGTATTACCACAAAATTCAAGTTACATTTGCAATCTTAACCTCTGACATCATGTACTTCGTAGAGGCATTAGATCATCTCTCCATGTGTTTATTTAGAGTTGATAAAGTTACTGAGGAAGTACGATGTGTCAGTGTTGAAGCAAGTGCCAGCAGGATGATCAGATGGCTCTCACTTCAGCTCTGATGTAAGATTTATCAACTTTTTTGGAAGAGGGGTGGATTTGTGACACTGAAGTGCTTCCACAGCTCAGGAGGCACAGCGTTTTTGTGGTTATGTAATTCTATTTTAAACTTTAAAAAGGTCTGGAAACTGATATTTGACTTTCCATAAAGATGTCCCTGGTATGCAAAGGTGGAAATGAATTGATTACATTCTTTCATGTTACTGTAATCAAGTAGATTTTTTGTTCTTTTGGTATTCTCTTAAGTTGTTTTTAAAATCAGTACTTTAACTTGAGTTATTTCTGTAGAAAGAATGGTACTTCGTTGCATTTTACACAGCATCTGAGCTATGAGTATGATAGCTAATCATAAAAAGCCATACCAATAAACCATCAGTTAGTTTTGCAGGTCAAGTAACTTGGTAATAAAAGGGTAAAACCCTCTCAACTTTCCTTTGTCATTGAAATGGACAAAAAAGTGAAAAAATCTCTGAGGCATCTGGATAGTTTTGGTTTAATCCTGAACTGATGGCACACAGCTGTGTAAAGGTGGAAGGAAAACACAGCTGTGTGAGTGTGTGCACGTAACTTGGGGATTTGGCCAATGAGATGTCAGAGAGGACGTATTCATTAGGTTGAGTTTATGGGCAAAGGAACAAGAACATCAACATGAAATGTACTCCAATAAAGCATGCATGTGCAAAACTTCTACATACAGGTTGTTTAGAATATATTTGGCTGATGTCTTTCATGCTAAATTTCATTGATATTAGGGCAAATTGCTACTCTGTGGTTATATGATTACTTGGTATTTTTTTATATACTACACCATTGCATACCTTAATAAATAACTAATTTGCTCATCACACTCCAGCGATGGTCCTTTATAAAGACAGAATGTGTTCACAAAACACTCAGTACTTGAGTACATGTTAAATGAAGTACATTTTACTTCTACGTATGTAGGTAATCACAATGCAACTTTCTCTTTATGTTAAACTATTCCCTCCAACAACTTTTCACTCATTATTGAGGCCCAGACCAAAGTAACAGCATGTAATGAGCACACCTGAATCCCACATTTTCTAACTTGTTCCACCTAATTACATGATTAATGTCACGTTGTCACCTCTCTGAGATTAAAGTCACCCTGTGTGCAGCCTGCTGTTTGGCCAGGAGCAATGAGTCTGGACTCATCCCACAGGGGTCATAGCGGGTATCAGCCTGAGAATGCTTTACTGACCTGTCGTTCCCCTACCGGAGCTCATTAACCAATTGCAGACCCCGGTGCACAGGGGGATGGATTGGGGCCAATAAAGGGCTGTACCCTGCGGTGGGGACAGACGGAGATTTATGTGGCCTATATAAAAGGCCATTAGGGGACTGGTTGGCATTTTAGGCACTCAGGGGGGATGAAACCTTAATATCTCATCTGCACTAATCAACAGACTCAAATGGAAGTGCATAATTTTGTATCTGGGCTGAAATGCAGCAGGGGCAAGAGGTGGGATGAGTGGAGTGGAGGGTGGATGATAATGGTTGGATCTGATTCTCTTCCCCGGCTTAGCCAAGAGGACGGCTCCATTGTTCCCAGAACTAAGCTGGCTGTGACTCTTCAAAGAAAACAAAACCAAACCCGCCCAGTATACAGGCCATCAGCCACGAGAAAACAATGTTAGACAGGTAAAAAAAACACATACTAACACAGCCTAATCATCATTTGTTCGCTTTGCTGCAACACACTGTACATTATGTCTGGTTTCAGTCCAATTAGTGTTCCCCGCCAGACTCACATCTCATCTCACCGTGTCTTAATTAGGAGGTGCTTTAGGCTGAAGAAGGGAAAACTATTCCCCTGTGTTTTCATACTCTCATGCATGCTCACACATCTACATCCCTCCCCGTAAATAACATGCATGCCACAGACGTACACAGACAAAGCAATAAGCCCTCAGGTCTGCTTTCCCTGCCCCCTCAATATTTATTAAAAACACTGGAAGTCACATTTCCTCGTTATGGGTCCCTGGGTGATTTCACAAAGTCTAATTTCAAGCATGTTATTATTGGTACTGGAAAATTTAACAACAAATTAGAAAGTAGATTTTGAGACAAGCCAAACAAAGCCGACATAAACAGTGGAGCCCTACCAGAACATTAACTCTTAACATTATTAAAAATGACTGAAGAAAAACATTCAACGATAAACTCTCCTCATGCACCGTGAAAGGATAAAACAATAGAGAGAAGCTTTTATGTGTTAAATTAAGAACAGGAACAATCATTGTAGTCCTCATATTGTTTTGAAACAGGGATACATGATATTATCTGAAAAATAACAGCATCATATGACAATAGCTTGATAAGTAGGGATGCACAATATTAGATTTTTGCTGATATCTGGTAATGCCAAACTCATTTTATCTGGTACTGAGACAGACACACAGACACTTAACCAAATTGTAAACAAAACCAAGTCTCTTCTGCAGCAGGGTTTACATGGTACTCACACTAAGACCAGTAATATTTGATTATAGTAGTTAGGATAAATGAGGTCCTTTTATTTAAAAGCATTTAATTTTGATAAACTTTAAGTACATTCTCTGGATTATGTGTAAATTATATGTAAAATGTATTTCTAACAGTAACAGTAAAGTGGCCTGCTGACTGACAGGAGGCTTCTTAAAGCTCATTTTCCTTGCAATTTCAAATGTCAAATTAAAATTAATTTTCCTAATTATACAACAGTTTCACAAAAAACTCCACAAACTTCATGCCAACATGTGTAGCAGGTATATCAGCCATACATTCCAGCACAAATTTTTATATCTGCTTAACCATTATTTGACTTTTTCCAAAGCTGTTTTTCTGCTAATTCTGTATCCTGCTGAAACAATTGTGCACCGCTAAGGTCAATTTGGAGTCACCAATCAGCCAGATGAGCATGTTTTTGGTCCGTGGGAGGAAGCCAGAGTGCACAGAGAGAACCCAAGCATGGACGGGAAGAACATGTAAACTCCACACAGAAAGGCCCTGACCGACACAGGAATCAAACCAGCAACCTTCTTGTTGTAAGATAATAAACAGATGAAGGAAATATTCATTGACAATTCGGCCCTATCACTAAGTTTAATGAGAGAAGACATTTTAAATAAGGTAAGGGTGAAAATAGATAAAGTTCCTTCCTGATTTTGTTTGCCAACTCAAGTCAAAATAAAAAATTTGGAGGGCAACAATACTTTAAATGTGATCATATCTTAGACATATTTTAATTATTAAATGAAACACTGTCTCGGAACAGGAGAGTCTTGCTGCTCTTTACATTGAAAGCAAACGTGTACAAATTGGAATCTGCTACAATGAGTTTAGAAATATTGGCATATTGGAAATCTCCAATAACCCGTCTTGATGTTTTTAAGACCTGGGGACAGATTGTCATCCTGTTTCAGATGATATCACACTATCACCCTCATCCTCTGACAGCATACGGGGGCAGAAGTGCAGCACAGGGAGGGAGAAGAAAGGAAGCACTGTACATGTGTTGATAACATCAAAAAGCAACGGAGAGCAGAAATACTGTAACACAGATTCACTCATAGGACCCTGCATTCAGCATGAATGAAAGGATGAATGGGACTCCACACACGAGTTTAGTGAACGGGGATTTCTACACAGAGGGGGAGCTGAGGGGCAGAATCACGTTCAAAGAACTGCAAAGTCAACATATACGCATAGACAGCAACAAAATACAGAAACTTCCTTTGACATGAAGTCATGCAGTGAGAGGAAGACTGAATCAATACAGGTCCTGCAGGTCAGTCAGGGCTAATGTGTAATCCCTGTCTCATCGTGCTTGGTATCAGCAGTGGTCAGCTATCCTCAGGCCTCTGTTGAATAATGGAAAACACTGAAGCTAAGGTCAGGCCAATTCTCTGCTAAGATTCTTTGTCTTGAACCTGTTTATTATGCATACAAATTAAAGCTGAAATCGCTGGCTCTGCACTCATGATGAAGATGAGGAGGGCTGCTGAATAAACATGTGCAAACATGCAGAGAAATAAAAAATGAGTCATAGCTGAAGCTTCCAATGTGGAGCTATGATAAGAACCAGAATAGGCACATGTGCTACTCTTTTCTGTTACACTTAAAAAGCATCTGGAGGGTAAAAAGGAGCCTCTTCCTGCTCCCACGCATGAGTCAAAATCCAGGAACGACGTCTAAACTACGCCATAACAAACCTGAGTGTGTGTACGTGGAACCTGTAGGTAAGAGACCCTAAACAGAAAGCTTATTGAGTCCAACATGAAGGTTTTGACACAGTAACAAGAATTCCTGTTTTTGAATTAAAGTCACTCCAATAATAGCACATAACAATATTCCTCTGATCTACCATAGTTTTTGGTGTAATCTCTGTGTGTATTTGAACAGACAAACATGCAATTAAAGCACTATTATTATGAAATTATCTTAATCCATTCATATCTTAAAGTAATTTAAAAAAGACTGCCCATTACAATTCA
Source organism: Cetoscarus ocellatus (assembly GCA_037902135.1). Classification (NCBI taxonomy): domain Eukaryota; kingdom Metazoa; phylum Chordata; class Actinopteri; order Labriformes; family Labridae; genus Cetoscarus; species Cetoscarus ocellatus. The sequence goes on from JBAMNC010000142.1 coordinate 584,321, forward strand.
GAAAAACACAAACCATGCAGCTTCAAAACACAATGAAACTGCTGAAATAGCAGCACCACACTTGCTTTTGCCAGCTTCTGATTATAGCCCTGTTTTGCCAATAGTACCAGAGAAACCAGAGGAAAACCATGATTTACATATGTCTCAGAGGCTTTTTGGTGCAACATGATAGCTTATTAGTGGAGCTTGTGCTGGAAATGCCAGGAGTACTTGAGCTGAAGCAGAGGAGGACAGTACTGGAAAAGAACAGCAGGGGGAGCTAATCTGATACAGAGGAAGTCAACAGTGTTCAGATATCCCTGGTCGTCATCATCTGTAGCAGGGAATTGGCCATACCAGAAATCAGTTAGTGTAGAAGAAAAAACTAAAAGGGACAGGAAATAATTTCTGGATATAAAACTGAAATCAAAATCACCTAACTGATATTTACTGTCATCTTATAGTAAATACACTGTTCAGCTTCCAGGTAGGCATGATAATGAATAATATTTTAGTTCATTAAATCTGTTGTTCTTGTAAAGAGCTTACTGATGCAAAAAAAAAAAACATTTTAAACTAACATAAGGCCCATGCTAATATGTTTATTTTATAACAAAGTTATTACATTTAATTGATTGAAACTAAACGAAAATGGCTTAATCCAAGTATGATTGGCAGAGACTTTTTCATGTTTACAAAACTTAATAATTCAAAGGAAATTCTGAACAAGAGGTCCTCAGTTTTTGACTCGGGACACTGTAATAGCCTATGCTTATTATTTCTTTAAGGCACTTCAGAGGCTAAATGTCTGTCTGTTTCTTCTACTAAAACACTTCTACTTAAACAGCTTTTGACAGATAAAATGCACTATAACAAAAGAGACTAAACTGGAACTAAGCATCATCACTATATTAACTATATGCTAAATCACTGGATTTCAAATTGCAGGACCTTGACCCCTGGGAGGTCACGGGGGCACGGAGGCAAGAGTCAGTCAAATGAGAAATATATATAAAACAAACTTTCACCTTTGTTTGGCTAATGCATACAGCTATAGCTGGCAGCAGGTTTTCAATTATTTCACTCTCTCTCTGTTACATGTATTATTATTATTATGTCTGTCACTGGAGCACACAATACAGTATATTAATATATTTAAAGGACCATACTTAATCATCATTGTGGGGATGAGGAATAACAGGAAGACAGAGGGCAAGAAGGAGCAGTAGCCAGCCAGTAGCCATATATTTTTTAGATTTTTATTTTATTTATATTTACATTTATGTTGAGATCTATTTTTTATATATCTTTTTATCTGTAATACTTAACTGCTACTGGAATCCCAATTTCCTTGAGGGAGTTTTTCCAAGGGGATTAATAAAGTTCTATCTAATCTAATCTAATCTTTAATATGAATAACTGATTGGAAACTGTATTTTAATGCAAACAACATTGTGTGCCATTACTGCTATAAAAAATACTTTTTAGTGAAATAAAATGATGTAATTCAATATCGAGATATATCACAATTTATTATACATTGTATTATCAGCAGAATATAGTGATATGTATCACATCACCAAGATAATATTAAACCTAACAAGAGGCATAATCACTTCCTGAAGATGGGGTCCTGCCAACAGTTAATGCTATGTAAGATTATTGTTTTTCCAGATATCAGTGCTTAATTAGAACTATAAAAAAGCTGCTGGTGTCTAAACAGCCCCTGAAGCGATAATTTTAAGGGGAAAAAGAGCGTCCATGTGAAGATGCTTCTTATGCATGAAATGTCAGTTTCTTTAGCCGAAGAACAATACTGAACAGCCCTCTGAGGAGGGAAGGCAGAGATGGTTCAGCAGCCTTGGCTTCAAAATTTGGAGAATGATATTTAAGTGAGGCACCAAAATCTGTGTTAGGACTCAGTTCTGTAGGTATCAGTTGTGTTGGTACCAGTATCAGTCCCAAATTTGTTTCCAATACTATAAAGGGATCAATGGCACAGTGAAGTTTGGATACCCCTGAACTAAACTATCAAACTGACATTAAAAACTACTCTGACACTGAAAACAAAAAAAATCTAACAAAATTAATACAAAAACTAATGAAAAATCCAAAATTCTTTGGCTTTGGTACGCATTACAGTAAGCAGATTGTGGTACACATTGGTGATCAAGAATAAGATCAGTAAAAGAAGCAGAAAAACGTATTTAAAAGTGTTAAAAAGCAATTCTTTTGTGATCATGAGGACAGTTCAGCCACTGTTTCAAACAACACAACACCCCTGCCTATCCTGCAATCAATATACCCATCGGGTAAGAACAATAGTGAACTCTTCTCTGTCAGAAACACACATAGAAGTGGGCACACATATGGAGAGAGAAGCACTGAGCATAAAAGAGAGGCAGAACAAACAGATGGAAGTGACAGAGTGATAAATAGGACAGAACAAATGATAAAAGAGAGAAAACACAGCTTGTGTGCATGTGACGTGTGTGTGCATATGTCAGCTAGAGAGACCTTTTGTCTGAGTAGCTTGCTGCGGACACGACCCCACAGCTTGGCCCCCGTGTTGCTGTGCCTCTTGAGCACCGGGGTCTGAGGCTGGCTGGACAGATTGTGCTGGTTCTGGTCCACGCAGCAGTGCTGCTCCAGGCGCTCGCAAACCTCATTCAAGTTTATATCCGGCACGAGGATCTCCGTCATCCTAAAAACCTTTGAGTGCACCTTCCACAGCAGGAGGGAGGGCAGAAGAAGAGGAGGGGGAAGATGGGGTCCTCACGTAACTTTTTGCTCTGATCACCAGACCAGGTAGATGCAGACTGAAAAATAGCCTCCTACAGCAGAGTCTGAGTCCAATATTCACTCCAAACGAGCCAAAGAGTGATGTAAAGAAGGAGAGTGAGATGCTGCCATGCTCCCCATATAAGCCTGATTATAATTCCACGTTGGTCCGTCACTCTCTGAGTTTATTCCACAGTCAGCTGCCAACATCTCCTCACTGTGCAACCTGACTACATCTACGGCAAACAGACACTGAGGACTACAGCGAGGCAGCGAGAGAGAGAGAGCGAGAGAGAGAGAGAGAGAAAGAGAGAGAGAGAGAAAGAGAGAGAGAGAGAGAGATCAGGGGAGTACACGAGCTCCTGTTGTCACTGAGTGCGCCCTGCCTCTCCAGATGTTGATGGACACACCTCCAAAGAGAAGAGAGGAGGGAGAAGGAGAGGAGGAGAAGGGAGGGGGGAGCCATAAACAGTCAGTGAGGAATAAAGAGAGAGGACAGAGAGGAAGAGTGAGAGTGAAAGAGGGAGGAAGGCAAAACTCGTCTGTACTGTGTTTTGTTCAGTGCTTTGACCTCTTGTCAACCTTTCCCAGAGCCGGTCAGCACACAGGAAGTGAGTACAGAGAGGAATGTATTAAACCGAGGTAGAGTTTGTGTGAAACTTAGAGAAATGTCAAGGCTCTTTGTTTTTTTTTTTAATTGAGAAAATATTGACCTGAATGAGGGCTAGGTTATAGTGATTTTTTAAACAAATAATACATTAAAGTATGATGAAGACAACATTTATTTCAATTAAGTTTATATTTGTTGAAGAAATACAAACAAGCTAGTCTGGATGCTACTTAGAAAGACTGTTTACATTAGAAACCATGAACTTTAACAAGCTTAATAATTACAAGACACTCAATATAAAATGATCAGTCTAAACAAGGAGTTACAATTGTATCAATATCATCTTATTTAGCAGGAATTCAATATGAGTCAGAATCAGTAAATATTACCAGTGTGCCACAAGGACAACAGAAAATAATTCATAAACAGCAAATATCGGGTATTTTCTTATTTTCAGTGATCAGGAACACTTCTGCACATTGTCTGAAGTGTATAATTACATTAGCAACATTTGAAAAATAGGGTTGAACCGGAAAGGAGTCACAGTTTAATTTATGTTGACAACATAAATTGTGCAATTTAGAGAGTTTGCAGAAAAACTTAAGCACAAATCTGAACTGCACAAAGGCAATTTTTCCAAATATTGTCAACTAACTCTTCTGTTTGAAAAAGATGTCATAACCCAGAGTATGTAATATAATCTGGACACTGATCAGACATAATATTACAACCACCTAATTTTGTGTTAGTCCCCTAAACAACCCCCGATGCAACAAACTGCAATGCTGCCTGTATCCTGATACTTTTCTGTCAGAACCAGCATTAACTTCTTTAGCAGTTTGAGCAACAGTGGCTCATCTGTTGAATCAGACCACACAGACCAGCCTTCACTTTCCAAGTAAATAAATGAGACTTGGTCGCTGATGATACTCATTCACCACTGTTCTCTCCTTGGACCGCTTTTGATGCACACTGCTGTAGACCAGAACACCCCACAGGAGCTGTAGTTTTGGAGATGCTCTGACTCAGTCATCTAGCCACCACAATTTAGTCCTTGTCAGACTTGCTCAACCATCCCAACTGATGGTGGAGTGTACTTCCAGACGAAGCCATCAACGCTCCATCAGTGACAACAAAATGGAAAATGGTGCCAGCATTTATGTTCAATTCAGAAAGTGTGCTGGCCAATATGTGCAGTTTTTCAGATTAAGAAAATATCAGTATTGGGTAAGTATGGATTTCAGTTGAGTTGCCAATTGTATTAAGCAGGTATACAGTAAATATTTGTTGATGTTTTATCAAAGTCCATCATTTTGGTACTGAAAAAAGTATAAAGATTTGCACAACACAACGTACAACGTGACACTATTCATGTAAAAAATCAAACTTGATTTTTGGTCTTTATCGCTCAGTCCTCTTCTGAACAGTCTTAAAAGCTTCAATTTTGTCAGTTTCTCTCAAAACATGTCAAAGGTCACAATTTCCTCCTCCTCTTCCCGCCACCCTAATCCTCTCCTCCTCCTCCACCTCCTCCTTCTCCCTCTGTGTGCTCGTTACCGCTCCGTTCTTTGCAGATGACTTCTTCTCACCACGCTCTTACAGTTCTGATTCCCCTCGCACACACGAAAACTCCCACATCCCAGGAGACACACACAGCACATCACCATCTTTATTCATCGGGGCAACAAGAGCCTGCTGCTCTTAAGAGGCGTATCCCTCTGTATAATGGATCGATAGGGGCAGGGGGAGTCTGTGTTTGCCTGTCAAACTCCATCTCGATCTGCCGTGTCCCTTCTCCTTCGTGAGATATTCTTCTGGGGAAAGGTTACAGACACCAGGATGCATTTTAAGACTGGAGAGCAGTGAGACAGGCTGTCTGCTGGGGTGGATGGTGGTTGTAGTTTTGAGTGGGAGGGTAGACTGATGTCAGCTGATTGTGCAGTGATTCATAAAGGAATTAGATAAGAAGCGAGGACATGTGGGTGTATGAAGTTTCCTTGATCTCCTGCAATGTTTGGAAACAGCTGAGTTTACTATGGCACGCAAGATGTATAAACATGTGCACTAAAATGAACTCTTTGAATAAATTTAGACGAACATATCAAGATTAACAACTGAGCTTCTGACTGTACGAAGATGGACAGCACGCTTCCATCTCCTTCTTTTCAGCAAAAGTGAAGCCAAATATCCCCAAACTAGGCAGCGACATAACAGAAGTGACACCATCCAGAGCCAGAACATTCACAGGAGGGGGCTGTGTGGGCCAACACCCCACAAATTAGACCACATAAAGTTATTAACCAACAGAAAGAATTTTTATGCAATACAGTGAAGAAGCATCTCAAAAACAAAGATAATTAATATGTTATTTGGCCCTAAACAGATAACACATACTGACAGATTACTTGAGCTCTGTAAAAGATCCTTCACTGAGAAAAGTCCTGCTAAGGTACAGTCTCAGTGACCACAGATTAGCAACAGAGACAGGCTGTCCCAAAAAGAGCCGGCCCCCAGAGGTGGAAAGACTCTGTACCTACTGTGAGAGCCAGCAGGTAAAGACAGAGCTTCACTTCCTCATATTCTGCTCTAAATATCAGGCTGTGAGAGAGGAATGCCATCTCAAAACACACATAGACCTAGAGTTTGAATATACAAGTGATATTAAGATAATCACATTTTTACTTGGAGAAAGTGAGATTAAATCGGCCAAATATATCAAAGGGTGCGAGGACCTCAGGACAACTAACATACAACCACAGCACACACATTTCTTTAAATTTGTATTTACTCTGTTTTTTTCCTATGTATATTTAATCACAAGCCTTTTTTATCTACATTTTTCAGCCTTGGCCATCACAATACTACCAATTTTATAGATATAATTAACCATTTTACTTTTATGTTTTATATTTATTGAATGAAACACTTTGTCAATAACGCCCACACATTAATGCCAATAAAGCTCTATGACTTGACTTGGACAATGATTACCAGATCTTTTAATGTTAACAAAAGACAGCTGAAATTCATTGACCTTTGTGCTACTCTGAAGCCCCATTCACAGTGCCATTTCAAGGCATTAAATTTACATACCTGTGATGTTTTGCCTTTATTTTGAATGTTGCACAGGCAGAGTGAGGGGTTGACTAGACCCTTTCTCTGCTCTGTCTTGGGGGGTAGAATCAGAGGTATAATACAGGTGAAACAGGAGCATGTAGAGCCAGAGGGAAAGCACAGCACTGTATTTGTTTATGTGTGTCTGCCTGTTTATGTCTGAGAAACATGCACTCTACCATCGACTCTAGCAATACACTAAATCTGTGTTGTAGCATGACATTGCACAGATATCATGCCCTTGCAAGGTGTAATGATGGCTTTATGACATGTTTATGTACATGTATTGTAAAGAGCTTGTGACAAAATAACTGGTAAAAAAATAAGCTGTTCATGAGACAATGGTAAAGACTAGACTGTAAGTGTGATCTGCCCACATTGTTTCCTTTTGTTTTCGAGGACTCTTCAATAAAAACTGCCTTCCATGAGGTGTGTTTCCTGGACAGTAAACCAGCGTTTCAGTTTCAAGGATACATGCCACAATAAAGATAAGTAAACAACAACAGAGGCTGGAGGTGACAGCTCTCTACGAGACTTGGAAACATTTGGTTTGGTTGTCCTGCTACGTAGATGGAGCTACACGGGCTGAGGGGACTTTTGGCAACAAAACGGACTTGTGAAGCAGTCTTCGAAATAATAACCTGTTTTCAGGGCAACACTAACAAGCCATGTCTGTCGTGGCGGCTCGGTCACCAAAGTTGCTATGACAGACTTGGTACATTACAAATAAAAAAATTAAGAACTCAAGACTTCAAAGATGATTGAAATATTAAGGAAAATGCAAGTGCTCAGATAAATATATAAATAAAGAGTCATCTTGCTATCAATGAAAAAATATGTTTCTACTTTTTTAAAAATTACATATTTTGTCTGTAATGTGAACTTATCTCCAATCACCAGTTCAGTCACTAAAAGGGAAATCTTATGGGCTCTGGTATCCTCAAAACATGCTGACTAGAATTGTTAGTTGAAGACAATAGAAAACAGTATTTTTTATGTATTACTGATATTTTTTGATCTGGACACTCTCCTGAGAACAATGGCCACTTTGATTTTGAGATTTATATTGTAAAACCTGACACTGTATGTGTTCTGACCTTACATTTTGACGGATGCTCCATTTGTTAACATGCAGGAGGTGGGGTATATGGCCTCTGCTCCATTGAGTCAGGAAAGCTCTAAATATTTTGGCTTTAGTAGTTTAGTTTTTTCTCAGCCTATTTTGATTTGCAGTTCATGTCTAGGATATGAAAAGAATCACACTGAATGATACAGGAAACACTGTTTAAGGCTGAGTTACACAAGATATTGATAAGTGATATTCCAAATGAGAATTGAAAGGCTTTGTCAGTTTATATTTTGTCTGAAACATTATATACTTTCAAAAACAGTGAAAAAAAGATCTACAAGTGTTTGCTTTTATGTCCATGCCGGCTCTAAACACACCTTCAAAAACCAACAGAGTCATCATGCCATCACCAGGCGCCTCACATATCACCAGACAAAATGATACCAAGCTGTAAAAACATGTGGGTGAGCCTGTGTTCTGCGGTGACGATAAAAACAGTGAACAGGACGGCCTGTACGTCTGACTTTGTTACTGTCAATGTAAGGGTTGGTGGGGTTATTATAGAGACCTCAGCCAACCCTCACCACAGAGTATTTTTAACTTGTAGAGTTTGTAACTATGAGACATACACACTCCATGCGTCACATCCTGGAAAGAATGTCTGGGAAAGCCATGTTTTTGGCAAAGAGGAGAGAGAGAAAACCCTCTGGGAGATATTTTGGGTAAGATGAGACAGAGGGGGAACACAGAAATAGATGGGCTCATAGAACCATCAATTTGTAAACTTCTGTATATGAGTTCATGACGTTTTATTGCTCCGACCAAAGGAGGCTTGAACTGGAGTTGTTCCTATAATGACAACAGTAATGGACATGCCTCCAGTAAAAATAGCAGCTTTGATACCTTTTATAACCCTGTCATGTTTCTTCACTAAAACAGAAGCACATGCAGCAACATTATTTTCATTACAGCTGCCACTCTGATGAAGGACAGCACCTAAGAGTAATGAGCTGAAATAAGAGAGTGAAACGGCAAACAAATACTGCTAACATGCTGACAGACTTTTGTGGCTGTGATATGTATGTGCTGTTGGAGAATCATGATGGTAGAATAATGGGGCATAGCACTAAGGATGGGAATTGATAAGTTTTAACTGACAGAAGAGCCATAACAGATTTTGCTTATTGACATGATTATTTGTCGATTCTGTTATAAATTCATGTGGATTTTCTGTTAGCTGGAAAAAGTTGGCTTACACGGGTTTTCAGTGGCAACAATGTCAAACAAATGGCACCTCATATATTTAACGCAGTAAGTCGTTGGTGTTTCAACTCTTGCTTGAAATCCCATGCTTACACATATTATCAGTTGCTCCCACATTATATTGCTTCTTAGAAAAACAAGTTTTGAACAAGACCTGGTGTTGTTTCAGAGGTGACCATGCTGGTTTGCAACTCATGGCTTCCTGTGTCTGGTTGCCGTGGTTAAAACAGATGTAGAATTCAGCAAGAGTTCTCATCAATGCTTTTTAGAAAACAGACTCAAGCTCATCAGATATGTCCGGACTGAAATTCAAACTAAGAAATATCTGCAAAAAGCACCTACCAACAGCAGTTAACATGGTCACCAGTTAAACCGTAGCACTCTTGTGACTGGAATAAATATGAGAATGAAGCAGCTTCTGCATAGGAATTGTGAAAAAAAAGCTGTTGCATGCATCAGACAGAATTTACAAGCTGGTTAACAGCATTTAGCAGTGCATTTAGAGAGAAGAAATGGTAACCATCATGTTCCATGTGAAACCACACAGCTGTCAGGTGTCTATACAACCAGGTCACACAGAGTCCATAACTTCACCACACATCACATCAGAAAACTCATGGGGTGAAAACTGCACATACAGACTGCTTCTCCCATCGACGTAACACACATACACTTACTGTACGTTCATATTATCAGTGCATGACTGTGTCTGCTTTCAGCTCATACACTATTTATGGCATTAAAAACATGCCCCTACACAGTACTAGCAGACATGTTAACCCAGAGCACTGCGGCTCACGCTCACAGATTAAATAACAGACACGTTTCTGTGAACAGGCCGCACACAGACTACCACAGTTACTCTAAAACTGGAAATTATCCCACATGTGACATTTGAAAATGAAATAATCACAGGACAGACATGTGCAAGGATAATATTAGTCTGAATGGTTCTGGAGTCAGAATATTCCAGCTCCTGGTTTGGTTGGTGGATGGGATCCACTGTGTGTAAGGAGAGCAGAATAATGGTTGATTATTTTTTCAGAAGGCCCTCACATAGATAAAAATGTAGGATAAAGATAAATGAACATATGAGTGAACTGTGTGGGGCATTGCACTCAGGAGGCATGAGAATGATAAAAAAAGAGGAAAGATAAAGGAGGAGAGGAGGAGAGAGTCCAGCAGGGATGATAAGATTAAGAGTTCTTGCGGGAAAGAAAACAAAGTAATTAGTAAAAGTGGCGACCCATACAATGTTTTGACCATGCTTTGTTTTGTTAAATATCTGCAAGTATTTTTCCTTTTTTCTTTTTACATTCTTAATTTGCTCAGAATTATACCATTTTTATGACACTGAGGATTCACCAACTTCTATCTTCCCCCACAGTGTCTATAATTTCTACTCATCCCTCAATAACAGAGTCAACTAATCAAATATCTCCCCTTTCCATGTTTTTAATGTCATCAGCCTAAAATGCAGGCTCTGGACTTTGCTGAATGATCACTTTAGTGTCTGTCTTTATCAAGTTTTTGACAGGAAGTATGAAGTATCAGCTGAGATTTTCTCTCCAAATATGACAGTCTGGTGTGCCAAGTGATAAAAAAAAAACACTAAAAAGGCCCTTGAAAACACCGGGGCTGAGCTGCCATTAGATTATTTTTAGTTCCTCACTCTGTGTTAGTTAAGGATTCCTGCTGTGCTCATCACTGTTCAGGTTTTTCACAAGAGCCAAGTTATCCACAAAGGCTTCTGTTCTCCAAATAAACAGACTGTAATTACAGAAGGTTAATGACAATACATACATTTAAATATTGTGTGTCCCCAAAGCTTTTCAGCCTTTAGCAGTTTGGAGACTGGTCGCCATTAATGGTCACCAGTGGACCAGCACCTTTCATCAGGTCAAACACTATGGATTCAAAGAAGTGGTAAATTGCAGCACTGAGGATGTTTTTGATATGACATGGTGTCTTTAATACCAAAGATATAAAAACAAGTTTTGGGTCTTGTATGAAAATTTGATGTGCTGACTAAAGAAAACAATGAGGCTTAAAGAAAGAAAGAATAAACTCCAGCAGGGATGGTTGGTACCCCAGTATGTCTGAATAATAGAACTGTTTTTGATTTCTTTTATTTCTGCCGTTATTAGATGGAGCAGAGAGACAACGGGTAGTCAGAAAGAGGGCAAGAGAGTGGAGGGGGACGTGGCAAAGGGCCCAGACCTGGATTTGAACCCATGGTGGCCATGGAGTTCTGTACATGGGATAAGCTGGCAGACTGCGTAGCTATCAGCACCTGAACTCTCTATTTTTTTGGCAAAAGCTGGAATAGTCACAAAGCCTAACGGTGATTACAATTAAGTGGGCTTGCTTTTAACAACCATATCACTGTATGATCGTCCTCTGTTTACTTCTCTAATATAAAAGAGTTAATTACCCAACCTGTGAATTTCTGATCATTTGGGCAAAGTTAATTTAACCCAAAGACCAGCAATTATTTGAGCAGTTCAAATCACAGAGATTCGGAGGAAGTAACTTAACATCCTTTGGCTTAAGAAATCATCTTTTTCACCAAACACTGTTCAGTAAATGGATTGTTTCATAAATTACAGGACAGTGCCTCTGGTGACAATGTCTGTCAACCTCATGTACAGAGGCTGCTGTCCTCAGAGTGGATGGTCCAGGTGTGAATCCAGCCAGAGGCTTTTTCCTCACCTGTTATTTTCAGTTCTCTCTCCCTTATTTTCTAACATTATCACTGTCGTCTCTAATTTAAGACATAAAGGCTTCAGAATAAATCTTTTAAAAAATGCATAAACACTCATTTCGTTAGCCAGCTCATGGCATCTTTTCACTATGTGTTAGTATCATGTTCACAAATTTAGATGTAACATCTCCCAATCTGTACAATAAAGAACCAGCTGCTAAATAGTCAAACTGTCAAACTTCAGTCAGGGACAATCCTTTATATTCAAAAGGGCTAAGCACCATGGATAGTAAGATTTTCTGAAAGGCATTTACAATATAATGCCCAGTTTTTTCAAGTGTTTTAGTTATTCATATCAGGATAGTTATATTTTTTTAAAGTAGTGTTGAATGTTGCTTATGACTGTGTCTAACCATTGATAATAATTATAATTAAAACAGAACAGGTTGGGCTTGACATGTAAAATACAAAAATAAAAAATTATTGCTGAAAAAAGGCAGTAATTTGCTTTTTGACTGCATGAAACACGTTTGTAATGAATGATTAGTCTGAATAGGGAAGTGTTACTTTGCTATTTTTTTCTATTGTACCTTTTCCATGAATGGATGGTATATCCTTAGTTTATTATTTGTGTACATACAATGTGCACCTGAGTGTTAATAATATGCTTTTGTCACATTTTTCAATTGATCTATGTAAATATACTCTTAACTTCTTATTATAAGTGTGTAAGTTTTTGTATAATGTATAGCCGATTATGCACGGTTATGAAAGTTAACAGATAGTATAATGTTTATAGATTTATATTTAGATATATTCTAACTGAACAGACACAAACATTTATTCTTATTTTTGATACCATCTTCATCTTTATGCCAAAATAAATATAAAATAAGGTTACATTAATATGGAAGCATAGAAAATTAGATATGATAATAACCTAATCAATGACTTATGGAGAAGGGGTGGGATTATACAAGTGTTCTTAATTCCTTATTGACGTGTAAGCCAATAAAATTGTAGCCTGTGATAAGAATATTCTTTAATTTCACATGATATTATGATTGATTATAAGGTTTACTGACTTCATTTTATGATGTTTCATTACAGAAATAATATTAAGATAAATATTGTGTTTCCACATTAACTTAAAAAAATATATATATTTGTATCTATAATACTCAAGCCTGATTCTGATTACAGTGCACTTTTTTAATCAGGGTTGATTTTACCTTTAAAGATTACCACTAAACCACTTAAAAACAGCATCAGAAGGTTAAAGAGCAGCAGTCTGAGCTCTGAGGGACTCTGCTCTGACATCAGGACCACTGCTGGCTCTTAATTATAGATGCACTGGGTGGCATGGCCCCTCATAAAGCCGCCCCATATGACCAGACGAGCTGGGGGAGGGGAGCGTGCTGAACGAGGTCCTGGTTTTACACTCTAAACTCCATGGGGGACTGCGGCCGCTCCCTGACAAGCTCTGTGATTCTGTTGATTCTGCGTTTCTCTGGCCTCCACTCCTGCAAGCTTCAGCACCGCTCTGCCAATCACAGACACCTCCAAGAGCTGCAGATAAATTAATGATCAATTTAACAGCAAAGGCATGAATATGGAGCAGCTCTGGATCCATGCCTGGATAATGTTAACAGGATGGTCCTGACACTGCAGACCGGTGTAAAATCCTCTGTGAGCGTACAGGAGACATCTCACTAACACTGTGCAGCTGCAGAAAACGTGCTTTTAAATGTTTTGTAATTTGCCTTCACTGTTCTAACGCCTTTTATGAAACTAACCCGGTGTGAAAGCGAAGTATAGCAGCCCACAATGAAGTTCTTTCATGTCATGAGCAATTCCATTCAGAGAGAGAGCTAGAATATTTGACATTAACAAGATCTTGTGAACTACAACTCCAGACTTTCCAAAAGGAAGCTGTGCAGTGGCTCTCCTCACAGCGAGGGGATCCTGGGCTTCAATCCAGATCACAGCAGGGGTCTGTCTTTGTTTTCATGTTCTGTCCTTTCTGCCCTCCACAAAATCATATCTTTGAGGTGTATGAGATTGTTAAAGGAATATTTTAAAGTTTTTGTTGAAAAAGTGGGATAAAAAAAAAAAAATCACAAGCTATGAACTCACTGCACTCTAAGAAAGACATCTATCGAGTAACTCCACTTAATAAGTTCAGACAATTGTTTGTGTACTAATTATTCATGTAAGATATATTGTAAGCCCTCTTCTGCTGAGCTAAGCCAACAACAGCCCAATTCACTTTGCCTTTATGCAAAAGTGCTGCAATGAAGCATTAGCCTGCTAACTTCTGTCGCACACCTGCAATCATGGCAATGCTTACTCACGCAGTGAGGGGAACAGCCTGTGGTGTAATGTGTAATGGGTTTGACCCACTTCAAAATACTGCAGAACATGTTGTATTTAATAGTGTGAACAATAAACAATCCAATCAAATAATGTAAATCTGTTGTTGTTTTTTTTTAGAATCAACTCAAAGCAACTGAGCAGTAGGCGTGAAAACCAACTTAAATCACAGCAAGTTTAAGTCTACATGTACAGCACAGGCGGTGATATGCAGGCTCAAAGAAATACACTGTACATAGTAAGAGGAGGGCAAGAGACTGGGTCTCCATTCTGTAGAATATTGGTTTCCAACCATTGTTCTTGAACCTTGTACCTTCGAAGAGATAAGCCCCTCCAAACCCCCACAAAAAAGTAATGCACACACGGTAGCTGAATCCTTCACTTCAAGCTCAAAAGTCAAAGTCAAAACCTTTTTATTAAACCTTATTTAACATCATCCTAAGAGAGACTAACAACATATTTTGCATTTTGGTATGCTTAGTCTTAATGTTTTGATGGTCACTCCACAGGCTTTCCAGTCCTCTGTTCTAAAAACTGCTCTTACTCTTACTACACAGTCTCACTTTAAACCTCTGCCTACATTAATATTCCTGACCATATACTTCTGTGGTTCTTACCTTAAATCCCTTTGAAGCAGGTAAAGGCGATCCATGAGAATCTGGAATCGCAAAATGAGGAAATCAAACAGGTAGGGGCTTATATGACTTAGGAGGCTTTGGGTGGACAGTGTGATTCAGGGTTGAAGTTGTAACCTGGTTGTATTTTTCATTTTGTTTGGTTACCTTCTACACCGGACTTCGTCAAATTCACTCAAGCAGGCAAAATATCGGGAACTGCAGCCACTAAACACTAGTTTGGGCTGTAGCTGCAGTCAATGGCCACAGTTATGCAGCTTAATGTTGCATTTTGACCTTATTTATAAGATGGGGATCAAGCTGCAAGCAGGCTGTGTGAGGTTCTGCTGGCATATCAACCAAAGGGATATGAAACCCAATCAGCTGAGGCTATTAAGCCCCAAGAGGGAGCATGGCTAACATCAAGCACACTTAGCAAACTAAAAATGTTATTAATTATAATTCTAAATAAATGTTGGTTCCAGCTTTGAGGTTGAAAGAAGTATTGCATGAGGAATATAGGAGCAATTTATAGAACACCATAACTGGGACTTCTCGTGATTGGTATCAATATCCTGATGTGGAAGAATATAATCTAAAAGCAAGAACTGGTAAAAGACTCACCAGAGATCAATAGAAACTTTAGACTAGCTTGGACTGATGACCAGTGGATGTAACACAGTAAGTCGGCACCATGCATGCACCGTTCTTACAGTACAGCTTTTCCGCACACATAAGGTGTAGTAGTTTAATTAGTTACCATTTCATCAGGTAGCTATCTGCTGACAATGTTCCCAAATGTCATTGTTAAGCAGCTGATGAAAACAAAGTGAGTCCTCATGAACGTATCTTGGTGTTTAGAAGAAGCCCATGGCTCTTTCTGAAAGTTATACAATGCACAACATGTGTGTTTGTTTGTTGTCGTCCCCCCTGCTCCCCCCTCTCATCCACAAAGGCTGGTCCGGGACTAAACTGCTTTACATAAAACTGGTGCACAAAAGGTTTGGGTCATTGCTCGAGACCACACCTGTGTTCCTTTTAACCCAACTCAACAGGTTAGGAGTAAAAGTGTCTCTTTCATCAAAAATGGCACCATGCGTGCCTCTGAAAGTCAGAGTGAATTGAAATGGTCTATATTAATGTGTTTACAGATTGACCTACCTCCACCTCTTTGATCTTTCCTGCTCCCTTCACTTGAGCTTAGGATGGAGGAAGGGAAAGGAGAGAAAAGTGTGTTTGTGTATGTGAGGGGGGCTTAAAGGGAGGGTCCTTCTGGGTGCAGACGGAGTGCTAAAATGAGAGTGCATGGGGTGGGGGTTGGCAGGGTGGGAAATCACAGCCTTAGGGTGCTGTGCAGATTATTCCTGCTTCTCTTTCATCTGAACCTTTGGGGGGCATCTTTTTTGGATTAACTACTCCATCACTTATTAAGCACTTTGAAACAAAAACTGGAGAGAGAGAGAAAGAGCGAATGGGGGGAGGTGGAGCCAGTCGAAGGTTTGATTAGCATGTAGCCAGGGTCTGTGTTGTGTGTTACTGGGTGTGGTTGGGATAAGGAGGGAGTATCTGTGAGCATCCAGAACGTGGATGGAAAAAATATTAGGATGTAAATGGAGTCAGCTATTTAAAGCACAGACAAGTGAATTAAATCAGCACCAAAGAGTGTGATGAGTAAGTTTGGATGGAGGTAAGGACTGAGAGAGACCTGAAAAGACGAACTGAGCACAAGAGGAAAAAAACAGGAGGGAAGAGGCAGAGTGATGCAAGAGCTCATGTTGAGGCAGTAACGCCGAAGGTCATGCATCACAAACTCCCATTTAAAAACAATGAGGTCACACTCTATATACATGCTGCTTTTCTACTTGGATTTAAAGGCTCTTATAATACCAGAATTACATGCTACCGTATTGCTCCAGTGCTAAGAACATGAAAGTATGCATGGCTTGCAAATCAGGTTGACATCAGAACATTTTGACAGCTTTATTTCAATAAACAGTCACAGTCTAATAAAGAAAATGGTGGTCTTTTTTTAAGCATACAGACCTTAGGGAGCCATGATCTGCTTTAAGAGCCTATATCATGTCCTTTAGTGTGTTTTACATGTCTCCTCTGCATAATAGAGCACTTCTATGCACAAGACAAAAGGTCCACAGCATCATGACTTCTCCCTATTTCTTTTATGGCATCAGTAGTAGCTTAAAATGTCTCATTCACCCAGCCCCCCCACATAAGACCTACCAGTGTGACATCATATCATTGATTTGTTGTCGGTTCAAGCCCATTGGCTAATGGTAGAAAGCAGAGTGCTGTGCAGAGACAGTAAAATAAATACAGAGTTGCTGACAGTACCTTTTACCACAGATCAGACTGGTCAGCCAATCAGAGTGCACTGGGCCCCATTGGGGAAGGGGCTCTTAAAGGGGCAGAGCACCTCAGACAGAGAGAAAATACAGCTGAATAAGGGATACTCAGTGAATGAAACTAGAAGGTTTTTTGAAAATTTGTGATTGTGAACACACCTTAGCATTCTTCAAAAATTAATATATGAACCAAGGTTAAGGGAAATTAGGGGCTCTTTAAAAGGACCCCTTAAGTGACCAGTGAAAGTGGGCTGGATAACTTGGACTGTAGGTTTGTCCTTCACAACTACTATTCCAGGTTTAGAGCTTGACTGGGCAAAACTCAACATATCAGAAACAGATGGGACAAAAAGAGCTACACAGAAACTGCAATTTGTGGATTTTGCTGAATGGCATTGAAATTGTCACATGGGAAGACATTTCCAACCTTTTTAGACCTCTTGGAAACCCTTTGAACCAAACTGCATTTTAAGCCCTTTCATAGTACATATATGCAAAAGCACGGCAACAAACCTCTGCTGTCACTATGCCTCTATATATATCTGTAAGGATGTATATCTAAGTAAATTCCCAGTGAAATACTGCTTTAAGGTGGTGCAAGAGAGGATTGTGCTTGTTTCTCTTACAGTCACAACAACACACACAGAGCACTGTGCTACCCCTCTGGCTTTGTATGCTCCCCTCTCACCATTTTTTGTGCTTCAGATACAGCCTCTATGGACAGAATAGAGAGAGGTCAACTCGTCTGCCCATTTCACCTCTGTGATGTTCACAGGGTAGTCAAAATGTCAAAGGGACAAAAATCAGCTTGAAACAACACTGGATACAGAATGAACTATTGTGTTACCAAAACTTACAAGCAAACTTAAGCATGTCTAAATAAAAAAAATATCAAATAACAATACTAAAGAATTCATTCCTCTCCCATGCACATATCACAACAATTTGTTGTAGGTTTGTTTTGCTTGTTTAGTGCTTTTTTCTGTTATTAGTCATTATGTTATTTTTTAGTCATATGTGATACCCAATGAGTATTAAATTATCCAAAATTTTAACATTTGTCATATTCTTGCTTCAATCTGCATTAATTCTCTAGTGATTTGATTTGTATTGCTGTCATTTACAGACATAAAATAACAGAGCTTCCAGTTGAACTTGAATGCATCATTTCTTGCCTCAGTGTGTATTTATTCACCAAACAACAGAACCCTTTCCGTCAGACAGGAAAACACCAAAAACTCCCTCAGTGGAGGAAGTCAAAGCTAACAAACACAGTAAACTTTCTTTAATTACAACTGATCCTTCCTTCCCTG